>OW240917.1:212687260-212705254 GCA_933207985.1 Pelobates cultripes
ATTGAGCAGCAGGGGGGCCCGCAGGAAGCTGTTACTTACCTCCCAGCAGCTTCCGTGTAAATCTTGTGGTCTGCGTGGAGCGTTGCCATGGTAACCTGTGGTAACGCTTTGCAGCCACGGGACTCGCAAGATTTACACAGGAGCTGAAGGGAGCTGCTTGGAGGTAACAGCTTTCTGCGGGCACCCCAGGACCGCCGGGGTCCTATGTTAATGGCATTTATCGACCTGACAGGAAAAGTTGTGCCGAGCAGCATTACCGTCCTGACAGGAAAAGTTGTGCCGAGCAGCATTACCGTCCTGACAGGAAAAGTTGTGATGAGCGGCAATCATGCACATGGAAACGTGGTAATTTCTTTTTGGGTCAAAGGCCGGTTATGGCCAATCAGATCCACAGGAGGGTTTGTGCTGAGCAGCAATCATGCACATGGAAACGTGGTAATTGCTTTTAGAGTCAACGGCCGGTTACGGCCAATCGGATCCACAGGAGGGGTATTTTGCTCATTGCCCTGACCTCATTGTTTTGACTTCCCTGAATTCTGGTATCCTTGACTTTTGGCTTTCCCTAATCATGTCTGATTCTGTGTTCCTGACCTCGGCAAGTATTTTGAGTATTCTTGGATACGTTAAGTCCGGTCATTCTACGGTCCGGTTATACGTTATCCTTAGTCCTAGGTGTGACACAGTTCTGCGTGC
This sequence comes from Pelobates cultripes, assembly GCA_933207985.1. Lineage (NCBI taxonomy): Eukaryota > Metazoa > Chordata > Amphibia > Anura > Pelobatidae > Pelobates > Pelobates cultripes. The sequence continues at coordinate 212,687,954 of OW240917.1, forward strand.
TGGATCAACTTGTAATCCTGACAAAATCAAATTATAAAACCTATCACAAGACATGAATAGACATAATTACAAAACAAATATTATGCTCTCGATCGGAGGGGTACAGGAGGAGAGGAGAGCGTTATTATAATTTTTCCTAGACTTCCCTTGATTTTATATATTTCCTTATAGCATATTGATTTTTTAATTGATTATATATCTATATATTTTATTTTTAGAGGTGGGATATATTTTTCCATGTTCAATTGGTAACATATTTGGTGTTTAATTTAACACCAGTCAGGTTTTGATGGACTTTTCCAATTTCTAGCTATGAATAATTTAGCAGCAATCAGCATATGTAGTAACAGAATCAATTTTTTTTTTTTTTTTTTTCAGACTGGGTATATTAATATGTAAAAGCATCAAACCAGATCTAAGCGCTATCTTAGTGTTTAATATCTTGTTTATCTTTCTACCGAGATCTTGTCATAGTTCTTTAATGATTGGGCATTTCGACCATAACCGTTTTCCTCAAAGTGCCTACTCATAGGAGCAATGCTATATTTTCTCCTTTCCTCTCATCTCCCTCAGCATCAAAATATTTCCTTACATCCACTTCACTCAACAACACAATTATATTAACATTAATCCCTCTCTGCTTCACTCCCCCCCTCCCTCATCTCAAGCCCTGCACTCATTTCTCTATTCTCTCTCTCCTGCTCTAACTCAATCTCATCCTAGACCCTGCTCATATAAAACCCATTCACACCTTCTGTCACTATCTCTCCTCCTACCTCTAGCAGCTGGTGATGTCTCATCCAACCTGGGGCCCTTCACCTCGTCTGCTCACACTAAGACAACCAGAAACCACACAAACCTCATCCACATGCCCTGCAGTTTATCCTCCTTTACCAACATTCAATGTGCACTCTAGAACGCCCGTTCATTCTGTAGTAATATTAAATCAACAGCTATACACGACCTTGTCATCTCTAACTCAATCACAATATTGGCACTCACTGAGACCTGGCTGACCCCCTCTGATACCGCTACGCCTGCATCTTTATGTTTCGGTGGACTACAATTCTCCCACACTCGACTGTAAAGGAGGCGGTGTAGGCATCCTTCTCTCCCCTCAATGTACCTTTCAACCTATCCTCCCTGCCCCTGCCCTTTCCTTTACTTCCTTTGAAGTTCACACTGTCCGCCTTTTTAAGCCTACTCCTTTAAGAATTGCCATCATCTATCGCCCCCTCCCCCACCCCCCGGCCATCCTAGGCTATTCATTGAACACTTTTCTTCCTGGCTACCCCACTTTCTCTCCTCTAGCCCTCCCTCCTACTTGGGGACTTTAACATCCCAATCAACAACCTCAACTGCCCTGATGCCTCCCGTCTGCTCTCTTTAACCTCCTCCTTTGGCCTCACGCAGTTGTCTACTTCAGCAACTCATACAGCAGGAAACAGTCTTGACCTCATCTTCACCAAACTCTCCACTGTTCCATTTCCTTTGTCTGACCACCATCTACTAAAATTTGACATCAGCATACCCTGTACCCAAATTTCACCACCCTAAAGTCTCCAATCTCGCAGAAACCTCAACTGCCTTGATCTCCAGCATTTCTCCACCAAACTCAATACTCTCCTTTTACCCATCTCAAATCTAACTTGCCCTAACTCGGCTAACTCACTCTACAACTCAACTCTCTCCTTTCAACTCGACATCATGGCACCTCCTACAATTAAACGCAGCAAGCGCCCCCAATTACAACTAAGCTGACCAGTTACCTCCAAAAATGTTCTAGAACTGCTGAACGCTGCTGGAGAAAGCCTCACTTTGCATTTGACTTCCTCCACTATAAATATATGCTGCGCTTCTACAGACTGGCATTTTCTGCTGCAAAAGTAAATTACTTTAATACCCTCATAAGTACACTGTCCCATCAACCCAAACACTTGATGCTCTTCTTCACCCTTTTAATCCTCCTCCTTCTACCACCTTGTCCGCCACAAACTTTGCATCTCACTTCACTGAGAAGATCTTTACAATCAGAGAAGAGATCTCTAATTTCTCTCCTTCCTCTACCATTACATCACCCAACTCTACTCCCTCCACCATTCTACACTCTTTTGCACCGGCTACAGCAAAAGAGGTTTCTGCTCTGCTCCGGTCCTCCTACAACCTGTTCCCTCGATCCTATTCCTACATATCTCATCCACACTATGTCTCCCTCTCTTGCTCTTCCCCTCACTAAAATTTTAAATATTTCCCTTTCCTCTGACACATTTCCCTCACCCTTCAAACATGCAACTGTAACCCCAATTCTGAAAAAGCCCAGCCTTGACCCCAACTCCCCCTCCAATTACCGCCCTATCTCGCTATTGACATTTGCCTCTAAGATCCTTGAGAGAGTTGTGTACACCAGACTGACTGACTTTCTCTAAACCAACTCTCTGCTTGACCCCCTTCAGTCTGGATTCCGTGCTGGTCATTCTGACGAAACGGCTGTGACCAAAGTATCCAACGATTTAATTGTAGATAAATCTCGCAGCCATTACTCTATACTAACTCTCCTTGATCTTTCTGCTGCCTTTGACACTGTTGATCATCAACAACTTCTTTGCATTCTCCGTAATTTTGGTCTACAGGATACTGCTCTCTCCTGGTGCTCCTCCTACCTCTCCCAGCACTCTTTCAGTGTTTCTTTCTCTCACTCTGCCTCTTCCCCCAACCACTCTCTGTCGGCGCCCCCCAAGGTTCTGTCATTGGTCCCCTACTGTTCTCTATCTACACTGCCTCCCTTGGTAAACTCATCAGCTCCTTTGGCTTCCATTATCATTTCTATGCGGATGACACGCAAATCTACCTGTCCTCTACTGATCTCTCTCCACCCATCTTGACTTGTGTCTCTGACTGCCTCTCTACTCTTCTCAGTGGTCTTACATGTTCCCAGATTGCACCGTTGCAATCTATAATGAATGTAGCGGTAAAGCTCATTTTCCTGTCTGCTCGCACCTCCCACGCCTCCCCGCTCTGTCAATCCCTGCATTGGCTTCCAGTTAGATATAGGGCTCAATTTAAAATTCTGGTGCTTGCTTACAAGTCCCTACATAATGCTGCTCCAACCTACCTATCCTCCCTAATACACAAGTATGTCCCGTCGAGGCCCCTACGCTCTGCCAAAGACCTACGTATATCCTAAATCCGTTTACTCCCACCTCTAACCTACTAACACTCCCACCTCTAACACTCCCACCTCTAACACTCCCACCTCTAACACTCGCCTCCTAGATTTTTCCAGGGCTGCACCGCTTCTGTGGAACTCCCTTCCCTTCTCCATAAGAATTTCTCCCAGTCTCCACTCATTCAAAAAAAAAAAAAATCACTGATAACTCACTTCAAGAAAGCATATCAATTAAACGGTTAGCAGGTTTTTATCCCCCACCCTCCATGACTCCTCTCCTGCAACTGTCAAAAATTACCTACTATGCCCTCAGTGAATACTTTTCTAACAATCTACTTCGTACCCCTACTTTTACCCTTTGTGTCACTATACCCCACTCCCTCTAGAATGTAAGCTCACTGAGCAGGGCCCTCCACTTCTCTGTTCCTGTACGTCCAGTTGTCTGGTTACAATTACATGTCTGTTAATCAACCCATTGTACAACCCTACGGAATCTGATGGCGCTATATAAATAAAATAATAATAATAATAAATGTATGTATGTAGTCTGCATCCTTTGTCCCATACCTCCAAAATTCTGAGGAGTGGTTAGAAAAAAATTCTGTTGATCCTTTTAGGGACTAGATGCCGTCTGTTTTAATTTTTCTTGATGTAGTTATATCTTCAACGGTTTTGATATCTTTTTCAGACTATGAGATTAAGTTAGTATCAGGTAATAAATCGTTTAATAATTAAATTCTAAGAGAAGGGAAATTATTTTCTTCTATATCTAGTTTTTGTTTTATGTCGAACCAATTTTTCAATATATGGTTTAGAGCAGAAGTTTCTCCAAAAAAGTTTAAAATTTCTCCTAGCTTCAAGTGTATACCAACTGTCCTCTTGGGATGAATCCTGTAAAGTACATATAGCATGGGTTACAAGAGTAGCCTGGACCAATCTTATCAAGGATGGAATTCCTAAGTCTCCATTTTTTATTTTCTTTGACAATAATTTAGCACTAATTCTAGTTTTTTTTTTGCCCATATAAATTTAATTTCCAATGTTGACCTTTTCTATCCAACAAAATAAAAGTTTCCAATAAAAATATTATAGGAAGATCCGGTTGCCACATCTTAGAGGGGATCTATCACCAACCGCACTACAAAAATAATCTTTTCACTGAAATTCCAACCCAGTCAGAAAATAAATTCAAAGTAGGGACTACTTTGTGTTATGTACTTTTTCTACATTTTGACAGAGGCAGAGCTTTATAATAAAAAAATAAAGAAAATTAAAATTTTAAAGAAAAGCCTTTGAAAAGTATGTAGAAAACATTTATAAACTTACAATACACTTGGTCAAAGGGCACTCCTCTTACATAGGGGAGTTTCTTCAAACTCCCCACCTTCCTAAAGCTTTTGAATGAGACAGCTGTCTAAAAGTGATGCATGACCCTTTAAAGGAACGCTCCAAGCATCAAGCACCATAATCATTATAGCTCACTGTATGATTTAACTGAAACATAAAAGCAGAGAATTTAAGTCAGGGAGATTTGTTGTTTGTTTTTTTAAAATTATTTTATCCCTGCAGCGGACAAATGGCAGGGCTGTCTTGGGGAGCATTGGTGTCCAACAGGGGGTGTATCTCTGGCAGGTGGAGCGTCAGGCTGGTGCATGTTGATGTGCAGTGTGTTTGTGTATGGCTCAGTATAAAAAGCATATGAAAGTTTGCAATATTATCCAGGAAACCGCAAGAAAAAAATATCCCCAAAAGAAAGAAATATAAGAAGGCAAACTGGCTATCTGATGAGGTTTTAAAAATAACCCAGGAAAGAAGGAAAGTAAAAAGGTAGTGAAGATCGGAAAAAATGTGTCCAACTGAATACAGAGTTCCAAAGGATAGCAAGAAGAGACAAGGAGACATTATACAATGAGCAATGTAATGAGACAGAAGATCACCACATAATGGGAAAGTCAAGAGATCTATTCAAGAAAATTGGGGATCTAAAAGTTACCTTTCATGCCAAAGTGGGTGTGATAAAAGACAAAAATGGCAGGGACTTAACAGAAGAAGATCAGATAAAGAAGAGATGGCAGGAATACACTGAAGATCTATACAGGAAGGGTCTTAACAGCAGTGATGAGCTCAACAGTTGGTCCAATGAGCTGAAACCAGAAATCTTGGAGAGCGAAGTGAGATGAGCCCTAGGATGCTTTGCAGATAACAAGGCTGCAGGAGTTGATGAAATCCCAACTAATCGAACTTTTCAAAATTCTGCAAGATGATACTGTGAAATTTCTGCTTGCCTTACGCCAACAAATTTGGAAAACTCAACAGTGGCCAAAAGACTGGAAAAGGTCAGTCTACATCCCAATACCAAAAAAAGGCAATGCCAAAGAGTGCTCCACATGCCAGCAAGTTAATGCTCAAGATCCTACAAGCTCGACTCAAACAATATATGGACCAGGAATTACCAGATGTACAAGCTGGGTTTCACAGAGGACCAGGCACGAGAGATCAAATTGCCAATGTACGATGGATAATAGAGAAGGCCAGAGAGTTCCAGAAAAACATCTACTTCTGCTTCATAGACTATTCTAAAGCTTTTGACAGTGTGGATCACAACAAAATGTGGCAAGTTCTTTAAGAGATGGGAGTACCAGATCATCTCAGATGTGGACCAAGAAGCCACAGTCAGAACCGAACATGGGAGAACAGAATGGTTCAAGATCGGGAAAGGATTGTGACAAGGTTGCATATTGTCACCTTATTTATTCAACTTATATGCTGGATACATCAAGCGCAAGCTGGATGAATCCAAAGCCGGAATCAATATCGCTGGAAGAAATAACAACCTCAGATACGCGGATGATACTACTCTGATGGCTAAAAGTGAGGAGGAAATAAAGGATTATTGATAAGGGTAAAAGAAGAGAGTGCAAAAGCTGGCTTGTTGCTCAGCATTAAAAAGACTAAGATCATGGCAAACAACAATCTCAGTTCCTGGCAAACTGATGGGTAAGAAGTGGAGGCAGTGACAGATTTTATTTTCCTAGGATCCAGGATCTCTTCAGATGGTGACTGGTAAGTGTGGGGTAAGCTAGAAGGAGTCCATGCTCCCCATCTATCTACCCCAGGTGCCCCTACTACCCCATCTACCCCTTCGCCCCTACTATCCTGAGCTACCCCAGTGCCCTTACAACGCCATCTACCCCAGTGCCCCTACAACCCCATCTACCATAGTGCCCCTGCTCCCCCATCTACCACATTGCCCCTGCTCCCCCATCTACCACATTGCCCCTGCTCCCTATCTACCTCTACTACCCCATCTATCATGGTGCCCCTGCTCCCTATCTACCCCAGTCCCCCTACTCCCTGTCTATCATAGTGCCCCTCCTCCTTATCTACCCTAGTGTCCCTGCTCCCCATCTGACATAGTGCCCCTGATCCCTATCTACCCCAGTGTCCCTGCTCCCCATTCATGTTTGGGAGCTTCTAACTCTATATATTATATTATTTTAAAAAGAATAATATATTTCACCTGGCAATCTCTGACAGACAGCCACTCTCACTCCCATGAGAGATCATCTGTCTGGATTATCCCAGGACCAATCCAATGCTGCTAGTGACGGTCAGTCTGACAGTCACTAAAGGTGTGTTCTTCGCAAAGTGTAAACACTGTTGTTTCTCTGAAATGGAAAGGTCGACAAGTGTATAGCCAAAGCTATAAAAGAATATTCAGGCTCCGTACACTGTTTTTACAGAGAACAATGCCTGCATTTCACACTTTGCTTGTAATATACAAAGTATATTTTGCCACGTATAAAACACATCTCTATCTAATAGGACGAGAATTACAAGTTCTTCTTGTCCGTCCTACAAGTACAATTATGTCTTAAGAAAGAATGACCTCTTACATGCTTCAATGCTATCAGGTCAGTATGTCATGGAAAGAAATGCATAAATAAAAATGGTGTTTAAACAGGACGGCCTCCGGTGACACTTTTCCAGGAGCTTAAATTATGTATGAGAGTTCTTTGAGCTTGAGCTAATTTATCAATGTAGAATATAAAGAGCGTAGGTAAGTACCTGTATTGCAAAAAACAGCAATTCATATCACTCCCAAACAGTCACGCTCAGATGAGTTATTTTTGCCTAAATTTTGCCATTCAAAATGTAATTAGCTGCAAAATATATATATTTTTTTTTTGTGCGAACCCATCTGATTTTTTTTTTTTTTAATGGTGTAATTTTCCAGGAAAAATAAAATAAATATTTTTGTTTCAATACTTTTGCTTCAGGGAATGCCTTTGAGGCTTTTAGAAATGCCAATTTGACAGTTAAGGTTTCAGGTTGCACACTTTGCTTTTAGCATAAACAGTTATGGCAACCTTTTAAGGAAACGTATACTTCTTCAGGTTTGCAACCATGGTAATTAAGCACTGTCAGGGTTAAACATTCTTGAGGCGGTCCGTGACTTGGTACAGTAACAAAGTCCAATAACTTTCATTCTTGTCTTGACACAGAATTAGAAATGATCCCTTTAAAAATATCTACTTAGCCATACAAGCATAATATGTATATCTAGGTACTGGTGGAACAGTAAGTAAATAAATAAAACAGAAGTATCTGATAGATGGCCATTGGAGGGAATGCCCGCCTGCCAACTCTCTGTCTCATTAGAGATATCTTTGCCAGAAGCTCAAGGAAGCAGGCTGAAGGGTCAATGTTAGGACCCGCTTCGGGGGGGTCTGCCTTGACGTTGGCAGGCGGGCATTCCCTCCAATGGCCATTGGAGCAACTAAATGGCCTCCATTTGTCTAAATATACATAGGGATTAAGGAGAGAGCGCAGGTAACTTTTTCTTTTCTCACGCCTTGAATATGCTATGCAATTTTGAGCACCCGTTCTTAAGAAGGATATCAGGGCACTGTTAAAACCTGCAATGGTTATGGTACTGCGATCTTCTATTCCTTTCCCAATAGCTGAGCATAAGTGATTATAACTACAGTTAGGAGGTAGAGGAATAGTGTAGATGAATGCAGCTTCCAAGACGATTCTCCCCAGCAAGTAGAATATTCCCCAGGCATGTGCCTAGACTTCATGAACCGTGTAACAGGAATAACTTGTATTGATGCCACACTGGCTTTTATGAGAATCCTCCTGAAAGAGGACCTCCCGCAGTAAATAAAGACAATAACCAATCAGCATACAGGTGCCTGGGAGATATTGAGATAAGTTAAGGAATAACCCAATTATCTCCAGGCAGAGGGCACACAATTTCCCCAAAAATTAGAACACCCCTTTATACAACAGGTATCCCCACAAATTATATCCCCTGATAGCCCCGATCTGGGGGACCAACATATTCAAACTTCACCCAGATCGGTTCAGGGGTTCTCAAAAAGTATGGAAGTCATAAGTTACTGACCAAACATGAGGCTCCTGCCCAAAACAGTTCCACGAATTCAGCGTGCGGTCAGTCAATTCAGAAAATGGCATAAAAACGAATCAAGTCCCAAATGGATTCTTCTGGCTCATAGGAGCGATTGCTCCCCTTGTTCGTATGAACCAAACTACCGAACTGCGCTCTCCTGGCTGTTCGGCAACTAAATGAAGCAGGCGTTCGTATGTTTCAGCGGTGGTTCGGGAAGTCGAGTGTCCGATTTTAGTTCCAGACACTTGACGACCAAGTCCCGCTGCCTCCTTTCGTGCACACAAGATGGCCGCCGTTTTCTGTTCCACGTGGCATTCGGCTATACGAACGGCGGCCGCCCAGAGAGTGCTTAATAGACGGTACTCTTTGAAGTTAATGAGCCAGGAGGGTGGTCGGTGTTTGGTAGTTTTAAACTGCCGAACCAATAAATCCAAAACACACGAAATGTTGTAAAAAAGCACGAACACAGAAGAAAATGCCAAAACTCAGTCTATTTTCTTCACAGGCACTATAAAAAGTGCAGAGACAAGCTACAAAATTGATAAAAGGTACTGAGCATTTTAGTTACGAAGAAAGGTTAAAAAATGTAAATCTCTTTAGTTTGGAAAAACTGCACCTCAGAGGGGATATGATAACATTATACAAATATATTTGGTAAGCCTGCTCTAGAGTATGTATGAGAATACAACACAAGGGATATGAAAGACCCAAAAAGACTCTCCATAGATCATCTAATCCATGGCCCTATCAGCTGTCAAAAGAGCAGCTGAAGGGAAAAGATCCTTACTTCGATCTATACAATCTGTGTTCCACCTTTACAAAAACAAGTTATTGAAGCCTTTATAGGGGTGAAATGTGCCTTTCAGGTAATGTAAAAACGGTTCAGGACAGGTTCACTTTAACGGATAGCTCCTAAAACAATGAATATATAGTTTATCATGAAGATACATTATATATTTAAATTTCTTTAGCAGTTGTGAATACCACTATCCTCCTTAACACCCACACATTGTTCCATTTTACCTTACCAAGCGATTGAAACCACTCAAGGAAACTTCCCCAAGCAGGGGGCACCTCCCCAGTGATGCCAATATGCAGGCTTTAGTGCATCAGCATCTTAATAATCCCATCTACTATAGAGCATGTGTGCTGTAGTTGCTGTGATAAAGAGCTAGAGGACTTATGCATTTCTCAATTGTGCACCTACAGGAATATGGACCTTTAGGTTTGTCTTGAGGACTAGATCAGGGACAACTGTTCTAGATATGCCAGAGTGGTGACTCTGTCACTGAATAAAAGCTAACCGACAGATGAGGAGATGGACTTTATTATTTTTTTATTTGCATCTCCTTTAAGGCATAGCATGTAGATTAGTTTAATTCCTGCAGTTCCATACGCAGTGCATATATCACTGTTACGGAGTCATCATGAATAAAGCATTTCTGTCAAAATGTATGCGCACACCCAAAGCATCATGGGTTGTAGCTAAGGTAAGTGCATATTGTACTTATCTCTTGCTTGGTTTATGCCACTAAACAATCTAATACTTATCTTCCAGAGAGGTTACAGTTCCTCTTCAAAGTAATGATTTCTTCATGTACATTTTAAATGGTTACTCCAACCTCTATGGCCATTCCTGCTTTTAGAAGAGGTTGTGGGGCAGACAATCTGAATGTGCAGCTCTTCTGCTTGAAATGCTGCCAATATAGAAAAATCAGCACTTTGTGCCAGGTTCTAATTGCATCCCTGGCACGTGATTTAGGCAGGCCAAAACTCTGCTCTGGACTGCTTAATGTTAGTCCTGTGCAAAAATGATGTCCGTCTTCAGCACGTACTACTCATTAGCAACATATGTAATCAGCTTCTTCCCTTGCAGGCATCACTGTAAGGGCATTGTAAGTAGAAGCTCTGTGGACTGTGTGTGTGCACAATCTAAAGATATTCCCTCTCTCACTCTACTCCTTCCAAATTTCGCTTCCCTATATTATATGATGTGTCCTTTCTACTCTACTTTCCTTCACTAACCAGCAGTCAACCCTTTTTTCAGCCTACACCCCTTCTCGCCGACCCCTCCTCAACGCCAACTGGTGTATTAGTGGCGCTCAACACACATACACTGAAGGCAAAGCTTCTCTATTAGAAGCATTTGATTGAACTACGACCCAGAAGATAATGTGGCGTGATAACGGCAAATGAGTGAAACCGATTGGGAAGAACTTGGCCTGACACTGCATTTCAAATAGATTTTATAGTATTTTGTAAAGGATATACATGCGAAAAACTGGGGAGGGAGACCTAAAGAGATATATAATCCTAATGAAAATCCTAGTTGGGGACTGAAATGTTGATCACAATGATCCTTATGATAAACCAATAAAGATTTTTCCTACTTGAAGACCATGAGTGCAGCCCTACTTCCAATTTTGTATGCATTTTATTAATTCTTTATTTTTTGTGTGCATGAGATTAACAGACATTTTCCCAATGCCACAACAGCACTGGCAAGAAAGATTGATTAAACAAGACATATCAGTTACATGCACAATTTTTAGTATAGTGTAGAGTACAGGCTAAGCATTACATGTCTAGCATAATTTTTGAGGGAGAAATACTGAGCTATGACATGGTGAGAATTAAGTTAATGTGGGTTGTCTGGTATTGGAAGGCTGAATTGCATTATATATAGTATTGAGACAGCTGCAGTAGAACCACCTTCCCGTTGCTTTATTATTTTATTATTTATATAGCGCCAACAAATTCCGTAGCGCTGTACAATGGGCGGCCTAATTGAGATCAGACCACTGACGTACAGGGGGGGTTGAGGACCCTGCTCGATGAGCTTACATGCTAGAGGGAGTGGGGTATAGAGACACAAAGGGTTAAAGTAGGGGAATTAAATAGTTTGTTACAGAAGGGTTTATTGAGTGCTTGGTAGGTCATTTTTGACAAGTGCAGGAACGGAGTCATGGGGTGGGGGATGAGAAACCTGCTGACAGTTTAATTGATAGGCTTTAATGAAGAAGTGAGTTTTCAAAGATTTTTTGAAGGAGTGGAGGCTGGGTGAAAGTCTGATTGAGGCGAGCATCAGAGGTGGGGATCCGGGCAGAGGATAGGCGTAGGTCTTGGGCTGAGCTTTATGCCCCCAAGCTAACCACCCGGGAGGCCACGTAGATAGGTCGGACTACAATTCGCTGTGTATGCTTGCAGCTGACAAGTAAATTAGTGATAAGATAAAAGATAACAACAGAAGCAGAGTATAAGAGGAGAAGAACAAAATAGCAATGAGCTGTTGGCTTCACAGCGACTTATGCAGGGAACGTGATAAGGAGCTACCCCTTAGTAGTACCAGTCCCTGTTCAGCCTATTCCCTCCTGGGGCAAGTGAAAGTCCTGCAGGGTAGCACAGGTTGGCAGGTCTGAGAGGCTAATTGCATCCGAAGTGCTCGCTGAGACAGGTCTGGCGCGCTTCTCATCCTCCTCTCCCGGCCTCTTGTTCCCTTGGGGAGTATAAGCCGCGTAGCGGGTGACCTCTGCAGATCTGCGGTCAGCGGTTGCCCTCTTCTCATCTCTTCGTCCTTGTTTGCTTTCCTCCTGGTGACTCCGGATTTGTGCTGCCTCGGAGTTGGCGGGTGGGCTGCTTTTGCCGCCGCATGCCGATTAGGCTGTCTCCGCCTAAGGTATGTTGGGCTTGTGGTGTTTGCTGGCGGGCGCCTTGGAGAGCAGTAAGATGGTTCAGGGGGTGCCTCGTAGAGCTCAATGGTTGTCAGTCTGCTCTCCAGTCACCTCTAGAAGGCATTGAAGATAGCTTCCAGGCGGTCAGTCACCGACCTCTCTCCCAAAAGGAGTCTGGTTACTCGTGGTGTCCGTCATCTTAGAGGATATTCCACTTTGCTCACATACAATTGCGATTCCGCCATGGCTCCTCCGCTGTGCTTGGGAGCGGTCAGGGTGGGGCCGGGATCACCCCCACCGGTCCAGAGGGGGGGGGGGTAGCAGGGCACCGGGAACATGCTTAGCACTTCGCCTGCACCGGTCCGGGAGATCAACCGCCTCTCCCTTCCTCAGCACCATCTAGGCCTCACTGAAGCTCGGCTTCTGGGGTGCCCTGAAAGCCTGCTGGAAGAGTAGATTTGCTCAGCGTGTCCCCAGGAGCTAACAAAGGACACAACCAGCTGCCATGATTGTCAGGCCCCGCCCTTTTGTATGCATTTTTATGCCTCTGGGACTGGCACCTGCCATTTGGATTCAGCTACAGCCTGACTACAAGGGTACAGTCACTATTATACACACACACACACACACGATTAAATGAAAAATAAAGTGAATTAAGAAACTGGAGTAACCATTTAAGCAAGATGGAAATGAAATATAATACAAAAAGATAAGATAAAATTAGATCATGCCTCCTTTTTAGAGCAGTTCCTTTTTAAAACAATGGGAAGCACTTATTAAGCTAAATTGTTGAGAATTGACAAGGCAATTGCAATTTGATTCCAAAATAAAATAACCAAACTTGATATAAAAATAAATAAAGTTGAACAATTGTCTTAATTTGGCTATTTTGGTCAATATTTTGCATTTTCCTGTGACACTCCATCATTTCTGGTTTATTAAATGGTCACTTCAGCATGCTGACACACGCTTTAGGAGTAAAGTTTGTTTTTTTACAAAAAGTGAAGGTTTCAATAGAAATTGGCACTTTTAACCCCGTTCCCCCTCCAGGAGGCATACAGACAAACGGTCCTGTTACTTCCAGGTTGCTTAACTTCAGCTAAACTCAAGAGGCAGGAAATTGCACAGAGCACCTGCTTTGCAAAGACTTGTCATTGAGCTGCATTGGGAATTTTGAAATTGGACAGCCACAGAAAGTCTGGGCTGGATAGAAGAGGATTTCTTGCAACGGCTTCAGACAGGAGAAGTGCAGCTTTTGCAAGCTATTCCAGAGAAAAGGCAGCATTTACATTACTGCCTAGTAGGGATTGACAGATTATTGGTCTGGCCAATATTATCGGCTGATGTTGAGCATTATGGCAAATATTGGTATCAGCCTATAATGATACCAATATAGCTGACAATGCAGGCAGCCTACTCTCTCTAGCTTTCACAAGTCCTCGGCCATCAAATCGTTCCAGGCTTGCGAGAGTTGGACAGAGGACCTGCCGGAAACAGAAGATAGCATGTGATGGGTCCCAGGGTACGCTATTAAACTCGACTATACATGGTGGGTGTCTTACATTATGACCAAATCAAATCGTACATCTATTTCTCTAAAAAAATTTAGAAGTAATTTTAGAATTACCATTAAAGTAAAAAATGATTACAAATGTTCATAATTGTGTTGCTTTACTATATCAGAAATCCTATTGTGTCAGTTAAAAGTAATTTTACTTCTATACTAATCAGAAACTAGTAGGCATGCTGCAGCCAAGGAACAAGGAATAGCATTCAAGACATTATCATATAGAGCATTTTAATAATTATATAAAATGTATAAAAAATACAAATGAATAATTAAAAAAAACCTTTAGTCAAGACGTCCCTCTTTAATGTGGAAACCCCCTGGCAGCCTGCACAAAGTCACAAGACCACCAGGGAGGGTAATGTCCCCCTCCCTGGCAACAGGTAAAAGGCAGGGAAAGGAAGAAGAATATATGTACCAGTTATGAGATTGTTATCAGTATCTGGCCTTAAAAATAGCTTTCAATACCTATTGCCAAGTAACACCTCTAGGTGCTGTCACTCAGACGGCCACTAAAGGTGCTTCCTATTTTAGTGAAGTACCTTGTGCAGGACCTATGTTCAGTGTCTCCATGCTCTGCATGAAGATGCTGAATGTTCCCCATAGGGATGCATTGATTCCATTTATCGCTATGAGAAGATGCTGATTTGAACAGTGCTCTGTCGCGAATGAGAAATGGGCTCCCAATGTTTTCCTATGGGAAAGGATTGGATTGGCCAAGATTGGCAAGGGTGATGATGTCAGCCATGCAAGCAGGGCCAGCTACAGTAAGACCAGCATGCCAATGGAGAAAATAGGGTTATTAAAACTAAGAATTGTCAGGAAATCAAAGTGAATGTGATTTAATTTTGCAAAGCCCATCCAATGGTGACATTGCTTATGGGAGTCTAGTGGCCAGTGGAAGGGGCAGGAAAAAGGTGAGTCAAAATAGCCAAACATGTAAAAAAAAAAAAAAAATATCCTCCAAATCAACAATGCTGCTGATTCAGATATTTTGGCATTAAATTACCAATTCACTTGGAATCCCTGACAATTCTCACTAAAAAACTCTGTCTGTCAGTGTCGGTCTAAAATATTTTCATTAGGACATGCTAGACATTTTGTACATATATTATTCATTAAACTCCTAACAGCAGACAATTGAAATCTGAATCACAATGTTTATGAATATATTTGGGAAAAATAAAAATAAATATCCATTTAATTGGCTATTTTAGCCTCAATTTTGCCATTCAGTTTGGAGATTAGTGACTAGCCCACACACATCCAATTTACACGAACAGTAAGCATTTTTTTGTTGCAGTGAATGAATCGCCATAATGCACACACACTATATATACTGGAAAATGACAGTTCTATAACCCCATACATAAGATTAACCACCATGTAATATAGGACATCTAAATGGTGAAGAAAGAAGATTAATGTAAGACTCCATCATGTCTGCAATTCAGATAGATATTATATATAAATACTGACATAAACAATAACAATCTTTAATTAAAAAAAAATATAAATCTTACAGTGATGACTATTTTCAGCATGTCTAAATCCATATTATTAACCCATTGGTGGAGAATACCAGTGACAGATACAATATATATAATACACATTGCCTCCTATCACAGTAATGACATGTAATTGTCATTTGTTAAATGTCAGCCAGGCCCCAGAGAGGAGAGCTGAGCCCTAATTCTGACATTATTTACCCACAATCACCCTGTATTATATATATGTATATATTTATTTATTTTTAATAATAAAAGATACCCTTCACCCCCATTACCTTGAAGATCACAGCACAGCATCAGCAGCCCCTTGTCTCCTTCCAGTTTAACACAGCCACTGACGTCACGCTCGCTGACACCGCCCACCCGCCATTTTTACTGAGGGCAACGGGCAAAGCCTACAGCTTAAATTCTAACATAAAACTAACCATAAACGTAGCATTTAGTCCAAGAACGCGCTGTGACACACGCTAGTACGGTATATTTATCTATGTCTTCGGTCTAGCTATTCAGCCAAGCAATTGGGTGTGCTTTACTATTGCTTCTTATGTATTACAATGGCTCAGGGACCATTCGCCCGCAGTTAAAATGGCAGGGGGTGCTGTCGACGAAGCAGCGTCACGTGACCGTGCCTAATTCCAGTGGAGTGGAATGCCGCAGTGAAGGGAGGGAGGGGTCATGTGATTCACACATTGCTGTCGACGTCACCGCTCGATAGTGTCTACTGACTGGGAGTGTTATAAAGCTGTGTGAAAGTTTTAAAATGTGCTGGTTATCAATAGGTATGTTTGTACTGATCATTTCACTTTCAGTCATGTGTACAGCTTTGTTCTCATAGCTATAAAGCTAAACTGCCTCTTGTAAGGTTTTTTTTTTTTTGCACACAATCAATAACTAGAAGTTAGCAATAGGTGCTTTAATTTATTTTTTGAAATTTCACTACTTTTAATTATAAAGGAACACTGTATATAGCATTAGGAATACAAACCTGTTCTAGTTTCCCTGCCCCTAGTCAGATAGAGCCCCCCTGCTTCAATCAATACTAATGGAATAAAAGTTTCACTTACCATTTAAAAGCACTGAGTCTTACTTGGTGCTTCTCCTCTCTCTACCTCCTACAACATCATGAGGGGACATGGACATTCCAGGAATCTTCTTATAAAGGAGCTGTGAGGAACTAATGCACATGGACTGCAAGTGCCATGTGCATCCAAGCTTCCCCATTTTTCCACAAGTCTCAGTCAGTGCGGCATAAGCACTGTGGCCAGGGCCGCCATCAGAAATTTTGGGGCCCCTGACAAAGCACAAGAGTGTGTGTTAGTGTAGTGAATGCAGAGTGTGTTAATGTGTAGCGAATGCAGAGTGTGTGTTAGTGTAGTGAATGCAGAGTGTGTTAATGTGTAGCGAATGCAGTGTGTGTGTTGTGTTAGTGGATGCAGCGTGTGTGTGTGTTGTGTTAGTGGATGCAGCGTGTGTGTGTGTTGTGTTAGTGTATGCAATGTGTGTTGTGTTAGTGTATGCAGTGTGTGTGTTGTGTTAGTGTATGTATTGTGTGTGTTGTGTTAGTGTATGCAGTGTGTGTTGTGTTAGTGTATGCAGTGTGTGTGTGTTGTGTTAGTGTATGCAGTGTGTGTGTTGTGTTAGTGTATGTATTGTGTGTGTTGTGTTAGTGAATGCAGTATGTGTTGTGTTAGTGTATGCAGTGTGTGTGTTGTGTTAGTGTATGCAGTGTATGTGTTGTGTTAGTGTATGCAGTGTGTGTGTTGTGTTAGTGTATGCAGTGTGTGTGTTGTGTTAGTGTATGCAGTGCGTGTGTGTTGTGTTAGTGTATGCAGTGCGTGTGTGTTGTGTTAGTGTATGCAGTGCGTGTGTGTTGTGTTGGTGTATGCAGTGCGTGTGTGTTGTGTTGGTGTATGCAGTGCGTGTGTGTTGTGTTGGTGTATGCAGTGCGTGTGTGTTGTGTTAGTGTATGC
>OW240917.1:212705354-212869459 GCA_933207985.1 Pelobates cultripes
CCAGAACTGGTGTGTGTTTTTTATAGGGCAGGGCAGCTGTAACCAACACCTCCAATCTCATCTCATTGATTGGACTCCAGTTGGCTGACATCTCACTCCAATTAGCTCTTGGAGATGTCATTAGCCTAGGGGTTCACATACTTTTTCCAACTGCACTGTGAATGTTTACATGGTGTGTTCAATAAAAACATGGCAATATTTCATTCTTTGTGTGTTATTAGTTTAAGCAGACTGTGATTGTCTATTGTTGTGACTTAGATGATGATCAGATCACATTTTATGACCAATTTGTGCAGAAATCCATATCATTCCAAAGGGTTCACATACTTTTTCTTGCAACTGTATATATATATTTTTTTCTTTTACATAGCATATCTTATAATTATTGCTGAAGTTTAGCCTGTACTGCTTAATTTCTAAAACTGTGCAGTACTCACAACACGTCATGTTATATTCTCAAAATATCGCAAAAGTAATTGGACAGATTAACAGTCATAAATCAAACTTTCACTTTTTAATACATGGTTACAAATCCTTTGCAGTCAATTACAACCTGAAGTCTGGAACGCATAGACATCACCAGATGCTGGGTTTCATCCCTGGTAATGCTCTGCCAGGCCTCTACTGCAACTGTCTTCAGTTCCTGCTTGTTCTTGTGGCATTTTCCCTTCAGTTTTGTCTTCATTAAGTGAAATGCATGCTCAATCGGATTCAGGTCAGGTGATTGACTTGGCCATTGCATAACATTCCACTTCTTTCCCTTAAAAAACTCTTTGGTTGCTTTTGCAGTATGCTTCGGGTCATTGTCCATCTGCACTGTGAAGCACCGTCCAATGAGTTCTGACGCATTTCGCTGAATATGAGCAGATAATATTGCCCAAAACACTTCAGAATTCATCCTGCTGCTTGTCAGCAGTCACATCATCAATAAATACAAGAGAACCAGTTCCATTGGCAGCCATACATGCCCACGCCATGACACTACCACCACCATGCTTCACTGATGAGGTGGTATGCTTCGGATCATGAGCAGTTCCTTTCCTTCTCCATACTCTTCTCTTCCCATCACTCTGGTACAAGTTGATCTTGGTCTCATCTGTCCATAGGTTGTTGTTCCAGAAATGTGAAGGCTTTTTTAGATGTTGTTTGGCAAACTCTAATCTGGCCTTCCTGTTTTTGAGGCTCACCAATGGTTTACATCTTGTGGTGAACCCTCTGTATTAACTCTGGTGAAGTCTTCTCTTGATTGTTGACTTTGACACACATACACCTACCTCCTGGAGAGTGTTCTTGATCTGGCCAACTGTTGTGAAGGGTGTTTTCTTCACCAGGGAAAGAATTATTTGGTCATCTACCACAGTTGTTTTCCGTGGTCTTCTGGGTCTTTTGGTGTTGCTGAGCTCACCGTTGCGTTCTTTCTTTTTAAGGATGTTCCAAACAGTTGATTTAGCCACACCTTATGTTTTTGCTATCTCTCTGATGGGTTTTTTTTTTTTTTCAACCTAATGATGGCTTGCTTCACTGATAGTGACAGCTCTTTGGATCTCATATTGAGAGTTGACAGCAACAGATTCCAAATGCAAATAGCACACTTGAAATGAACTCTGGACCTTTCATCCGCTCCTTGTAAATGGGATAATGAGGGAATAACACACACCTGGCCATGGAACAGCTGAGCAGCCAATTGTCCCATTACTTTTGGTCCCTTGAAAAGTGGGAGGCACATATACAAACTGTTGTAATTCCTACACCGTTCACCTGATTTGGATGTAAATACCCTCAAATTAAAGCTGAAAGTCTGCAGTTAAAGCACATCTTGTTCATTTCATTTAAAAAAAAATAGAATTGTGTCGATGTCCCAATATTTATGGATCTGTGTATTAAACTCTGCCCAACTAAAATAAAGAATGGCAAAAAATGTGGTAATGTAGCAGAGGTAAATTTGCATTTACTTCCACTGCATTATGGTATAATGTTTTCTTTATGGCCTGAATTTTGTGACTCTTTCAGGGAACAGACCAAATTGTTCTGAGGTTTATATTTTATAATAGTAGCAATTGCCCCCAACATTTAAAATGGACAAAAAGGGCACACTTTAAGAGTGTGAAATGTGTTGAAGGGACAGTATAGTCACCAGAACAACTACAACTTTTCTGAGAAAATGCATTGTTTACATTACAGCCTAGGGATACCTCCATTGGCCACTCCTCACATGGCTACTAGAGGTGCTTCCTCGGGCACTGCTTCACAGTGTGCAGCACTGACATTCAGTGTGTCCACCCTCTGCATGGAGACACTGAACTTTCCTCATAGAGATGCATTGATTCAATGCAACTCTATAAGGAGATGCCGATTGGTCAGGACTGTGTTTGGCTTGTGCTGGCTCTGCCCCTCCGCTGCCTCCTTGGCAGTCTCAGACAATCTAATGCTTTCCTATGGGAATGCATTGTGATTGGCTGAGATAAACACTTCTGATTATGTCAGCCAAGCAGGCAGATCAGGGGCAGAGCCAGCAGAAACAGACTGTAATTAAATTAAGCTTTTACTATATTTTGGGAGGTAAGGGGAGCCAGGGTGTCTAGATAGTGTTTTTAACACTATAGGGTCAGTAATAAATGCTTGTTTTTCTGACCCTATAGTGTTCCTTTAATTTTTTTGCCTCCATCTTCTTCATGAAGACTCTGTATGTTAATATTGTTAACATTTTTTTTTTTTTTAAATTCTTTATTTGTAAAAGATATTTGTGGATGGGGGGATACAGAAAGAAAGATAGGTAGTTAGGTCATTTTGTACACGTTTGCATTATAATACTTTCAGTTTCCAATTGGAGTAGCATGTTCGTTGCCTATAGTAGCAGTTGGTCAACAGTGTCTGTCTCTGTCCATATCCTGGGAGTTTAAACATCGGTTTTGGCGCTATTCGTCTTCTGTCCTCTATCTTGGGATGGGGTACAGAAATGAAAGAAGGATTGGGGTTGGGGTGCTATCTCGACGTCTGGGTTTGCGCTTGAGTTGGGTAAGGCGCAGTTCCCTTTCCCTCGTTCACTTTCCCTCCCCTTTGGTGGGGGGGGTGTTCGTCGTAGGGTGTTCGGTCGGGTGGTGTGTGGGTGGTCAAAGTGAGCCTGGTAAGGCTATTGTAGCGAACCTGTTGTGGGTGTAGTTCTCATGTCGGATTTTTGTATCGTCCTTGGTGCTGTTCTACCTTTTTGGGATGTAGTTCCTGAGGTTTGCAGGGGAGGGGGATTGTATCGTTGAGGATAGTTACGGCCCAATTTTCGGGCTGTCTGTCCTTGTCTAACTCTCGGTCTGTTTACTTTATGGCTGGTGTGATCCTCTTGTAGTTGTGTGGTTGAGGTTGTGTCGTGGGGGGTTGGGGCAAGGGGAGAGGGAGAAAAAAAAAAAGGGGGGAGGAGTCAGTGGGGTGTTCTTCCCGGGGTGAGATGGTCTGGGATGCCCGTAGCGGGTTTGTGTTTTACGAGTGGCTCATTTGGTGTGTGCTAGTGGGGGTCGGGAATTCATAGAACCATGGGTCCCATATTTTGTGGTATACTGTTGTAGTGTCGTGCACTATGGCGGACAGTTCGTCCATTTTGATTGTGTCTACTATTTTTCGTTTAATTATTTCCATGGTCGGTGTTTCAGTGCTGCCCCAAGTTTCGGCTATTGCCCTCCTAGTTGCTAGGGCGATTTTTGCTGTCATTTTGTTTTGTGCTCTAGGTATGTCCGCGTGTGGTTTTGAAAGCAGCCAAATCCAAGGGTTAAGTGGGATGTCAGTGTGTAATAATCTAGAGACCATGGTCGCTACTTGTTGCCAGATCTGTTTAATTGGGGTGCACTCCCACCATAGGTGGAGGTAGGTTCCTTTCTGACCACATCCCTTCCAGCATAGGTCTGTTTCTGACCTGCCCATCTGTTTCATTTTGAGGGGGGTGAGATACCATCTCATTAGGGTTTTGTAGGCCTGTTCCTTGTGGTTGACACAGATGGATATGGTTGCTGTGGCTTCCCAAATGTCACTCCAGTCCGTCTGGTCTTCTGCTGGGCCTAAGTCCCTCTCCCAAGCCGACACGTATGTGAGGGCGCCCTGTTTGATGTTTTGGATTATATGGGCGTAGAGTGCGGAGATTTGGTCTTTCTGTACCGGAGTTTGCATGCATTGTTTCTCAAAGGTGGTTAATGCCTTGGTTCCCGCTTGTGTGTTTGCCGGGGATGAGAGGAAGCTTTTGATTTGAATGTGCCTAAATAGATCAAATGTTTGGAAAGGTGTCGTTTGCTGTAGGTCGGGAAATGGCGTCAGTTGTTGTCCCTGGAAGAAGTGGTGGAAGCGCGTGAGGTTGTTGTCTTCGTATCGTGTAAAATCTTTAGGTGTCATACCTAGGGCGAATTGCGTGTTGCGAAGTATTGGCGTTAGCGGGGACAGGGGTGTGGTAAGGCCGCTTTTGTGTACTATTCGATCCCATGTTCTGATGGTGTTGATTACTGCTGGGGACGTTCGTGGCATGGGGGGTCTGGCCTGTTTTGGTAGCCAGATGTAGAGGGAGGGGTGATCTCTGCCGAATATGTCGTGCTCAAGATCCACCCACCGTTTGATTCCGTATGGGGCGTGCAAGTTTTGTGCTTGCGTCAGTTGTGCTGCCTGGTAGTAGTGAATCAGGTGGGGGACGCCAAGGCCACCCGCCCTATTGGGTACATACATGGTTTGCCGTTTTATTCGTGTGCGGCGGTTGGACCATATGAACCTGTCTATTAATATTGTTAACATTTTTAATAGAACAATGTGCACATAAGTGAAATCATATTCAATTGATCACAGAGCACTGCAGTGTAAGCTTAGATGCTGTAAAAATTCATATGGTCTACAAAGAGAGTCACTGACTAAACAGGACTTTAGAAGAGAACCTAATTTACAAACTGCACCAGGCTGAAAGCACTTATGGTATCAACATTTCATGATAGGATATATACTTTTTACATTTTAAAGAATAAGAAATCTAAAGTAAGTAGACTGAGCTATATAAAAATATATTACAAACAAGTAAAACTACTAATACCAAAATGAAAATATTGGACAATAAAGTACATTTATATCGCCATACACACCAAACATTTCTAGAAACATTCAATGAGAAAAATCACTGTAACAATAATATAAAAGAATAGCTAAACCTACAGGATCTCCCCTCACAAACAAGCATATAAAATTCAAAGTAAAAACAAAGAGAACGTTACCTGCGCTCTGGCCTTAATCCCTATGTACATTTAAACAAAATGGAGGCAAAGTTTATTGTATGTGTAGAAGCCCTATAAAGGGTTAAATGTGAAAGGGTTTCTAAAATACCCCTTCCTGTCTCACTGGAGATTCTTGGCTGATATCAGCAAATCTAATGGCTAGAGTAGGACTCACCTCTTGACGTGGCAGGTGAGCTTATATATTCAGTTGGCCATTGGAATAAAACTAATGAGCCTCCATTTTGTTTAAATGTACATGGGGATTTAGGCCAGAGCGCAGGTAACGTTCTCTTTGTTTTTACTATGTATTTTGAGCTGTTGGATACTAAGCTACTGCTGCTATAAGCACGGTGCTTTATATTTGTGTTTGTATATAAAATTCAAACCCTATCATCAAATTGTATATAAAATTCAAACCCTATTTAAGAGTTAAAATACCTTGTAATATCTCAGATGTGAATCATCTAAATTATATCCTGCTCCTTCAAAGAACTACTGCCAATTTAACACAACAGTACAAATTGAGCATTTCTTGGATGAGACTCATCTCAATCAAAATGATTATTTTGACCCCAGAGAGAGGCTCCACACCAGCTCCCAAAGATAGGGAGCAATAAATAAAATGATTTGTGAGTGTGTGCAAGAATTTGTAAATGTGTGTGTGTGTCTGTCTGTCAGTGTGTGTGTGTGTGTGTGTCTGTCAGTGAGTGTGTGTCTGTCGGTCAGTGTGTGTGTCTGTCAATGAGTGTGTGGCTGTCAGTGCGTGTGTCTGTCAGTGAGTGTTTGTTGGTCAGTGTTGCGATGGCCGCGGCTGGACAGTGGAGGACCTGGAGGTGCATGGAGGAACACAACGCCACGTCACATTCAGTTGTGACGTCAACGTGCTCCACCTTCACAGGGTTTCAAGGAGTAGAGGGAGGATTTGCTTTGGCACAGGATGCGAACGGCGCCATTGGGGCTACACCAGAGGCTTGACTCCGGAGTCGCTTTTAGGCAGTGGCAATGTGAGTGCAGTCTGCTTGCTGGCTAATATTGTTTTTTTGTTGTTTTTTTTAAAACAGGGGCTGGGGTTTTGTAGAGGGCGGTGCTGGGATTAAGCAGAAGGGGGGAGGGGGGATTCAGTATAACCTATGTTTCTTTGAAAAGTTAAGTTTTTGTATTTTTTGCGGCCCACCTATACTTAAACCTTGTTTATTTGGCCTGTACTAGCCTTTGAGTTTGACATGTTTGATTTAAAATAACAGCCCTCTTAATGCCTACAATCCAAAATAGACCAATTTGTTTTACAAGGGAAAAAGCGGTAAGGAGGTTTGTGAACCTCGAACACATTATTTTCGGTTGGGCCATTCCCTCCATGTGTCCTTTGATTGTTTTGATATAAAGTATAAACTGAGTCAAATAAATTATTCCACTAAACAAAACTGACTTTTGGTTTCTTTAACTAAGTAAAGGCCAGGTACAGTACAGGCACCAGGAAGGACCCATCTAAGTGTAGAAACCGTGTTAAAATGGTTTGACAGATTATGCTGCAACGGTGCCAGAGCTTTCTTGTCTTCATAACCACTAAGGCAGCCTTTAATTTTGACAGTAGCTGAATTATGCTACATGGCTATAGCAAAAGTATAGGAAATTAAAAATAGTTGATGGTGATGGATTGGTTTACAGCTCTAGTGCATGATACATACATCTGACCACTTTTACAAAGTATAGGACCTGTGTTTTGATGGTTTTTCTTCACCTCAAAGGTACATCAAAGGAACTCTCTCATTCCCCTCATAACGTCATCTGAAATGCCTGGGCGCTGTCTTATCGTCAGAGGTTAAAGCGATTAGAAAAACAATTAAAGTGTTTCTATTTCTCACCCTCCAGTGCTGTGTGTGCCGTGGCAGAACAAATTGGATTCTTCCTTAATAGGTCCATCAAGCCTCCCTACCTGTACCAGGGAGAGCTGGAGTACATCCTCTCCCTGTGGTCCAGTGGGGTAGCTGGAATCCCTATGCTATTCCTGCACAACTCTCATCTGCACCTTGTAGTGCTGGAGGGCCAGGGGTGACGTCATATTCCGGCTGCCGGCACACTACAGGAAACACAAGTGCAGTAGGAGCATAGTATGCACATTCTCCACCAACCAGTATATTTGGGCAGATTTGGCACCCGACACCTGGATAGGCAGGTTGCCCACTCTGCCAAGTGAGAGCATCATAGGCCATCGCCTAAATGGTTTAATGGAAACTACGTCCCTTTTTTTATAACCGGAACATCATTACACAGGTGATAATATAGTGTAATGGGCAATAACCAAGAAATAAGGATCACATTCATCTTCAAAGTATGTTTCTTTCTGACAAACGTGAAAAAGTCACTGGGAATATAGGTCCTCTGTTTGCTCTGACACAGATGTTTTAAAGTCTGTTGAAAATACGCTTAACACCTTTGCTTAAATATTCAAGCTGTGGTGTAATTTTTTGCACCCACCTTCCACATACTTTGTTAAAATATCTGAAAAGTTAATTATACCACCTAAACAAGCTAGAAATAATTATTTTTGGGAGCACCTATGTTGGGTGACAGTGCATAGCTTGAATATGGTTATTGAATTGGAATATAGATGAGTTCTTTAATGCTTTTAAAGGAACACTCTATAATGTGTATATATATATATATACATATATATATTTATATATGTATGTGTATATATATATTTGATTTTTCTTATAATTCTTTATTTTGTTGTGCAAGCAAATAACAAATTATCGGTAACCATGACATCGCATAGTGACAACAGCAGTATCAAATGTTTAAATCTTAGCATGCCTAGTATCTGCACATTGTTTTAAGAAAGACAAGCATATATCAGCATAGGGTCTGACAGAGTAATTTCCCTAGGAGGTCCCAATCTAGTCACATTTGGTGAAAAGTAACTAATGACAATAGGCTAAAAAGAACACAAGAGGATAATAAGATGAGCAAAATAAAGGACAAGGGTGCATCAGTAATGGGTATCAAACAGCTAGCTCCCCAACATCTTCAGTAGTGATTGGGCAATATGGAGCCCAGGATCTCAGATCAGCCTATGCCAACCAGGGGCAAACCAGAGTCCCACAGTAGACAGTAAAGTTTCAGACCTTCAAGCCCTGATGCAGGCCAGCAAGCAGTGCTATACAGCATGAGTGGGGCTTCCCCTGGTAGCTTTGACACTTTGAGAGTACTAGCACTGCATCTGCGCTCTCTTGTGAGCCGCCCTACATAGTTGTGATGGGAGCATCTTGCCTTGCTGTCATTTTGGGGCCCAGTCCACTGTCAAATCCGCGGTCTGCTTCTGTAATGATCCTCATTTGAGGTGAGTGGACAGCCAACTGTTAGGTAGGTGGATGCATCCTGGTCTAGAGGCTTTGCCAAAAGTTGTCGATAATTTTGTCCAGGTTGGACATGGTATCATGCTTTTCTTCGACAATGCCAGGGGTCCACGTGTCATCCCTCATTTTAGTTGATGCGCCGGATTTTCCAGCAGCCATTATGGAGTCATTGCTTGTCCCTATTAGGTCAGAGTATCCTCCCAGGCATGGACAGGGATCACCTCCAACGGTACAATGGTTGCCGTGTGTTAGAGCTCCGCACCTACAGATGATTTTTTAGCTTTTATCAGCTACAAACATAACTAATCTTTTTAGTTCCTCTTTTTTCTTTTATCCCAGTGACCTGTCCGATTATTTTAAATATGGATGGAGGTTTAAAGAAGAATCAGTATACTGATAGAATCAGTCTATTTCCTATCTGTATTGAGAAATCTGATGCCATTACCTGACCTTCCTAGCTCTGAGTCCTATTGTGTATCTCTCCACCCCCCCCTTTGTGCCTTTTTACTTCCTGTTCTAGTGTGGTTTCTTAGACAGTGGTAGAGGTTCTTCTTTATCCGGTCTGAAAAAGATGTTCACTGCTCCCAGCTTCCTGTCAGACCAGGTATAGGATAAATAAGAACCTCTACCACAGTCTGTGAGTTCACAGTCACTGGTCACCCAAACATTGCACCCCTGAGCCAGTGCACCTTAAGACTGCCATTCCAATTTCCACCTTATACAGGGAGTGCAGAATTATTAGGCAAATTAGTATTTTGACCACATCATCCTCTTTATGCATGTTGTCTTACTCCAAGCTGTATAGGCTTGAAAGCCTACTACCAATTAAGCATATTAGGTGATGTGCATCTCTGTAATGAGAAGGGGTGTGGTCTAATGACATCAACACCCTATATCAGGTGTGCATAATTATTAGGCAACTTCCTTTCCTTTGGCAAAATGGGTCAAAAGAAGGACTTGACAGGCTCAGAAAAGTCAAAAATAGTGAGATATCTTGCAGAGGGATGCAGCACTCTTAAAATTGCAAAGCTTCTGAAGCGTGATCATCGAACAATCAAGCGTTTCATTCAAAATAGTCAACAGGGTCGCAAGAAGCGTGTGGAAAAACCAAGGCGCAAAATAACTGCCCATGAACTGAGAAAAGTCAAGCGTGCAGCTGCCACGATGCCACTTGCCACCAGTTTGGCCATATTTCAGAGCTGCAACATCACTGGAGTGCCCAAAAGCACAAGGTGTGCAATACTCAGAGACATGGCCAAGGTAAGAAAGGCTGAAAGACGACCACCACTGAACAAGACACACAAGCTGAAACGTCAAGACTGGGCCAAGAAATATCTCAAGACTGATTTTTCTAAGGTTTTATGGACTGATGAAATGAGAGTGAGTCTTGATGGGCCAGATGGATGGGCCCGTGGCTGGATTGGTAAAGGGCAGAGAGCTCCAGTCCGACTCAGACGCCAGCAAGGTGGAGGTGGAGTACTGGTTTGGGCTGGTATCATCAAAGATGAGCTTGTGGGGCCTTTTCGGGTTGAGGATGGAGTCAAGCTCAACTCCCAGTCCTACTGCCAGTTCCTGGAAGACACCTTCTTCAAGCAGTGGTACAGGAAGAAGTCTGCATCCTTCAAGAAAAACATGATTTTCATGCAGGACAATGCTCCATCACACGCGTCCAAGTACTCCACAGCATGGCTGGCAAGAAAGGGTATAAAAGAAGAAAATCTAATGACATGGCCTCCTTGTTCACCTGATCTGAACCCCATTGAGAACCTGTGGTCCATCATCAAATGTGAGATTTACAAGGAGGGAAAACAGTACACCTCTCTGAACAGTGTCTGGGAGGCTGTGGTTGCTGCTGCACGCAATGTTGATGGTGAACAGATCAAAACACTGACAGAATCCATGGATGGCAGGCTTTTGAGTGTCCTTGCAAAGAAAGGTGGCTATATTGGTCACTGATTTGTTTTTGTTTTGTTTTTGAATGTCAGAAATGTATATTTGTGAATGTTGAGATGTTATATTGGTTTCACTGGTAATAATAAATAATTGAAATGGGTATATATTTGTTTTTTGTTAAGTTGCCTAATAATTATGCACAGTAATAGTCACCTGCACACACAGATATCCCCCTAACATAGCTATAACTAAAAACAAACTAATAACTACTTCCAAAAATATTCAGCTTTGATATTAATGAGTTTTTTGGGTTCATTGAGAACATGGTTGTTGTTCAATAATAAAATTAATCCTCAAAAATACAACTTGCCTAATAATTCTGCACTCCCTGTAGTAGCGCCGGCCCTGCCCACAGGAAAGATGTTATATTTATTTAGGAGTTGGGATTGTGCTTCACAATTCTTGCTCTCTCCTTCTATGCAGGTGCTGATGGTAGATTCATTCAACCTGGGTGTGAATGGTTCCTCCGCCAGCAGGAGAAGTTGGTTTGCTTGCATTCCAATAGATGAAGCCCTGAAAAAAAGGAGTAAAAAAATAAAAAAAATGCCAGTAA
Organism: Pelobates cultripes; assembly: GCA_933207985.1. Taxonomy (NCBI): domain Eukaryota; kingdom Metazoa; phylum Chordata; class Amphibia; order Anura; family Pelobatidae; genus Pelobates; species Pelobates cultripes. The sequence goes on from OW240917.1 coordinate 212,716,445, forward strand.
CAAAAACATTCCAGAAAGTTTGGCAGGAGTCCCTGGAGAAATAAATCCAATAGTTTCGACCCGCCCCAAGGTAGTAAATGATTGGCATGTAAACACCCAAAAAAGCGAAGCCAGCATCCTGATCCCCAGCCGGGAAGGCAGGGTTATTCATAAATTGACACCATGGTAATCCGTTTTAGAGTCATAAAATTAGCACACCGTGGCAGTCATTTTTAGATGTATAAAATTGCCACATCCTGGCAGCTTTAGATGCATAAAATTGGCACACCATGGCAATCAGTTTTAGAGGCATACAATTGGCACACCATTGCAATCCGCTTTAGAGGCATACAATTGGCATACCATGGCAATCAGCTTTAGATGCATAAAATTGTCACACGTGGCAATCGGCTTTAGAGGCATACAATTGGCACACCAGGGCAATCAGCCTTAGAGGCATACAATTGGCACACTGTGGCAACCAGTTTTAGATGCATAAAATTGGCACATCATGTCAGCTTTATATGCAAAAAAAATTTGGCACACCATGGCAATCAGTTTTAGAGGCATACAATTGGCACACCATGGCAATCAGTTTTAGAGGCATACAACTGGCACAGCATGGCATTCTGCTTTAGAGGCATATATTTGCACACCATGGCAATCCACTTTATATGGATAAACTTGTCACACCATTGCAATCGGTTTTAGAGGCATAAAATTGGCACATCAAGGCAATCAGTTTTAGATGAAGTGCTGTGTCCCTCTCTTTCTTACGTTGAGTATCCCAGTGGTACATCCTCATCTGTCGGAAGAACTATGCTATGCCAGCTGGGGATCTACCATTTGCCTACCGTTGCAGGGTTGTATTTGTGAGCAGTGTTTGAGCGTTTGAATGTAAGCATGTTTTTGTATGAAATATGTGTGTAAATGTTGGTGTCACCTTGTGTATGTAGTGTATGTGTAGTGTATGTAGGTGTGCATGTAGGTTTAGCGCATTTGGGTGTAGTTTAGTGTATACACACACACACTGAAACACATACACACACAAAGAGACATACACATGTAGACATACACAATGACAAATGTTACACACACACACTGACACAGATGCACAAACACTCAGATACACACTGACACACACAGACACACAAATAGAAAGACACACTGACACAAAAAGAACACACAGATACACAGACAAACAGAGACAGGAGCTGAGAGTGATAGTGTGTGTGGGGTAGGTGAGGGTGACAGTGTGGGTAAGGTGAGGGTAAGAGTGGAAGGGAGGTGAGAGTGGAAGTGTGGAGGGGAAGAGAGGGTGACAGTGAGGGGAGGAGGGGAGGGTGACAGTCGGGGAGGAGGTGAGGGTGACAGTGTGGGGAAAGTGAGGGTGACAGTGTGGGAGGTGAGGGTGACATTGGGGAGGTGAGGTGTGTGGGAAAGTGAGGGAGTGACAGTGTGCAGGAGGTTAGGGTGTGGGGTAGAGTAGGTGACACAGTGAAGGGACACAGTGTGAGGGGTGACAGTGTGTGAAGGTGACAGTGTGGGATGAGGTGTTGGTGACTGTGGGGGCAGGTGAGGTTGACAGTGTGGGGTGAGGTGTTGGTGACTGGGGGAGGTGAGGGTTGACAGTGGGGGAGGTGAGGGTTGACAGTGTGGGAGGGAGGTGATGGTGACAGTGAGTGGAGGTGATGGTGACAGTGAGGGGAGGTGATGGTGACAGTGGGAGGGAGGTGAGAGTGACAGTATGTGGGAGGTGAGGGTGATAGCCATTAAAATACTTTTTTGAGAGGTCCCTGGTGATCCAATGGTCTCTTCTCCTTCCTTCCTTCCTCCCTGGTGGTCTGGTGGCGCTTGCTGTCCTGTCTACAGCTCCACTTCTGCCGGCTGCAGACCATGCAGACATAGTCTCAAGAGCTCTGGCACATGAAGTCACAGAGTGGGGGAGAATGAGGGTGACAGTTGGGGGGGGAGGGTGACAGTGTGCTGGCTGGGTAAAAATGTATTTGGTACTCAGATACATTTTCAAATACTCGCTATCCCCTATTGTAAATCAGATTTTCTCACTATAAAAGCGGATATTGACAGATTTATATAGAAGAATAAGAGACCTAGGGTTCTGAGGTAGACTCTTTATGTCCCTACTAAATGTGGCAGTATGTGCCTTCCTCATTTTGTTTGCTATTTTTAGGCAGAACAATTAAAATTCTCAAATTCAAAACTGGCATGCACCAGAAGCATTAGGTTGTGACCTTCGGACGGTGGAGCCTAAAGCACACAAAAAGCAAGCGCAAGTGCATTCTCCCCATAATAAAAGCATTGCTTCAGTGCGTTCCTGTGGAGATTTTACTGATACTGGATGTCCTCATGCAGAGCATGAGGACGTCCAGCATCAGGCGACCAAAAGTCCTGTAAGATCCTTAAAGTGCCTTTAGTTGGTGTTTGATTGACAGCCGCTCGAGGCTGTCAATAAGAAAGGGACACTGCACCCATACCATTTCAATGAGATGAAGTGGTCTGAATGCCTATTGTGTCCCTTTAACCCACCTTTTAATTTACTTCTATGTGCAATTGTCATATTTGAATAGTTGTTGTTTAGATTTTTTCTTTGATCCTGCAGATTCAATAACAAGTATTTAAGTATGGTAAACAAACTGAGCAAAATAATAGCAATAAAATAACATAGAAACATTAATGTGCTTGGAGATGCATAGAGGCTCAGGTCACTACATCCATTGCTCGATCGCGTCAAGGGATAAGGGGCGTCGTATGTTTGAGGTTCCAAACATGCTGAGTGATTGAAGATGCTAGATGTGGGATGGTTTGCGAGAGTCCCAAAGCTTGAATGAAAGGGGTAGCTTCCATCACGGAAGACAGGCACAGAGTGGAGTTGTTCTTGAGTATGATGTCAACCAGCTGTAGGCTATGAAAAGAAGAGATGTGTCAGGTGCTCACTCCAACGATAAACAATAAGATAGGCAGCAGTAACAAATACAAGGATTCCCAGCCTTACAGAAAAAAAGGAGGAAACCGCGCCTTACATAAATTATATATACATACACTTGATGTCTCTTAGTAGTTGCGGATAATTTATCCTCAAAAAGAAAACAGAAAGAGTATATACAATAGTGTAGTATGTTAAACAATATTAGGAAAAAGTGATAAATAAAACGGAGGTATTTTTCACTCACATTTGGTAGAGCTACTGTGGGAGCTCTACCATAATTGGCATGGACGGTACAATCCCCGTCTTAGGATAAGAAGTCCAACGTCTTAGGTACTCCAATGGTGTGGTAGTGCAGATAAAATGGAAAACAAGAAACTCCAATAGTGTAATAGTTCCAACTCCAAGTATAAATGGATAAATAAAAATATATATACTCACATTTACTAGAGCAGAAAACTTGCTCTAGTGTATAGGGCTTGCAGTGGTATAATCCCCACTGTAGGATATACAGGTCAGGAAGTTAGATGGTGCAAATAAAATATAATGAAATGGAATATAGCTTTAAAAGATATATATTTAATAGTGTAGCAAATAGAATAAAATAAAAGCTATATAAAATATCACTTAACGCGTTTCGCCAATGGCTTCATCAGAAGTGTAAAAAACATACATCAAAAAACTTCCTTTAAATATATAACTAACATAATGAACATGATTAATGATGTCTTCCTGGTGTGCCTCGGACAAACAGACAGCTCGTAGGCAGAAACCGGAAATAATGTGGCGACCACGTGGGTGTAAGTAACCAGCGTGGAACGCACGCGTCCAAACCGGAAGCGGCGCGGCATTCGCGTGTGTAGCCCTATCCACCGCGACACGCACGCGTCGCGCCGGAAGTGGCGCGGCGCTCACGTGGTTGAGATGCAGGCATGCGTTCCCTTTGTATAATACATGATGCCCGATTGGTTTGGTATAAATATTTTTTCCGTTTGTTTTTTTATCTATGTGAAAATTGGCTTTTTTTGTTATTTGCACATATGTTGCACTTTAACATTATGTATGTATCTGTTTTTTTATTTATGTGAAGACTGGCTTTCTTTTTTTTTTTTTTGTTATTTGCACATATGTTGCACTTTAACAATATTTATGTATTTGTTTTTTTATTTGTAAGATTGTCTTTTTTGTCATCTGCACATATGTTGCATTTTAACATTATCTTTGTATTTGCCTCTTTTTGAGCCACCTATTGCGGCCGCGGCCACTATGCGTTCCATGGTGGAACGCATGCCTGCATCTCAACCACGTGAGCGCCGCGCCACTTCCGGCGCGACGCGTGCGTTTCGCGGTGGATAGGGCTACACACGCGAACGCCGCGCCGCTTCCGGTTTGGACGCGTGCGTTCCACGCTGGTTACTTACACCCACGTGGTCGCCGCATTATTTCCGGTTTCTGCCTACGAGCGGTCTGTTTGTCCGAGGCACACCAGGAAGACATCATTAATCATGTTCATTATGTAAGTTATATATTTAAAGGAAGTTTTTTGATGTATGTTTTTTACACTTCTGATGAAGCCATTGGCGAAACGCGTTAAGTGATATTTTATATAGCTTTTATTTTATTCTATTTGCTACACTATTAAATATATATCTTTTAAAGCTATATTCCATTTCATTATATTTTATTTGCACCATCTAACTTCCTGACCTGTATATCCTACAGTGGGGATTATACCACTGCAAGCCCTATACACTAGAGCAAGTTTTCTGCTCTAGTAAATGTGAGTATATATATTTTTATTTATCCATTTATACTTGGAGTTGGAACTATTACACTATTGGAGTTTCTTGTTTTCCATTTTATCTGCACTACCACACCATTGGAGTACCTAAGACGTTGAGCTGTAGGCTATACCCGCGTTCCACAGTTGGTACGGCTCATAATCCTTCTCCATTGCAGTTTGTTTCTGGACAGATCATGGAAGAAGGTGAGATTCGAAGCTGTGAGGATGTGGTTTTTATCATTGAGCGATTGGCACCTCATAATCACGGAGGAGGGGGTTCTTTAGGATTTAGGGATCCTAAATCTTGACCTTTTTGGCAGTGAAAGGGTTAATGTTGTAATGGACTCTAATCCCCTCGGTTCTCGATCCCTCGGTCACCATAATCAACGTTGATGGAGAATCATTTGTAAGCAATAACACACGGACAACAGCTTTACAAGACTCTCAAATGAGTGTATTCCAGAGCTGGCTTTTATACATAGTTTGCTTACATTAGCCATGGTATATGCAAATACAGTACAGACTATAAGATTTATTACTTCCTTGTATTACGTTATTCTGACAATGGAAAGATAAGCTTTTGCATACGTCTGGAAAAGAATATCCTTAAAATCGGAATGGGCAAGACATCCTGAAATTTAGCATTGTCTTACATCCTATAGAAGAAATACCTTAGTCTGTCACAGTCAGCATATTGACTTTAAGTATTCAATATCCCTTCAGTCAGCAATAATCATGTTATAAACCTTATAAAAGCATAAAATACATATAAACAAGTTAACTATTTAATATTCTTACATTCCCCTCTTTGAGCAATAAAACAATTGCTCATCTTATCGATAAAATCTTACCAGGACAGAGAAACTTCCACATGGTATTTTCAGGGGTGCTAGTCACTCCCTGCGGGACTTTCATTAATTTCTTCACCTCGATTCCCATGTGGTAATTCCTAAGGCCCAGTTTAAAAATGGGTTGATACTCTACAGTGGCAGAGAGGAGAATTTCTAATTGTTTCTGTTCTGCATTATGGATTAATTTCTGTACTCACTTCCTCAATGTACAACTAAGGTGACAGTTATATAAAATCATACACAATAAAATCAGGACTATAATAACAAAATGATAGAAGAATGATTTCATTATCTGAGATCCAGTAGGGGACCAACCAGTGAAGCATCGTACCAATGATGGGCTAAATCATTCTGAATTTGTGAACTCACCTTAAGGAGTTCTCCTTTTAGGATATGTGTGGCTACCTGTGTATGTTATCTTTGGGAAAAATATAGTCCCCTGTGTATGTGGGTGCCCACCAGGTTAAATTCTTGGCAAAAAGATCATAAACTGGTACTGGTAATGTGTTAAATTGACAAGCTAATTTAACATCCTTTGATAATGTATGATATAATGTTAAATAGCATGAGCATGAAAAATGTGAAACATTACCAGTTAACCATCCATTGCATTTACTGGATTGGGGTTTTAGAAGTAACCAATCATTATCTGTGAGGTTACACATTCCTCTAATCTTCTCTAGTTTAGGAATCATTAGTGTGTTTTCTAATGCCAATCCTTGTTGTATCCATAAATACCTGATGGCACAAATACTCCAGTTACTTAAACCTGTAGTGAATTTCATAGTTGCAACAGTTAAATTATCTAAATAATTATACATTGATTTATCTAAATCCAATCCTATAACCTGTGATTTAACAACAATTGGAGCCCAATTTGCAGTAGCATGAAAACCAGTCCCTATATGCATGCTGGCTGTGTTTAACTTATTCTTGAGGGTCTCCATATCTATAACTATTTAGTATACCCATAGTGGTTCCAGCACCATCTAACAGTGTGTCATACCATTCCCTTTTCTGCCTTTGTTTGTTGTATTACATAATGTTACAACAAGAGTAGTGACTTTTAATGACACATGTACAGCTTGTAAGAAGGCAGTTGTATTAATACATGTGGACGGAATAGGTGTGTGTGTGTCGTTGTTGACTTTTGGTTCTATGGTAGAGGATAAAGGACAGTAATAAGGTGTAAAAATATAAGGTAGTGTCGTTCATAATGACTAACATTTGTCCCCTTTTCCAATTAATGATACCAGTTGTATAATCATTATTAAAAGTAATAAGGCCTGTCTATTTACATTGATATGCAACCTTAACTGTGCACATTTCTGCGTTATAAGATCTAACAATTTTCTGTGAACCTTTAAACAAACATAATGCATCGGTTTCATTAGCTGTAGACACATTTCATATGGGTAACTGGTACTTATAAGGGTTACTATTTGTCCAATTCATCCAAATGCGTTCAGTGAATGAATGATTGCATATTACATGCTGATAGAAAGGTGGTGGAGAAAGGTTCTTGAGGGGGCGTGTGTGACGAATGCTAGATGAGGGGCTAAGGCCTAATTGGGCTGGGGGTATTGAAGAATTGTTCATCATGTCAGAGTCTTTTTCCAGAACTTGCCATTGACTTGTACTCATAATGGCATTCAAGGAACAATATCAGAGGGAGTATAACAACTCCAGAAAGCATAGCACACAACATAATCTTGGTCTCAGGTACGTATGATCCTCTCAATCTACGATATGTGTAAAAGCCATGATGCTTCGCTGAGGAGAAATTCTTCTGTTTCCGAGCGAGGAGTGGTGTTGTCTTCCTTGGTTCCCCTCTTTGGACACAGCTTCACTCGGGATGCGTGAATCCAGATGTCATGGGAATCTGTGGACAGCGGTTCTGGGTACAGCAATCACAGTAGCAGGTGGTCCAAAAGGGTATCCTCCTTTCTTGGTCCTGTTCAACTGACGGATATACACCTTGTCACCGGGCTGGTATGAATGAGTAGGTTCCTGTGAAGGTAAGGGAAAACTGCGAAGAAACATTGTCATACATACCATTCGGTTTTATCAACAATTCCTGTACATATTGTTCTTGTATAAGCTGTAAATCCCCAGACATTATAACAAGCGGTTCCCTGGCCCAGGGTGTGGGAAAAGGTCATCCCATCAAAATCTCAAATGGAGATAATTTAGTCACCTTGTGGGGATTCATTCTTATCTCAGCTAAAATAGCTGGTAGATATCTAGTCCAATTTACCCATGTTCCTGGGTAAATTCTGGGCTTTTCCTTAATAGTCCTATTCATCCTTTCAACTACCCCTGTATTCTGTGGATGATAGGGTATATGAAACTGCCAGGTAACTTGCAAGAATTTAGCAAGTTCCTGGGCAACCCCACTTGCAAAAACCGGGCCATTATCAGAGCCAATCTGCAGAGGGCAGCAATACCGGGGAATAATTTCAGTAACAATAATCTTCACTAGCATCCTCCCTAGATGTCACAAAGGCATCATGCCATCCACTAAACTGATTAACTATGACCAGTAAGTATTGCTGTTTCTTACTAATTTTGGATACATGAATAAAATCAATCTGTAAGTGTGTAAAAAGAGCAGCGTTCACACGATCTTACAAAAGACTGTACATGCTGCCTGAGATTCCTAATATAAAATGAATTCATGAAGAATTGAATGGTGCTTGCTATGTGCCTGACTGATGAAAATAAAGCAGCTTGCTTCAAGTATGCCTATTCTTCAAGTATGCCTATTCTCCCCTCTTTAGAGAACAGATCATTCTGATCTTTCTCTAAACCTTGTTTAATCCAAAAGACAGATTCTGGGTATTAAAAAAAGAATCTCATAACCACTGAAGCGCTGGGCTGTCATGTGTTGTGTGGTGAGATTTGTCATCAGCTGAGTGACCTGGTGACTGGCATGAAGTATTGTAGGATGCCCTAGTGTGATAGTAGTAGCAGTTTCAACAGCCATTGCACATGCTATCAATGCTCTGAGACACGCCGGCATACCCTGTACCGGAGCTCGAACTACTTTGGAAAAGAATGCTATGGGACGCATACCGCCTCCTTGCTCTTGTGCACAGACTGCGGCCATGGTTTTACAATTGTCCCAAGCATACAAATGAAATGGTTTACAATACACAGGTAGTCCTAAAGCCTGGGCTTGCACAATAACAACTGTAAGGGCAATATATGCAGCTAGCATGTCTGGTGACCAGCAGACATTTTCAGGGCTGTCAGAACGTACAGCCTCCCTTAGGATTGAGTCATAATGGGAGCATTCAGGGATCCATGGTGGCAGTAATTAATCATGCCGAGGAAGGTGAGCAACTCCTTCCGAGTAGTGGGTGTAGGAATCCTCTGAATGACCTCAATACGTTTTGGACTCAATTGTCTGGTGCCTGAAGCCAGAACAAAACCTAAGTATTCAACCTTTGATTTACACAATTGCATTTTGTGTTTAACAACCTTGTGACCTACAGTTGCTGACAGTATCCACAGTGCTTGCCTCATAGCTAGGGCTACATAACAACAAATCATCAACATTTTGCAAAAAGGACGGAACCATGACCGGTGGTCCATGTTTTTTTAGAGTATGTTGGAGTACCAACGAATAAACAGCTGGGGAATCCACATAGCCTTGGGTAAGCGTGTCCAGGTAAACTGGCAGCCTTCAAAAAATAAAAACCATAAGTAGCTGTGTCTCTTGATCAATAGGTATAGAAAAAATGCATTACTTAAATCAATGACAGTGAAGCAAGTGGCATCATGTGGAATGGCTGTAATGAGGGATGTCACATCAGGGACAATGGGTGAAATGGGCACAATTAAACTATTCAGGGCTCTAAAGTCCTGAACTAAGCGATATGCTGGCCAGTGGTGTTGGGAGTGGGTCTGGTGTTGTTCTTGCCTACCGGGCATATTTTGAGAATTGTGGGGTTGTTGGGGTGTGTGGGGTTTCCTGGGGTTTCCTGGGGTGTGGACACTCATTCCTCCAGTGGCCATATTGGCCACAGTTGAAACAAGTGTTCCTGTCTATTCCTCCTTGGTTACCCCTGCCCTTATAACCCTGATTTCCCTGTCTCCATCCCCTTGCTCCTCTTTGACCACCCCTTCCGCGGGCTTTATGTGCTCCATCCCATCCTCGCTCTCAGCCTGTGTAGCTGGACATAATATGTTGCAATCCCTGAGCATAATAAGCAACCTTACTTTCCTAAATCTTTTCTTAATTCAAAACAACCTGCATTTTCCTTTTCTATAACCTTGGTAAGAAAATCTGAGCTATCCAAATTGGCCCAGTCTGAAATCAATTGTTTCACAAGCAAATAATACTGTGGCAACATATTACCAAGGCATGACTGTATTTTAAAGAGATCTATATCATCTCCAGACATCAAACCTGCCTCATCCTTCCAACACTTGTAAAATTTCTTTACAAAAATCATATTACCAATCTCTTCCTTTGCATCTTGCTTATATGCCAAAGCAGTGAATATAGACTACCTATTCTTCCATAATCCCAACATTTCAGCTTCCACCTTGTTCCAAATTTTAGCACATCTTACTGAAGTACTAAGCTCATAATCACCAATTCATTTCAAAAAAATAAGTGTATATATGGTGAAAAAAACAATATAAGACAAAGTGCTACAATCACCAGCAATGTGGGTCACTCCACCTCACATAAATAAATGGTTAAAACAGTAAAAAATGGTGAGAGCACAGAGAAACAATAATTACCCTTATATTCAATATAAAACCTGTAAAAACACAATGGGAAAAACAGGCATAGGGTAATAACGTACAAAGAATATATGAATGAGTAAATACTTGAATAAACTCACATATTCATGAGCCACTTAATATGGAAGCTGGCTCAGACTAGGAACATTGAATGGATTAGTGAGGTGGTTGTTGTAATCCAACTGCTTAATTGCTTGCTCCTTCTTGCTTTACAAAATCCAGGATGCAGGATCTTTAATGAAAACCTTTATTCGGTATAGCAGCAAAAAAAGACAGCAGCAGTAAAAATTAAAATTCAGCAATTCCACCTCTGCACACTAACGCGTTTCAGCCAAAGCCTTTATCAAAGTGTGAGTCCATTCAGTCAGTTCCATTTTTAAATAGGCAAATTTTCGCGCCTTTTTTCGGAAATAAGCTCCTCCCCCTTTCTTTTTTTTGTTGCAACTTTATTGGGCATCCTAGCATCCTTAACGATCTCAATTTACTTCCATGTTCATTGAAGAAAAGGAACAGCGAACTAGTCCATTCACTTAAACAGTCTTTCATGTTGCAATAATCAGAGTCCTATTGGCAACATACTTCATACATATTGTCAATAACATTAAAACAAATATTATAGTCAGATATTCTTATTGCAATACGTAGAATATTAGCAACAGTTAAACTCTCTCTTTCTCAAAAAAAGGATTAAAAAAGGTAAAAGAGAGGCAAAAGAAGAGGGAATAAATTTAAAAGGGAAATAAAAGATCAAAATAGAAAAATCTTCTTATTCACATTTAAAGGTATATCGGGAGAATGCATCATACTTAAAATACACTTATTATAATCAATATTTATAAAATATTAATCAGTATTACTAAAATTAGAATTAAAAAATATCTTATTAATATAAAACAACCTAAAATAATCTCCAATAGATTTAATAAATAATTATAGTTAAATATAAGTATTAATTTCAAAATCTACGTTTAATCCCCCCGGTGTAAGTGTATCCAAATTAAAAATCCATTTCATCTCATTTTTGCTTAAAAGATTATCCTTATCACCCCCTCTCCAGTGTATTTTAATATGATCTATTGCAAAAAAATCCAGGCCTGCTGGGTCTCCATCATGATATTCCAAAAAATGTTTAGATAAACAATGGTTAGGGAATCTTCTCCTGATGTTGTATATATGCTCCCTAATTCGTATTTTTAATGAACGAGACGTTTTCCCTACATATTGTAACCCGCAGGGACATGTTATCATATAAACAACATCAGCAGTATTGCATGTGATAAAGTGTTTAATTTCATATTCTGTTTTAGTATTAAAAGAAATGAATTTAAAAATTCTTCTATTTTTCCCAGCTCTTACTTTACACCCTCTACAATTTCCACAATAGAAGAATCCTTTCTGTTCCTTTAAAAAGTTATTGGAACATTCTTTCTTTTCTTTCTCTTGGAAGCTGCTAGTTAAAATTTGCTTAAAATTTCTAGCGCCTCTAAAAATTAATTTAGCTTTTTCTCCTATTAGTGGGCGTAACTCATCATCTAACTTTAAAACATGCCAATTTTTATCAATAATTTTACGTAAAGTGCGGTTGTTAGAATTAAAATTAAAAATTAATGGGATAGTTTCTAGTCCTTCTTTTTTAGCTTGCTTATCTTTATATTTCAAAATTTCTAAACGGTCTTCCTCTTTTACCTGTTTATAGGCTTTTTCTAGAATATTTTTATCATATCCCTTTTCTAAAAATTGTTTTTCTAAAATTTTAACCTGATCGTAAAAAAAAAAAATATTGCTGCTATACCGAATAAAGGTTTTCATTAAAGATCCTGCATCCTGGATTTTGTAAAGCAAGAAGGAGCAAGCAATTAAGCAGTTGGATTACAACAACCACCTCACTAATCCATTCAAAATTCATTTCAAACCATATAACTCATACTCAGCATCCCATGTAATATTACACGTCATCTCACAAAGCAATATCTTTGTAGAAACACATAATGGGTACCCAGCAGATATGCCAATACAGAAATCACATTTATGGGCACACAACTACACACTCTGTCTCCCTCCTAGGAAACACGGATACACACAATATAAAAGCAATCTTAAACTAACACCTCCAAATCTCCAACTATTCTTGGCCAAAACGCTAGTATTCAACAACTAATAAAACAGTTATTTGCTAGGTTATTTGGCTGTCATTCTTATCAGTATCACTAGACTGTGACAAACTGATTCACATATAATTTAAAACAATACAGCAACATATAAATTAAACCACTTTCAAATTAAACTGCACACTTATCACACATTATCACAATCACCATTTACACAAAATAAACAGTTAACAGCTGTATTCAGAACATATTATTGGAAGGTATACCAATTTTAGTTTAGATTTATTTTAGGGATTCTTATGTATACATTTTCTTAATTAACTTCATTACTTTAATCTACTATAGTATTATATTTAAAGAAAGGATCCATTTATATAGCGCGCTCATAACTCAACTATTTGTATAAAACTACCATTAACTAATCTGAGATGATGCTGCATCAATTTAAATCTTATAGAAATTGAACAAACATCTGGACCAGATTAAACAGACATGGTTTCACCTGAATCTTTCAGAACTCTCAGACACTTAAAAAATTTATACTATACCATGTTTTAAAGGCATGGCAAACCTTTAGACCGGTCAGTCTCCAAGAGCCCTTAGTAACACAGGTAAAAACCTTTGTCCATGATGTCTGATTCAGGCTATATACCACAATTAAAATAACACATAATGTGAGACATAGAAGACACAAGCAGTAGTTATTACACTGGATCATTTAAAAGGAACCTGTTGCAATAAAAGGTTAGTTTACAGTGCAAAATAAAGCATGTGTTGGACCGCTGAAAATGTAAATGTTGCTCTGTTATTTTCAAACAAAAATTATATTTACAGTATGGATCCTTTGCAACAAACACACAGGGCAGGGAAGATGTGCTGATTGGTGTTTCTATACAATTAATCCCATATGGGGAATTAACTTTCAAATACTAATGAAGTGACTTTTTGTCTCAGTTATAAAATATACTGAGCTCATCATGCAAACAATGCAACACATTTACACTATCCCACTCTCATAATAAGTGTAGTGGGCTTATAGTATTTTTAAAGCAACAATCATACCAGGCACATAGATCCCATGTGAAATAACTTACAATAAAACAGAGTAATAAACTTATACTTCTATGCGACAGAAAGAATAAAGTAAAAAGATTTAAGTAGGTCTATCAGGTACAACCTGTGAGTCATTTCTTTTCTAATATACAGTACTGCTATCTTGCAGAAAGATAAGTCCTGCGCTCACTCCCATCACTACTGGACAGCAGCAAGGACTACAGTACACATCAGCCCCAATATATGGTAAAAACCAAAGAAAAACAAGTTACCTGCGTTCTCTCCTTAAGCCCTATGTATTTTTAAAACCTCAATTTGTTTAAAAGTACTGCTATCTTATATATACACATATACATATACACACACATATATACATACATATACACATATATACATACACATATTGGTCACTCAGGACCTGAACTCACATTTCCCATACTGCTGACTCAGAGTGGGGACACTACTAACTTACCAAAGTGTGTCCCCAATATAGACAAACAATCACCCACAAAAAACACTTAAGACAAACAAAGGTGACCGGGAGAAAGAGAAGTTTGGGTTATACTTATAGATCTACAAACCGTGCTGCTCAGAACACCTATAGACTTAATAAACCGGAGACTCTTATGGTCTCAAAAACCTGTATCTACCTGAGATACCCTGTATCTATCTTAGATACTAACCTGGGTTACCAAAACCCTATAATAAACCGGAGACCTCTTATGGTCTCAAAAACCTGTATCTATCTTAGATACTAACCTGGGTTACCAAGAACCCCTATATATATTTAGACCAAATGTCTAATAAACCGGAGACCTCTTATAGTCTCAATATAACTAGAGTCCTTACACCTTTCCTATCTACTGGATACAGACTTACTGAACCAAAGGGGGTCATAGACAATCAGCGTCAAATAAGACACAAAAAGGCTACTCACCGCAATGGTTTTGCTGATCCAACTTCTATCCCACTTCTAGACACCAAGCTGAAAGGGTTAATGTTGTAATGGACTCTAATCCCCTCGGTTCTCGATCCCTCGGTCACCATAATCAACGTTGATGGAGAATCATTTGTAAGCAATAACACACGGACAACAGCTTTACAAGACTCTCAAATGAGTGTATTCCAGAGCTGGCTTTTATACATAGTTTGCTTACATTAGCCATGGTATATGCAAATACAGTACAGACTATAAGATTTATTACTTCCTTGTATTACGTTATTCTGACAATGGAAAGATAAGCTTTTGCATACGTCTGGAAAAGAATATCCTTAAAATCGGAATGGGCAAGACATCCTGAAATTTAGCATTGTCTTACATCCTATAGAAGAAATACCTTAGTCTGTCACAGTCAGCATATTGACTTTAAGTATTCAATATCCCTTCAGTCAGCAATAATCATGTTATAAACCTTATAAAAGCATAAAATACATATAAACAAGTTAACTATTTAATATTCTTACAGGCAGGAGGCAAAGAAATGCAGTGTGGTAGCTCAGCCGAATCAATAGTGTCAGGGACACCCCTAATCTTAAGGTTATTCCACCTGTTGCAATAATCCAGTAGGTTAAGCCTAAGTGGCATGTTAGCATGCGATGATTGTACGTGGCGTAGGTCTTCTTTCATGCCGGTCAATTCACATCTTATTTCTAATATGTCTTCCTCAGATGCTTGTATGTGTGCAGTCACTGCTTGAACTTCTGTTTTGACAAGTTCTATGTCAGCTAGGAACATCTGCTTAATATTACCAGAAGGTCCTAAATGTCCTGCTTGGTTGCTGGTGACTGTGCCTCAGTGTTTGTCATAGCATCAGAAGTGATATTGTGAGCTTGGGAATCCATGAGTTCCTCAAAGTTTACATCTGAGCATGTGGTGCCTGAGTCAGGATCAGGCATGGCCGCCATCTTGTAAGCCACTTTATGGGCCACCAGGTCCCATAGCATTGTGTCAATATCAGGGACTTTTTGGCTCGTACCCGCTGGTGGCCACTGTGATCTATGACCGATTTTGTTTGTGTCGCTTGCCAGGTCATGCCTGGTTGACTGGGAGAAATACAGGGTCTCTAAAGGCCAAACTGTGCTCAGAAATTGGGCTTCTGAGGTTTGGATGCTGTGGATCTGCAGTGAGCTTTTCTGCCTGTCTGGCTGAATAAGAAAGGCATTGGCTGTTAGCCCTTCAATTAGAGAGGTTGCGGTAAGCAATTCCATGAGTTAGAGGTATAAGTTCCCTGATTTTTGTGGTGATTTCTTCTGCAAAGTTTTTGACCCTCCCGGACACTCTGTCACTGCAGCCAAAGCTCTTCTGCCTTAAGCCCAATTTAGGTTTACACTATGGAATTACAAACATATGTGGCTGAGCTAAATTTCAATAATAATGTTCTAGTGGCCACTTTCATGGAAGGATTATCAGATACTATCCTTTTTTTCCTATCTCAGCCAGATACAAGAATTCATTAGTTTGGTTAGCCCCAGAGCTATCTTTCCTGAACAGGCCTTTTCTGCCAAATCCTGTGACAATCCTGAGGAGGAAACCATGCAATTAGGCCTACCTGTATTTACCTGAGACAGAGAAACAATATAAGAGATGAGAGGGTCTTTCCCTCTAATTGTCAGGATTCCCCCATGTCTTCCTTTCCGATCGGCATTACCCGTACGACTTCCACATTTCGACGACCTGACTCCGCCCATGCGTCTGAAGTCACGTGCTTCCCTTTGAAAAGGAAGCTGCGAACTAATCAAGATTGCTCAATCAATTTGTGCCTCTCACATAATTGCTACTTCGTTGCAGATTGCCGCCTGAGCTTTACTTCCAGTTTCTCCATGTACTGAACCTTTTGGCTTAATCCTGACAACGCTGTCTTCTCTGTGTACCGAACCCTCTGGCTTGCTCCTGACAACATTGTCTTCTTTGTGTACCGAACCCTCTGGCTTACTCCTGACAACACTGACCTCTCCACTCCCAGACTTCGGAACAGACATCACCACTTTTCCTCTACGTACTTCATGGAACCATAACCCTCATCAATCCTGGAAAGGACTTCAATGCACATCATTCACAGTAAGCAAAATAAGTTTTCCAGTTCTTGGGATTATTAATAGGTTCACACCTGAAGTATTTGGGAAGGATAAGAAGGAATCTAATTGTCTGCCCTCTGGGATTCAGCTACTCATCTCCTAACGAGACCTATTCATTAAAGGAGCACTATAGGGTCAGGAACACAAACATGTATTCCTGACCCTATAGTGTTAACACCACCATCTAGCCCACCTGGGCCCCTCATGCCTCCATAAATATAGTAAAAATCTTACTGTATTCAAGCCAGAAGCTGTAACTCTGCATGCTGTTTGCCTAAAAAAAAAAAAAAGTCTGCTGACGTCATCAGAAGTGGTAGCCTGATCCAATCACAATGCTTCCCCATAGGATTGGCTGAGACTAACAAAGAGGCAAATCAGGGGCAGAGCCAGCATGATTCAAACACAGCCCTGGCCAATCAGCATCTCCGCATAGAGATGAATTGAATCAATGAATCTCTATGAAGAAAACTCAGTGTCTGCATGCAGTGGGAGTGTCTCCATGCTGCCCTGTGCTATGATGACAGCAGATCTGAGTGGATTGAGGAGTTTTATGCCTCAGTCAACTCACAAGCCCCTCTGGTGGCATTCTGAGTGACTTCAACTGGAGGTGTTCCTAGCTTTCAATGTAAACACTGTATTTTCTCAGAAAATACAGTGTTTACTTGAGAAAGGCTGCAGGGAGCTATAGTTCTCACCTGAACAACCTGATTAAGCTGAAGTTGTTCAGGTGACTATAGTGTCCCTTTAATTACTTCTGCCAGAACCTAAATGACTCTGTTTCAGTTGCTAAGAAGAATTAGCTTGTGTTATTATTGCTGAAGTTAAAGAACTTTATTATATGTTGCTAATTAAGGAGTTTCCTTATTTAATTCAATTTTGCCAAAACGTTATTCAGATAGACACAGTTACCTGCAAGTTATCTTTGTTCGTGCATGATCATTTTAGAAGCAAAATTGCTTAATTTCAATAAATGTTATTTTCTTAAAGTGACAGTATCTAATCTCTTCATTCACCAGCAGTTGAGTTCCAATTAACTTTCCTACTAGTATTACACTAATGTTGGAAGGAGGGACAATTGCATGCGACTTCTCCATTCTGGAGAATGGGCCTTAGGTGCCTGTGTGTTGTCCTTTAAAAAAATCGACTCCTTCTTCACATCTGTGCTGGAGTAGCCTCTGTGGCCACCAAGCACAATCCCATAATCTACTGGGAAGATGATGAAATATTCACAAATCAACTTCTCCAGCTGGGGTAGGGTTCTTCTTTGTTGAGAAGAAAGCGGAACTCGCATTCCTTTATTGATTACATGTATTTAAATAAGATCACCATCAAAAACAACTACCCTATTCCACTAATCATAGAACTCTTTAATAGAGTAAAGGGATCAAGAATCTGTGAAAATGCTGCATGCACGATGAATATACATACAGTCATGCCATTTGGGTTGTATAATGCCCTGGCTGTTTTCTAGGATACATTATTTCCTCTTCTGGTCTACAGATGAAACCTGAGAATCTAGCAGCTGTAGCCAGAAGGTATACTGCTATCACTAATTAGTAGAGCAGGTTCATCAAGAGGTTTTCTTCCACTCTGCCCCCTATCCACTGTCCCAACTAAGAAACAAGATGACATCTTTAACTGATTTCGCACAGCTTTAGAAGCCTTAAGGGAACACTATAGTCACCTGAATTACTTTAGCTAAATAAAGCAGTTTTAGTGTATAGATCATTCGCCTGCAATTTCACTGCTCAATTCACTGCCATTTAGGAGTTAAATCACTTTGTTTCTGTTTATGCAGCCCTAGCCACACCTCCCCTGGCTATGATTGACAGAGCCTGCATGAAAAAAAAAACCTGGTTTCACTTTCAAACAGATGTAATTTATCTTAAATAATTGTTTCTCAATCTCTAAATTGAACTTTAATCACATACAGGAGGCTCTTGCAGGGTCTAGCAAGCTATTAACATAGCAGGGAATAAGACAATCTTAATTAAACAGAACTTGCAATAAAGAAAGCCTTAATAGGGCTCTCTTTACAGGAAGTGTTTATGGAAGGCTGTGCAAGTCACATGCAGGGAGGTGTGACTAGGGTTAATAAACAAAGGGATTTAACTCCTAAATGGCAGAGGATTGAGCAGTGAGGCTGCAGGGGCATGTTCTATACACCAAAACTTGCTTCATTAAGCTAAAGTTGTTCAGGTTACTATAGTGTCCATTTAACAAAATAAAAATAAAATAAGCTTTTGTGTCAGCTCCTATTCTTAAACATCCTGAACCCAATAAGCCTTTATCTTGGAAGTTGATGCATCTGAGTTTGAAGTTGGGGCTGTACTTTCCCATAATACCTCTCCATGTTGCCCACTCCACCCTTGCTGTTTCTTTTCCAAGAGACACCCTGGTGCGGAACATAATTAAGATATTGGCACTCAGGAACTGTTGGCCATAGTTCTAGCATTAAAAGAACATGCTCAAATGATCAGTCTCACCAGTACTCGTACTCACTGATCGCAAGAATTTGACCTATATTAGTGAGGTTGAGATGCTATACTATCGCCAGTCCAGATGGTCTCTGTTCCTGTCCAGATCAGTCCCAGCGTGGGACAAAACTTAGAGTAGGATTTGGCAGGTAAATAACTTGTTAGTAGTTCAATTCTTTTTGTTGCAGCTACATATTAGAAATGGGTCTTGAAAGATTCATCATGGGTAATTTCACAAATAATGAGTAAAAATAGTGCAATTTTATTGGCGTGAGATATCATAATCTGATTGAAAAATGTTAAGTCCTGGAATGAAAAATCATCCTAAAACTTTATACTGCCTATAAAGTAAGGGTCACAATGGACCTCCTGAGACAACTGTTCGGCATGCAGATAATTTCAAGAAATTTCCAGATGAATTGGTCATCAAGTTACCTGCTGGGTGGTTCCACCTAGGCTTGACAGGATGTTGACTATGCAAACACCTAACAAGGAGGGGTTAATGTAAAGTCCCCTTACAATATTGACACACTTGCGTCAAAACCTGGTAATACCCAACATTCAGACACTTGTGTCAAAATACAATGGCACGCACCAGTGACATCTTGCTCTCAGGAAGACAGGGCACTTGAGTCAATCTAGGAGACTGCTAACTGAGAATGACGCACCAATGCCAAATTCATATTGAACAGACCCATCTGGGTGCTGCAGTGCCAGATTGCACTTGCGTCATTCAGTCCTGATGCAAACTGTAATCTCCATGCCTTTTATCTTAATTAATGTCCAGTTTGATGCAATTTGATGCAAGATTTTTGTTCATATTAAGCCTGTCCAACTTTAGAACCAGTGCCCTTTTTGTAGTCTGAAGGCCATTAAGTGCATTATTAGTTTCCTTTGTCAATTGGTTATTGATCTGGCTTGTCCTTCACTATGATGGCATCTTTGTATTTCTGATTTCGAATTTTCAGTGTTTACCAGACACAATTCGAACTGACCTCGTTTTGTAAAACCTTGACCTGTGTATTGATAAGATTAGTGCTGATTCTTCCTATATCTATCCATAGGCGTGCGCAGCCTATTGCATTAGGGTGTGCACCCTAAAGCACAAGCACACGCCGCATATATATATATATATGTATGTATGTATGTATATATATATATATATATATATATATATATATATATATATATATATGTATGTGTGTATATATATGTGTATGTGTGTGTATATATATATATATATATATATATATATATATATATATATGTATATATATATATGTATGTATATACACACACTGCTGTGTGTGTGTGTGTGATGTGTGTGTGACGATGCTGGTAGTGTGCTATGTGGGTGAGGGTGTTTGTGTGTGCGTGCTTGTGAGGATGCTGTTAATGTACTGTGTGTGAGGGTGCTGTTTGTGTGTGTGTGCGCTTGTGAGGGTGCTGTTTATGTACTGTGTGTGAGGGTGCTGTATGTGTGTGTGGGTGCTGTATGTGTGTTGGTGCTGTGTATGTCTGTGGGTGCTGTATGTGTGTGGGTGCTGTGTATGTCTGCGGGTGCTGTGTATGTCTGCGGGTGCTGTGTATGTTTGTGGGTGCTGAATGTGTGTGGGTGCTGAATGTGTGTGGGTGCTGAATGTGTGTGGGTGCTGAATGTGTGTGGGTGCTGTGTCTGTGGGTGCTGTATGTGTCTGTGGGTGCTGTGTATGTCTGTGGGTGCTGTATGTGTGTGGGTGCTGAATGTGTGTGGGTGCTGTATGTGTGTGGGTGCTGAATGTGTGTGGGTGCTGTATGTCTGTGGGTGCTGTATGTCTGTGGGTGCTGAATGTGTGTGGGTGCTGGATGTGTGTGTGCTGTGTGTGTATGTTGTATGTGTGTGGGTGGGTGATTGTGGGGGGTGGAGGTGGGGGTACATTAATTGCTACCCCCCCTCCCTTCTTACCTTTTGTAGGGAGGGGGGATCGTGCTGCTGCATCCTTCCCTGGTGGTCCAGTGGAGGAGGGGATCGTGCTGCTGCTTCCTTCCCTGGTGGTCCAGTGGAGGAGGGGATCCTTGCTGCTGTGATCCCTGGTGGTCCAGTGGAGAGTGAACTCTAACCCCTGTGGGGCTAGAGTTCACTCTCGCGAGATTTGAGCGTTGCCGTGGCAACGCTCATATCTCGCGAGAGGAACCCGGCGGAGCTGCCGGCAATAGCTCCGCCGGTCCTCTCCTGCCTCCCTCCCTGCATGCGGGTCAGTGGGGAGGGAGGCTGAGAGCAGAGCCGGCGCTCGGATAGCGCCGGCTCTGCATGAGCCGACAGGGGAGATCCTGAGATCTCCCCTGCCGTCTCAATATACATAGCCGTGCCGCGGGGATTAGGGTGTGCCCAGGCACACCCGGCACACCCCGTGCGCACGCCTATGTATCTATCTAGGTTTAAGCCCAACCACTCCAAGGTCTATTCTTTTCCACTGTGAATTTTGGTTAGGTTACTGAATTCCATCTTGCCGAGGATCCTTTTGCATTATTACAATACTGAATTTGTTCACTTTTTTTTTTTTTTGTGACTATCCCTCCTTACATTTCTTGGCCTTACATCACCTGCCTTGCACATCTGCCCCTCTTTGCTGGATCCCAAACATCATGTAGCATTTAGTTAAAGATCTGAACAAATGCAAAACAAGTTGACTTCTATTTGATCTAATATACTGCAAGCCCATCGTGTTGTATTTTGCTGGAATGATTTTAACCTGTACGTGGGGAATTTCTAATGTTAACAATCATGTAGCCATAACTACAGTATATGTTGAATGGTAGGGCCACACAGCTTTACCACACAGCAAGGAAGAATACATTGAAGACACACATGACATTATCTCCAACAGACCTACTCTGCATCTGTGGATTAATGTGCAAGTAAATAGTGTGTAAGTAAACACAATATAACCACAACAAATCACGTTTTAATTGAGGATGACATATTAATATTGGACTCAGTTGGGTTGCTTTGGGGCCCTTTAGACAACATGGAAAATGGGCAGCCCTTTTTGCCTTGTGTTCATCCAACAAAATATGTCCCTCCACATCAGTGATGTTAGACATATATTTAGCTCTACTAGAAATACCACAAATGTCTCTTAATTAGAAGACACAGGATGCTAAACTAATTTCAGTTTAAACTTAGGTCACAGCTCCTGTTATTGCCATTGTTTTTGGATGTTTTACAGTTCCTGCGACATACACACAATGGCTTTAATGATTATGTTGTAAATCAGTTTGCTCCAAAGGACACATGGCATTATATCAACCTTTTCATATACAAAAAAAACATGTTGCTTTAATAATGTTAACTCCTTTTACTGTGAAAAGCCGGCACCATTTTTATTATTAGCATATATACTAAAATATATAAAGTCATAAGTGTACGATATGTCTAAATGAGTCTTAATAATCTCTAAAAATTGATTTACATTTATTCTCCAATTTCGCTATTTTTCCAGCTTTACTAATTCAGAAAACATTTGGAAATTCCATTTTCAAAACTCTGTATCATATGTATAATTAATTAAGCATATAAAACTGCCACAGATGATATATTGTAAACCTGTATATGGAACCAGGGACAGTAGAAAGATTTCAAGAAAAAGTCAAATTATCAGTCTCAAAGGAGGATTAAAATATCATATGATGGTTCATCTCAAAGGAAGGCTGGCTACATACTGAACAAGGAACACGTTATATGTGTTACTGTTAGATCGTGTTACCCATCTCATTCCACTCTGTACTCTTTATAATATAAACTCATGAACTAATTGTGGCAGACGTGTAACAGGAAATAGCGTAGTGTTACCTTGTGGAGCCATTAAAACCATGATCCAGAATGAACCATGTGCAATTCGGTTCGGTCCGAATTGAAATTCGGACCAATTTCGGACATGCGGATGCTTCTGAATGGCCGAAGTGCCGAATTTCGGAAGTGCCGAACCGAACCGCTGAAATTTCAGACGTTCCGAAGTGGCAAAACAGGTAGGGCCTCACCTCTAAGATGGCCGGACGCAATTTTGTGTAGCTCCTGCAAAACTAATCTTGATAAAAACTAATTTACCACGACTAGAAACACACTGAAGTAGATCACACATGCACCCTTGCAGTGCAGTTCTCCACAGCCTTGTACACAAATTTTACGTATCTGGACCTCCAGCCTACTGAAGCCTGCGGCCTGTGAGCTGGGAGAGATGGCCGAACCCCAGCCACAGCCACATTACCTGAAGCAACCAGTTTGCAGCCCAGCATCCCCCCTTTGGACCGGTGGGGGTTATCCCAGGGCCCACGGAGATACTTACCTTTCTGCCAAAGCAACAATCTACGACCCACAGATGGCCGCCGAGCCACAGCTCTACATGTTTCAGGTGAGCCTGAACACCCAATGCTGGGTTAAAAGCTTTGAAGCTAGGTTCAACAAGATTTGTCGGAAGTTCTGGCTCAGACTGAGGAGTAATAGCGCTAAGCCCATCATGCAGACACCTTTCACGACTCCAGAGTCGGTTCCAGCTAGCAGTCCATCCTCCGGGCTGGAGACCCTCGTGGAGCAGGCTTCACCATGCTGCCCACATGCACGAGGAGTTCATTCTTTCAAGTCTCCAAGGGACTGTGACCCTTCTATCAAGAGAGACAGAATCGATGGATACAACGCATTGGCTCCACTACTGGTATGAGCGGACGGCGGTGAGAGATCCAGGCACTAGACGTTGGGGCCCCTGCAACAGTCGAGAGCTCAAATACTCCGAACCATCACTGCCATAGATGCTTTGCTGAGGCCCATATGTGGCATAGGGTAAAGGCACCGGGCAGAGGTTTTACCAAACCTAACACATAATTCTATTCCCATTCTTTTGTATGATTTTACTCTCCTGTAAGCTTTAGCATGCTAATACTCATGGGTATAATGCTCTAACTCTAATTCAGTTTAGTCCTGTTAACCCTCTAAAATCCAGCACTAGCACTGTGTCTTCCTAGCTTGAATAATTAATACGAAATGTGCAGACTACGCTCTACTGTGTTGTTTTCTCACAACATGTTGATAACAATTTCAACAGTACTAAATGCTGTCATGTACCATCCATGCACAACAAAAATAAAGAATTACAAAAAAATAGGTAAAGGAATTCACAATATTAAACAAAATTACCAGTGGGTTGAGGATCCCCAAGTAACATATTCTGCTTATTTAAGTTGACCATGGAGCACACCATTTTATACCAATGTGTCCAGACAAACAGCATTATTGTCATCAGTGGGGAAGTATGCAACCTCCATGGGAAACGGGACTAAGAATCTCCTGGTCCTTTCTTGAGGAAGGGATGTTGGTACATTGACCTATCATTAGGACCAGAGGGACTAAGTACTCTCTGACCTTAAGGGGACACTATTGGCACCAAAACAACTTTAGCTTAATGAAGCAGGTTTTGTGTATAGATCATGCCTCTGAAGTCTCACTGCTCAATTATCTGCCATTTAGGAGTTAAATCGCTTTTGTTTCTGTCCATGGAACCACAGACACACCTCCCCTGTTTGTGACTCACACAGTCCTTTTCAGTCATATGTTAACTTGTTTTAGAAGTTTTTTTTTCCTGCTCTGCAATGATTCTATTAATTAAATAGGCTGAGAATCATGGGAGTTGTAGTTCAGCAACCTCTGGAGGGCAGGAGTTTGGGGAAGTCTGTTTAGGGACTGTTCTGTTAATTTGTTTTGTTTTTAATTCCTTATTTTTGCAATAACAGTTAATTGCGGTAGATCAGTTGCATACAGGCTTGTGCAAAAGCCATATCACTTTTCGGATATCAATATTTTGTTACAGAAAGGAATACGTATAGTGTTTTGTAGTTAAATATGATGTTATACAATTGTGTTTTGCATGGTTGTAATCTGTCAAAGTTTTACATTGTGTCAGGATTATAGTTGATCCAGCATGCAGAATAGTATCACACCTGGGACTAAGGATAATGTCTAACCAGACCTTAGAATGACTTAACGTCCCTGAGAATAGTCAAAATACTTGCCGAGGTCATGCACACAAAAAGAGACACAACGATGAGGAAAGACAGAAGTCAAGGATACCAGAAATCAGGGAAGTTAAAACGAAGCCAAAGTCAAATACCAGAAAAACGCAACCAGGAAAACACTCTCATGAAACCACGGCAGGGTACTGACAAAAAGGTAATTTGGGTTTAAATAACCCTCCTTAGGCTGTAATTGGCTGTTTCTGACCCCAAAACATGCCTGCGCATCTATGACGTGACGTCGCATGCACGTTGGCACCATCTTTGATGTGGCCGAAGGTAAGTCTCATATAAAAAACGGAACCACAGCAGCCTGCATCTCTAGGAACGCCATACTCGCTGGAACCGGGATAGAAGGAGGTCAGGCAGTGGTTTGTCGCGACCAACGTAAGTATTTGATTTTTCTGTTGGCGTAGCTGCTATGTTTCCATGCGGCTATGCCGACAGATTCGCAGGTAACCGTGACACATTTATATAAACAATAAAGAGAAATAGATAACAAATAACTTTAACAATTCTCATAAAGCAACATTGTTGTGTTTCCAACATACTTCTGGATGAGGTCATAAGCTGCACCCCTAAGCCTGTCTCACGGCAGTTCCTGAAATAAGGGACAGATAAACCGTAGCCTGGCTCCTGGCCGAGCGGTCCCCCCTACCCCCTGGCAACCCCGAGAGTGCACTGGCCAGGGCTCCTTTATGGGTTAAAAGCTGTGACCCTAACCGAAATCCCCCCAGAAGAGCCCAAAAGGCCAAGTGGCAGGCAACCCCCGAGGTCACTCTTTAACAGTCCCCAGAACGTCACTACGTTTTGGTAACCTCTTTTTGTTTTTAGAGTTCTGTTTAAGGTGTGATATTCCTCTCTGCACATTGCTTTTGGTTATATACATTCATTGTTAGCCAACCTCATTGAAATCTGAGATTGTGAGATATGTGGAGCAGTTATGTGCAGGTGCACCAGTAGCATTTTGTAGGCAGGCCCGAGCTCTGGAGGGCAGCCATGTATTGGTGGTTGTCATTTTTATGTTGGAATGTTCGGAGAAAGTAAAATTTGTAAACATAAAAATTATTATACACCTTCTCACAATGCAAAATACACTTGTACCTATAGTAGAGCGCTAAAGTGCAAAAAATATACGTGGTAAATGACTTACCCCCATATATAACAGGTACATCCAATATGCAATTCAGTACATACAAAACAAAAGGACACAATTATAGTGCAGATGGTAAAAAACATGTCAATGATACAATAGCATAAAGACCACTCCCATGTAAGTGGTTCCGTAGGTTCCGTATATCAAGCGGCTATGCTCTAAGGGTAGCATCACATCACTCCTTCATGGGGATATATCCTCCAATAAAAAGAGAAAAACGATATGGTGTAGTATGTCAATCAAATCAAAAGACCAGTGTATGTTAGATGTTGAGCTCACCTTATCCAGAGCCAAAGGTCGTGGCTCTAAGGTATATAGACATAGTGAAGATTCCTGAGGCTGGATAGGATATATTAAAATGCTAAAACTATTTATTAACAAAAAAGTTAAAAACAATAAGATACATGAGTATTGTCCACACTGTATTTGGATATCCAAGATCAGCCAATACGCATGTCACTCTCCTCTGATCTTCTTCAGTCAGCTGGTAGTTAGGAGAATGTGTGGGGAAAATGGTATCCCACTTTTGATTGTAGAACTGCTACCTTCTTTATGTAAAGCTGCCCTTACCCCTATAGAGGTGCCAGCATGTGTCTGTTGGACTCCGCTTCATGTGGTACATTTTACTGGTGTCGTTGTCAATCAACTTGTTCTGCTTTATCGGTGTGATAAGGTCTTTTTCTGCTGTTAGAGTTAAGGACTGGGGTGGAGTGAGGTTTGGAGGGGTCGATCAATCTCTCATTGTGTTGTGTACATTAGTTCTCATATTGTTCGCAAACTTTGTTGAAGGTGGTCTCTGTATTCTGGACTTTGGCTGTTAACTTGTCCATCAAATTGTTATCTCTACGTTTTGCTTTCACTAAGGATATAGGAGGTAGAGTGGTGTTTGTGCCAGTGCCCGTCTTGCTGCCAAGTAGATCATGTTTAATAACTTTTGTTCATGTCTGAGTAGGCCGTCTGTGGATTTAGAGAGAAGGCAGGCCCCTGGGTCTGATATAGCTGCCCCTATCCCTATAGAGGTGCCAGCATGTGTCTGTTGGATCAGCTTCATGTGGTACGTTTTACTGGTGTCGTGTACCATCTATACATTGTCTTATAGCATTATTCCTGCAATGTGACACACACATTGAGGTTTTGGTACAGGCCTCCCATATCTCTTGCTAGTCTATTCCCTCCAGTTTCTTGCCCAGGTCGGCTTCTCATTGGTCTATGTAGTGAAGGGCTCCCCATTCCCCTGATTGTGAACTTATATGTTGATATAGTATTATAGTATCAACTTGGTTTGAGATCTTTCCTCAAAGCAGAATTTCTCAAACAGCGTTATTTGGGTCTCTGCTGTTGCGCTGATCTCTTTGTTCTGTGCAAAATCTCAAATTTGTATGTATCGGAAATAGTCTTGAGAGGTACTTGTGAGCCTAAGTGGTCGTTCGTGACTGTTTTCTTATCTATATATAGGTGGATGTACCTTTGCAGTCCCATGTTCTCTATTCCCTTAAAATCCCTGGCTCTCATGCCTTGTGGAAATGCTCTATATCTAAGTACTGGGAGGGGAACCCTGCCACAACATATTTTTTAACTGTGCGGTCCCATATACGAATGGAGTTTAGTATTGCTGGGCATTGTGTCTTGAGAATTGCTCTCTGAGCTTTGGGGACCCATATGTAAAATTGAGGAAAGTCTTCTCCGGTCATCAGTGATTCTATGTCCACCCATCATCTCTGTTTCATAGGGGAGTGCAAATGTATAATTTGAGATAATTGTGCACCAAGATAATAGTGGTGCAAGTTAGGCAGTCCAAGACCTCCCCTGTCTTTGGATCTGTATAGCACACTACGGGCAATTCTTGGCCATTTCTGTTGCCATATGAATGAGTCTATGGCTTTCTGTAAATTTGCTAAGTACCCTTTGGCACTGTCACTGGCAATGAGTGGAACAAGAATAGTACCCTAGGTATGGTGTTTATTTTGATCGAGTGTAAGTGGCCCATCCAAGAGATGGGTTTTTCTATCCACTTCTCCGGATCATTTATGAGGATGTGAAGCAATGGAGTGTAATTAATCTTGAATAGAGGTGCGTGATCTGCCGTCAAGCGAATCCCTAGATATGTAAGTGCTTCTGTTGTGGTTTTTATGTGATAGTTAGCTCGTATGGATGCCGTGTCTAAGGCTGAGAGGTAGAAAAGGCATGGCTATAGACTTTGTCATGTTTCTTGTTCTGTTTATTATAGCACTATGTGGATCAGTCTCTGTAGCCCTCTTAAAGGAACACTCCAGACACCTAAAGCAGTTCTGCTTGCTTTGTGGGAAGAGTGTGTCCTCTTATTTTTTTTTTAATTTTAGAACGAATTCAGATTTCTACAGAAATTGACACTTTTATAAAATAATCTTGTTACACCCCCCGGCTGTTTATCAGACATCTGGCCCTGTTACTATGTGGTTTCTTTAACATAGTGGAGCTAAATTGAAGAGGCAGCAATTACCCAGAGCACCTGCCTTGCAAAGACTTCTCATTGAACTGCATTGGGAAGTTTGTATTAAACTTCCATTCAGCCCCAACACAGGGTGGAGAAATTGGGGAGGTCATGTGCCAGGCTTCCTCCTCTTGTCAATATAAAAAAATATGCACAGAAAAAGGTGAGTTACGTTTGGAAGTTAGCCTGCAAGTCGTGTAAACACATATCACCAATCTTCCAAGTAGATTTCTGAGTGCATTTTTTTTTTTTAGATGTCTGTTTTTCCAGCAATTTGTGTAGCTCAGCAATGTAGGTTTCTGAACGTATCCCTGCTGGATGTGTGTCGCAGCAATTAGAGTTCTGTGTCAGCTAAAGAGCTTTTTCATTGTTTTGCTTGTGGGCTGTTATCATGAATTGGATCAAACAATGATCAGGGTTCATTCAGTAAAAATTAAGAGCAGTGATGGTTGACCTTGGCACTGTAGGTGTTTATGAATTACATTTGCCATGATGCTCACCCGTAGAGGTCTCCGGGTCAACGACATTCCTGTATGTCCACGTGCCAAAAATGCTTGCTATGGTGATGCATATATTGGGGCAATTCACATGTAAACAGCTGATGATGGAGGTGTGAGGATGTGACATCAAGACATAAATTGGCTAGAGTCTAGCGAAGCAGTCCAAACTTTGCTAGACTCTGCAATGTTTACATTGGCTTACAGATTTAGGTAGTTTTATGGGTACCATATTCACAGGAGTAAAGAAAAATTTTCATACTAAGGTGTGCATCTATGAAGTCGCTGTTCTGCAGGCTGTAATGCACCCTTACTTTTAAACTACTTTCCTACTCTTAAAGTGCCACTCCAGGCACCCAGACCACGTCTGTCCATTGGAGTGGTCTGGGTGCCAACTCCCACCACCCTTAACCCTGCAAGTGTAATTATTGCAGTTTTTATAAACTGCAATATTTACCTTGCAGGGTTAAGTCCTGTTCTTATAACACGAAAATTGTTTTAAACAACGCTGGACGTCCTCACGCTATGCATGAGGACCTCTAGCGTCGCCAGAATCCCCATAGGAAAGCATTGAATAATTCATTCCTATGGGGAGGTCTAATGCGCCGGCGCGGCCAATGCCATGCGTGCAGATTGGGTCTCCCCCGTCGGCGGGAGAGGAGTGTGAACGGAGCCTGACCCAGCGCCATGGGACATTCTGTTAAGTCACTGAAGGGGTTTTAACCCCTTTAGCAACATGGGATGGAGGGGTGGAAGGGAGAGGGGCACTGCAAGGTCCTGCAGTGCCAGGAAAACGTATAAGTTTTCCTGGCACTGGAGAGTCCCTTTAACTAGTCCTTATCTGTGTCCCAGTGATGGTCAATGCTGGGGCTGCGCCCTCACTGAAAACAATAATGGCTTTAGTGTGCTTGAGCTGCATTACTTTTATAGCTAGTCCTGGCTGTGAGTTAGCCCCATCTGGTGGATACAAATGCAATTGTACCCTTTAGTTGTTTGCTTTATAAGTGAACAATGCTGTTGAATCATAAAAAGCAGGACTTTTTGTGCCCCTTTAAAATCTATGAGCTGTTTGGGATGTATCACTCCACTTTTATTCCACAGGTTAATCAGTATCAGTATTTCGCCTGATCATGTGGGCTTCCTCCATGGGTTCTCTCTATTTATTGCTTATTGATACAGATTGACCTGTGGAATAGAAGCGGAGTGGTACAACATCACCCTTTTAATTTAATTAGACTTTAAACTGATATATTCAGAGCTGGTTTGAAGTGATCTCCCTTGGGGAGATTGTATTTATTTATTATTATTTTTTAAAGGAGAATCAAATTACACAGACCATCTGCTTTTTGTTTTTTCGCAGGTTTTATTCAAACCTTTTTGGGAAAATTTTCATACTGGATATATAAGTATTACAATTTGCCCTTGTATGCATATGAATTTCAAAAAAGGTAGCACAGAACTATTGTAAGGTGAATATTTCTATGCACTTTATTTGGGAATTTTAACTGGTTGTGGCTGCACAAAATGCACTTTCACTTCAATATTCAAAGCCTTTTAAAGCCTTTAAGCCTTGTAAGGCCTTTTTTTTTATTTTAATAAGTGTGTAAGAGTTCATAAGAGTAATGGGAGCTGTTTACAGCTACCTACCAACTTGTTTCTAACAATTTCACTCCGCTTTACTGGCTGCCATTTTCCCCAGAAAATATAAAATGTACCTCTGCCTGGTTGGAGTAGTGGGTATGGGAATCATATATTGGAGAAATGTAAGATATGAGTAGACTAGGCAGATAGTTTTTACGCACATGGAAATATAGGAAAGTGAGCAACAGCATGTCTCTGGTGACTGCAATCTCTACCCACTCACAGGAGATAAGGAATAATATAAACTGGGCTGTTCTGAGGACTAACAAAAAATATGTAGGAAGTTATTTCATGAACTTAGCATTTTGGCTTACAAAAATTACAGGTGTTTGTGAAATTAACTGTTACATGAAGCTGTAAAAAAAAAATACAAAAACAGAGACCAAAAAGGCTAGCTGATACTGTTATATACAAGTGTGGCCATTCAAGTATGGCAGGTGGATGTGGCTGCCAATTACATACTGACAAATACAAGCACAGAAAACAAGCATTTTTAAGGTGTCTCACGTTAATTAAAAAAAATTGTGCCAAGATATAATTGTCGCACTGTTAACCTTTTGAAACGTTCTTTAATTATGCTGTTGTGACATTGACAACTTGTATGTACAATCATAGCACTACAAAAATAAAGATTGGGGGGGGAAAAAGCGCA
Source organism: Pelobates cultripes (assembly GCA_933207985.1). Classification (NCBI taxonomy): domain Eukaryota; kingdom Metazoa; phylum Chordata; class Amphibia; order Anura; family Pelobatidae; genus Pelobates; species Pelobates cultripes. The sequence goes on from OW240917.1 coordinate 212,747,931, forward strand.
TGTTTAAGGTGCCGTGACAGGTGACCCAGAGAGACATGCACCTTATCCAGGCTCGGTAGTATTCTGGCATTTTGGGCTGGAGATCTTGGAGTGTAAAACATGGCACTTTATTATCATTATATGAAATAGAGGGCTTTGGAACCATAACATTATCTTCTATAGTAATCCATCAGGTGATGATGGTAAGGGTGTGTTAGTGAATGTGTTAGTTTGTTTCTGTGCTAGACATTGAATGGATTTAGTTTTTTCTGTCCTTTAAAGGGACACTATCAGTACCTAATCAACTTTAGCTTAATGGAGTGGTTTTGATGTATAGAGCATGCACCTGCAGGCTCCCTGATCAATTATCTGACATTTAGGAGTTAAATCACCTTGTTATGCAACCCTAGTTACACCTTCCTGCATGTGACTTACAACACATTCCTAAACACTTTCTGTAAAGATCTAATGTTTAAACTTCCTTCTTTGCACAGTCTGTGTAACTTAGAATTTCTTCTCTCCTGCTCCCCTGCTGGAGCGTCCTGTGTGTGATTAAAGTTCAATTTACAGAGCTGGAGATAAAAACAACTAACGCAAGTCAACATCTGATTGAAAAGGAAACCATAATTTTCATGCAGGCTGTGTGAGTCACAGCCTGGGGAGGTGTGGCTAGAGCTATATAAACAGAAACAAAAGTGATTTATCTCATAAATGACAGAGAATTGAGCAGTGAGACTGCAGGGGCAAGATCTATATACTCAAACCTCATTACTAAACTAAAGTTGTTTTGATGCTTATAGTGTTCCTTTAAGCATCTATGGGTGATTAATGCAGCAGGTTTGGGATATTTGAAAGAAGCATTACATAAAACACTGTTTCATTTCTCTTCTTCCCTGTACATTTTCCATATATTGACTGCCAGGTGCAAAGGACAGTGATTGTCTGACAGAGGTTAAGATGGAGGCACCCAGCTGCAGAATAAAGAGGTGTGAATTTCTACATTTAATTCTTGTGACGGACTGCCTGGCACCCGACTGGGTGCCTCCGCTAATTACTACTTCCTAGTACCTCTGAGTATTTCCAAGCACTCCACCAGACACCATCAGCACTGTAGACCCTTAGCCGCCGCATCTTGGCTGGAGTCTTTCTGTCCTATACCCACCCAGGACCCAAGTTAGGGATCCAGCTTCCAGTGGGTAGACCTCTCCTACTCCAGAGAGTATAGCAGGCTAGCTCTTACAAGAGCTAGTTATATACCTGGTATAGCTGTTCCCTGCAATCACGAGACGAGGCTCTGTGTTGAGGGTGAAGTTGAACTGTTTAATGGCAGCCACAACTGGCCTTATATGCAAGTCCCCATACAAGGGATTTTCCATAACATATTCCAAGGGCACTCCCCACTGGACCTGAGAGGGGATTGTGACAAAGTACACACTGTAATTACATTGGCTCTCAGGTCAAGGACACTCCCACACAAAACAGGATAATTCCTCCCCTGTGCCTGAGAGATAATTGAGTCAGGAACTATACTAAACTCAATTATCTCCAGGCACAGAAAACATATATTTTACAATAACCCAAAAGTACCCCCAAACCAGATGGAAAACCCACAAAAGTCCCCTTTAGTATCCCCTATAGTCCTGATCTGGTGGACCAACATATAAAAAAAAAAAACAGATCGGTTCAGGGGTTCGGGATTTCTATGGAAGTCATAATTTTGACCGACCTATGCCCAAAACAGTTCCAGGGAATTAGGGCCAACGGTCAGTCTCTCCTTCTGGAGTACAAAAGTACATAAATCACATACATTTTTAAAGGGCCCATAGTCTTTTGGCAGGAGGCTGGCAAGCAGGCCCCTCCAAAAAAACGTGATAGAGGCATTTCTGCCACAATTCTATTTTTCAGATATCACAAATACTGCATATACTTGTTAATTAAAGGGGATAAGTAAACATTCTTCTAAAATATAGGTAATTATATTTGAGTGGATTATTTGAGGGACACAATGTAGGTTTCAGAAAATTGTTCTACAGATATATAGAAATGTGAAAAAGTTGCTTTATTTTGTTTTCTGAAATCAGAGAGTATGCATTGATCATTTGATACATTAGAAGAATAAATCAATACGAAAAAAAGCTAAAAGACAAAATTTAGAGTTTGAAAATAGCCCAGCGGTACTTCTGATGGCTATCGAACACTCCAATGCAAATGAAAGGTTGACTACAAGAGGTACTCTGTTAGAAAAAGGTTAAATACATCCGATAAGGGTGAAGTGAATTTAAAGAATGGAATGTGTAGTATACACAAGATATGGATTCTTGTACACAATATTGGCTAAATTAAACTTTTCTTTTTTACAAAGATAATTCTGTAGCTTTCACAAACACACAACATGTGTTCAAGGTACTAGATTAAAGGGACATTATAGTCACCAGAACAACTACAACGTATTGAATTTGTTATGGTGAGTAGAATCATTACCTTCAGGCTTTTTGCTGTAAACACTGTCTTTTCAGAGAAAATGCAGTGTTTATATTACAGCCTAGTGATAACTTCATTGGCCACTACTCAGATGGCTGTTACAGATCCTTCCTGGGTCATGGCTGTCTAAAATGCCTCCAAACATTTAGTGTCTCCTCCCTCTGCATGCAGACACTGAACTTTCCTCATAGAGATTCATTGATTCAATTCATCTCTATGAGGAGATGCTGATTGGCCAGGGCTGTGTTTGAATTGTGCTAGCGCTGCCCCTGATCTTCCTCCTTGTCAGTCTTAGCCAGTCCTATGGGGAAGCATTGTGATTGGATCAGGCTACCACTTCTGCTGATGTCAGAAGAAGTTCACAGCAGAGGCAGCAGCTTCAGGCTTTAATACAAGTAAGATTTTACTCTCTTTAGGGAGGCAAAGGGAGCCAAGGGGGCTAGATAGTGGTTTTAACACTATAAAGGGTCAGGAATACATGTTTGTGTTCCTGACCCTATAGTGCTCCTTTAATTTACAAACCACAGCGCACTGCCCTACAAATATTTGGAGTGTCCTTATTATCATACTTTATCTTGACAGATGCCGAGATGAAAATAAACTGGCATTTAATGCAGTACTGACACTTGTAGGATTTTTTATGCAAAGACCCCTTCTAAGCACAATGTCCTCTTGTATGGTGGCGGTTGAGGATAGAGGCAGAAGAGAGATATACATACCAGAAGTTATCCCTCCTCTATATCTCTATCTTCTGGTTTATTTCTTGACAGCTAGAGCCATTAGAAGCTGTGTCACGATTGGTATATTCTTACACATTTGCGAGATTAAAGTGAGCTGGGCATGGCAGGTTCCCTTTAATTGAAATTGCCCACAAAGGCATTGAATTGATCATTTGTCATTGTGTTTCATTATGTACTCAATGTAAAGTTTCTAGAAATACTTACTATCTAATACTAGTGCTATACTTACTATCCTTTAGCCCTGTCACCATGTCCTCAGCGCTGTGGGGTTTTCATTACTGTAACAGCTATGTGTGGTCTTTTCCACACTCAGATTTCATTTGTCATGCCCGACATCACTTCCACTGCCGGGATCTCAACAGAGTGACATCAGTCAATATGTTCCTATTATCTCTAGCCAGCACTAAAGACAAATAAATGTTACACATTGCCAAAATTACACAAAACAAGAGGGCATACACAAACAAAATAGACAAAGGCAAAAAACACTTCTTAAAATAAAATGGGACTAAAACACAAAACAGAACTTGTGAATGTATCAATGAGAATCTTCAAGTAGGTCAGTGGGAACTCCTAGTTAATTTCGTTCCAATGTTGATCAAATAAAGTCCAAGAGAAATTCAATTTGAATTGGCCTGGCATTCAGTTATATATTTTTCTGTTTCCAGAGCACAAACCAAGAAAGTTATGGTGGGGAAACCTGAACTCGGTGGATAGTCAATACATTGTTAAACACAAATCTGCACACCAGTCAAGTCATCATAAGACTTGCCTTTCCAAGAGAAATGTCACTTTTGCAAAGGATTCTGGATTGGCATATGACAATTAGTTCAACAAAGAATCACCTTTTTGCCTCATAATTCAATTTAAACATGGACTCTTTGGAGTTTATGTTTGTTGTATACAACAGCTTTTAAACACAACTCAGGAAGAGATGTGTAGCGGATGGCACTGGGCTGTCCTGCAAATTTCATGTGAATAACTGCATTCGTGTAACCTGCTAGTTTTATATGTGTTTAAAAGAAATGTATTCCTCTGATTGTAGAATCATTCGAATAAACGAAGGGAATTAAACTACCGAGCAATCAGACCTCCCCTGTGTGAAGTGTGCCTTCAATTACCCGTTGCAACAATGTTGCGAACGGATAATTGACGAGCTATGCAGGAGGTCCTTTGTCTCACCCCGTCATTCGGGAAACGAACACGTGGTGGCGGCCATTTTACAAACTCCCGAACAGCGGTGTTTTGCCGTCGAGTGTCTGGAACCCAAATCGGACACTCGACTAGGCGAACACCGCTGAGACCTCCATAAGCCCGGTCCGTTCGGTTCCAACCTACCGAACGGCCCTTCGTTCGGTAGACAGAAACAACCGAACGAGGGGATTCATGTGAATCCTACCTCATCTCTGTAACCTTAGCCGTTCGTGTAAATTATTCCCTTATACTGTGACTGACCGCAGGGCCCCATCGCATGGAACCCAATTCGGCTGTTCTATCCAGCGCGGTCGGTCTTTTTAGTACCTCCATAAATTTACCGAACCCCTGGTCTGATCTGGGTGATTTTTGGATATATTGCTCACCCAGATCCGGGCTACCAGGGGATGTGCCATTTAAAGGTTTAGGGGTACATCCAGGAACTGGGGGAATTTGGGTACAGTATAAGGGGATTATGATGCAGGCTGAGGGGAGGAGATGTGTGGGAGGTTACTAATACCGGATTGGGTAATGTACTAATTGTTGAAAATCCCTCCCTTGCATTGGATCATGCTATATAAGGCACTGTGGAATAAAGGTTGTCAGTTCTGCTCCTGAAACTGTGTGTCGTCCAGTTATTGGGATTGCTGTTGGGATACTGCTGTGTTATTTTGCCTGCTGGAAATCTTGCCTGTGGATTTACAATTTACTTGTTCCTGAGCCTCACTTGGATTATAAACGGAGATAGCCTGGGGAATATTGTATCTCCGCTACAAGATGCAAAGCCAGTGAACCAGTCATGGACAGCTGTTTACTTGTTAATGCAACTCATCAGCATGATGTTGGTTACTGGCTTGCTATTGAGGCTTGGCGTTACTTGCGGAGCACAAACCAAATAGGTTATGGTGGGGAAATAAGCAATTGAAAACCCCATCCACCTGAAGTCAGTGGATAGTCAATACATTGTTAAACACAGATCTGCACACCAGTCAAGCCATAAGACTTGCTTTTCCACATAAATCTCAATTTCACAGTGATGTTACTATTGCAAGGGATTCTGGGTTTGCACCATAACAGTCTTGGTTTGTGAGGAGTATCTTATTAAAAAGGCACTTTAATCAAGGTTATTTGTTTGTTTTCTGTTATTGTTCTCCTTTGACTATAAAAAACTAAACGCTGGCAGAGAGCGACCATGTCAACCACAACAACAAGAAGAAAAACCTTAACAAATGCATAAGCCTAAAAATGTTACTTTATCATATGATCTGCCATTGCAAAAAAATAAAATAAAAGGCACTTTATAAAAGTTACTATTATTTAATAATACCACCCCCTAAGCTAACAGAAGTGGCAGGTGCGCTCTAATTCAGCATACATGCCACACCCCCCTCACCCCCCCACAGCATACTTCCTTCCCAGACCTCTGATCAGACCAGCGTACTTTTTGAAAGATGTGCACTGTGTGCATGCGCCTACAGGGAGAGCTAGTTTCAGAGGCTTCTCAGACTGAAAGTTTCTTCCAGAGAAAAAGGGGAGGACTTGCAGAGACTTCATTTCATAAGATATACCCTAACTGAATACATATATGAAAAAGGCATGCGTGTATTCATTGGGGGTATGTCTATGAAATATTTTTTCCCCCATGTTTTTTTAATTAAAAACATGTTAATATTACCTGGTTATTACGGGTTAATACATAAATAAAGACAAAAAAAAAAGACACCAATAATATGATACAGGATCTATAGGAGGAGGGTGGGGAAGGGTATGCCCAATGTGCGTATAAACATGAAACTTTCATATCCTACGGTAACATCCCCAGGACGTACATGAAAACCAGAGTAATCTGAATGTGCCTTTCTTGGTTAAATACTTTTTTAAATTATCTATATAATTGGACATATTTCCATGTTTTAACTGTGGTCCTTTAACTTAACTTGTTATATCTTTTTGTTAACGTCTTACATTTTCAGATTTAGTCATCAATCAGAAACAACATTATTTGGTTATTTTTAATATAGTAACTTTTACACAGGAATGTATTTTTTTACTTTCAAATGTCCATGGTAAGAGTGAGCGGCATAGGCAGATATATAATCTTTCAGTTATGGGGTTATTAGTAAAGGTCTATGTTTTTAATCACATAAATTAGATTGGAATACTAATTAATAGAATTTACCCCCACTTTCCTCCAGCATCCTGAATATTTCTTTAGTCTTCTTTATACTGTACTTTACAGTAACTTTGTTTTTGGAAACTAGCTAGGAAGAATGTACATCATTATTAGTTTCTTGTGACTCTTTACTGTGATCACCCACTAAGAAACATCCCATCCCCAGGAAAATATATAGCTGGCTTTTCCTTATCTCCAAGTTCTGAAATATTAATCAGAGGGGCCAAACCTGCTGTGGGATTCCTATCCACATGGTGGAATCCAGGAATAAACATACTCATTGCTTCACCCATTCCATTTTCCTACTGTTGTTGTTGGAAACCTGATGTTTCTGGGAATACAGCCAAAAGGGAATGCCTTTGCATTGGGTTAACCCTTCACATTTTTGCTTTCACGAGCACACACTGAATATCGTTCTAACAAACTGTGTTCTGGAATCATTTTGTGCAATTCTTGGGCGTGTACAGAAATGTAGTAAAAATAAATGTGTTAGATTTCACTGGCATTGCTGTATTAACAAACGTACATTGTTAACTGTGTGTTTTAATCAGTTTAGAGAAAATGTATAAACACAGACTAAATAATGACGTCAAGCATATGTATACATACTGCTAACCTTATGGCGTTTGGTACCATCATTTGGGACCCCACATACAGGGCTGGATTTCCATTTAGGCAGAATAGTAACATGCCTATGGGTGCGTGCCTGACGGGGGACCTACTGATAGGCCCCTTCTGTATCTCATTCCTAGTGTCTGATGCTTACAGGATCAGATGCTCCAGGACTCTCGGATCGCTGTATTTAGTCTGAGGGATCCTGACCTGTGCATGGCCCATCCCTCATAGACAGAACACTGCAATCGCCTCGAGGGAGAGGACTAGGGCCATAATGGCTAGCTCATAAATGACAGGTACACACACTCATACTGTACACGTTCACATTGCTCCCCATACTGTTACATACCCACAATGATATTCACATTTCCCACACTGTTACACATGCACTGTCCTCACACACTGATACTACTCACACTGCTAAACAAATTACTCCACAGCCTGCTACACACAATGTTACAAACACACACACCACTACCCAGTGTGTCTAAGTGATTGTGCATGTCTGTCAGTAAGTGGGCCCATCTGTCAGTGAGTGTATGCATCTGTCAGTGTGTGTCTGAATGGTTGTATGTGTCTGTCAGATTGTGTCAAATCAGTGAGTGTATGACTGTGTGCTAGTCCGTGAGTGTGTGTGTCTGTCAGTTAAAATGTGTTAGTTAACATGGCCTTGGCAGAAAGGGGCGGGTAAATTTAAAATAGGGGTGCCCGAGATTTGTTGTGCCTAGGGCAGCACCATTTCAAAATACACCACTGCACACACTACTACACATGCTGCTACACACTCTCTTACAAACACACACTTATAAATCTGTACATTTTCCAGCGCTTTCTCCTTTTAATTCAAAGTGAATTTATAAACTTTAAGGTCAAAATAGCCAAAGTGTAAACATTTCTGCTAAAAGTCTGCTATGCTTTTAATTTGGCTATTATGACTAAATCTTAAATTTACATTGTATTTTCCTAAATATATACTTTTTTATGTGTATCTGTAAGTATATATGTGGGTGAATCTGTGCGTAATGTATGTGGGTGAATCTGTGCGTATGTATGTGTTTTTTTTATTTTGGCCCTTAATTGCCTTGTTTTTTTTTATGCCATACTACACCTTAATGCTTTGTGATTGAAGGGCCCTTCATAGGACACTTTGTTCTGATGAGATGATCTCAAGTTGTCAACAAGGTCATATAAGGGTTCATACATAGCCCATACACCACTTCTGTTTTATTTTATGCCACATTTAATTCTTGTTGTTTGATAATATGAGCTAAGAATGCTTTTTTCCTGGCGGCGTGGCCAAGACACGGAGCGAGCTGGACGCGCGTGAGTGAAGCTCCGCTCCGACCGCACCGCTTTCAGCTTACATCAGCACATAAAACTGAACAAAAAAACAACAAGAAGCTGGCTGAACAGGGTGCTTCGGTGGCGGATCTCTTCACCAGCTCCCGCCAAAACGCGACAGGGCCTCAAGATGGCGGCGATACTGAGGCTGGGGCCCTAACAAAGCCTTCACCCTCAGCTACAACGCATGGGACACAGTTTCAAACCCCAGACACTAACCAAATCTTGTCTAATCTCACCGAGGTTTAAACCTACCTCGCCAGTGAAATTGAGCGCTCTACACAGGTACTCCGCAGTGAAATCCAGTCCATTAGGGACCGCACCACTAGACTGGAGCAACGCCTCGAATCCACAACCGTCGCACAGAACGCGGCCATAAAGCAAGCGAATGCTTTAACAGAAAGACTCATTAATGCGGAACTGGCGATAGAAGACATGGCGAATAGATCTCGCCGAAACATCCTACGGCTGAGGGGCCTGCCAGAGAGACAGGGAGAGGGCCCGATGGCGGAGCTGGTGACCCAGATTCTTAAACCACTACTGCCAGAACTCCCCGACCACCTTTGGATCATCGAAGGCGCCCATAGGGCTCTACACACGAGACAGGCAGAGACAAATACCCCCAGAGATGTAGTGATTCACTTTCTACATTTTCAAACAAAAGAAGCTCTACTACGCAAAGGCAGAGAGGGCCCAATAAGATATCAAGGCTAAGAGCTCACCCTATAGGACTTGGCCCTGACCACTCTGCAGTTAAGAAGAGAGTGGAAGCCGATCACAGACGCCCTGAGAGAGCAGGATACTAAATATGCTTGGGGATACCCCTTTAAACTACTCGTCTTCCGAAATAATAGAACGCATATACTGCAGCCTGGGGACGACGCAGCAGCCTTCCTGGCAGGCCTGGGGCTCCGGGCGCCAGCAAACTTATCTTCCACGACCACTACCCAGGGAGTGCTCCAGGACCTGCTACTAGAATGGCTACCAGCAGGAGAGAAAGGTATACGGGCCCCACTAACATAGACTGTGAGTGGATCTCACTCTGCACACTTACGGGAGGGCTGCCCAACACTTTGGGAGGGGGAATGGGAGAGGAATATGGGCACCATACTGAGACTGCAGCAGTTGCCAAATGGCATTATAGATAAATAAGAGACTTAAGATCCCCCCGAGTTCTAAAGCTATGGAGGGGACGGGGTACACAAATTGATCCTACTTGTCAATCCGGTGCAGTGTGCGTAGCCACTGAAGGGCATACAACAAGGCCTACCCAAAGATTACCCTTGGCTGCAGCACTACCATAGGAACTATGCTTAAGTCATGCAGGCACAAGCACCGGAGACAGGCTACACCGTCCATAAGCCACAACACGAACTCCCAGAAAAACGGGACATCCTGTGGACATTTTGAACCTAATGCTGACCGGGGCTGCCTTCGAGCCCTAACCCACTTATCAAGTGGGGGGGAAGATCTCACAATCATAAGAATATCACCATAGCTCATACTTTAAGTGTACATAATTAATTGTAGTTAAAAATACCATAAGCTTTGGGCAATATGCACCCCATTGTTATAAAACAAGTTCAAAAGACATACGAAGGGGAGGGGACAGGGACGACAAGCAAAATAGGAGACACCAGACCTGCAGGCATAATGGCGGGTACAGCACAGGGGGGTGGAGATGGGCGATGACAAAATAACCAAACCAATTCCAGCCTGAGAACCCCATGACCCATAGCCACCACCGAGACCACATGCTATTGACCCGTACAACGCAGCACAATATCGTGTGAGGCCCAGACGGGAAATGTTAGAACATAGGGGCTCCACCCAAAGAAATATAGGAACAGCCAAGACGAAATAAAAGACACACACCCTCAACCCCACTTGCCACCTCCCCCCCCCCAACATGCAGGTCGTCACCCGCCCCAGGGATGTAGACGAGCCAATGAAACCTTACATAAGAGCTACAAGACACAGAAATGGCAGGCCGGTCTCAGGGAGCCCCAGAGACGTGGGAGGGTGCAAGGGGGGATAAACCAGCATAAATAGGAATACACTGCCCTTAAAAGTGGCTAGTTCAGTTCTATCCGTTACGTTCACAAGTGGTGAAGTCACACCCGGTGATATATATTCACAGCTCGTCTACCCACTGTTAGGGAGATGAGACCGGGAGTCACACCCCATATACTTCTGGCTTTGAGTAAGACCAGATTTCAAATGTTGATTTATTTTTTTCTATGTTTTTTCTTTGTTTTCTCTATCTAACCTTCTTAACTCCTTTTCATCGGGCGTAGGGGGCGTGAGGAACCCAGAGTTTGAACTTTCACAACAGACAAGACCAGGGGACCATAGGGAAAGACCGAGACAGCAAATCAACCATACGGGACTATGGCTTTAAAAGTGATATCTATAAACGTGAAGGGCCTGAATGCCCCCAAAACGAGGAGGATGATGTTTAAGGAAGTGAAAAGGATGGGAGCGGATGTCGCCTTCCTTCAGGAGACACACATGGTGAGACACATGACAATTAAAGTAAGTGATCGCACATATACTACTTCACACGAAGCTAGGCCCCTGCGGAAAAAGAACGGGGTAGCCATACTAATACGCAACACGTGCCCCATCAACATATCCACGGTAGATGCAGACCCAGAAGGGAGGTACATTATTCTAATGGGCTCCATACATTCACACGCAATACATATGATCATCATATACGCCCCAAACACCCCAGGTTTTGCATTCTGGGAGGAGTTACACACCAAAATAAATGCCCTACCACATGGCATCATGCTCATGGGGGGAGACTTTAACGCCGTACCGTGTCCAGCCGCCAACAGGAGCTCCAAGACAGGTCAGCTGAGATCCTACTGTAGGGGACAAGAAGACAAGGCTCTGTATGAATTTATCAAATCAACTGGTTTACTGGACGTCTAGAGGGTGCAGCATCCTAATACAGTAGACTATACGTTCTACTCAGCCCCTCATGGAACGTACTCAAGAATTGATTTCTTCTTGGTAAACGATGCTGGCATGGCCAGAGTAACAGAATAAAAAATCGGGTCCATCACGTGGTCGGACCACGCGTAAGTCACGGTGACGCTGGGGAACCTCTGTACGGCCTCATCCTGGAATTGGAAAATGAGCCCTAGCTTACTCCGAGACCAACAAACACAAGAGGCAATTAGATAAGAAATACGACAATACTTTACAGAAAATACGACTGAAGAAGTAACACCTGGAATAGTATTGGCCGCACATAAGGCAGTGATAAGAGGCACATGCATACGCCTGGCCAATAGAAAGAAAAAGCAGAAAATGCAGCAACTGAAACAACTACTGGAGTCACTCCGACAAGCGGAGCAGAAACACAAAGCAACACCAACTCCCCGACTGACCTGAAGAACGTAAGGAGATCAATTACTGAACTGCTGCAGGACGACGCTGCCCGGGATCTTATATGGTCCAAGAGAAACTATTATGAAAAAGCCAACAAGACCGACACCCTGTTAGCAAGGGTACTAAAGCCAAAGAACCCATATCGGTGCAATGAAACACAAAGACGGCACCATCAAGAGTACACCGGCGAGCATAGCCCAGATATTCACGGAGTACTATAGAACATTATACAACCACACACCCAAAAACGCTGACTAAATACAAGAGGTGAACAATAAAATGTATACATTCCTACGGAATCTCAAACTACCGAAACTGTCGGAAGACATGATCCAAAATCTAGACGAAGACATATCAAGCGACGAAATAGACAGAGCCATAGCGAGTCTGAACAGCCACAAAGCCCCGGGCCCCGATGGCTTAGACGGAGGATATTACAAAACGTTTCGGGAAGAATTAGCTCCCCACCTAACGCGACTTTTTAATAACTTTATGACAGGTGGGAACCCAGAGAAAGAGAAGTCCCTAGCTAACATGATCCTTCTCCCTAAGCCGGGTAAGGACCCGACAATAATAGCGAATTACAGGCCCATCTCCCTAATTAATCAGGATGTCAAGATCCTAGCAAAAATATTAGCAGAACGCCTCAACCCCATCCTGAAATCACTGATACATCCAGACCAGGTAGGGTTTATACTAAATCGACAACTATTCGAAAACACCATTAGAAACATAGACATAATATGGAGACAGGGAACGGCCAGAATCAATGGTAGTATCAATAGACGCAGAAAAAGCGTTTGATAGAGTAGAATGGCCCTATCTTTTTAATCTTTTAACATACCTAGGTTTCCCGGCGAAATACACATCTTCCATAAAAGCGATGTACAGCAACGCAACAGCCCAAGTAAAAATCGCAGGCACATGGCCTCAACCCTTTAGCTTAGGAAACGGTACTAGGCAAGGCTGTCCCATGTCCCCTTTGTTGTTTGCACTATCGTTGGAACCCCTACAACAGGCCATTAGGGAACATCCACGTATAAAAGGAGCTCGGGTGGGGGACCAGGAATTTTTGGTGTTTGGTTAGCGATCACAAAGCCAAGGGAATTGATGGACGCACTAGCCGAGGTCCTTACACAATACGTAGCCTTCTCAGGATACAGAGCCAATCTAGAAAAATCCAGCGCCCTCCCGGTGGGAATGTCGGCGGCAGACACGGAGGCAGTTGGAGCAGCGCACAACATCCCCATAGCACACAGCCATATTAAGTACCTAGGAATACTTTTGCCAGACAACCCAGCCAAAATATATCACCTAAATTACACCCCCCTCTTTAAGACACTTATATCAGACATGGAAAAATGGATAGACAAGCCTATTTCCTGGATAGGTCGCATACATGCAGTAAAGATGAATATCCTTCCCTGAATACTATTTCTATTTCAAGCCCTCCCCATCAAACTAAGTAAATCTGACCTAGCCCCACTACAACAAGCGATAAGAAAATTAATTTGGCAAAACAAAAGACATAGGATTTCGAGAAACATCCTTTTTCGACAAAAACAAAAGGGGGGACTGGGCCTCCCGCATTTATATTATTACTACATAGCAGCCCAGCTCGCACAGGTAGCGATGTGGCACGCCCAGTTGGATATGAGGAGATGGGTAGACCTAGAGTCCCTACTCACAGGAGCGGACTTACCCCATATCACATATGGGTACCACGGGAACATGATGCAAACAACATGCCCAGCGATACTAAATTCATTGAGAATATGGGACGCCACAGGCCACAAATACAAATTAATATCCAACCCAACACCACTGATCCCTCTGCTCAGAAATAGAGCTTTCCCTCCAGGAATGGTAGCAAGAGACTTTGCTAACCTAGAAACAGCGGGCCTACACAGGATATGCCACATGTATAGGAATAATAAGCCAGTCACATTCAATGACTTACAACAGACAACACACCTCACACCCGCTGACTTCTTTAGATTCTTACAACTTAAGGACTACATGAAAGATCCACATTTACAAAATGCAGCAACAGGGCACATGTCATTCTTCAAAAGAATATGCCCCCACGAAACGACACAGCCAGATTTGATATCAAAACTATATGCTCATATTAGCTCTGAAACAAAAGAATGGGGCACACTTACTTACACCGAAACATGAGAAAGGGAACTGGGAGAGGTACTCGAGGGAATGGAGGGAAATCTGGGAGGCCAACACCTCGGTGTCCATGTGTGTGTCCCTCCAGGAACAGGCACTTAAAACACTCCTCAGGTGGTATGTCATGCCCGTAAAATTGCACCAAATGGGGAAAACCCCATTGGACGACTGCTGGAGGGGATGTGGCCTGAAAGGCACATACCTCCACGTGTGGTGGGAATGCCCCCGGCACAAGGCTTCTGGAAGGTGACCCAGTCACTCTTAATGCACATTTTCCACAGAGCACCAGACCTGAACCCATGGACATACCTCCTCAACAGATCCCTAGATAACTGGACGCGTAGAGAGCAAAAACTCATACATAAGGTGACACTGGAGGCAAGGAGAGCACTAGCTCAAGCATGGCTGAAGGTAGAAACACCACCACTGAGTGCAGTTATAAATAACATAAAAGATGTATATCTCATGGACAGCCTAACGGCTAAGGTCTGGGGAACTGTGTCACGGTTCGAGAAAATGTGGGAACCATGGACCACCAGCGACCTGGCTTAAGAAGTAAACACTGACAGGACAGGACCAGCACTACGCACTCATAATTGACCGATCCTAGAAGGGTCCCTTTGGGACTGAGACGGAATACTTGGGTTGACTGGCGCCGACACCCTATGCCCTGATGACCCCAATCTAATACTTTTCCTCTATCCTCATCCTTGACTATCTATCTATTCACTCTTTCCACTCAGCCCCAAAGTTCAAAGTTGAAAATTACAACGTGAAAACATTATAACATTGTAAAATGACAAAATGAAAGCATAATGACAAACTGGACTGCCGACCAACTCACCCGTTAAAAGGAACTAAACCTCGATTAAACACTGAGTGTCGTGCCTTACGGAACGCAGTATTGGCAATGTTTATTGTATGCTTTGAAAATGTCATATGCTTTTTTCAAAAATAAAGTATTCAAAAAAAAAAAAGAATTACACGGCCACAGCACAAGCGGAGAGAGAGGCCTGAAACCAGTAGCAGGACTAAACGGCCGCAAGGCTCAAGACAGCAAGCTCCACACGCCGGACAGATAAGCTCACCCAAGGGACAACCATAATTTTTTACCTGGCAAAAACTTTTTTATTTTTTTTTTTATTTTTTTCTCTCCAGCCCCTCAGGCATGGACGGGGCCCTGAGGGACCCAACGCACAGGGACCGCTACTTCCTAAATGCACTTCCCAGGCTATGTCAGGCTGAACTCTGTTCCGCCTCTAGGGGCGCAGCCTTTACCCTTTTATGTACCTTACTACATGCTTTATACCTCAAGCAGGAGATGACAGGGGTATGTTCAGGGGGGAAGGAGGGGAGGTAGTGCTGACTGACACACGGCACACCACACGAACCGTCCGACAACACGAGGCCAAAGAGGCCAGGTAGACCTTGGGGGGAGACTAAAACACACAGTGTTCGCACACTCTGAGGGAGACACACCAAGATATAACGCACCGAACTTTCATCTGCAGCTACTCGTTATAAAGTGGGGGGAAGGGGGCGGGGGGGAAAGGCGGGCTGACGTACTGACAACCCACGAATGTAACCACCACATACCATACCTCTTTTCGGGAAAGGTACCCCTGACAGCATCACCAATGACAAGATAGCACCCACGTACACTAGACGGGGAAACTAAACTCAGACCCACCACACCCGCTGGTAGCATGGTGAAGGCCACACGTAGCTCTCCCACATTCCACCGACGCATACACGACTTGGACAAACTGGGGGACTACATCATAGCGAACATCCTGCGCCATGGGACGTACCAGAAACTCAGCTCAGACGCGACAGAGAGCACTCTAACTTCTCGGCACCAGCGGTGTGCCCTAGACCAAGGGCTATAGCACAAAAATGGTTGCTAAACACAGCGCAGTGGACAGGCGCGGGGCACTCACCAACTCCGAGAGATGGTATTCCACACGTCACTCGGAGGGGGTGAACACCCCCACTTTAATCTGGCACAGTTTAAGACCAGATGGTTATTAAATGTTTATTGACAATGTTTTTAGATACTCAACATTTCTTCTTCTCTCTTATACTATCTCTTAAGACAAGTACCACTCTTCAACCCAACTACCCTGCCTGGATGCTGCCCGCGCCGCTGGGACTGGGCCCCACAACCGAACACACGCGCACCGCCCTCCGCAGTTCCCGGAAGACGGGAGACCATGCAACGCTTATTGCGCCGACTGCGCCTCCGCATGGCTCTTAAGGTACTCTCATTCAATGTCAAGGGCCTCAACTCGCCCAACAAGCGTCGACTACTGGTAAGAGACCTAAAGACCAAGCAAATAGACATAGCACTGATACAGGAGACTCACCTCCCCAGGTCGGCAGCCACCAGACTAACGGACAGGACTTATACAACGGTGTACGAGGCGCGCTCACAACGAAAGCGGGCAGGGGTGGCAATACTCCTGCGCAGGAGTTGTCCACTGCACGTCACGACCATCCAAACTGACCCAGAGGGGAGATTTGTATACATAGGGGGCACTCTCTACACCACCAAAGTACACATCGTCAATGTATATGCCCCCAACGAGCCGGACCAGGCGTTCTGGACGAACCTGGAGGTGTTGGTGGCGGGGACGGGGGGGGGAGTCCTCCTTGTAGGAGGTGACTTCAACGCGGTGCCAAGTCCGGCAGCTGACAGGAGCTCTAAACCAGGCATGGTGCGATCACAGGGCAGAGGGGGACAAGACAGGCAACTACCCAAATTCCTGACACACACAGCCCTCCTAGACGCCTGGCGCCTACAACACCCAACTACGACTGATTACACTTACTACTCGGCACCACATAACACCTACTCTAGAATAGATAACATGTTTCTCAATGGAGCAGGGATGGCCAAGGTCCTCCACACAGACATTAACAACATCACGTGGTCAGACCACGCAGACATAACACTCACACTGGGCAACCTATGTTACAAGTCCAATTGGTCCTGGAGGCTTAATACTAGCCTCTTAAGAGACGACGCAACACAAGCCACAACCCGACAAGCCATCACAGAATACTTTGAGATAAACGCAACCCCCGAAGCTAGCCCTACCGCGATCTGGGCAGCGCATAAAGCAGTACTACGCGGCCATTTCATTAAACTAGCCACACAGAAAAAGCGGGCTAAAACAAAACAGCTACTCGACCTACAGTCTGCCCTACGTAAAAAAGAGCAACAACACAAAACGAATCCGACAGACTTGAACCTTAGGGAACTCAATAACCTCAGACACTCTATCAGGGACCTCACCTTGGAGGCGGTATCACGCTCTATCCTATGGTCCAAACGCTTGTTTTACGAGAAAGCAAATAAGACAGATACACTCTTGGCTAGGGCGCTCCGCCCGAGACCGCAAGGCAAAATCATAACAAAAATACGCACAACAGATAACACACTAGCCGAAACGCCCGACGAGATTAATGCAGTGTTCACCTCCTACTTCTCGGAACTATACAACCATTCCCCCCGCCTCCGGGCCGCCAATGCGGCCTACATTGCAGACATACGCCAATTTCTCTCTGAACTCACTATCCCAAAGGTGAACGGGGCGGAAGCGGAAGCACTACAAGAACCAATCACACAACTCGAGGTGGAGGCAGCCATAGCTTCCCTGAAAGGCAATAGGGCACCAGGTCCGGACGGATATGACATTAGCTATTACAAACAATTCAAAGACGTATTAGCCCCCCAGCTGACGACCCTTAGCAACCATTTTCTGCAGGGTGGGACACCTGATGGCGACATGGCGACAGCAAATGTTGTCCTCCTACCAAAACCAGGGAAAGACGACACACTGGCCTCGAGCTACAGGCCAATCTCACTTATTAACACTGACCTCAAAATATTCGCCAAAATCCTGGCGTCCAGACTCAACGTACTGCTCCCGCGCCTGATCCACCCAGATCAGGTGGGCTTTATGCCAGGCCGCCAATTGTATGAAAATACGAGACGAGGGGTCAGCATAATCTGGCACATGGGGGAATCCGGGGCGCCTTCTCTGGCGCTCTCACTGGACGCGGAGAAGGCGTTTGATAGGGTGTTATGGCCTTATTTATTTGAATTACTCCGATTCCAGGGGTTCCCGGAGACCTTCGTAACAGCTATACGAGCATTATACACCGATCTGAGGGCACAAATACTCATTACAGGGGCACGCGCAACACCCTTCACCCTGGGAAACGGCACCAGACAGGGTTGCCCATTGTCCCCCCTGCTCTTCGCCTTAACATTGGAGCCACTACTACAAGCTATCAGGCAACACCCGCACATCAGGGGCGTCACGGTGGGGGGAACACCATTCACGGTCTCGGCGTATGCCGATGATGTCATGCTGACGCTCAGGGAGCCGAGACACTCTCTCCACCATTTATCGCTCGTACTGGAGCGATTTGGCAATATAGCAGCGTACAAAATTAACTACTCCAAGTCCGAGGCAATGCCCTTCCACCTGGAGCCCCCGGAACTCACCCACATACGCGACATGTATCACTTCAAGATAACCACTGACGAACTCACGTATCTAGGGATACGGCTAACAGCGAACACATCCTCCCTATTTGCCCGCAACTATACACCCCTATTCCGGACCCTTCTCACAGAACTAGAGCAGTGGACGGACAGGCCCATCTCATGGCTGGGGAGAGTAAACTCTATAAAAATGAATGTGCTGCCGAGGATGCTATTCCTCTTTCAAGCACTCCCAATAAGAGTAACACGGAGGGACCTGACGGGAATACAAAGAGCGATTGATGCCTTCATATGGCACAACAAACGCCCAAGAATCGCGCGCGCCCTCATGTACAGACCGAAACTCATGGGGGGGCTGGGACTACCCAATGTCTACACCTATTATCTAGCTGCACAGCTGACACAGGTGATACAGTGGCACACACCTCCGGACAGGAGACGGTGGGTGGATCTAGAGTCGCTGATGACAGGTCAGGATCTCCCGCAATTTTCAATATGGGCACCCAAAGCGCAAAGAGCCATATTAAGAACAGCGAACCCAGCCATACTCAACTCCATACAGATTTGGGACCAAACCAAAACAAAATACGCCCTCAGCTCCCACCCGTCCCCCATGACACCAGTCCTTAGGAATAGGGCCTTCCCTCCCGGAATGCAGGCGAGAGACTATAAGGGGATAGAGGCCACGGGACTCCAAAGATACGTACACCTATATGTGAACCAAAATGTAGTCACCTACGAACACCTAGCCACCAAAGCCAACTTACGAACAAGAGACTACTTTAGGTACATGCAGATCCGTGACTTTGCACAAAACCCTGACATACGGAAGGCGGCTCTGACACCACTAACCTTCTTCGAAAAACTATGTTACAATGAAACAACACAAACTAAACTCATTACGCTACTATACAACCACCTCAATGGGAACTCGAACGAGGAGGGCACGCTGCGATACACCGACCAGTGGGAAGCCGACCTGGGGGAGGTATTAGAGGGAACGGAGTGGCAGGACATCTGGGAAGCATGTAGCAAAACCACAATATGTGTGACGCTCCAAGAGCAATCGTATAAAACACTATTTCGATGGTACCTGACCCCCGTGAAACAGAAACATATGGGGCTAAGTCCCACAGACGACTGCTGGCACAGGTGCGGGGGGCGGGGCACGTATATACATATGTGGTGGGGCTGCCCGAAGGTCGCAGACTACTGGAGTAACATTGTGGAGCTTAGCTCCCAAATCCTGCAAAGGCGACTGGGATTAGACCCATGGGCATGTCTGCTCTCAAGACCCACAAAGGATCTCCCCAGACACGAGCAAAGACTTCTTAACATGCTCTATTTAGCGGCCCGAAGGTCCCTAGCACAACAGTGGTCATGTCCAGATCTCCCACATATATCCCTGGTTAAGACAAAAATACGAGACAATTACATAATGGATAAATTGACCTCTCAGGTGCGAAACACCATGACTAAGTTCCAAAAAGTCTGGGACCTGTGGGAGCAATACGATACTTAGCACAACAACTTGGGGCGCGGGGCAGCATCCACGCAACTTTCAATTGGCGGGGCGGGGGCCCACCAAACGCCAACCACCACATCAACACTCGGACAGGCGGAAGAGGCACCACTGCTAGACGGGGGTGGGGCCGGGCCCAGCACATAAAACACAACTTAAGGGAACTGACTACCCCCGTCGGTAGCTCACTCGGTAACCATGTCAAACCGATATAGCTAACCACGCAGGTACTTGTCTCCAACTCTTTACTTTCCTTTCTATCTCTCTCTTGTAGGCAGGCACCCCAGACCTGTAAGTAGGCAGAAGGGGAAAGGCAGATAAAAGCACATCAGCGTTTTGTGGTGCGTAGAAGGGGGGGAGGGCGCAGTCGCATACCGCAGGAAGCGGCGAGACCGACACTCCACTCTATAAGCCTAACCCTTCACAGCAAAGCTATTGTACATAGTTAACACTGCTTGCCACCTATACCAAAAATTCAGACGAAGTCACCCACAGAAAACTTGATGTATATGATATGCCTAAACTGACAACTGTCACTTGCATTATATATGCTAATGTATGACCGCGCTGTCATGTACATAAATGTAATTGCTTTCATGATTACCATCTACTTTGTCAAACCAAAAATAAAGAATTAAAAATAAAAAAAAAATAAAAAGAATACTTTTTTCCTAAATATACTTTTTTATATATGTGCGTGTATATGTGTGTATGTCTGTGGGTGTACGTGTTTATTTTTAGTCCTTAATTGCCTTGTGTTTTATGCCATAGTACACCGTAATGCTTTGTGATCTGATTTATATTTTCTTGCATCAACAAAATGCGTGGAAAATATTGCGCTTATGGTCCTAAGTGTAATATTCCACATCACAATAAAGATTTTAAAAAATTATGACTTTAGTAAATAACACACTATCAGTATCATGACTCCTTTTGAGTGTACGTTAACCATTTGTGAATCCTCCATCTAATTTAACCATGTATAATTTTTCAGCCTGTTCTGTTTATTGCTCCTGATCTTCCCCTATAAGTTCACTGCCTTGAACTTTTGGTAATGAAATGTAGGAGTGCAACTTGCAGATATGCCCGGAATGTGCCTGATCACAGTCTTTCACCTCTTGTGCCCCTCACATAACTGGCACCTTATTTGTAAGGTACCTGAGGAGTGTTGAGTGAAGCATGAGCGTCAGAAATTCCATTCCCTCCCAGCATTCCATTCAGGCTTGGTCACCATGGAAATCTCTCCAATCTGGCCTGGGAGAGGCTTCCTGGGTCAGAACATTAGGGACTCAGCGTGTTCACACTGTCTTATGAGGAAGAGAGAGGAGGAGAAAAAGTATCCTTGTGCCAACACGCACAGAGCTTTATAATGGAACTGGCCAGGGCACATATGCAGTTGCTATGGATTTTGCTTTCCAAACACAATAATGGCAATAATGGTAGTTAATGAAAAGATTGTACATTCTTTTCCTTTCTGTATAAGGTTCAATGTCTTATTGTTACAAATAAAGCTACAACACTTTCAATAGTTCCTTCTAAAAACTCCCTTTAGCCCCTTTAGGTATAACTATCCAGGAAAAATAAAACTGGTTGAAATGGTTTGTTGCATTTAATTTCTGACATTAATTAATTTAGCCAAAAATGGATTGGTTAGAGCTGCAAAAGATTTTGCACTAAACCCAGTCACATTGTAGGGAGAGCCTAGATCAGTTTAAAGCATACAAATGGCTTTGCAGTTCTGGAAACTCCAACCTTATAAAAAAAAGGGGGGATTTATTTAAGTTATGAAAATATATATTTTCCATTTGAATGGTATGAAAATAGGTTTTTTAATGGTAAGACCCCCACCTTGAATATGCTGTGAATTTTTGGGAACCAGTTTTAATTAAGAATATTACTGAACTGAAAAAAATGTGAATTATTATTATTTATAAAGCGCTAACAAATTACCCAACGCTGTACAATGGTGAATATTCTGTTTTCCGTCCCCTTTGTGCACATAAACCTGCAATGTAAAAACTTTTGAGAAACTAAAATGTTTACTTTGCTGGATTAAGACTAGGGATCGACCGATATTGATTTTTTTAGAACCGATAATCTGTGAATTTTTACCATTTGAAAAAAGAAACAATTTCTACACAAATCTACTGTTAACTGAACATGTTTATTATTATTTTTTATGTTTTCAAGAATATTTAGTGCTCCTCTCCCCTTCCCTTAACCCCTTTAGGACTGCGTGCGTGGGGACCCCGCTCTAAACACCGGCGGGAGGCCTAGCACATCCCCGCCGTGCTATGTACATAACCGCTCGCCGACGAGCCCACGCCAGCGATCGTGATGGGCGGACTTACCTGGCATCCCAGGGAGTCTACCTGCTGCCGTTCCAACCCTCCTGGGCCATGTGATCGCGAGGTCCTTGCGAGAACCTCACGAGCACATGGACGGAATAGCCGTCCATAGCAGAGCCAGCAGGGGGAGTGCCTGCAATTACAGGAAGTCCCCCTGCTGCCTTTAAAAAGTAAAAAAAAAAGGTTAAACTCTGTTTAAAATTAAATAATATATACTTAGATCATGTATATACATGATCTAAGTGTGTATATATATATATATATATATATATATTTATATGCACTTACACATACATACACATATACTGTTAAGTGTATTTTAATATATATATAATTATATATATTAATATCAAAATACACGTAGAATGATATTGATTAAATATATATATATATAATTATATATTTATATATAACATAAAATAAATATGTAAATACGTTAAAAAAATATAACAAAAAATTAAGAAATATGTGTGTGTAATTTCGTTCTAACTGTATTTTGATCTTAATATATATATATATATATATATATATATATATATATATTGATATCAAAATACATAGAACGAAATTATATATTTATATATATATATATATCTATATACAATCCCAGTAGAGAACACTCAGGAGTCTTTGAAGTAAATTGCAACTGTTGCTTTATTAAGCAGTAACCGGAATACACATCAAATAGGTCGACGTTTCAGTCTATAGAGACTTTTGTCAAGACCCCCCCAATTAAAATTGAAGTCGAGAGCACTGAGTCTCCCTTCAAAAGCTGCAGCAGTGCTATCACTGTAGTCCTGTGTGGCCAAAAGGGGCACTGTGCTGGGAGGACTTCCTGCTGGATCACAGAGAGCAGCGCAGGGGAGAGACAGGGAGAGGAAGCTCAGCTCTGCACAGAGGCATCCAGGCAGCTGCTGGTAAGTGAGTCAGTGTGTGTGATTCAGTCTCTGTGTGGGTAGGGGGTAGGAGGGGGTCAGTCTGTGTGTGTGTGTCATGTATGGGTCTGTCTGTGTGTATGGGGGGGGGCTCGGTCTGTGTTTGGGAGGCTCAATCTGTGTATGTGTATGGGTCAGTCTGTGTGTGTGGGGGGTCCATTCTGTGTGTGTATGGGTGTGGGGAGGAGGGGGTTCAGTCTGTGTGTGGAGGTGGGAGTTCAGTCTGTGTGTGTTTAGGTCAGTTTGTGTGTATGGTTCAGTCTGTGTGGGGTGGGTCAGTCTGTGTGAGTGGGGTGCTCAGTTCCTTTGTGTATAGGTCAGTCTATGTGTGGGGGTCAGTCTGTGTGTATATGGGTCATCCTGTGTGTGTGTGGGGGGGGGAGGGGGTGTCAGTCTGTCTGTGTATGGGTCAGTCTGTGTGTTTGTGTGTGTATGGGTCAGTCTGTGTATGTTGTGGGGGGTCAGTCTGTGTATGTATGGGTCAGTCTTTGTATGTGTGGGAGCAGTCTATGTGTGTGCATGGGTCAGTCTGTGTGGGGGGCAGTGTGTGTGTGCGTGTATGGGTCAGTCTGTTTGTGTGACATCATCAGGAGGGCCTACTTCACTGACTGCTGTATGCTGGCTGCTGCTGCTGTATGCTGGTTGCTGGTTGCTGGCTGCTGCCCACCCCTCCCTGGCCTAAGGTAAGATTCAGGGAGGGGGAATACACTTAAAAAAATTTTTATCCTCCTCCATAGCCCCTGTCCCCTTCCTCAGCCCATATCCCCCTTCTTCAACCCTGTCCCCTTACTCAGCCCCTGTCCCATTACTCAGCCCCACACAAGCTCTGCCCCTGCATTGAAGATCGCCCGTATGCAAGCTCCGCCTCCAGTGTCTGACTAATACACATACTGACAGACATTATTATTATTATTGCCATTTATATAGCGCCAACAGATTCCGTAGCACTTTACAATATTATGAGAGGGGATTTAACTATAAATAGGACAATTACAAATAAACTTACAGGAACAATAGGTTGAAGAGGACCCTGCTCAATCGAGCTTACATTCTATAGGAGGTGGGGTGTAAAACATTCACACATTCTGACAGACACACACTCTCTGACTTAGACACACACTGACTAAGACACACACACACACTGAGACACATACACACACATTTTCTCACAAATTGATATTTTTATTTAAATCCACCCAGCTTCCCTACCCCTCGGAGAGCTGAGTGGATCTTTCCCTGGTGTCCAGTGTGTCTCTTCTCAATCTTCCTGCAGTTTCTGTCTGCTCCCCTGCACACTCTCTGTAGTGATGCTGGGGCCGGAGTGACGTCATGTTCACCGCGGCGGCCGGCTTTAATGTTTCCTGCGCAACTTAGCAAAGGGCTGACAAATGCCAGACGCCAGGGCAAAATGTCTAGTCGCCGTGGAATTTGTCCTGGAATTTGTCGAGCCCTGTGTGTGCGTGTGTGTGTGTGTGTATATATATATATATATATATATATACACACACACACACGCACACATATATATACACATTGTATAACCCCTCCCCACTTTTGTCCCTGGCCCCTTATGTGCCCCCCCAAGTATGAATCCTGGAGATGCTACTGCTCCTGGGCTAATGGGCGCACATGCGCGTTAGGTACCCCCTATAGGCTGAAGTTGGCAGAGGAAGAGCACAACCCAATGCTGAGGAATTTCAAGCACTGGAATCAGGTAAGTGAAAGAAAGGTTTTTTTTTTAACCTTTTTAATTTACATAGCAGGAGATAAAAACTATTAAAATAAATTTCATCAGATTGAAAATGAAACCATTTTGTTTTCATGAAGTCTGTGTGAGTCACAGCTTGGGGAGGTGTGGCTTGGACTTCATAAACAGAAACAAAAATGATTTGTGAGTGAAACTTCAGAGACATTATCTATACACCAAAACAGCTTCATTAAGCTAAAGTTGTTTTGGTGATACTAGTGTTCCTTTAAGTATTCTCCCTTTATCCGACCCCACTCTCTCTCCCCCTTCCCTTGCTGGCTCAGGGGATACAATGTGGCATCCTTGGCACATCATAAAAAGGGGTAAATGGGGAGGGTACTCACCAGTTCTCTGTCAGAGGCGTAGTGGTGCTAGCTTTTCCACAGGGACTGTGTTTCATCCAGATTCACATGGAGCTGGTTCCTTGGAGGATGTGCTCGCCTGGGTGGATGGACGTCCGGAGGCGGCTGCAGGGACGGACGGAGCAGCTGATGTTCCAGGTGGCAGTAGGAGGGCCCGGCGTTCTAGGCCTCCTACGCGCTAGTCCCCCAGTCCGGTATCGAGACGACGCGGTCGGCAGCGAGGAGAGACGGCTATCACCAGCAGGGGTTCCCCAGTGACTGTTCAGGACGGGGTGAGGAGCCGGAGGCCGGATTGTGGAGCTGAGGTGAGCGGACAAGATGGCGGCGTGGTGGGAAGATTGAGCTGCCCGCGTCTCTTCCGGTCCAAACTGCAGGGAAGCGTGAGGACACCGAAAGTGACGGTAAGCGTTGGTGCCCAGGATCACGTTGGACGTCAGGGCGCCGGACATCATCGGACAGCGCCACCGTAAGTGATGCGCACCGTTGGTGCCCTGGGTCTGCCACTGGCTTCTCAGGGTGCTGGACGCAAAGGACGGTCGGCTGGAAGGAGAGGAGACACCCTGTCACGGCACAGGAAGGATCTCCCACACCCGGATGCCGCTGGTTTCAGAGCCCTGGAGCCAGATGGGAGGCTGGAGGTCAGCACAGTTGTCGGTCTTCCAGAGGAGCCCAGGAGGTCACGGTCGGAGTCAGGTTCGGATGCAGATGAGGATGTTATATTGCGCTAGCGTTCATAGGGGTCTGGTGGGAAGGAACATCCAGAGGAGTGGTTGCGCTTGCTGAGGGCCCTAGTGGACAGGTTTCCCGCGGATCTCACTGGGCGGGCTAGGCAATCAGTAGGCCTGGTTCAGGATCCTGCTGGGCAGGGATATGGGCAGTATTCAGGGTCTTTCCGCCCTTGTACGGTCTACACATCCCGCAGGATATCCAGGACAAAAATATGCAGAGGTGAGTATGAAGATCTTCTTTCCCTGGTTTCTCCTGACAAAAACTCAGTGGACAGACCAAGCCGTGGAGAGGTTCCTGAGACGGACATGGGTAAGCATATCCCTAGAACATTTGGCAACTGGTTACAAGGGTTTAATGTGTTTTCTAGCATCCTGGTGCACTGGTTTCCTGAGAAGGCTCCTTCTCTTTTTGGGTACCTAGACTTAATCTGGGTTGCATATAAGATCTACGGGGGGCAATGCTGGTACTATTACGACCAGCAGTTCCGCCAAAAGATGGCATGCCCGGGAATGGATTTCGGCATCCAGGATGGTAATTTATGGCTATTATTAATTACCCCCAGTAGACGTTCACCCTGTCACAGACCGGCTGGAGGTGTATATGGCTCCTCGGCAGGGCACAAAAAAGGCGTGTGTTGGCTCTTTAACGAGAGCTAGTGCCAGTGGTACAGCAGGTTTTGCCATGAATTTGCACATTGTGGAGGAGTGCACCCAGCGATGCGCTGCCTCAGAAAGGGGAAGCTACTCGTCGGGAAAGGGCCATCTCGTGACGACATTCCTAGACTAGAGGACGCCAGTGGACGTACAAAGGATGCGCCCATGGCTCGCCCAGTATCCTAGACATCACGACGCTCAGTTCTGTTTCAAGGGATTTAAGGTTGGATTTTGGATTCCTTTTGTCCACTTCCTTGCAGTTTGCAATCAACCTCCGCTCGGTTAAGGGTAAGGAAGAGATACTGCAAGAAAATTTGGATGCCGAGGTTTGGCAGGGTCGCATGGCAGGCCCCTTTTCCCCATTTCCCATTTTGCGCACTTCGCCTCTGGGCCTGGAAGAAAGAGCCGGGTTCCTTTCGTTTGATCCAACACCTGTCCTACCCGTCGGGAGGTTCAGTTAACGACACTATCGATAAGGAGTTTTGTCGGGTGCGCTATGCATCGTTTGACAGGGCTTTGGAGTTGGTTCAAAATCCCGGGGCCAGCGTGTTGTTGGCAAAATCTGACATTGCCTCTGCTTTCCGTCTGTTGCCAGTTCACCCCTCTTGTTTTCACTTGCTAGGCTGTTCTTTTCATGGGGTTTATTACTACGATATGTGTTTTCCCATGGGCTGTTCTATTTCTTGTTACTATTTCGAAATGTTTTTTGTGTTTTTTAGAATGGGTTACGGTACAGTCGTCGGGTTTGTCGGCGGTTACCCATTACCTGGATGATTTTTTATTCGTAAATCCGTCGAGTTCCGGAGAGTGTTAGCGGTTGTTAGAATGGTTTCGGTCGGTCATGGAGTTTTTCGGAGTTCCCGTTGCAGAGTCTAAAACAGTGGGTCTGGTTCAGGTATAATTTCTATGGATAGAAATCGACTCCGGGGAAATGGTTTTCCGTTTGCCAAATTGTCGGTCCTCTTGCGCATGGTTGACCTGATTCGCGGGGTCAGGATTGTACTGTTGCAGCAAATGCAGGTGCTGGCCCTTACGTGCCGAGTCCTTCCCATGGGCTGGGCCTTTCGCAGGCAGCTGTCCCTCTCGATGGTAGGTATTCGGGAACCCTTTCATTTTATTCGGGTCACACGTCTGTTGCGCGCGGACCTGCAGGTGTGGAGTCCCTAGTTGGAGCGCTACAATGGGCGCTCCTGCTGGCTGCAGGAGGCTACGTAAAATTCTGCGTTGGACCTATTCACGGACGCTTCCAGGGCAGTGGGGTTTAGAGCTTACTTCCAAGGTCAAAGGTGCGCGGAAGCATGGCCGGCTAAATGGCTGGGCTTGAACGTGATACGGAATTTAACGTTTTTAGAGATGTTTCCCATTGTGGTTTCCTTGGAGCTCTGGGGCGAGGCTCTTCAAAACAAAACAGTGGTTTTTCACATAGACAACATGAGTGTTGTCCATGTGATAAATTGTTCCTTCTCCAGTTCCCCTCCTGTTCTAGCTCTGCTTCGCCGGTTGGTTTTGCTTTGTTTGAAGTTTAACATCTGGATCAAAGCATGTCATGTGCCAGATGTGTTAAACGTGGTAGCTGATTCTCGGTTTCATTGGGACCGTTTTCGGGAGGTGACCCCAGCAGCGGAGGCAGTTGGTCTCAGATGTCCGGACTCCTTATGGTAGATCGATTTGGAGGATTGAGAGACTTGGTGGCAGACTCCTTGTCGGACGCTTCATGGAAGTCGTATCAAGCCGTCTGGCGCCACTGGCTGTCCATATTCTCGCATATTCGGGTGGTGGGGTCCGAGTCCGGATGTTTGGAGGCGACATTGACAATGCTAGAGGAGATGCTTGAGCAGGGTAAGTCATGTTCAGCGGCCGAAAAGTCCTTGTCCACATTGTCCTTTTTTGTACAGGTTTATGGGCTGGCGAGACGTATCACGGGAGTTCGGTATTCAGCGAGTCATCCGGGGTTGGAGACTTAGAAGGGGCCCAGATCGGCGGAGTTGTTGTGGTGGATTCTGTCAGCCCTGGGGTGGTTTGTTACTCTGGGTACGAGACATTGTTATTTCAGGTTGCATTTTCCTTTAGTTTTTTTGGTGCGTTTCGGGTGGGTGAATTGGCAGGGCCGCTCTTGATGGCGGACATACGATGATCTGAGGACTCCGTTGACGGCTTCATCCGGCGTTCCAAGATGGACCAGGTAGGTTCTTGGGCGCGCATCGGTTCGATGGGTGGTGTTTTGCCCGGTCCATTTATGCCCTGCATATTTGCGGCTCTGGCCTGGGGGGTATCTATCCCTGTTTGTTCATAGTGATGGGTCGCCTCATACGCGCTACCATTTCGTGGCTATGTTTCGCGCTGCGCTGGTGGAGTGTGGGATGGATGCTCGAGAGTACTCGGTTCATTTATTTCGCAACAGGGCGGCCACCCAGGCTAGTTTGTGGGGATTTTCTGCCGCAGCGATTAAACGTTTGGGTAGGTGGGGCTCGAATCGCTACAAGTCCTATGTCAGGCCTCACTTGTTGTAACGTGTGTTTCTCCGTAGATCCTCGGCCACACTGTATTTGGATATTGGGGCATTCCATCGTTTATTGAGCGGCGTGGCGAGGAGCATACTTACGGAAGGAATTTGGGGTTCCCCTATGAGAAAGCCAGCGTAAGGTGGAAGGGTATCAGGGGTCTGCTGTGGCAGCAAGTGTATGCGGAGTGTGTGTCGCTCCACAGGTATGTAACACGCGATCAGACATGACCTGGCTCGCTGTGTGGCACTTTTACAATCTGACTTTAATTTGGTCGGACATAGTGTCCAGGCCTTGTTGGCATGCGCTGCCTCATGCTAGGGGTGTTGAGCATAGTAGGCACAAGCTCAATGTGTCTATAGGTAAATTTGTTCGGCACCTTGGGGGCTTTGTAGTCAGGCACATGGAGTTGGAAGGGGACAACTCCAACTTCATGTGCGGGGACGGGGTCCACCTCTCGCTGATAGGTCTGGATATCCTTATTGCCGGTCTTCAGGCTGATATCGAGGAGGTGCTGGCGGCGGGGGGAGCGCAGTGCCTCCCAGGGGAGCAGTTAGGGAGTCACCGCGGTGACGGTAGTTCTGACTAGCGAAGGAAATTGGAAGAAAGCCTGCTGAGAGCTGATGGCGGGGGCTAGCTGCTACGGACTCGTGGTTTATTTGGATAGAGCTGTCTGTTGGTAAACCCCCAACAGCTGACAGAGTGGGGACGCTGGCAATAATTATCAATAAAGCTGTGGCCGTTGCCCTTACCCATATCAAGTGTTGTTGTGTCTTTATTGGGAAATGGGTGGTAGGGGTTATGCGGGTCAGCAGTCAAGTACCTACCTGGAAAGATAAGGAAGGGAGGACATGGCTGATGACAGGGATAAGGGGATGGTCCCAAGGGGCATACAAAATGGCATCCTAGGCACATCATGAAATGGGGTAAATGGGGAGGGTACTCACCAGTTCCCTGTCAGAGGCGTAGTGGTGCTAGCTTCCCGCCTGCCTGCCTGCCCTAGTAATTCCATGTGGAGGTCGTTTTGTTTGGTTGGGTGCTGTCTTTTTTTGTTTTGTCACAGTTCGCGGTAGTCCTGGCCAGCAGGGAAATTAGAAGAAACGGCTTGGGGAGTCGCAGCCTGCTGAGAGCTGATGGCGGGGGCAGGCTGCTCCAGACGCGTGGTTTATTTGGGTAGAGCTGTCTGTTTGTAAACCCCCATCAATTATCAATAAAGCTGTGGCCGTTGCCCTTACCCATATCAAGTGTTGTTGTGTCTTTATTGGGCAACGGGTGGTAGGGGTTATACGGGTCAGCAGTCAAGTTATAACTTATTTTACTTTAGTATGGGGGTAACCTCTTTTTCCTAGCCACTTCTAAAGTTATCTTAAACACTGCATGCATTTACACAGCTACATACACTCACATATTTAAGCGCTATACAATAATATGCACATATATGCATTTATACGATTGTCAAATATGAATATGTTTATTATACTTTATATTAACCTGAAATGTCTAGTTAATACATCATTGTAGCTGCAGGCACCTAACATATACATTTGTTTCTGTCCATGACATGAGTGTCTTCAGTATCCCAGTAATATTTCAGCCCATGACCTTAGATGAGGTCTCTTAAAGACCAGACATACATATTGTGTAAACAGTAAACCCTGCCAAAAGGGGAAGAGACTGTCTGTATTACCAACTCTAATGTTTGATGATGTAAAAAAAAAGTGACAGCTTAAAAAAAGGCCTCCTGTCTCTCTGACATTGATATTCTAAACCAGGGAATACAGCAGTACACCATGATTAATGCTAACAGGTTATCAATGTTGTCACACAGCTCCTGCAGGGCAAGAAACTCACATTTGCATTGTAGCGGAACTGTCACATTTGGGATTTATGTACAACCTGACATCTAACTATTTAACGCTTAATGAAGTTGTCTGGGTGCCAGGTCCAGCCAACTGCTATGTTTACCTATGAGTTAATCCAGCCTCTAGTGGCTGTCTCATTGACAGGCGCTAGAGGCGCTTCCGTGCTTCTCACTGTGATTTTCACAGTGAGAAGATGTCAGCATCCATAGAAAAGCATTGAGAATGCTTTCCTATGGACTGGCTGAATGCGCGTGCGGCTCGTGCGCGCATGCGCATTCACACGATGACGGGGAAAGGAGGAGGAGAGTGTTTACCCCCTTCCTCTCCATCCAGCCCAGCGGGAGTGGGACCCTGAGGGTAGGGGCACCCTCAGGGCACTATAGTGCCAGGAAAACGAGTATGTTTTCCTGGCACTATAGTGGTCTTTTTAAAACAATTTGATTTCTTACCTGGTAGGATCTGTCAGGTGCTACATTACCCCAGCCAGAGAGCTCTACACTGCAATGCTAGCTCACTGGCTTAGATCAGTTTCTTGTTCTCTGTTGTTAGTATTGGGGGCAGGGAACTGCGCCAGTGGAACCCAGGTAAGAAGTCAAAACAGTTTGGATCTTTACAATGGGGGTGGTATGCCACGGCATTCATGGCACGATAACCACTACAGCACACTTTAATTTAAACTATGTGCCTATCCTGACAAAGCCTGTACATACCATGCAAATTAATTTAACCCCCACCATTCCATACAGATGCCTACTGATGCCTTTGCATGAATGAAGTGCTAACATTTTATTCTTACCTTTTTTAGACGTATCTCCAGTGCACTAATCGCTCCTTTGAGATCATTAAAACAGTTTTTTGGATTATCGCGGTGAAGATTGTAAACTCACGGGCAGGGCCCTCTACCTGTTGTGTCTGTCTGTTCTTATTGTGTTGTCTTCCCAATTGTACAGCAAAGCAGAATATGGTGGCGCTTTATAAATGCCAGTAATAAATAAATAAGAAGTGAATACTTACCGATAGTTACAGTTCAAAAATTAGTAGTTAATATTATCAGAAGTTATGTCCTTTGTGGGGATGGGGTGGGGGTCGGTGGAGGGATAGTGTGTGAGACTGCTGTTGACAGATTTATATAGAGTTGAGCAATTTTCTTTAATTTGTTACAAAGTTAAATACATAGTAAAAAGTGAATGTCAAATAAGTGTATTTTTTAATGCAGAAAATTCACTATTCTAACAAGACTAGCATTGAAATGGATTCAGATGGATTTTTTTTTGTTTGTTTGTTTTTTTGCAGTGGAAGAATTTAGCACGTAGGTTTTAATGAACAATGGTCATATTTTGAAGCACTTTATGGGAGGGGGTGCGTGGCGTGGAGGAGCACTTAGTGATCTAATGACCTTTACAAACATTCCTTGCAGTATCTGCATTATGTACATATGTATGTAAAACAGATCATATTTCTCCAATTGGTACGTCGACCTTTAAGTGTACAGACCTATTGGTGCTGTGAGCATAGATATATGGATATCCTTGCTAATCAGAAACAAATAAGATTATTTTTTTTATTAAAGTGGGAATTGAACTTCAAATTTAAGGCGCATGTATTCAAACTGAAAGCATAGTTGACATGCAATTTCATCTACTTTGACCATAAATTTGGAATTCCCAAATTATCGAAAATTCTCACTTGCGTGTTTTATTTTTCTTCCCAATTGTTACGGTATAACCCAGTGTAGTAAGGGTTAATACCGTTCGGGAAACTCACCTTTAGAAGGGAGCAGCAACTCACTCGAACACACCGAACTGAAAACATACGAAATCCTTCTCTCCTGGAACAGGTAAACGAATAATCCACAGTAGCAATTCCCCCCAAGTATGAGACGAGGCTCCGTATTGAGGGTAAAACAGGAATCTGGTTTATTATGGGCTACCTGCCCGGTATTTATGCAGGTTTTCCACCAGGTGGACACTCCCCTAGGGGACCTGGTGGAAAACTGGG
Source organism: Pelobates cultripes (assembly GCA_933207985.1). Lineage (NCBI taxonomy): Eukaryota > Metazoa > Chordata > Amphibia > Anura > Pelobatidae > Pelobates > Pelobates cultripes. The sequence continues at coordinate 212,781,207 of OW240917.1, forward strand.
ACACATATTGTACATTAGTCCATCACAGGGTGGAAGACATAACCACTCTTCTTTTACAGTATAGGACCCTCCTCTCTGTCCTGGAGATAATTGGGAAGTAACTCAATTATCTCTGAGGACAGAGACCAAACTCCATTTTATACAGAATAGGGAAAACACACAAAAATACATAATACAAGAACTACCGAACACAATAGATAAATTCAACACATCCCCAGATAGCTTGGATCTGAGCGCACATTATTACCGAATGGCGCTTAGATCCTATACACACAGTTCAATAAACTACTGAACGGACCAGCGTTCGTATGCTGTAAAAAAAGAAGAAGGGAGGTCAGTGACTTTCAGCGGTGTTCGTGAGTAACAGTGTCCGTTTTTAGTTCCATGAAATCATCGACGAACACAGCTGAGCATTCGTATGTCCAAGATGGCCGCCGCCTCATGGTTGGCATACGAACGACAACCACCCAGTCGGCATTCGACAATTAGGAAGTGTCTGCGGTTAACCACAATGTTCTAATAAGGCCAAGAGGTTAACCAGCAGCACACTTCCATACTGGGTGGAATGCCGTTCGGTGAATTGTAAAACAAACGGTAAAACAGAAACAAGCGTGGGGACCATACGGACAAGGAAATAGCCGAACAAACAGACGTATTTCAAAAGTATTTCACAGGCAGTTGGTTCTGTCACACCAATATTTTCTATCCATATTGTTTTCTCTATTCGCCCTCAAAGTATGTTCTCTGGTTAAAAGAAAAAACTGATTAGCAAAATCTATTATTTACACACTTCATATATGTAAACTATTTTTTGTTGTTGTTATTTGGAACTAAGAACAAATTATAGTGGTTAAATATCTTTGATATTCATATTACTGGAAGGTAAAGATCATAGCCGTAGACAAAACAAAGCTCCTTCACAAGGCTCTTCATAGCCTTATCCATTATCTGTAACCCCTTAGTGACCAGGCCATTTTTCAATTTTATTACCGTTAAGGACCAGGGCTCTTTTTACATTTCTGCAGTGGTTGTGTTTAGATGTAATTTGCCTCTTACACATTTATTGTACCCATACATATTATATACCATTTTTCTCGCTATTAAATGTTCATTCTAAAGATACCATTATTTTCATCATATCATATAATTTACTAGAAAAAAAAAGTAAAATATGATGAAAAATGGAAAAATAAAACACAGCTGGCCATCATGCACCCATGTCCAGGTTGGAACATTTCTGAAGCCGGCCAATGTCATTCACCTCCATCAAACCGTGAAAAGTACACACCCTAGGGCATTTCACATGGTGGCATTTCAACACTTTACATGCACTAATTCTACCACCAGTCTCTGTCAAACGTTTTTGTGGTGTTATTTTTCACTCACACATTCTACTTTGGGCATAGATTCTCAGCTCCTGTTAGGTGTTACTGCCAAAGGACACCCCAATATGTGCTCGGCAACATCTCCTGAGTACAGCGATACCACCCATGCATAGGTGTGTCGGGTTCACTGGGGGGTGCAAAGCAAAATGTCTGATATGCGTTTTTCAAATTTTACATATCTTGTTTGCCTATCTTCCTTTTGGGGGCCTTATCAGATATCCTAATGTATTTTCTTGCCATGAGCGTGCATATATTTGAAAAGTTGACACCTGCAGTATTGTATATGGAGTGTTTTGATGCCTTAGATGCAATCATTTAAGTCAAAAAAGTTGAAGAACGTGTGTGGAGGTAACTGTTCAATCCTCATTTGTACTCACGCACACTGCTTTTTGACTGTGATTTAGGAGAGCCCGTTGTTGGTTATTGCAAGAAAAACCCCCAGGTTGTTTTCTGCAGGGCCTCCTTAGGACACCCATACCCCCCCATGCATAGGTTTGCCAGGATTTTGGAAAGGTACGGTTACAATTGTATGACTTGCAATTTGAGTTGAAATTGAGAGTATTTCTTCTAATAGGCCTATCTTTAGCTTGGGGCTTATCACATACCCCAGTTTTATATATCGCCATGAAAGGGTACATATTTGAAACATAGACACCCCGAGGTATTGCATGTGGAGTGCTTTGATGCAACTTTTTTTTAGCCAGACAAAAAATAAAAAAGTTGAAGAACATGTGTGGAGGTAACTGTTCAATCCTCATTTTTACACACGCACACTGCTTTTTTACTGTGACTTAGGAGAGCCCGTTGTTGGTTATTGCAAGAAAACACCCCAGGTTGTTTTCTGCAAGGCCTCCTTAGGATACCCATGCCCCCCCATGCATGGGGTAAATGTAGCAAAACCCCAAAAAGAAAAAAATACACCAAAAAAAACTGAACGGCAAATGTTAAAAAATAAATTAAAAATGGACCAGCGTGTGGGATCGTTTGAAGCGGTCTCCAATGCAGAGTCCAGGCTGTCCAGGGCAATCAGGACAGTGATATACACTATCTTTTTTTTGCCCCCTCTTAGAACAGACCCTGCATCTTTTTGGGGGATTCTGCTTTGCCGCAGTAGGGGGAATTTTAAAAATAAAATGTGTAGCCCCAACTCTACTCTCTCCCATCATGGCCCGGGGAGCAGGTGCATCACGGTACAAAATCCCCGAAATGATCTGGAGCTGAAACTGTAAAAATCTCAGTTGTGTCCCGGGGGTTTGCTTTTTTGAAGTGTTGTGGGTTGCAATCTGCATTAGGTAGATTGCAACCTTTTTGTACCAGGCCCTTGTCTTTGTTTAATTGGGTAGATCAACCCCACCCATATGCCGGTTATAGGCCTTGATGCACACTGGCTTCCTTGTGCTCTCAGCTCTGCCACGTACAAGGACTTCCACAGTCCCTTCAGTGTGGATGGTGGTAAGAAGGTACACATCCTTCTTGTCTCTGTACTTAACTGCCAACAGCTCCTCTTGGCGCAGAGCTGAGGTCTCCCCCCTTCGTAGCCGGGTGCGTGCAAGTTGTCCTGGGACACCTGTGCTGTTCTTTTTGATTGTGCCTCAAGCTACTGTATAGAAACAGTACAGTAGCTTGAACAAAGGGAGACTTGTATAAAAATTGTCAGTATACAAGTGGTACCCTTTGTTCATCAGGGGGAATATCAGGTCCCAGACAATCTTGCCACTGGTTCCCATATGTTCTGGGCAACCTGGAGGGTCAAGGTGGCTATCCTTTCCCTCGTACACCCGGAAGGCCTGAGTATACCCAGTCTCGTTATCACAGAGCTTATACATCTTTACACCATACCTAGAGTGCTTGGAAGGAACATACTGCTTGAATCCCAGCCTTCCCTTATACTTCATCAGGGATTCATCCACGCATATATTCCTTCCAGGTGTATAAGCCTCTGCAAACCTGGCAGCGAAGTGGGTAATCAGGGGGCGGATTTTATACAGCCCGTCAAACTGGGGAGGCTCCCTAGGGGGACACAGGCTGTTGTTGTCATTTCATACCTCTTCCTCGACATACATTGGGAGTAAATGGAGGTAGAGCAGATGGGGCTACTGCTCCAGTAGGAGCGGATGGAGGGCTTCTTTATGATGCCCATCAGCATAGTCAATGCCCAGAATCTTCTAAATTCTGGCACATCGATGGGGGCCCATTGCTGCTTTGCCAAAAAAGTGTCAGGATTTGTAGCTCAAAATTGATGGGCATATAAATTAGTTTGGGCGACAATGTTCCCCAATACATCATCGCCCAGAAGCACCTCCATAAACTGCTGAGGGCTAAATCCTGTGACATCCAAATTAAAGGACCACTATAGTGCCAGGAAAACATACTCGTTTTCCTGGCACTTTGGGTCTCAAGATTTTACAAATCCCTACCTATAAATACCCAAATCTCTCTAGCTAAAGCACAGATCTCTCTCCCTCTCTCACTAAAACACAAGTGAAGAGAGGGAGGCAGATCCACACTAATCAGAGAAATGGGGAACACACTTGGGATGAAATTGCTAATGGGGCAAGTTGTGATTGGATGACCCCAGCCTGCCCCTTATGATGAGGCATGCTAGGGACACCCCCAGAAGCCCCATGATTCACTGCCTTTCGAAAGGGACCGGGGGGGGGGGGATTAATATTGATAATTGTATTTATTTTATATTTATTTTTTTATATATATTATTATATATGCACTGAGTGCCAGGACTCAGCACATGCAGAGCATCACTGCAATACTATCAGAGCCAGCACTCAAAATAGCTGCGGACGTACCAGGTACGTCCAAGGTCATTATGGACCGTTTTTTGCCAGACGTACCTGATACGTCAGCGGTCGGTAAGGGTACCCCTTCCCGACCGCAGACGTATCAGGTACGTCTGGCAAAAAACGGAGACGAAGATTCACTTTGTAAGAGGAGACGAAGATTCACTTTGTAAGAGGTCAAGGTTTGTGGACCAGATGATCCAATAATCCTGCCATCTGTTACAAGACTATCCAAGATAGTGACAGCACTTAGGCATGGCTTTTAGACTTGTGCAAAATTTCCTTTGGAGAAAAAAAAGAAAATTCTGAATTAAATCCCGGGTGGAAAATTTGTTTGCGCGCAGGTTCAAAGGAATTTAATTTGGACAAACAGCTACAGACAAATTGTTGGCAAGTCTAATATTTCAACTTAAGGGTTACTCCAACCCTTTGGAGGGGGCAGACCTTTCCTGTGTAATATGCCCTAATGGGCACTATGGAGAAAGTCCCCCCCCTCTGATTGCAGTAAAACATGAAAAACATTTTTATTCACCTGGAATCTCTGGTGCTGCCTTCCGCATCACCTCTTCTCAGAGATGCCTGTGATTGGTCCGCTTAATCAACTCAGAGCGCATGCGTGCATTCTGGACCGGCGAGGGGAGAGAATGGAGAGGAAGGGAGGTAGGATTTTTTTCCTTTTACTGAGGGCTATGGAGAAAGGCGGGATGGGAGCAAGGGGGAAGCAATCTTTGCCTGCAATGGGGCAAATGAGCACGTCTGTCGCCAGCTTGTTGTGCGTACTGATGATAGACTCATAATATGCTCATATTTACAGAACCACTATAGGCACACAGACCACTTCAGCTCAATGAAGTGGTCTGGGTGCCAGGCTCCCCTAGTTTTAACCATGCAGCTGTAAACATAGCAGTTTTAGAGGGGGGGTGGGGAGCCACGAGGGAGAGGGGAACCTAATAACCCTATAATGCCAGGAAATCTTTTTTCCTGGCACTATCGTGCTCCTTTAACATTGGCAGCCCAGAACACAGTTTTAGGCTCCCAATGTCACATGTGCTGAGGTTGCATCTAGTCCCCAGCATACAACTACAAATATCCCAGTAGCTGAAACACTGTACATATACACTTCTATCACCATGACCACTTCAAATCACCAAAGTGATCATGGTTATTGGAGTAACCCTTTAAAGTCTATTCAAAGAAATGGGAGCCCTGACAAGATTTTTTGTAACAAAAATCAGATGTGTTAATAATTCCTGGTTAGTTAGAAACCAATGGGAACTCCATTAGTCTTTCTTTTTTGCATGGGGGACATACTAGTAAATGGATACTCTAAGAACCATACACACTACAGCCCATTGCAGTTATGGTGCAATCTCCAGCTACTGTTTTTTGTTTGCTTTTTTTTTGTCAAAAGCTTTTGGAGGTCACTCCTGACACCCATATACCTTCCCCCTTCAGCTACACTAATAATAGACAAGCTGCATTTCTGCATTAACAAGTGATGACCATCTCAATGATAGGCTGAGAATGCTGAGGAGTGGAGTTTGCTCCTAAATGATATTTTAAAAAACGGGTGGGGATGGAGGGCATAGACTTAAAGCAATGATTGCTTCAATGAGCTGCAGTTGATATAGTGTTTAGCATATCCATTTGATAGTATTTTATAGAAGTTAATTTCAGTTTTATTTTAATTCCCATTACTTGTTTGCTTGCATGCTTCTTTGCGTTCAGAAAATAAAGTTGCTTCACAACATTTACCGAGTGCTTGAGCTCCCATCACTTTTGCAGGGTTTACAGAGCAAAAGTTGAACCTTAAACACCAGTAACTCATACAAATTTAGCACTATGACATGGTAGAACAACCAAAGTTTCAAAGTTATGGTATACATGGGACAGCTTTCTTGATTAAGTGGACTTTTGATCTCTGGGCCTTACCAACACCCAAAGACTGGCACCATCAGCACCTCATACTTCTTCTTCCTCCATATACATTTGCAAGTGGTGTAATCTGTAATTACTAGATTAATTATTCTGTATTCATTTTAGCCAGAATGTTCCAACAATGCATTCTATCTGCTAACTTCTACTAATTTAATAGAGCAGAATTTGTGATATTTGGTGGACTGCCATACTTCTTCCCCCTACCCCCCTTCATTTTCTTCTTTACTTTCCTTTGACTCATATTCTCAATGTTTCCTGTTTTTATGAGTTACAAATTACAGCTTTTTGGATAGGTAACAACGTAATTTTTCTTTATGTGTAAAATGTGTTACTTTTTAAAAACAGATACTAAAGATTGGTTTAAAAAAAAAAAAAAAAAAGAGAACTTTTCTTAGTACACAAAACTTAAAGAGGAACTTTCACTTCTCTGGAAATTCATCCGTGGAATAAAATATTGAAAACAACCTATAGCTTGTGTTAACATTTTTTTCATGAGATGTTCCATTGTCTTTAAGATTTATATTAAAAATTACATCATAATCCAGTTCAGACAAGTCCAAAGTCAGTGCAAACATTGCAAATGTTGATGAAAAATAGAAGCATTGTTAAATTTTTTTCTCTTGGCTGACCACCTGGTGCAAAAGGCGCCTAAGGACACAAAAACAATGACTGGCAGGGAGCTAAGATGGAGGCACCCATACGCAGGATGAAGAGGTGTGGATTTCTCCATTTAGGTTTTTTTTTTTACACCTCACAAATGAATATTTGCTAAATATATATATATATATATACATATATATATATATATATAAACATAATATTAAAAATCCCTGGAAGTGGCAGTTCCCTTTAAAAGGATACTATAGTGCCAGAAATACAAAGCTGCATTCCTGGCACTATCGCTCCCCTTGCCTCCCCCCTCCCCAGTGAATAAAGTGTTATAAGCCCTTTATTTACTTACCTTATCCCACCGCTGATGTCCCTCGATGCTGGGTCTAATATCCGCTTCCTCTGACGTCCAACAATGAATTGAATCAATGCTTTCCTATTGGGGAAAAATCTGATGCTGGATGTCCACATGCAGAGCAGGAGGACGTCCAGCGTCAGATACTGGACCAAAGGTCCATTACGATGCAGGAAGCGCCTCCACTGGCTGTCTGGGAGACAGCCACTGGAGGCGGACTTAGTGCTGCAATGTAAACATTGCAGTTTCTCTGAAACTGCAATGTTTAACATGGCAGCACTAAGTGCAAAAGGGACACTGCACCCAGACCACTTCAATGAGCTGAAGTGGTCTGGGTGCCTATAGTGTCCCTTTAAACCTTATCCCAAGTCTCTGCTCAGTTGTGTCCTATATTACACATGTGTAATGTCAGCCGCTGCAAGTGAGCAGATAAAGTAATAGACTTTTTCCTACCTGCTGATGCTTAACCTAACCTTGCACCAGGCAGTGCACGATCAGTGAGTTTAGATTTCTCTGAAAGACCCAGGGAGTGTCCTAGAGGGGAAACATCTGACTGATAATGATTTCAAGCACTTTTCCATTTACTGTACTAACAGACTTTTCCATTCTCCTTTCATCAGAGCCCACCCACCTGCCACATACTGAACTTTTCACTGGAGAATTCAGTCATAGAAACCTTAAAGATAGAAGGTAAGAAAATGTCTTGAATCCCACCTTAGCCCTCCTGCTGCTTTTATAGATTTTATTTTATATAATTGTATCGCAGCAGAAAAAAAAAGATGAGCGTTACATTTAATATTGTGAGTAAAGAAATGTTGAAAAAGCACAACTTTTTTTCTTCTTCCCGTCTGTATTGGCTCCAAGTTTTACTCCCTATTTGTTTTTCTTATCTGCCATTTCCTAAACATGTAAAACTGTAACGACACCTTTCTCAATTGCCATATTTAAGCATTCTAAATAAAGATTTTTTTTTTTTAAATAGCATGGCTATAGATAGCAGCAGCCATATGGATGTCTGGCACGGGATTGAGAATGGTTTTGTTTTTCTATCCAATAAACTTGTGATTGGCCAGAGCCAGTGATGGTCAGAAATCAATCAGGGAATTGCAAACTGGAAGAATTATTAAAGTCAGGTAGTTTTATATGTCACATATTTTGGCTTACAATTCGTAATTGTATGATCCGTTAGATGTGCATTTTAGCCAACTTGCTGTGTTTATTGTTTGCTTATTTAAAGTATCTTTTTTAAACAAAGTAAAGAGGAATCAATTGTAGCTACTGCCCTATTATCCCATTTAATGTACCTTTTCCTTCCTGCCCTAAATCCTGTCTGATTCACGGCTTCTTTAATGTAGTTTTTTGTTTACTGCAAGTATTTGTTTTTAGTTCATGCCAACATTTCCCAGAGACAGTTCCTTTAACCCTCTGCAATTTAGCACCTTCAAGGTACCTTATATATGCATATTTCTACAGCTAGCCTACAGGGAACCGTTAGTAATAATTGTTTATCCATATAACTAGTAATAACACTGTTGATTCACTGATAACCATCTGTGTAATCATTTAAGTTGTTTAAATGGTTTATAGTATGATGGTAAATATATTAACTCTTTAATTGCCTAGTACTTTTCTTTTTGTTAACCTTTTGTATTTGTTGAACCAGTTGCTACAGTTAAGTGGTTAATGCATTAGGGATACCCATAGTATGTCAGCTTGACTGTTCTCTCCTCTCCCTCTGCTGGTACATTCCACTGCCTGTGCTTGCATGCAAGACAGTCACCTCCCTTATAACTATTTTAATCATTTCAGAGAGAGAGAGGAGGGAGAGTTTGGGTTAGCAGCCAATATACTCGGGTGGAGTTAACCAATTATAAGTAAGCAGTGAACATAGTCTCTCCCCCTCCTCTCAGGTCCAACCCTACCCGTACAGTTATGCAGAGAACTGCTACGCTGCATAGAATATTACAGTACACACTCCCATGCTTGCTATTTCTGGCTAGCATCCCGGTAACCAGCATTAACAACGTCTCTGGATCCCACACCACTTGTTTTTCCTCTCTGCTCCCTTTCCAGCTTGAACACAATCAAAACTTTGCTTTATAAAGCAGTCGTAAAACATGGAGGATACAACCCTGCAGATAGTTGAGCAGCCCACCACCCCGGAAACTCCACCAGAAGAACCAATGGACAGTGAGCCAATCAAAGCCGATCAGATCAATGGGGTCTTGGTGCTAAGCTTGTTGGATAAAATCATAGGAGCGGTGGACCAGATTCAAGTGACCCAAAACCAGCTGGAAGAGAGGCAACAGGAGATGGAAAATGTAGTAGGCAGCATTCAAGGAGAACTTACCAAGCTGACAAAGTCCCACGCCACCACCAGCAATACAGCTAGCAAACTGTTAGAGAAAGTGAGGAAGGTTAGTGTCAACGTCAAGACGGTGAGACAGAACCTGGAGAGACAGGCAGGACAGATAAAAAAGCTAGAAGTCAATGAATCTGAACTGCTGAGGCGCAGGAACTTCAAAGTTATGATCTACCAGGTGAGAACATATCTTGGTGGGTGGTTATTTTTGACATAGATCCTTGTCATTCTCTTTGTTAAAAGAGACATTCTTTTATCTGTTCCGTCTAACATTATAACTCACTTTTATTATGCATGCATTTTATTGTCTTTAATTTTATGCTGAGCATATCAGTGAATTATTCACAGTAAAGTTATAAGCCTGTCTAAGTTACTATGGCTTGCCTTGACTGGTTTGAGTCTTGAACCCAAAATATTTTATTAGCAAGTTCAATTTAAAAAAGAACTAGTAATGATTTATTGGCTATATTATTAAATACTAAAAATACTCATACAAATATATTCAGAGGTAGGCAACCTTTGGCACACCAGATATATTGTACTATATCTACATGTAAGAATTAAGTGAGAGTCAAATCAAAGTGCAACAGCAGTTTAAATCTCTTATTGTTTTATTAAAAATTCCATCCTACATACTTTGCCATTCATTTATACTATCTGTTCATGCTGGGAAAGAACAGGTAGGGCGCTGTCCCCTCTTTAAAAGTAGAGCCTTAGAAACTGTCTCTCTTCATAGTGGATATTACGAGCTACACTCCAATCATCCTGTGATAATCAGTGGTTCTAGCATTACAAAAACCTAAAAGGCGCTAGCAGGAAAATCACAAATTCAATATCATCAGAACATTAATTTACAATGCTAAAATTCATAAGGTTTCATTAAGATCACTATACCTTCACTAGTCATAGTAACAGAGGGATACATATATATGTATTAAAAAATAACAGTTTCTGCACTCTACCCAAATATTGTGCAATCCACGTTCGTATTCACTTCAAGAAAATAAAGGTGTACTTACATATATATACAAATATACACTTTTTTAGGCACTGAAAAAAACATCATTATTTACTGAATTGCAAAGATCCTTTTTTTCCTGTCTCATTGCTTTTACCCTGCCCCTACTCCTACTTAAAACATCATTAACCCTTTTGTGAGCTAATGATTATCATGTCAAATTAGTGCACACCGGTTTGAGAGATTGGAATAATTTTTTTCCCACCTGATAAATTGACATTGAAACTGTAAAATTTAGGTGCAGGAAACATTTTCCAATTTTGCTTTGACTTGACTTGTCTGGTCCACATTTTGCAATTAATTTGTTAATATACCACAATTCTTGGATTAGTGATCACTCTTGCCTTAAGGGTGTGGACTTGCGTCTTGTGCCAGATATTTGCACTGAGGCTCAACTTGGGGTGGGTTCTGCTTTGTAGTCTATTAAGATACTAAACTTAGGTGGAAGAGATCTAGTATAAAATGAACTTTAATAGATTTACATAACGAATGCAAGGATCACCTCTATGAAGACCATTTATTTATTAAAGATCAAGATGCTTAAACATTTCAAGTGATTTGTTTGATATTTGGTGAGATAGCCCATCTATAGCCACACTTTACCAGAAAGTCCTAAATGATAAAGGGTCCCAATAATCCACTACTAACTAGGAGGAATGCAATCTCCATACCACGTGTTGGAGAGTATAGATTAATAATAATGCTTAGGGTCTTTGAGATACCTCCTCTATCCTGAGTGCTCATTAGCAGTGTGGTGAAAGTAGTAAGTCCAATAGCTTTATCTGCCCCTTCCCACCTATCTTGTGTGCTGTGAGATTGGGGTATACTGTCGAGTAAACCATGGAGCCCTTACCTCTTGGTCTACTAACATAACCGCCTTCCAATAATGTCCTCCAGACAAATACTGTGCAGGGACGTACACATGACTTACAAAGTAAGTCTTCTATAAATAATATTTTTTTTAAAGTCTATATATTCTCAAAACACCAACAATCTATGCAATTTTATGGGCCTTTCCTAAACAGATTTCTTAAAGGAACATTATAGTGTCAAGACTACAAGCATGTATTCCTTACACTATAGTTTTCAAAGTAAATTTTAGGTTTCCGGTCCCTCCTTACCCTAGTTAAAAAAGTAAAACATTCACCCGCCCCTGTTCCGCCTCCTTGGCTGAGATCATCAAAATTAATGATCTCAGCCAATCCAATGCTTTTCCATAGGTAAGCATTGGAAAGCTATTGTGCATGCGCGGCAAAACGCAACACCAATCAGCATCTCTTCATAGAGATGCATTGAATCAGTGCATCTCTATGGGGAACATTCAGCTCCTCCATACAGAGCGTGAAGACTCTTAACGTCAGTGCTGCACATTTTGCAGCATTGACCCAGGAAGCATCTCAAGTGACCGTCTGAGTGACTGCCACTAGAGATGTTCCTTGGCAGTATTGTATTGCAAACACTGCTTTATCTCTGAAAATGCAGTGTTTACATTAAAATGTCTGCAGGCACCCGATATAGCCATCTGAACTACTTAATTTAGCTGTAGTTGTTCTGGTGACTATAGTGACTCTTTAATGCTGATTGCCCACTGCACTGCAGGACTTTATCTAACAGATAATAAGAATGCAAATCAGTTAGTTCAAGATTTTGTAAGATGGCTTTTTTTAAAATTCAACTTAAGTCGATATAATTTTTTTTGCTATTAACAAATAGAATGAGTACGGGCCTAGGTTCCAGCCTGAACTGATAATTAATTTTATTTATTTATGTATTTATAAAATATTTTACTAGGATGTATACATTGAGATTTCTCTCGTTTTCAAGTATGTCCTGAAAAGTCAGTAAAAAGACTAAATTATTCAGCCCTATTATCATTGTGTAGAATGCTTGTGGAGCTTATAAAGCTTTAGGTGTTGCTGTGTCTTAAGAAATTTAATCTGAAACCTATCTGAAAACAATGCACAGATATTTATAACTTTTGCCAAACAGATGGGGTTAAACATAAACATTCAAAGAGTGAATCAGACTGAACGTCTGGATCCTAAAGACCGTCTTCATTTGTAGCTAAAGTTATTAAAAGTCTCAAACATAGCTCATTCAAGTCTGTGATTAAACATATCCACTGGCAATTCTATATTAGGCTAAAAAAGAAATCTAGCTCAAAAATAGCCAGCAAGTTTTTTTTTTTCGTTTTTTTTTCCAGTCCATTTATATACTTGCAGAGTTACTCAAATTGTCGGGATTACAAAGAGAATTCAGCGTGAACTTTAAAGGGATGCTCCAACAAACAAAAAACAAAGGAGTGCTTTAAGACACATTGTTTTCAGTTAGCATAACTCACTCCAAAAAAATAAAAAGTAAAAAAAAGAAAATAGCTTAAACTCACCTTCCTTTCTAGCACAGATGCGCCCTCAGCCCAGTCCTCCAACATTGATGCCACCCCCTCTTGAAGGAGGGATATCAGGCAGGATAGGCAGAGGGAGGACAAGCGTGGCATAGAGGGCGACATACTGCCATTGACTGTCTTTTGCCAGCATGCTGTGTGTCCTGACAACAGATGCTCAATTTGCACAGAATTCACATTAGCCAGCCTATCGACATTGGTGGCTAAGGATGCACCAATAACACTACCAGATGTAGAGTATCACCTATAGCCGCAGAGGGGTTAAACTTTGTGTGTGCAGCATTTCATAGTGAAACGGTCATGGTGCTTGGAGTAGCCCTTTAATGCCAAAATAGCCGAACTGGAAAAATTCTCCAAGTCAGCTATGCTTTTAGTTTGGCCACATTAACCATGAATTTAAAATTTACTTTGAATTCCAATAGAGTCTTAAGTGAATAGCACTGTAGATGCTCTGTATTATTACATGATTTAGCCTTATCAGCACTGGGATCTTTCCCTCACTCCTCCTGGTTTGTCCTGCCTTTACATTTAGACTGTTTCACATATTTTTATTTATCTTTGCACACAAGTATATACATGTTTACAGATACAAAAATATATCACCTTCAGTCTGCTGAGAATTTACTAATTTGTTATGTCTGTATTGCTCTTATGAAATAGTCCCTCAGTGTTATATCCCTGAATGTATTCAGATTGACATTGTATAAATTACCAGGGGTTCTTGAAAATTCACCGTCTCCCTGAGGGCTCGAATTCTACATAGTGCTACTGTATCAACGTTTAATAGGATACACATACATTAAAACAAAAACAGACAATATGAGAACACTGAGAACAGCAAAAGCTCACAGAGACCTCAATAGTTTGCCATTGGGCTAGTCCCCACTCAGGTCTCAAAAATGTCTTTGGTTACTTGTGCCATTAGGGCAATCCAGATCTACATTCCATGCTCACTATACACTGATTTCTATCAGCTACACCTTGCTGACGAGGCCCAAAGAAGGCTGAAACGGTTATCCGGGGTTGTTGTGTCTCTCCTGCAGAAGAAGCTTGCTGGCATTTCAGTTCTGGACTGCCCTTATGGACGGGATAAGTCTGATATGCAAATAGTGTAGGTTCTTTCTGTAATGGCACAAGTGAGTAAAAATTTTTCGAGACCTGAGTGAGCACTGATGGAAGGTCAAGCTATTAAGGTTTCTCTGAGCTTTTTACTTTTCTCAGAGTTCTCATATGCTCTTTGTTGTTGCAATACATACACATCAAGCCAGTCGTGCTGTTTAAACAGATGACAAATGGAAAATATACATAGAAGGGTTGTATGTTAGTATAACCAAAATCCACGTACAAAATAATCCCAGCTTTCTATGATCTACCATATCAATGCTGACGAAATCCATGCTTCTGCATTTTCTCTGTCTGCTTTCAGGACTGTGTGCAAATGAAAGGGAAAATATTGCAACTTCTATATATATGGAGTGAAGCAGCTAGATATCTCCTTTAACAATTAACTTTGTTAAATATATATATACTGCTTGCTTTAAATTTATTGCTGCCCGATAGGACGCATGTTTTGATAAGTGTCAATCTGAAAATTAGTCAAAGCAAAACTGCAATTCTGGTCTTTTCTTATAACCTATAGGCGATGAAGGTGAATATTGCATCAGTTATTACAATGAAGTATTACAGTGCTTTACAATGAAAAAGAAATATTAGAGGTGAAAAAAGCCGGGCTGAAACGAGTTTGCAATCTATGAGGGCGCTGCTGGTACGGAACTCCGCAGGGGCTGCTCCCATCAATCATGCAGATCTGACGCGCAGCCTGCTTCCTTACAGCAATAGGAACACTGCATGCTCTGGGGATGAATGCTTAAATACACTCAACTTGCGCAATGACACTTTCAGTCCACGATTGGCCGCGTCACCAAGGCAACCTTGCTTTTTTGAGGGGTCATAGGGTGACGTGGGCCAATCAAAACCTTGCTAATCCTACTTAAGCTTCTTTTGCCCCTAGTTCTGGGCCCTATTGTGGTTTCTGTTTTAGTTCCTGAATAGTGCATTCCTTATTCACTTCTGTGTATTTCCTGCTTTGATCAATTCTGACTACCTCTGTATCCCTGACAACTTGTCCATTTTTCCTCTATTCTGTAAATCTGATCGTGTAGAACCTCCAGTTGCCCTCATATCTGTTATCCTGACCTTAGCTTGTACAATCTAAGGTCCGGCAATATGTCCAGATCTGTTTCTTCTGCTGGGTGTATTTACCATGACAGAGGGTTTGAGATAGACAGATATATATGGCTCTGTTTCTTGCCTAAGGACACTTACTGGTAAAGTAGTCCAACTGGGATTCAAAATCTGGATTTTGAATTCCTAATGCAGGGAATTTACCACTGCTAGAGCCAACATTGTTCACTTTCCTAAGTTAAATTGTAAAGGCCCTAGGTTCCAGATAATCCGATTTCGGGACTAACTCAAATGGGGTTAAGAGGGAAAAAAAGCGGTGATGAAAAGTGAGACTCTGTACTGGAATAAACAATGTGCACCTGTAAACAGTGGATTTCAGTAAGCTTTACAGACACTTTCACAGCTATGTTTGGCCTGAATGATACACAGCTGAAAAGTCCTTTACCATTACCATGGGCAGGATAATGGGCACATTGGTCGAACGTCAATGAGATTTGCAAGCTCTCCCACAAATTGAGCCATTGCCTTGTAACATACTTGTGGAGTAATTTGTTTTATGCATTGTGAATTATGACACACCTAATTTTAGAACACACCACATTGATGGGAAAGAAAAATATACTAGTTATTTGGGTCCACAACTTTAGTAACAAGTACAAATAAATAAATAAAAATGTTTCTTTTAAAAACAAGTACAAATATGAGTAAAAAGTGCAGGATTTTTAACGTCCATAATGTACTACAGGGAGACAAGTATACAAAGATGCTTGCCGGGCTTTCGATATTCACATTCACTTGGTTTGTTACAACCCTTCTAACATACTATACTTGTTACAATATAGTATATTCTTTTGTAAGTATGATTGAGACTTTGATGTTCTACGTGTGATGCTCTTTGCAGGAATGGACAATGAATGGACAAAGCAGAACTTTTTTTTTAACATATTCATTCAGTGTTTCACTACCTCTTCTAAGCAATATAATAGGAGTTTGCTTGAAACCTGAGTCTGCATGTGTGGTTTATATTATAGTCATAACAAGAGTATAAACAGACGCTTTTATGAAGTGCTAGCTTAGTTAAGATAGGTATTGAAATAAAATGCCACCAGGTTGATTTTGGCATACTGAGTTATCATCTGCGTTACCCAGGATGCCCAAACCGACAGTTACTGTGACATGAGCTGTGATTATAATTACAGAGATGTCCATGTATCGGCAAGTATCGCCAGGGAGTTATTTTTTAAGGCTGTCAGTGAGTTCCGCGGTGCACTCCTTGGCTGCCTTTCGTCCTGAGGAGCTGGGGTCGTCCTGAGGAGCTGGGATCGTCGTTGGTTGAGAGGCATCCTGTTCCCAGGCTTGGGGGTGACCCTCGCGGAGTACCCAGGGGTCCAACCGTATTCTGCAGTCTCAGATCGCTGTGTCCACAGTACCCGGTCAGTAGGTGAGTACGGGTGCGGTGCTTTGCAGCCCATAGTGTCCAGGTGCAGGTAGCGATATGCTGGAGTTGGTGTGTAGTAAGGACCTCTCCGGGCTCTCCTCCAATGTTGGTCTGTGGGTTTGGTGGTAGGAAGTGAGTTAGTCGCGTCGCTGTCGGCCATTTTGTGAGGGCCGCATGGTAGCCTTAAACTGTCGGCGCTGGGTCGCCCAGGCTTGCCGCCAAGATGTTTGTTTGCCTGGTGGGGACCGGGATAACCCCCGCCGGTCCAAAGGGGGGGTGAACGGAGCCGGGAGGGCGCCATTCGCATTGCGATTCTCATTACCCGGGGCGGAGAGCGGGGCAGCGGCCGTCCGCTCCACTCCCCTCCCGTGTAGGCCTCAGTCCACCAGCCCTGGAGCATCTCACCAGGACCCAGAACCACCCGGTGTCAGGTGCTCTAGCTACACTGGGACACTCCAGGAGCATATACCACAAACTTCCAGGGCATTCCAAGTTGAGTAAGGTGGGTTTTGTCAACATTATTAGCTGGATTCCTCAGGAGCCATAGTGACTTGCAGCCTGCTAGCATGGCCGCCCGGCCCCGCCCCCCCAAAGCAGAACTTTTAACAGAATTATTGTCCTAGTCTCTTTTACATTTTGACCCCAGACACAATCTGACTTTCGCCCACACGCTTCAGAGACTTGGACATGCATTCTGTAACACCACCCACTACTTTTCTCCTTCTTCTGACATTTATAAATTACAAAGATGTAATTTCACAAAACGTATTAATGGATTTAACAACCCTTTTAATGCATTATATATTTGAAAAAATAATCAAAAATGCATTAAAAAAATTAGAAAACACTTGACAATCCCTCTCCAAATTTATTCTAAAATCTAGAACTAATGGAATTATCTCAGCAAATTAGTGCTCTCCTACTTAAATAAATGATAGAAGCACTGCACATACATGCATCTAGCTCGCATTGTACTCATGGTAACTGCATCCTTATTGAAATGAATGAAAGAAAGTCACTGTATAAGCAGTACTACCACAAACACTTTTACTTACTTTTAAAGCATTTACAGCTGTTTTTATGGATTTGCATTTGTTTGTCATGGTTTTTCATACATTCAGTGAACGTATCCATTCCATAGAATTCTTTTTGCGTCTAGTAGTCCTTTCCAATAAATGGAATTTGGAATCTATGCCAGTTTTCTCTACAGTTGTTTTATGAAACTTGTGCAGCTTAGGCTAAGCACATTACTAGTACATTTTAAGCACCATAGCTACAACAGTTTTTTGTAGTGATCATGGTGCTATGAGTCTATGGACAGCATCCTTTGGTTTTCTTCTAAATAATTTATGAGCTGCTTGACAAAAAAAACAAAATCAGGGATTCCCCCAGCACCCACAGCCCACGCTCTCTGGAGCTACACTGTCATGTAGAAGTCTTAAAAGTCAAGCCTACCAAATTGCAGTGCTGTCAGCATTTCCAAGATGGACACTCACTTTATAAGGAATGACATTTCAATTCAAGGGGGCAGGATGTTGGTTGGGATCCCTCCTTTGGTCAAACAGATCTATAATGCTTTGAAAGAAAACCAAGGGATAGCAACTATAGACTCATAACACCATAACCACCGCAATGAGCTGTTGGGCTTATAATGCTTAGAGTGCTCCTTAAAGCAAGACTCTTCACTTTACCATAAGCTCAAATATTTGTTAAGTTATCCAAATACCTAAAGTGGCCTTTCCTCAAAGGAATGCCTGTATTTACTTCTCTCAAATAATGGAAAAGGCTTTTAAATTGCAAACATTCGGGCTTACACTATATTGAACCCAAGTATGCTATCACATGACCTTTTTGCAGTCGGTGCATGTTAGGGTATTGCTGTCTCTTGCACCACTATACAGAGGGAGAAGTTGAAATTATCCCATCATAATAGGAAAAACCTCTCCAGCTTTATATAGTAAATGCACTCATCTAAAAGTATATCTTTTATACATTAACTATTTAGAAGAACGCTGTTATTGGACATTTTGTCTTTCTGAGTTGGACAGTTTCTAGCATTCCATGCCTTAATGGGTCTTTGTGTTGTTCTAAACATATAAAAACATATAAAAACAAGCAGTCCACCGGAACGCCTGCATTAAGCAGTGCACATAGACCTGTGAGGTAGGCATGGGAATGTGATTACAAAGTGAGCAATGCATGTCCAATGCATGTATCAACCACATATCTTAAAGTAAGACATTTCATAGAAATCTGAAAACCTCTGCCGTGCAAAAACAAAAGGCCAATATTAGGGAAGTGTAAAGAGTGTATGTGTATCTATCTATATATATATAATGCCAAAATACACGAGTATTGCAGTATGCAATGATACCTTTTTTATGGGACTAACATAATCTACAATATATATATACACACACACATACATACATACAAAAAAAAAAACTTAAATGTAACTATATACAAAAAAATATTAAATGTACCTATAATGCAGTGTTGGAACCTACTGTTTCACAGAGTTTAACTCCATGAAACAACACTGGATGTCCTTACGCTTTGCATGTGGCGTCTTCTAAACCCCCTTAAGAAAGCATTGACGCATGGCGCACATGCATATTAGGTTCCCTCTCGCGAGGATAGCGGAGACGGCCCTGGAATAAGGTGTGTGTTTAAAATGTATGTAATCCTTCGAGGGGAGAGTGTTTGGAATACAGCTTTGTTCCTTTAAGCTCAAAATAGCTGAGCTGGAAAAATTGTCTAAGTCATATAAACTACTCTGACCTTACATTTGAGATTCATTTTCAATTCACTTTGAATTCTCACTTTAATAAATAACCTCTATAGGCAAGTCCATGGCAGAACGTAAACACTGAAATGGCAATGTATTACTTTCTCAAACATAAAGGACTCTATGTTAAGATTAGTGGTTTTGGTGCTGTGAGCATCTCTTTAATACAGGGTACTGAAGGCATAATGTTTATCCTACCTCACAGAAGTAATGACACAGGTGTGTGTGAAAAATTTCATAGATAATACAAAGAAAAGTTTTTGTAAGGTCTTACACGAAATCCATAACCTGTGCTTTGATGTAAACATTTATTTTGAATGCAAATCTTAGACCAGTGATACATAGTTTTGCATGGCAAAGTTTGTGAATTTAGTTCTCCCATGATGCTCAGTCATCCCAAAAAGAAAAAATGGCTAAGTATTGTGAGCAGTGCCAAGATTAACCAGCAGGTATATGGACTGTACAGACAGAAACATTCTAATTCATAATTTTGTATTTTTCCAAATTTACCAACATCTTATTTTTTGCCAGAATACCTATGTCATTACTCTCAACAGTATTGTATCTGTATGTGATTTACAATAAAAAAGGTGTAGGATTCTTATTCACATATAAGAATAAAATGCTGTTAACATGAATAACAAAAGTACCGTATATACTCGAGTATAAGCCGACCCGAATATAAGCCGAGGCCCCTAATTTTACCACAAAAAACTGGGAAAACTTATTGACTCGAGTATAAGCCTAGGGTGGGAAATGCAGCAGCTACTGGTAAATTTCTAAATAAAATTACCGGTAGATCCCAATAAAATTACATTAATTGAATATTTATTTACAGTGTGTGTATATAATGAATGCAGAATGTGTGTTTGTGTGTTGTGTGTGTGTATATAATGAATGCAGAGTGTGTGTTTGTGTGTTGTGTGTGTATATAATGAATGCGGAGTGTGTGTTTGTGTGTGTATATATAATGAATGCAGTGTGTGTGTTGTGTGTGTATATAATGAATGCAGTGCGTATATAATGCAGTGTGTGTGTTTGTGCAGTGTGTGTAAACTGGGTGAGGGGAGGGCATTTTTATTTTAATATTATATTATTTTAATAATAATATTTTATTATTATATTATTATTATTTTAATATTTGCATTATTTTTTTTTAAATGGTTTTTTGTCCCCCCTCCCTGCTTGTTGCCTGGCCAGGGAGGGTGGACAAAAATTTTTTTTTAAAAAATAATGGCTGTTGGCTGTTCAGTGGGGGGGCTGACAGAGAGCTGTTACTTACCTTCCTGCAGCTCCTGTCAGCTCCCTTCTCCGACCGTGTAGCTCCTCTGTCAGCTCCGTTCTGCTTACACTTACATTGTAAGCAGAACGTAGCTGACAGAGGAGCTGCACGGAGGAGAAGGGAGCTGACAGGAGCTGCAGGAAGGTAAGTAACAGCTCTCTGCCAGCCCCCAACAGGACCACCGGGCTTGTAATGAGCCCGGCGGTCCTGGTCTGTATTGTGGCAATTTAAATTGCCACAATACAGACATTGACTCGAGTATAAGCCGAGTGGGGGGTTTTCAGCACAAAAAATGTGCCGAAAAACTCGGCTTATACTAGAGTATATACGGTAAATGCTAAATGCCAAGCAAATCGTAGAGAGTTGCACTGATTGTTTCCTGTCGTTAAGACTGAAACGTGTTTTCACTATATATCAACAATATCTTGATATCTCAGTTGTTTTAGTGTATAATGGGTCATTGGTTTTGGAGCATGCCCCAGCTATACATTCTAGGCATACATTACCATTTTTAGAACTATTTTTTGTAGCAACAGTGTCTACACAGTTTGATTTATGCAGCAAAGCAAAGCTGCAAATGTGAAAACCAAAGCTCTTCTTCTTACATTTTAATCTTTTCAAACAATCTCATACTATAACACATGTGGCGCTTATCTTGGGATAGACATTAAGGGTTTTCTAATCACATTATTAGCTCCCCTGAGCGTGCCTGCCTTCCCCTGCCTCCCTAACAGACCTCAGACCTGCTTCAGAGGTGCTCAAGCGGTGCGTGAGTGTGCACGAGTCGCCATTCGTGCGCGCGTGCACGTGGGGACCAAGTCAGAGGCTTCTCAATGAGAAGACTCTAATTGACTATTTTCCTGTGAAGCGACTGAAAGTCTCTTCTGGGAAAAAGGAGGAGGGTCTTACAAAGGCTGCAGTCATAAGAACTGCAGCTTTTGTCATCTATTTTAGGCTATATCCTCAAATACATGCATAAAAATATACATGTATGTATTCATTGGGGTTATATCTAATAAACTGTGAGGGTTTTTGGGGGATGGGTTGGAAGAGTGGAGTGGTTCTTTAAATTTGGTCAAGTCATGCAATATGCCTGGGGTCCTCAAACTCTGCCCCCCCCCCCCCAGATGTTGCTGAATAACAACTCCCATGATTCTCTGGCTATCTATGTAATTCAAAGAATCATGGGAGTTGTAGTTCAGCAACATCTGGGGGGACGGAGTTTGAGGATCCCTGCACAATGCTAACGCAACTGACATACATGTCAAGAGTTAGGTACATAACTGAATAAATGCATAACTGAAAAAAAGTATACAACATTTGAATGTCTTTACAGGTCATTATACCCTACAGTCTGTTTTGACTAAAATAAATAATGAATTAAAAAGATCCATTATATGTTCTATTATTATTATTTTATTATTTATATAGCGCCAGCAAAATTCCGTAGTGCTGTATAAAGCTTTTCTTTTGTGTACTGTCCCAGATCTATAAGCCAATTCTTTCCTACCCACAGTTTTTAAGGAAGATTAGGGGCATGTGTGTGTTAACCAAGTGGTGGAGAAGGTGGGTTCTCCAGACTCACAAGCAGCAGAGTAACCCCTCACACAAGAGCAGACACCAGCCTACTGGAGGTAGAGCCACACAACATATGCCTGTTCTGCCAATTTATTAATCAGACTTCCGAGCAAGTAGCAAGAAAGCTGTTCTGTGTTCTGTGCTTTGACTGCACAGCTCCCTCATCTCCCTGTACTGACAACGTGAAGCCAGGATGTAACATATATTCTACAGTTCTCTTCCACCTGAGAATATTAATCAGCTTATAAGAAAATAGTGAGCAATTAAACTGTTCAGTAAGATTCAATTTGTTAAAACCACTATGAATATGGGTCACAAATTCCTTTCTTAAAGTACATGCCCTACCCAATTATGCAAGGGTTTTTTTTAGAACCTTCCTTAATTCTACTGTGTTGGCTGGAGATATAGCAAGGCCTGTCAGTATATTTACACTGGCAGACATTTTGTGTTAAGATAGAAATTAAAAATGTATACTGTAAGTCAAAATTAACACAATACAAAAAGACACACATTTTTTTTTATATATACTCTATTCCGCATTGAGCAGAGGAATGCGTCTAATGTAAACATTGGCAGAGATAAGACATTTTTTTTACATATTATTTACTAACGTTAGTGGAATATGTGTAATAGACATGTATAAATCACATATGTAACATTAGTAAGTGCTACACACAGTTTCGCACAAGAAAACCAGACACAGGATTATCGATGACAGATAACGCTACAGTAATTAATATACTTTTTAAATATTAAGGATCTGATACAAAGTTCAATTGTAAGGAAGGGTGAAATCAAGGCTACATGTGTCAAAATTCTAATTTTATGACACCAAAACCAGACAGTAAGTCTGGAAAAACAAAAGAAAAGCCTTTGAAGATTGACAGATTTTTGACGAATAGGTATCATAATTATAGCCCAGATGAAGTCAAACGCATCATGAAATTCAGTTAACCCATTATACAAAATAGTAAATGGACACCTTGACAAGAATTTTCTGTGATGTAATTGTGCCATCTACTTACCAAAATCCAGATGATAGTTTGTAAGACACGCCCACCTTACTCTATTGGTCACTGTCAACTAGTGATGTATAGATAAATCCTCCTTTAAAAATTAAGGACAAAGGAGAGAAACACACTCTCTAACGTCTAAGATCTAACAGCTCTCATCTGACTTTCTGTATCTTTCCCAACTTAACACTTAACTTTGAAATTCTTCAAAATTGCGAACTCTGAAACTTTCCCATCTCCCACAATTCTCCTTCATACTTGCATTCACAATTCCTGGGACATATCTCCAAGCCTGATAGAAATTCTACAAAAGAACTGGTAATTATGCTGGTTTTTATTTTATTTTATTTAAATTAAATTAACTAACTTTTAAATAAAGCCGAATATATCTGGGCGAAGGTTTCACAGATGTCAGGTTTCTAACTTAGAAATCATAATTAATTAAGGAATATATGGTTATAAAAACTCCATTCCTGCAGGTGGAATAATTAAACAATATATTCACTGGTAATTTGCCAAAATTAGAATACTGAACTTTGTGAGATGCCGTATCTGTCTTGTGTTAAGGAATGTCTAACTGACCAAGCTGAATTGCTCTGTAATGAATCCTGCTGAAATCTGCATTTATACATTTGTTGCTAAGTGAACTGTTTGTATTGTGTAAAAAAAACAAAACATTGCCATTTCATATAATTATTTTATAGTTAATAATTCACTGATTGTTATCACACTTGTTACATATTATTATTTTTATTATTATTATTGTCACAATAAATTATATTTTTATAATTAGTTTGTGATTAATGTGTGAAATATAAATCCTCTAATAAACGTACTTCAGGATCCATGAGAATTAAAATAGTGGGTGATTCTCAGCTTTAACTCAATAATAAGGGGAACATTGCTAATATGTCAAATTTTGCTATAATAAAAAAATATTAAATTGGGGGCGGGGCCGCCGAAGGGATCAGACATGCTTCGTCTGAGCTCCCGCTTCAGGGCCGAAAATCGGCGATAACTGGGGGCCAAATCCTCCCAGCGAGGGGGCGGGGCTGGGCCGCCGGGCCGACTGGAAGCAGACAAGCATGGCTCTGAGCACGAGCCCCAAACAAAGGCTACAAAACCTAATATAACTCACTCTAACATCGGACATCTGGGCATGCTGCAAGAGAGAAGCACCCCAGCATTAAAAAGACACCTGCAAAGGGCCGACAGCACGCCGGGAACACTAACACAAATAAATCCGGCCTACCTGTTAGCATAAGCCTGACTTCAGACGGTGCTAGAGCAGGACTCAGAGACTGGTGATCCGCTTGGATGAACAACGCATCATAGAGTCACCTATCCCCTTGGGGGACCACGCCGGCTCGGGGGCCTGCCCCCCCCCCCCGGCTGGTGGGGGGTGAACCCGGCCTCATGGGGACGGCACATGCCGAGGCGGACATCTCCGCTCGAGCACCACGCTGGTCCCCTGCACTGGCAAGGGCAGTCAGGAAGAGGCCTGCCAGAATAACAGACCACAGAGACTGTGGAGGCTGACACGGTGGAGAGGGTACAAAGTTCAAGAGGAAGCACCCAGGGCGAGATTGAAACGAGCCTGTGGAAGCCCAGAAGAAGAAACTGAGCAGCGCATACAGCATCGGGGCCTGGCATGGACGGCTCGCGCAGACTCGGGCAAGGTGGAGCACCAGATGGAGCCTCTGTGGTGCTCCCGTACCCACAGGAGTAGTGAGTACCCTGGCCTCTAGGTATGGGGGTCCCTGGAGAGCCATGTCCCCGCTGCTGTGAGCCCTGTGGAGCAGGAGTGCGCTACCCTGCCGGCGGACCGGTGGCTGTGGAGGCCGCGCACCGGCCCCAAGAGTGAGGCCGGCACCGGGAGAGACATGGGAGTGCGCGCTGCAGAGGGAACAGCGGGGCGCTGGGGAGGTGCAAGGGACTGGCCGCCCGCGGACTTTTGTGGTGGGGTCTGGTGGACGGTTTCGGCCCACGGCGCCGCGATGGACCCGGCCGGTGGGCTGGAGGCACTGCAGAGGTGACGGAAGGAGGCTCGGCATCCCTGGGACTGTGCTGCAGCGGAGACATGCGGGGCCTCCCTCGGACTGCCAGTCAGGAATAATTTTTATTTTCTAAATGCTCCCTTTCATTCACTGGGCATTCAGTTACTGTCCGCGCCAGATGGCTACACTCAGTGTTGAATATACCCAAGTTCACAAACGAATATGCTTCTTATGTAACTGCTTTGTCGACACTTACTTTGGTGACTTATACACATCAGCTTCAGAATGGATATGTTATGTTGTAGTGCCCCCACGGGCAAAAGCTTGACGCCATTCATTATTGCCTACTTGAATAGCCAGAATGTTGTATTATACGATGTATATTAATATGCATCACACTCCGGTGACCAAATTGATCCCCTGCCGTTGGGGTACGCAGTGATACCTCCTAAGATCACACCCGGTACCGACGGAGGCCCGAAGCACGAGGGAGCTTGAGCCAGGAAGAGATGGCCGCTCACCCGGGTCTCCGGCCGGCGGATGGCGCCCCGTCCCCCCCGGTCATCCCGGTCTACACGCATGCCCAGGTATGCGCCAAATTAAGCCTGAGAGCCCCAACACGCCATCTTAACACAGAAATGACCGCGCTCATCTAGTCACATATATCATGTGTTAACTCTGACATTCTGAGAAGACGCTCAAGGAACAGGCTCACATATAGGCACCCTAGTTTATTTCTCGATAATATGGGAACCCATGTACACGTAATATAATTTGTTTGTTTATGCATCCCTCTACCAGTATCGCATCAATAGCTAAGGCATACTTCAGCATTTGTATTATAGGATGGTCATTTCTTTTAACACTGCATTAGTTTGCCTATATACTTCATTACATGTATTGCATGATCAGCTACAGTTTACTTCAGATTGGCGCATTATAGGATGTTGTTACCTTTTATGCTGTAATGCTTAGAAATGTATTCCAGCAAAGTTCAAGTACGCCTATATGTTCTGATCATTACGCCTCTGCGCAGGTGATAATCTGCATTTATTCCTATGTGCTAACATTTAAGCCTCTACGTAGGCGACCGTTCACCTTAATGAATGCTATAACTTACTGCTTAAGCCCCTGCGTGGGCAACCTCTGGCTTTATTACGAACCAGTTCGCAATATGCACTTATATTGCGAAAACAATAAAAATATTCAAAACAAATCCTCCCAGCGACACACTCCGGTGACCAAATTGATCCCCTGCCGTTGGGGTACGCAGTGATACCTCCTAAGATCACACCCGGTACCGACGGAGGCCCGAAGCACGAGGGAGCTTGAGCCAGGAAGAGATGGCCGCTCACCCGGGTCTCCGGCCGGCGGATGGCGCCCCGTCCCTCCCGGTCATCCCGGTCTACACGCATGCCCAGGTATGCGCCAAATTAAGCCTGAGAGCCCCAACACGCCATGGCATACTTACCAAGCAGCACTCCTCAAAATGCCCTCCGCACGCAAGCCATGTGCGTGACCCGCCAGCATAATGGAGCCGAGACCATCCAGCGCCACCCGACCTACTCCAGGGCCGTTCCAGCTGACTACATAGAGATCAGCTGTGGTGACTACGAAGAGAGCGGGAACAAAGCGGGGAAGCAAGCAACCGCTACCACCTGCACAAAACAGCCCATGAAGAGGGAAGCAGTCAGACCCAGATGCCTCAGCCGAGCTACACAACCTGCACTCAGCCTCCTTCACCAGATCACCACCTGTCCGGTCCAAGAGGAACAGACAGCAAAGTACAACCTACCATCCTCACGGACTGGGCCTAGACAAGATCTTCAGCAGTATCTCTTAAATGAACACTCACTCTTATACCTGCTTTATGTTGCATATCCATGAGTATCACGCTAGGCCCCGGACATACAACCCTCCCTCTGTAAATTGGCTAACCCCTATGGTATGCGAGGCTGCAGGTGGGTCAAAACTACACACAAGCTGAGGGTAAACTAAGCATTAATAAATAAGCCTGCTGACTTGACGTTATGGCATTTTGAATGCATATATATATATAGTGAGATCCGTGTCCCCAAAGCGTAGTATGGACCTGTATTAAACGTGAGAAACTAACCTAACTCAAGCTCTGACCAAACATGAATATAGTATCAGTGTATTTGTACAGACGAAACTACAATGCTACAACTGCTTATACTCTTAGACCATAATTTTAATTCAATGCGGTATTCATATGCTTCAACCTGTTTAAAAAACAAAATTGTACATGTTTATCTTGTGCCCTGCTTGTCTCGCGTGGGAAAAGCTAGAGGACTGCCTTTGGGGTACCTCTCGCCTGTTTGTGTTATATCTATGCACTACAAAAAAAATAAATATTAAATTAATTTTTATGAAAATATTATTTTTTAATATTTATCACCCCATAAATATCCTCACAGGCCGTAGTTCACTAAGCTATATCATAGTTCAATATAGTATATCTTGAAATTTTGATTAGTCCAAATCGTTTAATCAGAAAATAAAACCTGGTTAAAATAACTCTGCATGCTTAATTCAGGAGAAGTATCTCCTAAACTACAAAACAAATAAAAACCCCATATTAGTATGTGTCCCTCCTTTATTGAATTAGAGAATGGGTTGCAAAGCGTGCAGAATGAATTTAATATGTCGGTGGATTTGAGTTGGAAGTTATAGAGCACTGCAGATGCAATGCAGAATGTTTTATTAGAGAAGTTATACAAACCTGCTCAGTTTGAAAATTGATTGCCTTCTTTTATTAACAAGAATACTTCCTTAAATTCAACACACTACAATTTTTAACTAAACAGTGTTTTGTGGAAAACTAAAAAGTTGTGCAACTGGTTTAACAAATGCCAGAGAGCAGCACCCGGAGACTAGTGACCACAAAACTGACCTGTAGGGGATATGCTCTTTTCCACTGGCCATGGGTTGCAGGTAATAAATCAGGTCTAACACATGCTCTATCCAGGCTCATTTTATTAACATACCACCACACATGGCCGAGGGGGAGGAGGCTTGGCGGCCCATCACATTATGTATTCCTTCCCACCAGCACCTGATTTAGCAAGGGTGCTGAGCTATTTTTTAAATAGGTATTTATTTTTATTTTTGCAATGTAATTTGCTGGTCCATTCCTGACGACAAAGTGAGCTGCGAAGGAGTATTACTTAAAGGGAAACTATAGTGCCAGGAAAAAAAGTTTTTTTTCCTGGCACTATAGCTCCCTATTGTGCCTCCCTCCTTACCCCCTCTGTGGTGCAGAATGGGTTTAAAAGCCCTTTTGTCACATACCGGAGTCCAGCACAGATGTCTCTCCTCCATTGCCGCGCATGCACATTCAGTATCAGGCAACCAAAAGTCGCGCTCAACGACCCGTAAGTCCCTCTAGTGGCTGTCTGGTAGATAATTACTATTGCAGGGTTAAGAAACCTGGGAATATGCACCCAGACCACTTCAATGAGCGGTAGTGGTCTGGGTTCCTTTAACATCTCCATCAACATCCGTTATCATGATCAGTTAAAGGAATATTCCAAGCACCATAACCACTAATGCCCAATGTAGAGGTTATGATGGCAGGTGTTCCCTGGTGCAATCTCACCATAACCAAACATTTTTAGCACAGTTTGACTTATTTGGATTCTGATGGCTGCCCGCATTTCTTCTGAGTTTCTTGAGCTGGAGAAGCCAGCTGTCAATCTGTGCAAGATAAGAACTCGTTCATTGAAGGAGAGTGCTCAGCAGGACCCAGGTTTGTGTCAAACTGTGCTAAAACTGTGTGCTATGGTGGGACGGCACGACACCACGACGCTCTGAGCTCCTTTACCCCTGCAGCAAGCAGTGATTATGGAGCTGTTTCTTAAAGACAGCTTAATGCAGTAATTTGTTTCAAATACTATTTTTTGTAAATATTTATTAGTAAGCAGCAAGTGTGGGCCAGGTACTAGAATTAAAATGACCCGAAACGACTTCTTTCAACTAACGTTCTTGTAAAAGTCAGGGTTTAGTGGATAAATTGTTTTTGTATTATTAGAAGATAAGAGTTCCAGATTGCTAATGTTGAGTAATGCGCACTAAAAGCCATGCAGCAGTGATCCGTGTGTGGGAGGCGTGGGATTCAAGAATGTTCCTCTGAGTTAGGGAGGGGGTGATTCATGTCTCTGAGGGTGTCTGCAAAGTGACTCAGTTGAGAGCTGTCTTAGCTCTTTGTGTGGGAGGATGAGTTCACATGATTCTTGTACATGGTATTCTAGAGTAGCGATGGCCAACAGGTAACTTTTGCTGTGGAATTACACTTCTCAATCATTCTTTTCTGGCTAATGACTGGTTGAATGTCGGAAATGTTGCTGTTTGAGAACAGTCGGATATCAATTACTGATCTAGAGCATCTAGGGACAGTATTCATGGTGCAAAGGTACACCATGGTATTATTATAATGGAGAAAAAGGGGTCATATCTTGATATCAGTTGTTCACTTCTCACTTGATATGTGTCATACCTCCTCCTGTCCTGCAGTGCTCTGCGGACCCCCAGCCGACGTCTCGCGCACGCGCTCTATTGCTGGCTAGGGGGCGTGTGGCTTGTCTCTGGCTTCTTAAAGTGAAAGTACCATTTTTTACCTGTGAACTGGTTCTCTATTTAAATACTGCCTTATTGTGTTCCCTAGCCTATCAGCTCTCACTAAGCCCTATTTATACCTTCCTCTTACATCACTACCTTGCGCTGTCGTGGACTCTTGTAGCCCGAGAGTGCGTCCTGTTAGTTTGTCTTTTTTGGTATCTGACTTTTGCTTGTTTTTCTGGTTATCCGTATTTCTGGCATCCTTGACCCTTGGCTTTCTTATTCGCTTGTTCTTCCGTCTCCTATCCTGACCTTGGCTCGTCTGACCTTTCTCTTCTCATCTCTTTTCCTTTCACGTTAAGTCTGGCCATTCAAAGGACCGGTAATACGTCTGGCTTTGTGTGCCTTTTGAGTCCCTTAGTTTGCGTGTTGGGGAGCTTCACCTTCACAATATGTGATTAAAATCAGCCTTTAGTGGCTGTCCCCTAACCATCAATTATTATTTTTTCCATCAGCCAGCCTTTTTTTTTTTTAATTCTTTATTAATTCCACAGTCAGACAAAGATGAGCACAATAGCAAACAAATATAAGGGGATACAATTAAGAGTATATTATAATGACATCCAATTAGGTGTAATTGGTCAGACATAGTATGATAGACAGCTCCACAGGTTTGGGTAGTGTGGTGTATTAAATGATTGGAGCTGGGGGGTGTTGGTAATAATCGGAGCTAGAATAACCGGGGTTATCCTGGTCTCGACTTGGGTCATCCCACTAATCATGGAAACTGCATGCATGCAAAGAGCAGAGACTGTAGATCGTCTAGAAAGTTGCAAACTGGGAAAATAATATACAAACATAGGGCAGACCCTATCAGTTAAGAAAGGGAAATACTACAAAACAGAGTCATGTATTTGCTGCACTTGTTGTGCTATGGGTCGCTGGGACGAAAGGAATGACTTTAGCAGGATCCCAGACAGTGGTGGTGGAAGGCTGGGGGTCGATGCCGAGGCCCAGTTTAGACAGGATAGAAGTGCAGGATCGTAAGGTAGCGAGGAGCTCCCCATCTGTAATTTAGGCCATTACGGTTAGGATTGATGTGGGAGGTCGGAGAGTCTTCCTCCACTGCACGGTAGTGCTGGAAAGATCAGAGAAGAAAATAAGATCCATCTCTCTTAAAATTGGTACGGCGTCTTCCACCTAGTTGCGTTCAGGAAAGTGGCTTTCTCTCGCCCATTCTGGAATTTTACCAGTAGATTGCTAAAAGCTGCTGCCGAGCTCAGCTTAGGTTTGGTCATTCGGGACATGCCATCAAGTGTTATGCCCTTTGCTTGTTTTGGGGGTAGTATAGCTGCAAACAGAGTGTGTAGGAGATGTGGCATTTCTGCCATAGTGATACTTTCTGATATGCCCCTGATCTTGAGGTGTTGTGTTTCCACCTTCTCCTATCTTCCTGCGCTGCCAGTTAGTGGGTTAGGAGAACTTGGGCTGAGGTAAGGTCTTGAACCTGTTACTGCAGCTCTGTTATCTGCATGCTATGGGTGTCTGTGGTGTGTTCCACTGTTGGCATGCGTGCAGTGAACCCCTGAACATCCTCCCTCACCTGTGATATTTCAGCAGAAAGTGATTTCCTGAGCTCTGCCAGAAGACTGGTGAGTATAGCTGTTGTGGCAGGAGGAGAGGTGACCTCTTTCAGGGGGGAAGGCTTTGATGGACCTTTGTAGCACAGTTCGTCCATACTGTGGAGGAGTGAGTCACCCGAGTCATCTGAAAAGTCCTTGAGAACCGCCGCCATAATGGGCACGCCTCCGCAGTAAGTCCCCGATATCGGAAGTAAACCTGGGATAATCAGACATCGGCTTTTTAGTCTTTCTCCCTATCTCGTAGTACACTCCTATGGGCTTTGTTACAGGTTGGGGTACCCCTTGATCTGTCGTTATTTGTGCTTTTTTAGCTTGCATGCATGGAGCTCCGCGGGCTTGTGACGTCTCGTGTCGGGACGTAGCTCCGCCCCATTCGTTTAAAACCAAAGGCAGACATCTAACAGACTATAAAATGCAATTAAGGTGTGCCTTTCAAGCATTAATTGTATTCTATCATTATCTCAAAACACTCATGTTTATACATTTACAACTTTTATAAAGGTCTCAGTTGCTTGTACAATCTCCAAATATTATACAGAAAATGTAATTCAAATCTAAAAAATATGCAGTGCTGGAGATGACCACTGGAATAAAGTATAATTGGCGTGATTCTCTATAGTGCTCCACCATTTTGAAATTTCTATTAATCTTGCATGTTCTTTAAACATATTTTCCTGTTAATTTTCTATCTTTTTAATCTCTTCATTACCAGCAAGTGTACACATCATTGGTTTAGTTTTGCATTACAGTTTGAAAAAAAATTATGCTATATATATAAATTATACTATATACGAAA
Source organism: Pelobates cultripes (assembly GCA_933207985.1). Lineage (NCBI taxonomy): Eukaryota > Metazoa > Chordata > Amphibia > Anura > Pelobatidae > Pelobates > Pelobates cultripes. The sequence goes on from OW240917.1 coordinate 212,813,370, forward strand.
TATATTTATTTAACATATTTTAATTTTTTTTATTAGTCTTGAACAGCCATAGATAACTGTGTTTATCTTTTTATGTGGGCTATACATCCCTTGTTTCAAAAATAGCTCTATAGTAAAAGGGTTAAATGGACACTATAGGCACCCAGACCACTTCAGCTCATTGAAGTGGTCTGGGTGCAGTGTCCATATTGCCCTTAGTGCTACAATGTTTACATTGCAGCACTAAGTCTGCACTGGAGGCACTTCCTGCATCCAAATGGACCTTTGGTCCGGTCGCGCTCTGCACGAGGACATCCAGCATCAGATTATTTTTCCCCATAGGAAAGCATTAATTCTATGCTTTCCTATCGGGAGGTCTAATGCATACCACGCATGCGCATTGATGCCCGCTCCACTGATGGAGAAGGAGGTTTAGCCACGACCCAGTGCCAAGGGACCTTGACGCTGGGATCAGGTAAGTAATTAAAGGGGTTTTAACCCTTTATTCACCGACTGGGGGTGGTGAAGGAGGGAGAAGGCAGAGGGAGCTATACTGCCAGGATTACAGCTTTGTATTTCTGGCACCTATAGTATCCCTTTAATACACTGGCAGGCTCCAAAAATAAAAGTGACATGATATTCTCTGGACTTCTGAGAGACACCAATTCCCACATAATTGTATGGTAGGATGTGAGAGGTGAATGTCCTCATACCAAGTTATTTCCCCCTTGACTTTCTTCTGTTCCCTCTTTTCACTCAGTGTTGTAGACTGTAAGCAGACACTATATTGGTGTTCACTTGGCAGGAATTGCAACCCATATTTAGCTTTGTGATTCATGTCCCAGATACGCAGGATCCCTGCATTCCTCATGCCTGCGGGAACCGAGCATTAGCACGGCAGCTCTTCCAAAGTCAGACCCTTCTTCCCTCTCAATCCTTGTATGCTTCAGCCTGCTCATGCTTAGTATCTGCGGCAACTCACTAAGGTCTAGGAAGTGATCTTTCCAGCTGTCCTCAGGACACCCCTGGTGCTGACCAGTGGAGCTGACCCTGATCATTGCAAATGACCTAAGGAGAGCTGATTCTCTAAGTAGGGCAGACATCTTGTTTTACTGTTAAATTAATCCTTTTGTGATCTTTGGCAAATGTAGTCATTGTGCAGAGCTTAAAGGGACACTATAATAAAACAGCTTTAGCTTAATGAAACCGTTTTGGTGTACAAATCATGTCCCTGCAGTCTCACTGCTCAATTATCTGCCATTTAGGTGTTAAATCACTTTGTTTATGCAGCAGCCTTAGTCACACCTCCCTGCAGTTGACTTACACAGCATTCCCAAACACTTCCTTAAAAAGTAATTTAATGTTTACACTTGCTTTAGTGCAAATACTGTTTGATTTATAATTTATTAACATCTGCACTGCTTATAGCTTGATACACCTTGCAGGAGCTTCCTGCGTGTGATTAAAATTCAGTTGTAGAGCAGGAGAAAAAAACTTTTAAAGTAAGTAACATCTGATTGAAAATTAAACCATTTCTTTTTTCATTCAGGCTGTGTCAGTTACAGCCAGGGGAGGTGGGTCTAGGGCTGCATAAACAGAAACAAAACTGATTTAACTTCTGAATGGCAGATAATTGAGCAGTAAGACTTCAAAGACATGATCTATACACAAAAACTGCTTCATTAAGCTTAAGTTGTTTTGGTGACTATAGTGTCCCTTTAAACATTCCATCACTCAAAAGAATAGAACAAAACGGAGGTGCCCAGGTATTAAGATCCAGTGCAAGGAATAAAAATGTAGAAATAAAGGCATTTGGCAAAGTGTATAATCATTAAGATATAAGGGGCATAAGGAAAAAAAATCTGAATGGAAAAAAAAAACATGACAGAGCAGCTTTAAGTGCATATAACAGAAAACCTAAACACTGTTATGGACAATTCTTCATTCATTTGCCAGTAAATGCTGTTCAAACATTACGGGTGAAGTGTACATCCTGAAAGTGACACTCCAGACACCAAAACAACTTACTCTTAATAAAGTTGTTGTGGTGCTAGGAGGCCCCCGGCACACTTTTACTGTTCTCATGCGGTTTAACCCCAAAGTTGCCTCCAGCACCCATCTCAGTTCTCCCCAGACGGCATCCAGCTTCTGAAACTGTGGGAGGCAGTATGGGAAACTACAACTTTTGTTTCTATCACTCTATCATTGCAGGAACCAATGCATAAAATCTTCTTTCGATGGTATACGACCCCAGTCAAATTATTTTGATTGTGCAAAACTCCCAGCGATCTTTGTTGGAGAGAATGTGGACATAGAGGGTCCTACTGCTATATCTCCTAAAGTCAGCAGATTTTGGTATCAAATTAAAGGATACAACATAATAGGCTTACCAGCTCACAGAAACAGGCAGGGGTACTCTGGCCACTTACCATAAAACATGGTCTCCGTGGCATGAATTTGTGAACCTCCCATAAAGATAAGATAGGAGAGTATGCCACCAATAAGACTGCTGCAGCACACTTGGTTTCCCCCCCCCCTTCTCTTTACTCCTTCCCCCTTTTTCTTTTATATAACTTGCTACAATTTCAGGATATCTCTTGGTCAATCCTCCGGGAAATAGTTGGGCATATATTGGGATTAATGTCTCTAAAACACAAATTCCTTAGGGTTTGTCTGAGGTATGACATTGTTTTTTGTTCATGTGTGTTACTCCAACAATGGATAAATAGACTGGATTCACTGATCTGTCATATACATTTTGATTGTATGTAATTTGCCAATGCCTTTCTCCAGTCTTTAAAGAATTTATAAAAAGAAAGAAAGATATTAGGTATAATTAAGCATGTGTGTTCCATGCGTAAGCATTTACATGTATTTCATATGCATTTACCTAAACACTCTACCCATAATACCTATCTGCAAGGTCAATAAGTATATATTAGGGAGGTGCACTGATACAGCTGGGCATATGGCATCCTAAATATGTCAATGTGTTCAGCCGAGGTCACTTTAATCCTGCAGGGGGAGATGGGATGTCATACCGCCGAGTTCTTAGACATATTTCACACACGTGAGCATCGGGCATTATTTTCTTGTGTCTTTGGGGATTCCAGACACTATAACCACTTAAATGAGATGATGCAGTTAAGGTGTCTACAATGTTCCTTTAAATTTCACTTTGCATCCACTTTACCTTCTTGTGAATTACCTGAATAATTTGGGATAGCCATACTGGTCTAGAGATGCAGATGCAACCTAATGTTTGTTTATTTTGTAATGTATTTGTGTTTTTGTTTTGTTTGTTTGTTTGGTTAGTTTTTTTGGACTGTGTTTTCGAGTGACAAACTGTCAACACTTTCTCCCCTCTCAAGCCTAAATAATTTCTTATTGGAAGTACTTAAGAACTAGCGAGCTAGGTTTCAACACATACATGTTATTGGATACATTGACTTGCTGCTGCAAACACAATTGCTTTATACACAAATTTCCCGTATGCAACTTCACGTAGGATTTTATCATGGTAATAAGAATGAAAGCAAATAGAATGAAATAGGTGTGCACTCTGAATATTATTAAACGAACATAACAAAAACAAGCCTATTCACACTTCAAGTGGGATTTTTGGGGGGGAGATCATAATGAATTCAAACTAAAGTAGAATGTTTAAGCCGAAATAGCCAAACTATATAAATTCCGTTTATGAACTATGTTCAGCTATTGTGGCCTAGAATTTGAAATTCAATTCAGTTTCCATTTTTCCATAATTCGCACTGTAGTGAATAACCCTAAATGGATGGACAAGATTTTTGATCTTCAATAAAACAAGTATAGGAAAATACAGAGCTTTTTTCTGGGTGTGCTGGACAGTGCGTGCCAGGAACTCTTTTTTAAAAATGCAGTATAGGAGAGTACCAGAACAGCTTTTTTCCCTTAGTACTGGACTGTACTGGAATCTAATGCTGTCAAATAAAGACTAGTTTGCATTATTTGTAAATGTTTCTGTTATATAGACAGTAACACAGATGGATACAAAGTGTTACATTACATTGTACAAAATAAACTGCAAATTACTTGTGTGAATTGTTCTTCAGACTACAGCACTTTGATCAGAGACAGATAAACAGAACATTTGCCATTGGCATACCGGTAATTGGAAAACGAAACACATGTTTTTTTGATTAACTTTTTCCACTTGTCTGGTGTGGCTATCCAGCAATTATCCTGAATACATCAGAAGATATATGATACAATCAGGGCCGGCGCGTCCATAAGGCGGCACAGGCGGCCGCCTTAGGGCGCACGGGCACTGGGGGCGCAATATTTCAGTGACCGGCAGGAGGGAAGCTCTCCCTCCTGCCAGGCCACCATCTCGACCCCCGGTGCAGCGCGCGGCAGTGCTGTGATCAGGCGCGCGAGGGAGCTCTAATCTCCACCCTCTGCTCCCTCGCGCGCTGCCTACTGATGCCGCGGGAGCCGGAATATGACGTCATCAGTAGGCAGCCCGCGAGGGAGCAGAGGATGGAGATTAGAGCTCCCTCGCGCGCCTGATCACAGCACTGCCGCGCGCCTCTCAGCAGCCCCAGCCCTCAGGGACCGATCCATCATCCACACCAGCTCTCCAGGTAGGGAGGCTGGGTGGAAAATGTGTATTTATAAAATTATTAGTGAATGTATGTGATGTGTGTCTGTGAGTGACATGTGTATGTCTGTGAGTGACAGTGTGTATGTCTGTGAGTGACAGTGTGTGTGTCTGTGTGTGTGTGTCTGTGAGTGACAGTGTGTGTGTCTGTGAGTGACAGTGTGTGTGTGTGTGTCTGTGTGACAGCGTGTGTGACTGAGTGTGTGTGTCTGTGTCTGTGAGTGACTGAGCGTGTGTGTGTGTGAGTGACATGAGTGTGTGTGTCTGTGAGTGACTGAGCGTGTGTCTGTGAGTGACAGTGTGTGTGTGTCTGTGAGTGACTGTGTGTGTGTGTGTCTGTGAGTGACAGCGGTGTGTGTCTGTGAGTGACAGTGTGTGTTTGTGAGTGAGTGACTGTCTGTGTGTCTGTGAGTGATTGTATGAGTGTGTGTGCATGTGAGTGTATGAGTGTGTCTGTCAGTGTATGATGAGTGTGTTTGTCAGTGTATGAGTGTGTGTCTGTCAAATCAGTGAGAGTATGTTTGTCATTGAGTCTGTGTGTGACTATCAGTGTGTCTGTCAATGAGTGTCAATCAGTGTGGGTCTGTCAGTGTCAATGAATGAGTGTGTGTCAGATCAATGAGTCTGTGTCTGTCAGTGACGTCTGTGTGTTTGTCATTGAGTGTGTGACTGTCAGTGTGTACAGAGTGTAGTGGAGCAGAGCGCGGTACAGGAGCTTCTGTTTCCTGTACCTGGCCAGACTGACAGGAGGTGCTCACAGAGAGAGCACTCCCTGTCAGTCCGTCCGGGTACAGAAAACTGAAGCTCCTTTAGGGGATCTGCTCCGCTCGGCAATGCAACAATAGAGGTAGGAGGCACACACCAGGAAGTGTGACCACTAAAGGGGTGGGGGTGCACCAAGGGACAGGGAGGGAATGGGAGAGAAACACCAAGAGACAGGGAAAAAAGGGGGGAGGGGGAAAGGGGGGAGGGGAGAAGAACACTAAGGGACAGGGAACGGAAGGGACCACTAATGGTCGAGAGGAGGGGAGAGGGGCTGGTTAAGAGGCACATAGGTGAAGATTTTGGGGGGGGGGCGGAAAAATGCATCTTCGCCTATGTACCTAAAAATCCAAGCACCGGCCCTGGATACAATGCTTTTGCACTAATTGTAATGTGCATCAGTAATTATGTAAAACAAAAATTAGAAGCAAAAAAAAAAACCTGTTTTATGATTTTATCATAAAGATAAATTATTATTTAGTGGTTCTGGGAGGTGGTATAATGTTACAGCTACTGTTCTGCCATTCTAGAGGTGCTGTTGGTGTTAAATTGCTACAACATCCACCCTCTGTTTCTACCCTCGATTTGCTGTGAGTGGCCATGCTTGGGGACACTTCCCCAAGTTAGGAAATCCCCTTTTTTGATGCCGACATGCTGATTTCACTGCAGGCACATATGCCTCAGTATGTGCCATACTCCTCCATTGAGAAACTACTGCTCGGGAGGATTCTCCTGCTCCCCCTGTCATTCAGTGGATTTGATTGACAGGTGGAGAGAGGACAAAATATTAAAGGGCATTAAAATAAAATATTTTTAAATTTACTAACATTTCTGCTAGCACAGCGTATAGATGCTATTTAATGCTGTTTAATTTAAGAACATATTGTGTGCATACTATAACAAGTACCTTTTAATAGCTAGAACTGTATCTTCATCATGCCTGTTACACAAGGACGTGCTGCTTCTGCACATCAGGGCTTTGCATCTAGAGAATTTTGCATAATTCCATCTGGTTTTGTGACTTAGTCAAGCTTGAGAGTTTACATTCACAGAAAGCTGTTCTTGAAAGTGTTATGGTAACTGTAACTGTGGAAAGAAAAAGAAGGATTAATCCAATGACTCACTCAGACAGACCGTGTAATAATGACGGTAACCCATCAACTGTTGTGCATGTGCTGTGAATGGACACTCATCCTGCATTGTGTACTCCTCTTGGGCAACAAATTTTATTTTTCTTTAAAATAAGGTTAAAGTTTTACGTAAGGAACCGCACGCTGACAAAGTGGGAGCTTTAATCAAGCTACACGTCGTTTGTCAACATTGTCATTAGCTTGCAAACTACACACCTCCTTCCAGCGCAAAGTCACTTGCTTACAGCATTTGTATAACTTAAAATATGAGTGAGTTCATGTCAGTGCAATCCAGTGTTTAAAGGGACACTGTAGACACTGTCACTGCTTCATCTTATTGAGGTGGTTATAGTGCCTGGAGACACTTGATGCTGGCCTTCCATCCTCTCTGTGTTGTTTGGACTAAATAGGAAGCATTAGCCTGAGCAGCAATGGGTGGTTGTGATTTGCTGAGAATTTCAGCTGACCACCTTTAAGCTATCATACTCACGTTTGCCGGTATGAATTAGTAAGGCTAGAAGAAAAAGTATAGTCTCTGCATTAGCCATGCCTCCAGACGGCGCCAGACTGTAGGTGGCCACGGGTCCCCCTTCTTCACTATTAAACTGCTTGAAGATGGTTTAAGACTGAATGGAAGGGAAGTTCCAGTGACTCTATGCACTGTAACAAACTCAATGAATTTATAATATTTAGTGCATTTAATATAACTCTTAAGTGGCTGTTATGGCCACTTCCAAGCTTTCAGACACTTAGACGAATAGTGCAGACTGAAATAAACAATGATGCTCTAAAATATCTTTTTGGAGGGTTTTAGCTTGATGGAAAGAGCTATAGGAAAATCCTTTAGGGTCCTTGTAAACTATAGACATCTCGATCAGTGTTCCAAACCAAGCTTTTGACTTTATAAGCTTTCCACATGATTCACAATAATTAATCTACAACAATTTCCATAGACTTTAATGGTGACATCTGTAGTTAAATAATTTGAAAAGTTTTTCTAACCATATAAAATCATTTGGAAAGCTTATTAAATTGAGGCCCAAGTCCTCAGAAAACACTAATTGACCAAGTTTTTTCAGTATTGCAATTTTAGTGCAATCCAGCATTGATAACCAATTAATTATGTGTTTTGACTTTCTGCTCGAATCATAGTTTTTCAAAGTAATTGCAAAAAAAAAAATGTATGAAGCATTTTGTTGCTGATAATGTCACCAATATCAGAAAATGTTATCAACTTAAAACAAGACCTAAGTCATGATTTACTTCTTAATGGCAAGCTCAATAGCAATATTGCAATGCTAAAGGAACACTATAGGATCAGGAACACAAACATGTATTCCTGACCCTCTAGTGTTAAAACCAACATTTAGATTGCCTTTATCCCTTGAATTAATGCATCTCTATGAGGAATTTCAGTGTCTCCATCCAGAGTGTGGAGACACTGAACGGCAGTGCTGCACACATTACAGCTCTGCCCCAGGAAGCACATCTAGCAGCCATACGAGGAGTGGCTACTGGAGAAGTACCTAGGGTGCAATATAAACAGAGAAAAGGCAATGTTTACATTAAAAAGGCCTGCAGTGAATGATTATACTCACCAGAACAACTACATAAGGATGTAGTTGTTCTGGTGACTATATAGTGTCACTTTAACATCAAAAACAAGTTATTTGCAGACTTTTCAACGACATCATCAATTGAACGTTACAGACAGCTAAGTGCATCGATTATGCAAATAAGTGTCAAGTGTATCATTAAACTGTTGCTTTCCATATGGACAGTGCAACTGTTTATGTGTCTTTAAGGTTCCTTTAAATAGAAGTTGCAATGTTTGGTACCTCTAGACAGGCATTTAAGGTATAATGCACAATGTTTATGTTATTGATTTTGCTATATTATATTATAGTTAAAGTAATTATTTTCCCTTTAATATGGCTAAATGATTCAAGCAGGAGTGTTGGTTAACATTGCTTGTACATGTCATCAAGTCAGAGTAAGTGTTTTGTTCATTCTGCTCAAACACAAACACTTTTGAGGCATTGGTTAGAATATTGTTTTTATTGACTTTTCAATTCCTTTTAGGAAGTAAATTTGTTAAGTGTCTGATTGTTCCGTTAAAGTGATAACGTTTCTCCACAATACTTGAAACTTGAATGTTTTACATAAGGTATATGGCATATTTTCACCGAGCTGATAATGGCAAACGTGCTATTGCAAAGAATCAGAAAACAGAATGTGATTAATTAAGTACTGGTGATTCAGTAAATGACTGAATTCTGGAGTCTTGGTGTGCCTTGAGGATTTAGTTGGGTACCACTTCTCTAACATGTCAACCCACTGCAGGTTTGAAATGATTCGTCTTGAACTTCTTATAGGTTGTTAGGGTGGTAAAGGCCGTGATTTATGTTTCTCAATATTTTCTTTAATACTTCCTTTGTATACTTAATAGGTTTTGAGAACAGGGAGATTTGTAGAAAGTGATGATAAACATTGTGAAACATGAGTTGTGAAAACATTTGTGTAGGTTCAGGTCTGGATTATGAGCCTATTGGGCCTGGTGCAGACAATTACGGTGGTCCTTGTTATACATTCTTATGGACAGAAAGCACAAACAGCAATACTTCTCAAATCTCTTCTACCTGGTGGAGGTAATACTGGAGGGACACTTGCAGGATGCATTTACAGGAATACACATATCCTATATTAATTTACAAGCTCCACAGCTCTCCTGTCTCATTAATCGCAATTACTGAATCCTCTCTCCTCACGACGCACTTGTCCACGCTGACAACAGTTGTAATTTATGCACAGAATTGAAATTAAACAGAATTCTGGACTGCTTTGGTCATGTTTGCTGGGGATGCAACTAGCAATCGCAAATATCTCAGTAAACAGCTCAGAATGTGCAATGTTTCAAATCACTGAAGTGGTTATGATGGTTGGAGTAACATCGATGAATCTCCTTTGAGTTCCTGGCAATTCACTCCTTCGTGAATAACCCAGTAGACCTTTTAATGAAAAAGAACGTATGGGCGGGGAATGGAAGACATATGGGGGAGGGTGGCGGGAGGTAGACACATGGAGGGGGGAGGCCAGGGCAATTTTCACACAGGGGCCCAGTGGTTTCTAGTTACGCCTCTACCTGTAGGTTCATAAGAATGCTAATTTGTTATTGCTGTCGGGGTGGTGTAGAATGTACGGACTCTAATTCCATGGAAATATCAATCTGAATAATGTATATTATGTCCACACTAATTACTGCTGTGTCTTACACAGTTGTAAAGTATTGTTTGCGTTAAATCTCTGTGTTGATCATCAACCTGCCAGGCAGCCCACATGGTGTCAAGTAAAGCACTCATGTTAATGGTATTTATCTTACATAATCCATGACACCAACAGACACTGTGTTTTAAAAGAAAATTCATATAGTGAGGTCATAACCCCGTGCATGTTTCAGCAGAAGGAATATATCAATGAGATTAAAGCTGTAAATGCTGAGCTGTTTAACGTGAAATCAGAGACCAGTGGATACAGGGAATTTTTTATTTTTTTTTAAACACTCTAGCTGTGTATCATGGGCTTAGCACTCTAATCTTGAAGGCAGGTATCACATAAACTTAAGTGAACTTTAAACCTAAATCCTTCTGCCCACCTCAATCATTAAATAATACATTTTTCACATTCAAAACCAAATTGCAAAATTCTAATCAAAATAGATGACTTGGGGAAAAAAACAGCTTGGTTGTTTAAGTCCAAGTTTTGCAATTCAGTTTTCATTTCTCTACAATTCACTGTTTAGTGAATAAACCCATCCTATAGTGGATCTTGAGTACAGGCATAGGCGTACAAACGGGATGTGCAGGCAAAATTGTCCTCATGTGTGGTGAATGGAACTGTGTCTAACAATCACCGTCATTGGCTGAATGCGAATGGGCGGCAGGAGCCACGCGCACATTCATCCAGTCCATAGGAAAGCATTCTCAATTTTCACAGTGAGATTTTCACAGTGAGAAGCGCGGAAGCGCCTCTAGAGGCTGTCAATGAGACAGCCACTAGAGGCTGGATTAACCCTATTATAAACATAGCAGTTCTCTGAAACTACTATGTTTATAGAAGAAAGGGTTTATCCTAGCTGGACCTGGCACCTAGACCACTTCATTAAGCTGAAGTGGTCTGGGTGCCTATAGTGGTCCTTTAACAAATTGATGTTTGACTTCTCCAGGTCAAGAAAACCGGAAGCAGCGCACTTAACAAGTGGCACTGAGACTGTGCCAGTGCACTCCTGACACCATAACCACCACAGTTTGGCGTTATGTAATAATCCAGGCTGAAAATTGAGTTCTAAGAAGGCAAAAAAACAACACAATTTGAAAAGATGGTCAATTATGCCATAAGCAGATGGGCTAAATTCCTTGACTTGAGTCCATAATGGTAATGAGACTTCTCATTGGATCAACAACCTGTTCACATACATGTTAATTATCTTCTTTTTTTTTTTATTCTTTTTTTTTTTGTGGTGCAGATAATAGACGTGTATGCCCACATTGTCACAACAGCTGGTGCAGGCTAGGCAAAGGCATACACAAACAGTTGCATGGCATAAGAACATTGCACTATTTTTTGTGTTTCTTCCAACGGTAAGTAATGTTGTTAGCTCGTAATACCTCTGTGAGTGGCTGCAGCGATTTCCTTCAGGCCAGGGTGCTCCTGATAGATCGGCATAGAATGTGAGTGAGGGGCCCTCAAAGCTGTATGGGGAGTTTCCCCTGAGTGCGCCCAACACCGCCGCCTTGTCTTGCCCGCTTTGGAATTTTACAATCACATACCGTGGTGCTGTGGTGGGTGCCTTGAGTGGTTGTGGGATCCTGAAGAGACCCATAGTTGTGATTGATTTCGCTTGTTTTGGGGTGAGTAGTGCGCCAAGTAGTCTCCTTAGAAAGTGTGGTAGCTCCGCTTCAAGGACTGCCTCTGCTACCCCTCTGATCTTGAGGGTCTTGGTATGTCTGGAGTCTTCAAGAGTTGCAAACCTCTGTTCAATGGCGGTTTGTTGCTGTTGGAGCACGTTTATTTCTTGCTGCAGGTGGGTAATTTGTGCCTTGGTGTTGCGGGAGTAGTCTTACAGAATGCCTGTGCATGTTGTTAGCCCTTGCAGGTCCTTGCGGAACGTGGCCATATCCGGTTAATTATCTTTTTACTATAGAAAACTAACTTTTCCACCCCCTTATTAATTTTGGTATGTTCCTTTAAAATGTCTATCAGCAGATGTTTAGTTGAAATTCTCCAGAAGGTTACAGCTCCTTGCCATACCCAACAACCTTGATTGAGACTTGCAAATAAACATTCTTGCATGTCAAACTTCGACCCAAAACAAACCTCTTTGCATAATTATATTTATAGTATGTTTATTACATCTGAAAAGAATATTTAATATAATCCTATTTGAGTCATTAAAATCCTGGCCCACTTTCATTTCTTCAAATGACTGCCGAAAGCCACCCTTCATGGCATCTATGCTATTCTACTGATATGTCTGCCTTAACACGTCTCCTTTCTCACCAAAGCACAGTGAGAAAACACAGCAGAGATCTTTGGATATATTGCATTGTTAAACTTAAAATGGTTTGATCTTAGTTGATAATACTTGCATACCAATGTGTCCTTTAAAGGGTTACTGTTTATATTCCCAAGTCCCAAATCCGTAATCAGGTTGTGGAAACTTCTTGTTTCCTGCCACAGTTCACACTCATTGTTTAGTGCCCAACACCCGTTGTATGACGGCACTGTCCATTGTTCCATTATATTCTTGTTTGGTGCTAATTGCAAAAGCAGATTTTGTGTTCTACAATCTTGAATGTACCGAGACGTGTTCATGAGAACCTTAAAACTTTAAATGTAAAAAGATAACTAATACTGACTATGATAAACCGACTATGTTCATGTTGCTTAATCCCTGCTCACCAACTTGGCGACAAGTTGGTGATAACCTGAGAATTGTCATTGTGGATATTCACTGAAGATTATGTATATCTTGTTCAGGGTCTCTTTAATTGAGGATATAGATATAGTATTCCTTTTGGCATTAACAATTAGGAAGTTTCTAAAATAAAGGGAGCCTCACTGGTTGTCTTCTGGTGTCCTTCAATGTTCCTCTAGGGCAGTGGTTCCCAACCCAGTCCTCAAGTGCCTCCTACCAGTCCAGGATTTAGGGATTACCCTAAATCCAGTTGTGTCTTAGGTGATTTTAGAAGAAATTTTAAAAAACAACAACACACACTTTAGACACAGCAGGGAAATCCCTAAATCCTGGACTGGTAGGGGGTACTTGAGGACTGGGTTGGGAACCCCTGCTCTTGGGTAACCCCCTGCCTCAAGTACCCATTGATATTAATTGAGATTTTACATGAACATATGAATATATTGTATTTGAAATAAAAGCCATATAGTATTAATAAGCACATGGCCCGATTTGTCAGAAGGCCAATGAAACCACGGCTTTGTGGCGGCAGGAAGGAGAAGGGAAAATCAAATATCTCCCTCACCTGCTAGCCCATTCTGCACCGGAACACCACAAGTAGCCTACCGTCACAAATGCAACACAACAAGCACATAACATTTGTTTTGCATATGTATGTATATATCTATGTGTGGGAAGGAGGAGTGGTTGAATTGAGTAAACTGGCCTTGGGGCAGCAAGGAGGGTAAATCCAGCCTTGAGTAAGTACCTTTAACAGTACATCAAATAAATTATCAATAATGTCAAACTAGCCTTGGTTTTATAACTGTTGATTAAAAAAAGATGCATCTTAGACAAACGATCCCCATCCTAGTATCAGTCTATATGTTTTTCCTGGCATTTTGAACAGAATGTTCTATTTCTGATCTGTTGGCTGCCGTGTGAACTAGGAATGTATGAAAACTACAGAGCTGGATGAGCTAAACAGGGTTAGGGTAAAGAGACAGAATCAGGCCTGGGAATAACATAGCATGTCCACAAATAGCACTGGTTGTCATTATTTACACCAGTTGAAATTCTGGGAGGCAGGGGTTGGCAGTAAATTTGTCCTTTCATTCAGCAGCTGCCATCTTTAAAAATTCTGATGCAAGTTTGATGTATAGTAAACATCACGGACGGCACTCTTCTCTAAAGGGCATGCTCTTCTGAGAAGATCCATTCTCTCCCTTAATTTCTGATGAACTGAACTGGTCATCAGTTAATTGTTTCCTGTGGTCAAATATATAAGGATGCTGGAAAAATTATTTATCATAAAATAACCGTTTTCCTGGCACTGCAGGTCCCCTCTCCCTCCCACCCCCCATCCCAGGTTGCTGAAGGGGTTTAAACCCTCGGCGCTGGTCCAGGGTCCATCCACGCTCCTCCCCCGCCGACGTCATTCGGCTGGGGAGACCGATTGCGCATGCGCGGCCGCCGGCGGGGTGAGACCTAAGGCGCATGCGCAGCAATGCCGTGCACGCGCATTAGACCTCCCCATAGGAAAGCATTGAAAAATGCTTTCAATGCTTCCCTATGAGGATTTTAGCGACGCTGGAGGTCCTCACATAGCGTGAGGACGTCCAGCGACGCTATAGCACAGAAAATCTGTGCTATGAACCAGGAAGTGCCCTCTAGTGGCTGTCTAGTAGACAGCCACTAGAGGAGAAATTAACCCTGCAAGGTAAATATTTCAGTTTATGAAAACTGCAATATTTGCAGTTGCAGGGTTAAGGGTAGTGGGAGTTGGCACCCAGACCACTCCAATGGGCAGAAGTGGACTGGGTGCCTGGAGTGTCCCTTTAATGTTAGAACCTTTATGCGGGAGATCAGTCAAAAAAGTGGAAAGTGAACACCCTCTATATAAAAAAATAAAGGGACACTTTATATAAATGAAGTTGTTATAGTGCCAAGAGACCCACAGACTCACTTACCTCAAGGGGTTAAATGTCCTTGAACGGTTTAACCCTGTATTTACCTCCAGCATCTATCTCAGCTCCCCCCCTCCTTGCAAAAGGTAGATTTCTTTGCAAGCCAGTTTTGTGAATAGGAGTACTGATTGGCTCTCAGCCAATCGGCACCTGTCGGCACGCTGTACTTCCCAAATCTGAAATTTTGGAAGAAAAAAAAGGGGAACGGAAATCGGGGCTGGAAGCACTTCAGGGTTAAATCATTTGAAAACGGTTAAACCCCATGTAAGAATGTGCCGGGGCCTCCTGGAACAATAACAACTTCATTTAGATAAAGTTGTTTTGGTACCTGGAGTGTTATTTTACGCCATAGGTGCATTTCTGACTCAGTGCAGTACATTTACATTACAGTATTTTTTTTAGTGAAATATTTTAATGCACAGTGTCAGAAAAATGAGATCTGAGTAGAAATGGGGCACAAAATAAATTTTCTATAAATTGTTGCATATTTACCCCTTACTGAATCAACTTTCTTATGAGACCCAGTTTCCTACATTAGTCTAGTTCATGGCTTATATAATTTATAAAGTGTTAGTCTGCTGATGCACATACAGTAAGGACTTTAGAATGTTCAATTAGATCAATGTTAGAAATTATACTGATTACTGAGTTTGTCAAAACAGGATTCTGTATTTTCCATATCCAAAACTATCTCCTGCAACTTAAATTATGACAATCCCTGTTTTATATCAATGTGACTGGTACAAACAGCTGTGCCAAAGAGCACGCTCGTTCATTTCAACCCACCCTATAAACCACACTAAACAGAGGGTTGCTATGGCAACAAAATATGCAACATCCTGCAGAACTGGACAAGCCTAAAGGGCCTAAATTTTCGCATGATCCTTAGCTTTAAATTAGTATTTTCATTCCACAGTTCTGCAGGACAATGATACTATTTGTACCTGTAGTTTACTACTGTATAATTTTGTACTTACAGTTACATGTAATTATTAATAATCTGCTTGATAGTACTTTGATTGCCAAATATTGTAATTGTATGAGATAAATGGCTAGTCTGCTCAACCATTCCGCCTCGCCACTCCTAGCCATAAATTAATTTAAATAACTGTTTCTCTACTCTTGAGGGCCAATCTCACATCTATCCCTGCAACAAGCCCATTTAATTTTACTGGGCACAATCTACCCACCCACCCTGGTCCCTTCTACTTATTACCTTCACATGCGATCAGCTGCTGCAGTTATACCATTAACTCTCAATGCCATCTCATACAAATTCCTCTGCTGCCTTTTGTCTCACCTCCCCAGTTTAAATTGTAGACTGTAAGCTCACGGGCAGGGCCCTCTCTACCTCTTGTATCGGTCTGTTCTTATTGTATTGTCTTTTCCCCAATTGTACAGCGCTGCGCAATATGTTGGCGCTTCATAAATACCAGTAATAAATAATACATTTTAAAAAGTGTATGATTAAGTGTATTCTCATATAGAACTATTTGTTATTGGGGTGTGCTTTATAAATAGCCTTTTGTATTTGTTATTTACAGATTTGCTCCAAGGCACCATTTTATTAAGTACATCTGTACACTTACTCAGTATGCATATCTGTTTAACTAAACTGTTAATAATTAGAAAAATATTTCCTGTTGATAAATCTCGAGGGTTGCTGAGACATGCAGAGGTTAGTGTCAGAATTTATCATAAACATGTGAATCAACAGATCTGATCTGCCTTGTGTCAAAAGTTCAGGCTGGTGGTGTTGTGGTTGTGGGGTCAATGCATATGTTTGTGTGTGGACTGTTTGTATTATTTGTATGTGGGGAGGCTTATTGGCAGCTCTGTGTGTATATCTAGCAGTGTGAGTGGCTTCCTTGGGGTCCAGTGGGGACTGGACTGGCCAGGTACAGCTCAAGGGCTGCTTTGGGCTGCTGTACTCCAGTGCGGATTACCGCTCACAAGTTCTGGGCACTCTGTGCTGCAATGCGTAAATTGATGATTGTCCCTCATCTCTGCAATCAGCACCCAGTTTGCACTAACAGATACCCACTGGGACTCCTGATAGGCCAGATCCTGTTTGTCTCTGGCAGCCTTGAGTGCCATGTATGGCACACATGCCATAGGTTGCTGACCCCTGGTCTAGTGTGTTTCCCGCACCACATTGAGTCCATTCCACCACGAAATCATGCTGTTCTGGGAATAAAGGGAGGACCAGTATTAAAAAGTTTGAGAACTGTTCTATTGGTTGCCATGTTCCTCATAATCTCCTCTATCATGTTCATTTTGCTTTATTAAAAATTAAAGGAGCTTTCTAAACACCATAACAACCACAGTCCACTTTAACAGTTTTGGTGCCAGTAGTGCCCTGGCACCCTGCCTCAGAAATTTGTCAAACCGTTTAAGGACTTTTTACAACTTACCTTAGTCTTGCCTGATGCCTGTTGCCTGATTCTCCTTGTAGGAGAATCCTGTTCGGTCCACTGGGCTAAATAGGGCCAACCTGGGCCACTATAATTTGCTGTCCTATATTAGGCAGAGGAGACACTCGGCAGATGTGGTAAGAGTGCCTGGGAGACAATGGTAAACAATTCTTAAATAGTTTACCAAATTCTTCTGGGAAAGCACCGGAATGGGCTGGCGTGGTTATTGTGATTGGAGTGTTCATTTATATCTACTCTTGTTCATTGACAAACTTCATCTATACATTTCAGATCAATAAAACATTTTAGAAAATAATATTCAGGTATATGGTTTCACAATACATTTAAAATTGCAAACTCCATTTGATGTTTTCTTTAGTTCTCTATTAGACGTTTCTGGATGAAGATGGCAGAATGAATTGCTACAAACAGATAATTCCCATTGACTGGGCAGCTTTTTCCAGCTATAAAATTCAAGAACCTTCTCTTTATCAGAGCCCATCGCTGACACAGTCATATTATGTTCTCTGTCAGCTGCTTACCAGCATCAAAACACCTTCTGAACCATTGTCATCTCTATTAAATATACTTTGTCACTTGCAGAAGGGACTTTAACGGTTTGTATAGGAAGATCAAACTTAGACATATTTAGTTGTGTGGTTAAACATACCCAGTAGAAATTAATTGATATGAAATTCAAATACATGTACCATATGTAAACCAAATACTACATTAAAGTGAATATCAGTTTCAAATGACATCATCACATAAAAGTGCAAATAAGTGTAATTTCACTATACATGTATGACTTAAAAACAGGGTCAGCCCAAGACATTGTGCTGCTTGGGTCGAAGGATGAAATGCTGCCCCACCCCAACATCCCCTTGCGCACATTTAGGAGATGCAGTGTGTGTATTGTATGCAGTGTGTATAGTGGATACAGAGTGCGTGTGTGTGTGTGTGTGTGTGTGTGTGTGTGTAGTGGATGCAGTGTATGTGTGGATGCAGGATAGTGGGTGCAATGTCTTTATAGTGGATGTTGTGTAGTGGCTGCAGTGGCTGTGTAGTTGATGTAGTGTATTGTGTGCAGTGTCTGTGTTTGTGTCTTTTGTAAAGTGTAGTGGTTTCAGTGTCTGTGTGTAGTGCAGGTAATGTGTGCAGTGTGTGTACTGGATGCAGTGTCTCTGTGTAGTGCATGTAGTGTGTGCAGTGTATGTGTGTTAAGTGCATGTAGTGTGTGTAGTAAATGCAGTGTATATGTGTAGTGGATATAGTGTATGCAGTGTCTCTTTGTAGTGCATGTAGTATGTGCAATGTATGTGTTTGTAGTACATGTAGTGGAGTATGTGTGTAGTGGATGCAGTGTCTGTGTGTAGTGTGTGTAGTGAATGCAGAGTCTGTGTAGTGGATGCAGTGTCTGTGTGTAGTGGATGCACTGGCTGTGTGTACTGGATGCAGTGTCTGTGTGTAGTGCTTGTAGTGTGTGTAGTGAGGCTGTGAGAGGTGATCAGTTTTTTAAAAATTTATGATTACGTGTATTTTACCCTCCCTGCCTCTTACCTGTGTCAGCGGGGAGCACTAGTTTCCATGGTGGCCTAATGGCACATTTTACTGTGTCCTGTGGAAAAGGGGCACAGAAGTCTGATGTTTCCCTACTGCAGCCTTATGTTTTCTCCTCTCGCGAGCCGAGTGAGCGTTGCCGTGGCAAGGCTTAGCTTTGCCATGGCAACCCGCGGCAACGCTCTCACAGTGTTACGAGAGGAGAACATATGAAGCTACAGGAGGGAAACATCAGGCTTTTGGGCCCCCGCTCTACAACACAAATTAGCAGGGGCCCAGAACTGCATACATATATATATATATATATATATATATATAGCGGTAATCGATATATATGTAGAAAGGCCATTAGACCTGAATTTGTGGGAGGAATAAGTCCCCTACTTAAACTCCCAGCCCCTACTCACCTCTGCCGGTTCAGTTGATTGTCTATCTCCATAGCAACCAGCACTTCCGGTCCGAGTTTTACTGCCAAACGACTCCAGTCTCCTGCAGTAAGAGGTTTCCAGTGGAATCCTCCGTCCATTCGTTCTGCAGCCCTGCCACCAGCCTTCTTCACGGCCGCGGTACTTGTCTTCCGGTCACGAGACCGGCACGCTCACGTAAGCTTGTGAGGGAAATAGCATTCGGCTATTTCACTCCGTTCGGGCCTAAAAACGTAGGGGTAGGCTCCCTTTTTTCTATCACATTACCAATTTAGGTATACTTACCTATTCGTGCATTTCCGCATTCGCTTCACTAAAATAGACGAACGCTCGCTATACTTACGTTTCATGGGGGCTTTCGCATGATCTAACTGCCGAAATACAAGCATAACTCTAAGGCTAATCGTTTCAATCCTGTTTTACCGTTCGGTCATACGCACGAACCATGTACTTATTACTTACCTGTTCGGGCACTTTAAACGAATTGTGTAAAACCTGTTCACCCCTCGCTAACGTACCTAATTCATGCTATTCGTGCGGGAGTAAACGAACGCACATTATACTTAACCTAAGCAGGTCCCACGTTCGGCTAAAACTACCGATCCCCGTTCAGTATAATACAAACATTTCATGTACACAAATTCACTTTATTACATATACTGTCTGTTCGGTTATTTAACTGTTTGTACTACCTGTCAGTAGGAGTTATTAAATAAATTTATAAACTACAACCATTTATAACCTAAACTTTGTTTTACGGTTAACTATGTCTAAAAATAAAAAACCGTAGCCACTGTATCTTAGTAATCAGTTCTTTTTCCTACACCCACGTGGTTAGTAATTCATGTTTTACGTTCATTTATCAATTAAAACAAAATCCTCCTGACACCAAACAAAAGGGCAGAATTCTATAAAGTCCACAACAACTCTGTTCAAACACAACATACATATATTATTATTAACACGATCTCCTAGGGTAATATTGGTAAAACCCCTAAAATTTTATTTTTTAATCTACTACGTTTTCTCCTTAAAGTTACGCAGTCACTGTTACATTTCTTTGGCTCCACAGATTGCCTCAGTTCTATTATTTCTGCTTAAAGTTAGCAAATTCAAGGTCTTGTATTTACAAACCCAGGTATAGTATTTACTCACCATGGTGTCAACCATTTCCATGCCTCAATACTGCATGCACTCTAAACTTATCACAGAAAAAATTGGTTATTTATAACATACTGTCACAGCATTCGCTAATTATCAAATATTTAATGGGTTTAATCCGTAGCTCCAGAATTATTCTAGGCCTCCACCGGATTCTACGCAGGGACACCAGTTACGCTCATCCTAGTAACCGTATAACAAATCAAGGTATATTTCTCTACTCATTACAGGACCTTTTTCATACAAGACCTAACGCGGTCTTGATTTATTACAACTAACTCAAGGTCCTACGTCCTTGGTGTGTTAAATTCTCTAAATTTTTCTTACCCAGGAATACGGTCATACTGCCATCAGGCAAGAAATTACCCAACCTACCTAAACCCGGTACTCAGCCACACTACCAGGTACTTACGTCCCTATTCGTTACGGCATTCACTACCCCAAGGCCTCAATCAGCCTCTCTCTGTAACGTAAACTCGCCTCAGTCTTAGACTAACCATTCAGATCCCTCACTTCAGGATCTCACGTTGCGCCCCTAACAGACAACCCTTACCCTTACGCATAAATACATCAACATATGTCTTAATCCTTAGGCTTCTTCTACGAGGACAGCAGCAGCCAAGACTCGCTACATAAAAACATTTGAAGTTTCCAGCTCTCTATTATAAACCCTTCAAAGTTAGTATCCACACATTACACCAGAATTACCATTCAACCTTTAGTATACAAGTGAACTGGCTTGCAGGGTCTAGGCTACCGCCCTAGCTCACCCTAGTAAAACAAATCTGGTCCAGCGAGGCCATCTCCCACCTCAACACGGAGGTACTGCCCCACACCCAAATCATAGTTATATGCCTCGCCCACCCTACTACACGGCCACAAGTTTTGAATCTCTTTACAGTCACTGAGAGGCCAACACCCCGCCACCACGTCTGTTGCCACGATTTCTCTAAGCCAAATCATAGATAGAGCCTTTTTTTTAAGGTCTTTTATATCCAGGCTTCTTTGCCTGCTCCACGGGGTACCAGAGTCTTGCCCAGTTTCTTTGGAGCCCCACGCAAAGGCCGAATTAGCTATGTGGGGGACGTTTTTGGCAGATTGGAACGGTATTTCCATGTTTATCCCCCATCTCTCCACTTGTTCACCCATCATCCACACAGACGCTGCAGCCAACACTGGTTTCGCAGCCATCTTCAGGAACCACTGGTTCAGGGGTCACTGGCCCGCTGAGACGCATGCCTTGCCAGGATTCAGGGAGACCTCAGCCCTATTCGAAATTTATCCCATCGTGGCGGCCGCACACACTTGGGGTCATCTCTGGTCCGGCAAGGCAGTAAAATGCTATTCTGATAACTCGGCGGCTTACGAAATCATTAACAAGGGGCGCTCATCGTCCCTTACCATCATGCGGCTGATTCGCAAGCTGACCTGGCTGGCAGCAACCGTCCAGTTTCATATAGTTTGTTTTCACATCCCGGGCACCCACAACACGGCCGATGATGCTCTTTCTCGCTCTCAATTCCAGGTATTCTTCCAGGCACTCCCTACGGGCTTTCTCACAACACCATTAAACTTTACCTCACCGGGGTTCAGCACCATAGCCTCACCAATTTTCCTAACAACACCCCCTTCTTGTCATCATATCCCACTAAAAAAGTCCTGAAAGGTATATTAAAGGTTTTGGTTCCACTCACCACTACAAGACTACCTATAGATGGACCTATCTTTAAATCACTTAGCAATTTCCTTGATGAATTCCTGTTCAATCCCAACACAAACCTGGTCATCAAATCCGCTATTTATCTTGCTTTCTACGGTTTTCTCAGACCCAGAGAGATCACCGTTGTTTGTCAAGGAGATATCACGCACAGCCTAAAAACATCACACCTCACTAAGGTGGAGGATCACTACCTACTTATGATCCCATCAACAAAAACTAACCACTCACAACACCCCACCATAATTCCTCTCTTCCCTACCGATAATGCCTGGTGTCCGGTCAAGGTGCTAGATCACCTACGGTCAACCCATCACGCGCACTTACCAGACTCTCCGCTCTTATCACTACAAGGGCACCCGCTCACCACGGCTAAATTCACGGCACACGTCAGAACAGTACTATCCAAACTGGGTTACAATCTGGCTTCATTTTCCGGGCACTCATTCCGCATAGGAGCTGCTTCATCAGCCTCTAGCACAAACACCCACATCATCAAGAAACTGGGTCGTTTGAAATCCTCCATATATCGACCAGAAAAAGAGCTTCGTCAAGCTTTCAGGAACTTGGTTATGTAAAAAATGCAATAAAGTGTGTATTTTCTCGAACTTCTCTTTTGCCCTCTTTTATTTACAGGCCCACTCGTACGTTGGTTTCGGCACACCACAACCAACTTTGCCCTTTCAGATACTATCCATTACGTATTAAATTCCGAGCACAAGTAGAAAGGCCATTAGGCCTAAATTTGTGGGAGGAGTAAGTCCCCTACTTAAACTCCCAGCCCCTACTCACCTCTGCCGGTTCAGTTGATCATCCCCACCCACCTACACCCTGTTATCATTACACTCTCCCTGGTGGGCCCTCTTTTATTTACAGGCCTACGCGTACGTTGGTTTCGGCACACCACAACCAACTTTGCCCTTTCAGAAACTATCCATTACGTATTAAATTCCGAGCACAAATATATATATATATATATATATATATATGCATAGGCGTCCCAGGCTTCACAGCAGGTACTTTACAGTGTACATGGGTGGTAAAATGCAGCCCCTGTAAAAGTGCTGCCTGGAACCACTGGAAAGGCCGGCCCTGATTTGTTGCCTTTTTTGGATCAGCATAGATGGATCCGATAGTACCTGCTCTGCCTTTTTTTTTTTTTTTAAAGCTATAAATAAGTTTATAAAAAATGTTACTGTATTATAATAGTATATACAATAACAACAATTTCACAATTTTTTGGGGCACCATGTAAATTACAGGGGTAGGGATGGAGGGCAGTTACGGGGGTGGGGGTGGTAACGGGGGTAGTGGGATGGAGAGGGGGATGGAGGGGCATTACAGGGGGTGGGGGTGGTAACAGGGGTAGTGGGATGGAGGGAGCAGTAACAGGGGGGATGGAGGGGCAGTGACAGGGGTGGGGTAGTAACAGGGGGTAGGGGGATGGAGGGGCAGTGAGAGGTGGTAGGGGGCTGGAGGGGCAGTAACAGGGTAGGGTGAAGGAGGGGCATTGACAGGGGGTAGTAACAGGGAGTAGGTGGGGTAGTAACAGGGGAAGGGGAATGGAGGGGCAATGACAGAAGGAGTAGAGGGGCAGTAATATGGAGTAGGGAGGATGGAGGGGCAGTAACATGAGGTAGGGGGTCGTGGAGGGGCCTAAATTGCCTAATTAGAGAGCCGCCTCTGCATGCATGATGCCACTGCCTGTATTCACCAGAAATGCTAGTTTTTCTACAGTCATTTGTATTTCTTTTCTTAAAAGAAGCTCTCACTTCTGTCTGAGAGGAGGCAGGAAGCGGTTACTAATCAGTTTAACTACTTACATTGGGAGGACCCCAGGGCACTCATGACACCATAACCACTACATTGTGTTGTAGTGGTTATGGTGTTTAGAGTGTTCCTTTTAATACTCTGTTTTATAAACACCTAATTCTTTGCATGTAATACTTGCAGTGAGCATTTGTCACCTCTCTTGTACTTGCTTTTGGAGAAATTCAGACATTTTGTCACCTTTTGTGGTCTTTTCATATTTTGCAATATATCTAGTGATGAGCAAGATAATGCTGTATTCCCACAACTGTCACTAGCGACAGCCTTTTTTAAGGTTTTGACAACTGGAGGATTTACCATAAGAACAAGTAGTCCATAGGTTGCCTTATGATAACTTTTGACTGCACAGTGAAATTCTAACACAGTCTTTAGGAGCATTCCATAAAGATTCTACGTTGTATGAAATGCTCAAATGTTTTTTGGGGGGTGACAGAAATGCTTTAATATTTTCCCATTGGGAACAATAACAAATAACTTGAATTTTAGACTTCTTACATACCCATTAGACAGTACTGCTGTGTATCTACTTTGCATATTTTTTTCCTGCACACTCATTATTGTTCCATATCAGGAGACGGAGTTAATTTGTTAATGTATTTAAAACATTATTCCTTTTGGTGGTATTTCATACCTTGAGCAGAGGATTTCTGTTTGCATGAGTTAATCCTCCAGTGCCGTAGAAGAAGTGATGTTGATAATCATATTATATTTATTGTCTTTGAATCCACTCTCCAGACAACCATTTCCCCCTGAGATGTGATACAGTTGTTCAATGCTCGACCAAGCCCTGACATTCATGCCTGGAAGATATGCTTTTCTTTGTAGGGCTACATTTAGTCTTTATTTAGAACGTTTTTTTTTTTAATAATAAATAATGCATGATACCCAGAGATAGAAATCCAGAATAATATGCACTGTTATGGATCCTGTAAACAACGTGGTTTTGTATAAGAATAGAATTAACACGTAATCCTCCAATTTTATTAAAGGACACGGAGGCTCTTATTAGGCTTTCCTCTTTCTTTATTCCTCAGCAGCAAAGAAAAGCTAAGGTGTTTATTTGTAGAAAAAAGGAAAAGAAAACATGTATAACTACCCTCACAGGGTTAACATTACATCATTATCTCCTATCCAATAGGAGCAGTCCTTCTCTGATATCCTTTCCTGTAACCTCCTCCTCTTCCTCTTTCTTTGCTGCTGCCTCAGCTAAGTAACACTTTGTTTTTTCTCTTAACTGTCATTTGTACTTATATATGTGTGTATGACTTTATTTTAAATTATGCCTGTTTTGTGACCTGACTTAAACTCAGCAGAACGCATTGTGCGTTTGGTGTACACCCCCCCTTCAAGCTAACCCTCCGTGGGGGGGCCCCTTTCCCACATTGTCCCGCCGGTACCCCGCCCCCCCGCGGGGATACCGGCTCCACACTTGCCGCTGGGTAGTTTATTACCCCCCTCATCGGTCACGCGGCGCAGGGAATCCTCGAGGACCGGACCGGCTCTCTCTCCCGGCGGAGGGTTCCCCCGCCGCGGCCTCTCGTTCATGAGCGCCGCGCGCGCGCGCATGCGCGGCCCGTACTGGCGCCCATCTTAAAGGGGCGGCACTAGAAAAAATTTTGCCGCTCTTTTTTCTCCCTCAGCTCATTCAGCCCACTGCAGGGCGCGAGCTGATTGGTTTGTTTGCTGTACTGTTAGCTTGCCAGTGATCCCAGGAGCCATTCCTGAGGGAACACTCGGTAAGCTAACAGTACATTCTGTGCTTGTTGTCCTGCTGCCTTGTCTCTTGCCTGTTTTTAGTAGCTCATTACTGACACATCATGTAGCCATATACATAATCCTGTCTTTTAAACCCATGATGCAGACCCCTGAGGATTTCTCTGCCCCTGGCCCCAGTGATAGAGGTGATACCAAGGCCCAGCACGGGCCCTCTGTGGCTGAACCCATATCCCTGCATAGGGACATGGTGGCCCCTCTGGAACAATTGGACTCTGAGGAGTTCCACTCGCTCCTGGACGCCACCATGTCAAAATCGGTTACCCAAGCTATCTTTACCGCCATGGGGGTTATGTCGGATAACTTGTCACACTCCATTTCGAGTGCCATTAAGGCATCTAACCCCAACATGACTCAAGCCAGGGCCGCAGAGGGGGAACCTTTAAGCAGAGAGGGCCGTAAGGCCGTGAGTAAAACCCACAATGTGGGAACACATGCCTCCAAAACTAGACTGATGGACAGGGTACGTCCTGTCGCACCTGAGGTCGTGGGGCCCCACGAAAACGAGCCACCCTCCGGGCAAAAGCGGCGCGGACATGGAAGAGGGCAAAAGCCCTGTCAGATTCTTCCGACACTGATTCGGATAGTGAGGAGGTTTTGAACGAGTCGGACCCAGCCGACTCAGAAGAATGGGAGTTTTCCTCCCCGGACCAGAGTCCGACACGCAATCCAGCCAACCCCGTGCATGACACGGCGGATGACACCGCTATTCTGGACCCCCAGGGCGAACCTCTGTTCGACCCAGATACCTTACAAAACCCGGGGTCGGCGGAGTGGTATCCAACCGACAATGTAGCACGATACATAGCGGCCAGAATCCGCAAACCTTTCGATAAAGCCACCAGGCAAAAATTACGGGCTGAATGCCCACGCCCGACAGTGCCCGACATGGCCTGTGCCACACCAGATGTCGACCCCAAAATAGCACAGTTCCTGGGTAAGTCTGGCTGGAAGGCGAAGAAGGGACTTGATTACTCCCTATGCCACTATCAAGATAAGGTGCTGGATACATTGGGCCCTAGTGCCAAGATTTTTGAGTTGGTCGAAGCGGCCTTAAATGAGGGAACGCCTCTTGATTTACTAGCCATTAGAGGCTGGGCCCAACGGTCGATATGCCTCATCGGCAACGCTAACGCTGCACTGGCCACGGAAAGGCGCAAAACTATTTTAATGAAAATCGAGCCCAAGCTAGTTAACATGGCTCTCACCGAACCGGGGCCGCAAGCCAAGGGTCTCCTGTTCGGAGACAACTTTGTTAAAGAACTGGGAACTTATGTGAGCACATTTACGGCCCTAGACAAGGCACAGACAAATTTAAAAAGAGTGTTCTCTCCCAGAGTTTTTGGTAGGGCCGGCAGACACCGGGGCCGTCTGCCCGGCCGTTCTTCCCGCGGTTCCTACCGGGAATACAGAGGTCCCGCCACGGCTAGATTCCAGCCGCCAGAGAGTCGTACGCCCTCACCCTTCTTCCCGGTCATGGCCAGACCATGGCAACCTCGGGGACCCAGAGGCAACTCGTACAGCCGCCGACCTTATGGTAAGTGTATTACCTCCCCCCCTCCCGGGTGTACCGACTGTGGGGGGCAGACTGTTATACTTTATAGAGTCCTGGCAACAGCTGACTGCGGACGTATGGGTCCTCAACACCATCAGGGGTTACCACATAGAGTTTGTGCGACCCCCGGTCCAAACGCACAGGCCACACCGCATAGTTTTCTCCCCACAAGACAAGGGCCTGGTGAGTGAGGAGATTCGCACCCTCCAAGCGAAGGGCGCCATATACCGGGTCCCTTCACCATCCCCTGGGTTCATGAGCAATCTCTTTCTGGTACCCAAGAAGGGCGGCGGAGTACGCCCAGTCATCAACTTGCGGCCACTAAACGCATTTGTGCGGTACCACCATTTCAAAATGGAGGGTATCCACTGCCTGCGAGACCTGCTCAGGTTAGGGGACTGGATGGTGAAGCTGGACCTCCAAGATGCATATCTTACAATCCCCATTGCGGAGGAGTGCCACCACCTGCTCCAATTCCAATGGGAAGCGGCAATGTGGCGATTCCGCTGACTTCCCTTTGGTCTCTCATCGGCCCCTTGGTGCTTCACCAAGCTGCTGAAGCCGGTGGTCGCCTCTCTACGCAGCAGAGGAGTACGGATGATCATTTATCTGGACGATATGCTGATCATGGCGCACGAGGCCCGTCAATTGCAACAGCACCTGGCATGGGCAGTGTCACTGCTGCAAAATCTGGGATTTCTCATCAACTGGGAAAAATCGGTGCTTACCCCGTCCCAGAACATAGAATTCTTGGGTTTTCACATAGATGCGACTACCGGGACGCTCAGCTTACCGACGGACAAGGTCAAACTCATCAAAAAGGAGATCCGCAGAACACTCAAGAGGCCGGTACTGACACTCCGGCAACTAGCCAGAGTAATCGGACTCCTCTCAGCCTCCATCCAGGCCATATTCCCGGGGCCACTGCACTACAGGGCCCTACAGCGTCTAAAGGCCACACAACTACGCTCAGGGCATGCGTACTCCGACTCTGTGCCACTCGACTACGAGGCCAAACAGGAGCTCACATGGTGGCTGCTACACATGGAGGCGTGGAACGGCAGAGCAATATTCGGGTCTGCCCCAGACTTCATCGTAGAGTCCGATGCGAGCACGCACGGTTGGGGAGCGCGCTGCGGGCCTACCTCCACCGGAGGAACCTGGTCGTGCTCAGAGAAACAATTACACATCAACGGTTTGGAACTCATGGCGGGATCTTTTGCCCTTAAGAGCCTCCTCGGGGGCATAACCAATTGCTCCATCGTCCTACGCATGGACAACATTTCCGCAGTCCGCTACATCAACCACCTCGGTGGCACGAGATCGAAGATTTTGGCGGACCTGGCCAAGGAGTTCTGGCAACACTGCCTGGAACACAACATCTCGGTCCAAGCGGAATACATCCCGGGTATGTCCAACGTGGTAGCGGATTGGCATTCCAGACACATACAAGACGCCAGCGACTGGCGACTGGACCGCGATGTGTTCTTACAGCTTCAGGCGCTCTGGGGCCCGATGCAAATCGACCTGTTCGTATCCCGGCTGAACTCACAACTGCCAACGTTCTTCAGTTGGAGACCAGACCCAGACGCACTAGCAGCGGACGCTTTTCTCCAACACTGGCCGAACAGCCGATTATATGCCTTCCCTCCGTTCTCCCTCATAGCTCGCACTATAGTACATCTCAGACGTAC
Organism: Pelobates cultripes; assembly: GCA_933207985.1. NCBI lineage: Eukaryota > Metazoa > Chordata > Amphibia > Anura > Pelobatidae > Pelobates > Pelobates cultripes. Next base: position 212,841,929 of record OW240917.1, read on the forward strand.
TCAAGCGACCCTGGTCCTCATAACACCGTTTTGGACAACCCAACCGTGGTTCCAGACTCTAATGGAAATGTCCATGGACTTCCCGAGACTACTCCCGGACCCCTGGTTCCTTTTATCAGACCCAGAGGGCAATCCACATCCCCTCATGACCCAGGGGCGACTCAAATTCTTAGCGTGGCTCCTTTCAGGGGACCCTGGAGCATACCGGACGTTCCACAGGACACTGTCGAACTACTGTCGGGAGCTTGGGCACCTGGAACTAGACGCTCCTACCTCTATGCCTGGAACGGATGGGCTAGTTGGTGCATGGAACAACAAGTGGATCCCGTACGTGCTCCTGTAAGTTATCTGTTACGGTTCCTCACCAACCTACATAATCAAGGTTTGGCCTACCGGACCATCAACGTCTATAGATCAGCAATCTCAGCAGGGCACCAAGGTATAGAGGAAACCCCAATGGGTCAGCAACTTCTTGTATGCCGTCTCCTAAGGGGCATTCGCTTTGCCCGCCCACCACGACCCCGATATTCGTCATTGTGGGACGTCAACTCCGTGCTGACGCTGTTAGAGTCCTGGCCTCAAAACTAAACACTTACGCTCAAACAACTGTCAGCGAAACTGACCATGCTCCTCTGCCTGCTATCTTGCAAGAGGGTATCAGACGTTAGAGCACTGGATGTTGATGCACGCTCCTTTACCCCCACAGGAGTCTCATTCAACATCTCCAGACGTACGAAATCGTCAATTACATCAGTCTCATACCCTTCGTTCCCACACAACGAGAAGCTCTGTCCAGTACACTGCCTACGAGAATATGAGAAACGAACCTCGGAATTCAGGAAATCAACACATCCGGAATTGTTTCTGGCCATCAGACAACCACATCAACCTGTCTCCACGGTAACCCTCGCCCGCTGGGTGAAATGGATAATGACGTTAGCTCACATAGATACCTCCGTATATGGCGCACACTCTACTAGAGGAGCCATGGCATCGAAAGTGTTCACGTTAGGTTGTAGATTAGAGGACCTCATGAGAACGGCAGACTGGTCCAGGGAATCAACGTTTAAAGAATATTATTTTCGGCAAACAGAACACGTGTCGAGCCTAGTTATTTCACAGCTTTGAACTAGCCTAATAAGAGCCTCCGTGTCCTTTAATAAAATTACCAGATTTTACTAATTACATGACGTAAAGTCATGATTTTATAAAGGACACGGAGGCGAGTATTAGCCCGCCCGGAACAGATACACAAGTTGTGTATCCCAACCCAGGTACGTACTAGGTATTTTGGTAGAAAGAGTTCCCTTTTCATATAAGTGGTTCTTGGTAATACATAACGTTGTTGGCAATGACATGTTTGGTTAAACATAACGGTTTTCATAAACAGCTCAAGTTTGATATATAAGAGTAAAACGACGATAGTTGGCAAGGACACGCTTTACCACTATTTTCTTTGTTTTCCAGCGTGAACAATCCTACAACTCCTAGTATGGACGACAAGTTCAAGTTCAAGGGGATCAGTTCCGGAGGACCCCGGCGTTTTATTCCCCATGGAAGAGTTCACGGTCAAGTTCAATGTTCAACTGTTTTTTGTGTTTAGGTTGTGTTCGACCGAGTGGATAGTTACTTGGTACAGAAACGAACTTTAGCTTCGGCAACATCAAGAAAGAGGAAGAGGAGGAGGTTACAGGAAAGGATATCAGAGAAGGACTGCTCCTATTGGATAGGAGATAATGATGTAATGTTAACCCTGTGAGGGTAGTTATACATGTTTTCTTTTCCTTTTTTCTACAAATAAACACCTTAGCTTTTCTTTGCTGCTGAGGAATAAAGAAAGAGGAAAGCCTAATACTCGCCTCCGTGTCCTTTATAAAATCATGACTTTACGTCATGTAATTAGTAAAATCTGGTAATTTACTTTAGTGTTTGCTGAAATAAGGTAAAGGAGAATAAATAGATAGAATCTCTGATGTGGACACTTTATTAATATCTTCATCATAGTCCAGTGATGGTGAACTAATGACACATTTGCCGCAGCTGGCACGCAAAGGCCTGTTTGTGTATTTTGGCATGTGAGCCATACGTTCGCCACATTGAGAGAACAAAACCTAAGGCCAACAGGGAAAATCAAGGGATCTCCCCACCTTCCGCTGTAGGCCTGGCACTACCATAAAGAATGGACTCCACGGCTGGTGACGAGATCAAAGATCTATCTCACCGGGCAAACCGCCCTCAAGTTCTCCTTCTACTGTAGCCGATCATTGCCGTGGTTTACCATAGCAGTAATTTCAGCCTTCTTTCACTTGCCGAAACACTGACAAGAAGGTCAGAAAGATCATCATTTGTTACTGTATCTCTTGTGCAGAGAGGACTTTCTGACATTTTGGTTCTGAACTATCCTTATGGGTGCGATCAGTCTAATATGCAAAATGGCATAGGTTCTCTTTGTAATTGCACATGTGAGCAAAAACCTCATTCCCAGGTCAAAGGGTCAGAATTGTACTTACCACCACCGGACCACCAGGGATGGCTGTGTCCCCCCTCCTTCATTAAAGGTAAGCAAGAGGGAGGGGGGATACAGATTTAGTATACTTTTTTTTTTTAACCACCCCCTCCCCACACACAGTACCTCTACCTACACAGAGCACCCCTCCACCCCCACACACACAGCACCCCTACCCCCAACACACACACAGCACCCTTACCCACACAGAGCACCCCTACCCCCAACACACACACACACAGCAACCCCTACCCCCCCCAGAGCACCCCCTACCCCCACACACACAGCACCCCACCCACAAATGTACAACACACACACAGCACCCCTACCCCCAGAGCACCTCTACACACCCCCCACACACAGCACCCCAGGCAATTCCCCCTACATAGCACCCCTACCCCCCTAGAGCACCCTTATCTCCCCACACACATCACCCCAACCCACACAGTGCACCCCTACCCCAGCACACATGCAGCACCCCTACACCCCAGAGCACCGCTACCCCCCACAGCACCGCTACCTCCCACAGCACCCTACCTCCCAACACACAGCACCCCTACCCCTCCACACACACACACAGCACCCCTACCCCAACACACACAGCACTCCTACCCCAACACACACACAGCAGCCCTACCCCCAGCACAGCACCCTTACCCCCGCCCAGCACCCCTACCGCCTCACAGCACAGCACCCCTACCTACCCTCACACACAGCACCCCTCTCACACACACACACACACAACACCCCTCACACACACAGCACCCCAACACATAGCACCCCTACCCCCACAACACACACACAGCACCCCCACCCCCAACACACACACACACACAGCACCCCACCCCAACACACACACACACAGCACCCCTACCCCCACACACACAGCACAGCACCCCTACCCCCCACACAGCATAGCACCCCTACCCCCACACAGCACAGCACCCCTCACACACACACACACAGCACCCCTCACACACACACACTTTATCCCTCAATGCCATGTGTGTGTGTATTCAGCAGTCTGTGTGTGTGTATTCAGCAGTACGAGTTGTTTTTTCTAAATTTAAACATCAGTATTCAGGTTTAATTGCAGTGTTGGCACTTTGAAGAAACAAACGTTGGCATGTATTGCGGTTTGGGCACTCGGGCTGAAAAAGGTTCACCATCACTGTACTACACTGTATTTTAGAACAGTTTGACTTCTTAACTAGGGTCCCTGTCACAACTCCCCAGCTCACTGCAGCTCCCAGGAGAGCTGGAATCTGCTGCCTAGGACCTTCTATTAGCTCTCCTGAGCTAAATCTTGCAGGTCTCTCTCAACCAGTGAGCTAATCCCAATCCACACATCTCCTCACTGTGACTCACACAACCTCCATTAAAAAAAAAAAAATAAATAAATTCAATCAGATCTTACAGCACAGTCTGTTTACTTTAGCTGTTGTTTAATTGCACACACAGGACGATCCGTATTAGCCAACGAACTTAGGGAGAAGGTTAGCCACAGGCTATGCTAGTGTCATTAAAATAGGTTATGTCCAATACAGAAGTATGCCCAATACAAGAAGTCAGGAAGGGAGAGGTCCTTGGACCTCACTATGGCAGTCCAGGTATGTCGCTAAGGGTTTTTTAACACCGTCAATACAATTAATTGTTTACTGATTTTATGCTTGGCATTCAACTTCTTCTAGGAATATTTACTAAACCATGTGGAGAATTGATAAGAATACAGTGAGGGAAAAAAGTATTTGATCCCCTGCTGGTTTTGAACATTTGCCCACTGACAAAGAAATGATCAGTCTATAATTTTAATGTTAGGTGTATTTTAACAGTGAGACAGAATAACAAAAAAAATCCTGAAAAACGCATGTAAAAAAAGTTATAAATTGATTTGCATGTCAATGACTGAAATAAGTATTTGACCCCTTCGACTTAGTACTTGGTGGCAAAACCCTTTTTGGCAATCATAGAGGTCAAACGTTTCTTGTAGTTGGCCACCAGGTTTGCCCACATCTCAGAAGGGATTTTGTCCCACTCTTCTTTGCAGATCCTCTCCAAGTAATTAAGTTTTCGAGGCTGACGACCCGTTTTCAATGCCCTGGCTGAGGTAAGGAGGTTTTTACACAAGATTTGATGCTACATGGCTTTGTCCATCGTCCCTTTGATGCAGTGCAGTTGTCTGTTCCCTTAGCAGAAAAACATCCTCAAAGCATAATGTGTCCATCTCCATGGTGGACGGTGGGGATGGTGTTGTTGGAGCATTCCTCCTCCTCCAAACACGTTGAGTTGATGCCAAAGCGCTCGATTTTGGTCTCATCTGACCACAATACTTTCACCCAGTTCTCCTCTGAATCATTCAGATGTTCATTCCAAACTTCAGATGGGCCTGTACATGTGCTTTCTTGAGCGGGTGCTTCAGTCCTTCACGGCATAGTGTGTTACCAATTGTTTTCTTGGTGACTGTGGTCTCAGCTGTCTTGAGATCATTAACAAGATTCTCCCGTGTAGTTCTGGGCTGATTTCTCACCGTTCTCATGATCATTGAAACTCCACGAGGTGAGATATTGCATGGAGCACCAGACCAAGGGAGACTGACAGCTTTTTTGTGTTTCTTCCATTTGGGAATCGTCGCACCAACTGCTGTAACCTTTTCACCAAGCTGCTTGGCGATGGTCTTGTAGCCCATTCCAGCCTTGTGCCTGACATCCTTGGACAGCTCTTTGGTCTTGGCCATGGTGGAGAGTTTGGAATCTGATTGATTGATTGCTTCTGTGGACAGGTGTCTTTTATACAGGTAACGAGCTGAGATTAGGAGCATTCCCTTTAAGAGAGTGCTCCTAATCTAAGTTTGTAACCTGTACAAAAGACACCTGGGAGACAGTAATCTTGCTGATTGATAGGGGATCAAATACTTATTTCACTCATTGACGTGCAAATCAATTTATAACTTTTTTGACATGCGTTTTGCTGGATTTTTTTTTGTTATTCTGTCTCTCACTGTTAAAAAGTACCTACCATTAAAATTATAGACTGATAATTTCTTTGTCAGTGGGCAAACATTCAAAATCATCAGGGGGTCAAATTCTTTTTTCCCTCACTGTATGACTGTTTTCAAGCCAAACTAACGGAATTAGGGAAATTCATTTAACTCTGCTTTTTTTCCAGCCCAGCTATTCTGGCTTAATTGGAAACTCCCTGGTCAGTGCACTTTAATTCTTAGTATTTTTTTCATTTAATAATTCTATCAAGAGAACTGGGGTCTACAACCCTGCACCAACAGAGGTGATGGTTATAAGATGAATGGATTAATTTCATTAAACAATGTTATATACTATTTATTCCAACTATCTCATCCAACTGGACTAATATTATCTGAGCTGCAGCTTTTTTCAGAAAATGTTTTATTTATTTTTAAATAATGTTATGTAATATGTTCTAGTTTTTTTAAAAAAAAGGCAAATAGACAGAACTGAAAACCTTTCATGTGCATTCATGAGACAGAGAAAACTGTATTTGTGCAGAATCTTGGCTGAATGAGCTAGAGAATGGAAAATATTGTACAGACGGAAAAAAATTATTCCCTTGGCAGCCAGTCGCACATTGCAGTAAATTGGGTAAATATGACTAAAGTTTAAAGCAATGGACAAACTGAATGTGTCACGTGTGACCCCCTTGATGCATTTTGAGAACAGCTAAAATCATGTTTTTTGGTTAACTCTTTGAGTATTAAGAGTGTGAATGTACAATTTATGTCCTTTCAGTTCTGAAGATGTTCTGAAGTGGTTGTAGGAATGTTTTGTTGCCATAGTATTGGGCAAAATTGTGGCTCTTGGTCTCTGTGAAAAAAAAAAAAAAAAAAAAGAAGTAACATACTGAAAACTAGGAGGAGTTTTTACAACACCACACAGTAATCATTTAAAGGGTTACTCCAACCTGCTCCAGTTTAACATAGGGCGTAATGGAGCTGAAGCTCCAGGCTCATCCTCATGGAATCGGGCCATTTTTAAACTACTTTTCACATGCTTTTGCTTTGTGCAGAGTGCATTAACCCCTTCAGGACCAAACTTCTGGAATAAAAGGGAATCGTGACATGTCATGTGTCCTTAAGGGGTTAAAGGACCACTATAGTGCCAGGAAAACAAACTTGTGTTTAACCCCTTAACCCCCTCCCGCCGGGCTCAAGAAGGGTTAAGGGGTTAAACACTTACCTTTCTCCAGAGCCGGGCTCCCTCGGCGCTGGGGAAATCTCCTCTCTCTTCCGATGTCAGCGCTGAATGCGCATGCACGGCAAGAGCCGCGCGTGCATTCAATCAGTCCATAGGAAAGCATTTCTCAATGCTTTCCTATGGACAGCAGCATCTTCTCACTGTGATTTTCACAGTAGGAAGCGCGGAAGCACCTCTAGCGGCTGTCAATGAGACAGCCACTAGAGGCTGGATTAACCCTAATGTAAACATTTCTCTGAAACTGCTATGTTTTCAGCTGCAGGGTTAACCCTAGATAGACCTGGCACCCAGACCACTTCATTGAGCTGAAGTAGTCTGGGTGCCTATAGTGGTCCTTTAATTATCCCAATTGTTCTCCAGCCTTTTACTACTCACGTGAGCCTACTTAAATCCTTCTCTGACATCACTTCCTGGCCTTGTTGTTGTCGAGAGGGCATTATAGTATTCAGCGAGTTTTCTGGTTTTCACTTGGCTCTGTTATGCTATTACTCTTACCTCTGACATTGGCTTTGTGTACTCGATTTTTCTACCTTGACCTTGGCCTGTTTCCAGTTATACCTATATTCTATCAGGACTATAGTCTATATTAGAGAAAAAGGATAGGGTCGCACTCAGCCACAACAATTCAGCCCAGGGTGCTACTGAGCATGGGTCAGCAAAAAACCCCAAGGAATATGTACAAATAGAAAAATCTCAGGCACTCACTGCGATTGTTTCCAGGCAGATTTATTGCAACTTTTCGACCTGTAAAAATCTTTATCAAGCTAACACCACAGTGACAAAATTGCACTTATATACACACAAGTTACAAACAAACAATCAATTAATTAAGTAAACAATTAGGCAATTAGAAATGTCATTAGACAAAGAAGTGTTAAAAATAATACAACAATATATCAAGTTAATACATCAAACTTTTACAAAGACATGGTAAGGAATAAATAGATAAATGGCTGAAACAGATAGTCAATGAAAATACAAGCAGTCCAGGTTTTACTCAAAATCACATAAACAATTATATATGCACAGATCTTTTAGATAAATATATCACCAAACTAAAGTTGTGCAGTTGATCATATGAGACTATACCTGGGATTCAATGAGATACCAAGCACATCGAGGAGACCAGACCGCCTCTCCCACGTGACTAGACGCGATTACGTCACAAGCCACGTCAAAGGTACGGTGGCCGCAAAGGGTATACAGCATCTGAAATCCGAGCGCATGTGCGAAAAGAAACCTAATCGCGCATGCGCTTAGAACCAAGACGCACATCCAGGGCAACAGGCGATGCATAGAAGTGTGCATCAGCCCGTAGCCAAATATCATACACATATCCCCAGGCTGAACGAGCAGTTTTTGGTGTCATAACATGGTGTTAGCTTGATAAAGACCTTAACAGGTCGAAACGTTGCAATAAACCTGCCTGGAAACAATTGCACTGAGTGCCTGAGCTTTTTCTATTTGTTAATATTGTATGTTAGAGCATGGCCACTCTAAGGTCCAGGAATATGCGCTGTATCTTTTTAACTATTAGTTGTCTCTTGCTTTCGTGTTGGGGTAGAACCTTGACATCATTAAAACCAGGGGGACCACATGTCCCTCCAGCCACCTCCACGCAGACTGAGCTGGCATACGTCCTTATAGTCAGAGCGGTCTGATTGGCTGGCTTATTAGGCAAGTCCTAGACTTAGTAACTTAGTCAAATTGTTTGAAAGATGGTATCAGCAATAGCCCATTTGTAAGATGTTGGTGTTTTCCTTTGACCATGCAGACTAGCAAATATTATCAAGCACTGAATTTTTAGAATTGAATTTAAACAATTTAAAATCATGAGGTGGAACTTATAAGACATCACCTCATGAATATACTGTGGCTTATTTTTCAGCAGATTTGCTGTAAACCTCAATTAAACATAAGCTATTTACTTTTAAGGTACCTACAAGAACATTAATATAAAATTTAATAATTCTTTGCAAGGGTGGTGTTTGTTCTTTTTTTAAATTATTATTTTTATTCATTTTACTTCTCCATCTATTTTTGTTTTGTTTTTTTTACTGACATGTTAATTGTATTTTCTTCCCAGGATGAGGTAAAATTGCCATCTAAGCTGAGCATCAGCAAATCTCTAAAGGACACAGAGAAGCAAGAGGTAGAGGAAGAAGAAGAGCATAAAGAAAATAAGGAAGAAAATGAGAATATACAGCTCTCCTCAGACGAGGAGGTGGAACTGGAAGAAATCATTGAAGAGTCCAGAGCTGAACGCATCAAGAGGAGTGGGATGAGACGTGTTGATGATATTAAGAAAGCATTCTCTAAAGAAAAGATGGAAAAGACCAAGGTTAAGACCAAAGAGAACCTAGAAAAAACAAAGCAAAATCTGGAGAAGACCAAACACAACATAGAGAAAAAGATGACCAAGCTGGGAACCAAGATAGTGACAAATGAAAGACGAGAGAAAATGAAGACCTCAAGAGACAAGTTCAAAAAATCCTTCACTCCTGACCACCCTGTATATGCCCGGTCCAAAACAGCAGTGTACAAGGTGCCCCCATTCACTTTCTATGTTAAAAAGATTAGGGAGGGTGAGGTTGAAGTCCAGGCCACAGAAATGGTAGAGGTTGGTGGGGAGGGTGAAGAAGAAGAAGCAGCTGACCTGCTGAGAGGTGAGAGTCCCGATCCCAATTCCCTCCTGCAGATCTCTGAGGACACTGATGCTGTGTTGGCTGAAAGAAGTGACAGCGACTAACAAGGAAAAATTCAGTTTCCTCCACTTGGACAGCTTACTACCTTTCACATTTCAAACCAATTTACCTATCTTACCTTTCATATACACACATCTCGTTCCTCTATATTTTTGCAGTTATAACCACACGTCAAAAAAGAAAAAACTGAAAAAAAGAAGATATATTTACGCATATGTAACTTACGCATAACTACTTAACAGGCTGCACTAGCAAATACAAAATAAATTTTTTTTAAATTCCATTATTATATTTATGTAACCAAATCACAGATACTTTTTTTTCTCTACTATCCCGTTAGTTCCTACCAATAATTATTTCAGGGTTTTTTCCCCCCAAGAAAAGGATCTGTGCCAAGTTTGCCCAACTATACTGTGTTTATAAGTCAGCCATGTCATGTACTCTACAGATGTTTCTGAGATCAATATTGCTTCCCACCTTATTATAAATAAAAATGCAAGTAATGTGTTAGCAGGATCATAGTTATAATGCAACTAGCCTTATGTTTAACATTTACAACAGGGTTTATTAGCTGAATAGTGAATTGTGATGTTGAAAAAGAATTACGAGAATTTTAGGCCAAAAGGCTGTGATGCAAAAAAAACAAAAAAAAAAACTCATTCACAATGTGATTATTTTGATCTGCATTTTACAATTTAAGTTTTAAATTTACATGATTCACAATTTAGTAAATGCTCAGTGTATAAGTGAAAGTTTGGTGAACATTACTTTCACTGTTCAAAAATGAAACAAACAAAAAACCTATAGAAGTCATTCGAATAAGTCACTCTCATAAAAAAATTAAAACCCAATAAAATCCACACTGCACTTTTTACTCTTTTTCCCAATCCCAGTTCTTTAATTACTTGCTGTTGCTAGATTTAGGATAAAATGTAGGCATTCTTTAATAGCAAAATTGCATTATATTTCACACTAATAAAAGCTATGCAAAGAGCTAAAACAGTCAAGACCGTGCAGATTGTTTGTTGTGGTTAGGGCTGCTCTTTGGTTGACAAGGGATAGAAAAGAGGCTGAAGAATAGTGTCTGGGTTGATGTGAGATATGCATGTCCTTAAATTGTTTTATAAATGGCATACCTCTGAACCGATAAAAGAAGTGATGCATAAGTGAAATATTGAATGAGCAGCACAGAGAAAATATTTTTTTTAAATAAGCACTGTAAAAATGTTATGCTGTTTTTGAATGGAGACATGTATTGAGGGAGATGCAGTTTATTTAGCATGTAGCAGAGAAAGCAGAGGGGTCTCATTGCTGTACCCATGAGACATAGTAGAAATTAAGACGAATGTAGTCATTCCTTTAGGTAGCTATATGTCAAAATTGTCAAAAGGACAATAGTACTTAAGATGAAAAGCTTGTAAAAAGGATGTACTAGCTTAAAGATGCAAGTGGCGTTTAATGTCAGATTCTGTTAACTGATTAGAATTACATTTTATGTAAACGAATTAGCTTCGTGGGAGGGCTGGCAAGGGTAATTGCCCCACAGCCTCTAGCAAACAGGCTTTATGGGCTGTAGCCTCAGAGCACCATTGTTCTGCTGATTAAAAGCAAGTAGAGATAGGATGGGATGTCCGTTAGCAGGCAACTACAGAAGTAAGGCAGTAGACATGGATTGTGTAGGCCAGGGCCTTTGCTAGTGTGGGTTTGCGCTTGTGTTGGTGACCCATATTCCCAGTGTTCTCCGTGGCTGGACTGGCACACTGGTAATGTTTCCTGTGAGAAAGCAGTACCCGAGCTCCCTTGCAAGACTAATGCGTGTATAATATAGAGATGCTTGCAAATAGCTTCTGGATGAGCTGAGACAATGTTGTGAATAGAGTCATGTTGATCACTTAGGCATACACAGATTTCTGTCAATGCTCCCTCATGCTTTGTAGAACATATTTATTCACACAAAGATCCATGAAATTTTTGTGCAGGCCAATAGTTTGTACTGACCTTGTATATTGACATAGGTTGCCAGCCCACCTCAGAAACACATTGATAAAGAGGTTAAAATGCTCCTTTTGCAATACAACAGTCCGTTTTAGAATAAGAAGATAGTGTATTATACTGTCAACACTTCTAGGCAGAAAATAGAGGATTATCCTGAAATCCAGAAGTTAGAGGTACAGTCTGGCAGCTTAATGGTAATACTAAGGGTAAGTTCCTAGAAATATATATACCACACATTTACTACTCACCAATTCTATTTCAGTGTATTTTAGAGAAGGTGTCATGGTAGAATAAGGCATGCAAAAAATAAGAGAATAGCAGTATCTTATGATACCCTTTTTATTTAATGTTTATTCCAACCACTTCTGCTTTTAGAAGTGGTTGTCATGCAAGAAATCTGTATGTGCAGCATTTCAGCTCGAAAGGCTGCCTATACAGAGATATTTGTACTTTTGTGCCAGGTGTAATAATACCTTTAGCACACGTGACCGAGTCAGTGTTCCAGACTCTAATGTGAGTCCTGTGCCAAATATACACCAGCTGTCACTCAGCTCAACTCATATACACCAGCTGTCACTCAGCTCAGCACATGTAAATATACACTGCACCCATGCAGGGTGCTTTCTCGATTTCTGATAGAGAAGCATTTGATTCAGGATTTCTCTGTCAGAATGATCTGACTGGCAGTCACGGTGCTTGAAGTGCATGCACCGTAGCTCTAACAATGCTTCTCTATGAGAAGCAATTTGATTGGACCTCGGACCAAGAAGCAGTAAAGTGGGATGGCATGGATGTAGGAGGGGGACACTTAAAGGGAAACTTTGCCCCAGCTCTGGATTTAAGGTAAGTGCATCAAGTGCATTTTATTTTATTGGAAAATGGGGGGCAGTAATTCCCAGTGACCCTATGCTAAGACATGAGAAATAAGTACCAGTGCGAAATGGTATTGCAATAAATGGTGCAGCTGGTGACTAATTTATGCCTACTAGTGTTATTCAACATTGTGCTTAATTTATTGAGAGCTCTAATGTGTCTTGGCCCTAGTGGTCTTAAAATAGTCTATATTCCCAGGTGTGTGAATCGCGGATAAGATATTAATGTTTACCTTACAAAGCACGGCAATAAATATATACTAAGAAGATTAAGCAACTTCCCCCCCCCCCCCTTTTCTTAAATCTTGCACTGCCTTACTCTATACTAAATCTGGTGTAGAACTATTTGAAAAAATAAATTAAACTATACTGATTTTAAAATAGACGGGGAATTTAACATCTAGTTATCACTCTGCAGATAAACCTCCGACTTCTAAACAGATTGGGTAACAGAGAAATCAAGTTTATGTATTAGGTAATGTGTCACAGTTGTTCATGAAGATATATATTACTTCTGAACGTTCATGTTAGGAAATAAAATTCCTATTATTTAGAAATTTGGCAAGGGGGTGTAATATGTGGCTGTGCGCTTGCCAGAAGGATGTGAAAAACCATTAAAAACATGTCCTTATTAACATGTAAAGACATTAAACACTATATTTTGCCTTGTTTGGGTCTGTTTTTTGGGGGTTCTCACACTGAAGTGAGTGGACGCATGTCAGTTATTTGTCTCCAGGCAACCTACATTTGCAGGAAAGTTATGGAATGTCTGTACAACATTCCAAGTATCACAGGATAATTAGGCAATGCGTTATCAACAGTGCCAGGAAGCCAAAATTTAGGTCAAGGTCAGACAACCTTCCTCACTCCAGATGCTCTCACAGCTATAATTCTAGCATAGCATAAGGAGAGATATAGTCCACAACATCTGGAGTGACGAATGTTAGCTACCGCTGGTTAGGTTCTGGGGAGGGGGAAAATATTTTAAATTAACATCCACAATCTCTGTCTTGCATACACTAGTTAAAAAAACAAAGTGGAGAACACATGAAGAATCGTCCACCACGTTATTATATTATAAGGTATCGTCCACCACGTTATTATATTATAAGGTTATCGTCCACCACGTTATTATATTATAAGGTATCGTCCACCACGTTATTATATTATAAGGTTGTATATTTCTATTTACACCTTAGAAGTGATTACTTCACCTGTTTTGCATTCCTACTCATCTCTTTTGTTACATGAAGAATCCATGAAAAAAACAGCTTAAATCCCGATTGCATTTTCTTCTGAAAGATCTTTACAACCATATCTAGCATTGCAAAAAAAAAAAAACAGTTGGCCATTCAAAGTCTTCACCTCGGACTTGCTATGGGGGGGGGGACTGTTTTGTCCGATTTGTATATGAAGTTTATTGCAAAACAACTTTCAAATTGCCTTTAACAAAAATATCAAATGTGTTTTGTTAATTTGCCAATTTAACAGACACTATAAGCACAAGCACAATTTTAGCTTAATGAAGCAGTTTTGGTGTATAGATCATGCCCCTGCAGTCTCACTGCTTACTTCTCTGCCATTTAGGAGTTAAATCACTTTGTTTATGCAGCCCTAAGCACACCTATACACTTCATGTATAGAGAGATTAAATTTTTTTAACTTGTTGTGTTGTTTAGTGTGTTTAATTTAGAATTAATCTCCTGCTTAATTAAATAACACACAAAAGGAGTCTTCTGTGTGTTATTTAAGTTTAGTTAGAAACGATCTTCTAACTTAAACACATGTATATCTGAATGGAAATTAAACCTTTTTTTTCATGTTGGCAATGCAATTTACAGCCACAGTGGCTAGTGCTCGACAAACTAAAAACAAATTGCTTTGACACCTCAATGGCAGATAATTGAGAAGTGAAATTGCAGTGGCATGATCCATACACCAAAACTGCTTCATTGAGATAAAGTTGTTTTGGTGACTATAGTTTCCCTTTAAATGTATAACTGATTATAAAGAGGATCTCAATTAAAAGTAAAGGCATCTTCGAAGGATAGGGGTTCCAATACCGGGAATCTTTTTGGTACAACCGGTACATTTTAACCAATCTGTCTACAATAAATGCAGTTTTCCCAGAAAAAAAAAAAAGGTATGTCTCTTAAGCTGTTCACTTATGTTACAGCATTTCTAAATAAACTATTTTATATCTGTGAACTTACATTGAAAAATTACCGTTAAGAGATCAGTGTCCGGAAACAAGGCACAGACAGCTGGGAGAAGCTGCACTCATTGCTTGTCACACACCAAGGTGGCACATGGTAGCAGAGCAGTTATTCAGTATCTGCCAATATTGTGAGTAATGGTTAGCACAAATTAAAATATGACCACCAAGCTGAGGGATCTCATTCAGAGACATTAGAATTAGATTAATTCTCCCATGTCCACTGTGGTTGTGGTAACATAAAAGTATTTAATTTGGGGGTAAACGAACATGCATCTTCTGCAGTAGTGCTGGATGTTTACCCTGCCCTGCCTGTCTGAGCAATACAGTGTGTGTTGTGCAATGTGAGGGTGCAGCAGAAGGTAACTGGGTTACTTGGTATCGGGGGCCAAAATTTATGTTGGACTTTGCACGTCACTCTGCACTTCCAACCCCCTTTTGTTAAGTAGATTTTACACACATGCATATATACACACATTGATGCACATATAGACTCATATACACACACTCACATTCGTATACATACCCGTAGGGCAGGGGTGTACAAAAAGGTAGATTTTCAGATGTTTTCCAACTACAACTCCCATGACTCTTCTCGTGCCTTTAGAATGACAAAGCATCATGGAAGCTGTAGTTTGAAAACATCTGGAGATCTAGCTTTTGTGAACTCCAGCCATAGATTGTATGCTTGTTTGCTCAGGGCATTCCTCATCCCTTTCTCTATTTGTAAAGTGCTGTATAAACATAATATATAGACCTTGTTTTTTTACAAAGAGGACCAACCAACCCGATGCCTGTGACAGAAAAGCACTGGTAGAAAAGTGCTTCAACCCCCGCCCCCCCTTGGTTTTTATGCCACAGGGATATCATCTGTAGGCCCACTGGAATACAGTGCAGTTTAAAATACGCATCCCATAAATTGCTTTCAGAGGGGCTAAAAACTCTACAGAAGCTCTAGGTGCGGACCTCCTAACCCTACTCTGAAAGGAGGAATGTCATGACCTGCAGGGTAGCACTGGCATCACAATGTCACTCTGGGAGTGAAAACAGCCCTCTAAAGATTGACAGGCCTTTCCTGTAGTCTAACAATGTTTTCACTGATTACAATCTGTACAATGTATGCTGCAGCTGAGTCCTTATAAATTGTCTTCTTAAACCTTGACTACATGGATACCATAGCCTACTCCACCGAGTCCACCTACCTCGTGGTCTTTAATTCTTACAACCTAATATAGCTCTGTTCTATAACTTTTTGTAGCTTCTTATAGTTTTTTTTTAAAGTGTAGTTTTTCTAGACATTCCATGTTATATTCATTTCACTGTATTGTTACCAATTTTATGATGCTTGTGTACCAAACTATGCACTTCAAAAATAAAGAAGGAAAAAACAAAAAAAAACAGCCCTTGTCTGAAAAGGTGCCATCCCCTGCAGGGTAGTATTGGCATAACTGGCATGTCACTCTGGGAGTGAAAACAGCCCTGGTCTGAAAGGTCACCACCCCCTGCAGGTGCCACACGCATGCCCCCTCCATCCCAGGGTCTCTGCTGAGAGAATCAAGACTGCTGGCACTGACGGTGGTGCAGATGCCACCGCATGCATTGTTACATAGTTACATAGTTACATAGCTGAAAAGAGACTTGCGTCCATCAAGTTCAGCCTTCCTCAGAAATGTTGTTGCTGTTGATCCAAAAGAAGGCAAAAAACCTGGTCTGAAGCACTTCCAATTTTGCCACAAACTAGGAAAAAATTCCTTCTTGACCCCAAAATAGCAGTCAGATGTCTCCTTGGATCAATCAGCTATTACCCCACTAATTAGAAATTATATCCCTGTATGTTATGTTTTTGTAAGTATTTATCCAATTTCAGTTTAAACATCTGTATGGACTCTGACAAAACCACCTCTTCAGGCAGAGAATTCCATATCCTTATTGTTCTTACTGTAAAAAAACCTTTTCTTTGCCTTAGATGAAATCTCCTTTCTTCCAGCCTAAATGTGTGACCTCGTGTCCTATGTATAACCCTGTTTATGAATAGATTTCCAGATAAAGGTTTGTACTGGCCCCGAATATATTTGTATAAAGTTATCATATCCCCTCTCAGGCGCCGTTTTTCCAAACGAAACAGATTTAATTTTTGTAACCTTTCTTCATAACTAAAATGCTCCATTCCTTTTATCAATTTTGTAGCTCGTCTCTGGACCCTCTCCAGTGCCATGATATCCTTCTTTAGAACAGGCGCCCAAAATTGCACAGCATATTCAAGGTGTGGTCTTACCAGCGATTTATACAGAGGCAAAATTATATTTTCATCCCGAGAATTTATGCCCCTATTTATACATGACAAAATCTTACTGGCCTTAGCAACTGCAGATTGACATTGCATATTGCTGCCTAATTTGTTGTCTATAACAATGCCCAAATCCTTCTCGTGTGTGGTTATCCCTAATTCACTACCATTTAGTGTGTAAGTTGCTTGTGCATTCTTAACCCCGAAGTGCATAACTTTGCATTTCTCTATGTTAAATTTCATCTGCCATTTTAGTGCCCAGTCCCCCAATCTATCCAAATCTCTCTGCAACAAAGCAATATCCTGCTCACATTTTATTACTTTACAAAGTTTTGTGTCATCTGCAAACACTGATACATGGCTTTCAATGCCTATTTCAAGATCATTTATAAATATGTTAAATAGAAGTGGTCCCAAAACAGAACCCTGAGGGACACCACTTACCACTTTTGTCCAGCCTGAAAATTTACCATTAATGACAACTCGTTGTACTCTGTCCTTAAGCCAATGTTCTACCCAAGAACAGGAATATTCATCTAGACCAATTTCTTTTAGTTTGAAAACTAACCTATTGTGAGGAACCGTATCAAATGCCTTGGCAAAGTCCAAGTAGATCACATCCACTGCAACACAGTTGTTGAAGGAGAAGCCCACTACCAGAAGTGCTGCCTCCCAGGCAAGTGGTCACGGCGGCTTCCTTACTTGCGCAAAAGAGTGCAAGAGAAATGGGCAAAGTCCAATACCTCAAAGCATAATATCTAAAAGACAAGGTCAGACAACAGCACAGGTCAGCCGAGGCAAAAAGGTGTTCGTTGACAAATAGCGTGGCAAGAGTCGATACACTGGGAAACACGTTAGGCTTAGAAGTAAATTTATAAATACACACACTGCAGCTCTGATTACAACAGAATTGATTTATTACGTTTACCCCTGACAAAGTATAAGCTGAGGGAAAACAATCTCATTAATTTAAATACATAAACAACAAAAACTTTATAAAAGTAATGTTCAAAGTATACACAAGTGAAGCAGTGTTATTGTATTTCATAGATCAGGAAGCATAAAAACGAACTAGAAAAAGTAGTAATAATTGCTAATGTTATAGAGTTAGCGTTATACAAAATGTCAGATTAAACAACATTACCAGGAAATTTCAGGGCTACACCAGAAAAGGATGTATCCTTTATATTTGCAATAGTGTTGCTTTCATAGTAACCTCAGCAGGGATAGGCAACCTTCGGCACTTCAGATGTTTTGGACTTCACCTCCCATGATGCTTTGCTAGCATTATGGGTGTAAGAGCATTATGGGGGATGTAGTCCACAACATCTAGAGTGCCGAAGGTTGCCTACCCCTGCTCTAGGGCCTGCACAAAATCATTTGAATTTGCAACAATGTTGCTATTATAGTGTCCTCTAGTGGTTGCTTGTGGCAATAATCAGATCTCTAGCCTGGTTCTACTTCATATTCAAACCAGCAGACCACCACCAAGTACAATATATGAACTATAACTAGACTTTCCTATCCTCACTGCTACTAGTTATCTTTATAAACACACAACCCAGAGGACTAACTGAGGATATTAAATATCACTGGTCCTAAGACTTTAAAGAGACACTATAGTCACCAAAACAACTATTGCTTAATTAAACCATTTTGGTATGTAGATCATGCCAGTGCAGTCTCAGTGCTCAATTCTCTGCCATTTAGGAGTTAAATCACTTTATTTATACAAAAAGTCATCTAAAGTGTACATGTGATTGAAAATGAAACCATTTTGTTTTCATGCAGGCTGTGTGAGTCACAGCCAGGAGGTGGGGGGGGGGGTTGGGGGGGGGTTTGGGAAGGAGAGGGTAGGGTAGCATAGACAGAAACAAAAGGGATTTAACTCCTAAATGGTAGAGCATTGAACAGAGAGACTGCAGGGAAATGATCTATACACTAAAACTGTTTCATTAAGCTAAAGTTGTTTTGGTGGCTATAGTATCCCTTTATTGCCAACTGTAGATTATTCTAGTTTTCGTGAAGCAATAATAATGACAGGAGGTGAACATTTTGCATTCTCTCTTTACTGCACCTCCATTGCAGCAAAACAACAGTAAAGCAAACGACCAGTCAGAGGAAAGTAACATTAATGGGTTGGACCAAATTAGCACTTTCTCTTTGTGGCAAAAGGAACTTCCAATCGACCAATAAGCCATCATCATCAAATACAATGTTAACTTGGAATCCACAACCAAAACAAGGCGTGATAAATGAGCACGTTACACTGAAACAGACGAAAGAAAAACTGTTAAAGCCATAGTAATGTCATATGCCATTCACATAACAGAACATCTAATATCATGCAAACAATGTAGCTAAATACAGTACTAACCACAATTAAGATATAAAAACGGCAATGTAAAACACAAAATAAAGTTGTAAACAAAATCAGACAAATCAAACAACAAGGGTGGGAAAGAGAGGCGTGAAAATATTTGCGTCCTGTCAGTATTAAGAAAAGATTATTTCTTCACGAAACCTGGAATAATTTATAATTTTACCACATAACAGAAAGCTTCATGTTTAATTTTTAATGTATCGTAAGCAATGAGAGTGAGGCATGAAAAAGGGGGCTAAAATACTGTCAAAAAGGACCCCCCCATACGTAGCACTTGGAGTGAGCTCTGGATTAAATTGAGTAAATTACACCAAAACGACTCTTACCTTGAGGCAACTAATTCCAATAGCGCGGTATGCACCCTGTATCATCCGGTGGCACACTTGGAGGCGTCTCACCTCTTGACTGGCGGTCTAGCCCTGAAACTCTGCTGCGGCCTGCACGTGGGTGCGGATACGGAGAGGCATCTGCTCTCCCGGCTGTTAATCGTGTCGGAACGAGTGAAAGTGTTAGGGGTTCCCGTCCCCAAACCTGCCGGTGGGGGGGATCCAGGCATTTGCTCACGCACTAGCTTTGGTAAATGAGTGAACCAGTGATCCTGCAAATACAAGTACAAAGAAACAAGTCCTGCGCTCAAACTCCCATTACTCCTGGGCGGCAGCAACGACCATAGTACACATCAGCCCAAATACACATAGTAAAAACCAAAGAAAAAGTTACCTGCGCTCTTTCCACATCCCTATGTATTTTCAAACAAATGCAGGTTTTTAGTTACCTCCAATGGCCATGAGAGGGTATGCCCCCCTGCCACGTCAATGCAGACCAAGAAGGTGGGTTCTAACTCTAACCATTCACCTTGCTTCCTTGAGCTTCTGGCAAATTTATCTCTAATGAGACAGAAAGGGGTATTTTTTATATACATCCCTACATACGTATTAATCCTTAATAAGGAACACATGGGATGGGCAGCAGCATTGTAACCTAGCTGTGTGATACAAAAAGTAAATACAAAGGGTGCGGATAGGGAGAGGCATCTGCTCTCTGCGCTGTTAATCGTGTCGGAACGAGTGAAAGTGTGAGGGGTTCCCGTCCCCAAACCTGCCGGTGGGGGTCATCCCGGCATTTGCTCACTCACTAGCTTTGGTATATGAGTGAACCAGTGATCCTGCAAATAGCCCAACTACACAAGGCCTAACTCACAGATTTGACAAAATGTCGGTCGCACTACTGACCACTGCCACACAAGGCCCTACGAAGACAATTATGATACGGCTCAACAAGCTCTTTGAGGAGTTCTGCCTACGACTGGAGAGCAGATGGAGCAGGCCTGCAGAGAAGCAACACAGTGACAGTAGATCGCAATACTCACCCGCTGCTCACCATCCCATGCTGGTTCTGATACTGCAAAAAGTTTCCACACCGTCAAGCCTGCAACAGGGGAATGAAGTGTTATGGCTCCCCAGAGCTGGCCGGGAACCTAAGAGGGTCATCAATCGCTGACGCATACCCAGGTGGAGGGCTATGAGTGGACTTTTCCCAGTGTTTATACCAGCCATTATATGAAGTGGCCATTTTAACTGAACCTAAGCTTACCTGTCAGTTGTCCCTCCCACCCTCCCTGTATTTGGTTAGGTTAGTTGATTTCCCGTTTTTTCACAGCGGCGGGGAATGGCCTGGTTAAATCGGAGGGTAGATGGAGGAGAAAGTGGGCATCCTGAAGTTTAGTGTGGATTGGGCAGTGTTGCACGTGGTTGGTAGGTTCGAGCCCGTCGGTGGCTCCGAACCTGGGGGTGTGGTGGTGTCTTGGTACACCCTACACTGGAACTGGTGGGTAGCGGTGTCTTGGTACACCCCTACAATGGATATGGTGGGTAGCGGTGTCTTGGTACACCCCTACAATCGATATGGTGGGTAGCGGTGTCTCGGTACACCCCTACAATTTAACCTGGTGGAAATGTGGTCAAATTGGGCGGCCAGTTTCTGTGTTAACATGTTATTTAGATTGTTATCTATTGTTATTATTGTGGGGTCATTGCTAGGGGTATGTTATGTATATGGGGGAGGTAAACATTATTAAGATTTGTTGGCAATGACCCCATTTGTTATGCCTTAATTATTTTATTAATAATTTAATAAAGCTGTGGACGAATTATTTCCAACAGTATAACCTGTGTCCGTGTTTTAATGGGGGTTTGGATAAGGTTAGCACATATGCCGGCAAATCCGACTGTGCGCCTGTCATGATAATTTGTTGATAAATGTTCAGCAGAATGATTGTGATCACTGTGTTTTAATGTCAAGCAGTTTATCCATATGAAGAGGTTGTTAGAGCTTCTTTGTTGCGTTACGTTGGTCGTTACACCACACAGGGTCCTAGGCTGTGGAGTTCAAAAGTCAATATAAATGTCTCCCCTTCAAAAAACATAGAAAGAAAATAAATAACTTCATACACTATTTGTTGGTTTAAGTGAATTTCAAACTTGAGGCCAATAAACACCAATTGGAAAAAATCTCTATGTCAGATATATGCTTGGCTGCTTTGCACTAAAATGTGATATTCACTTGGAATTTACTTTGAATTCTCACTTTCGTGAATAACTTTGTTAGTGTACATATTGTTTCTTTGTCATCATGTTAAACGTTATCAGATTCAATAGATAGGACCTCTACTGCCATCTAAAGGCTGAGAAGATTAAATTGAGACTTTTCAGATTGTACTGTATACTTCATATACTGTGTGTGTAAACAGGTAGATAAGGGCTATTTTATTTTATCTTTTTATGTTTAACAAAATTTTAACATTGATATAGTAAAGGTTACGTTGTATTGATTTCACTATAACACAAAATTGTTCTTGGATTTCGATGATTGTACCCAAACTGAAGGTTTAAGATGACTTAGAGGTTAAGACGTATCGTTTATATGAAAATAAATTATATTTATTATATTAGATGATAATAATAATAAAGGGACATTACACACAGTTGGCTTTGCTGGGCCGCATCGTGGTGTTCAAGTTGAACATACTCAGGGCTGCCATCAGAAGTTTTGGGGCCCCTGACACAGCTCAAGGTCTGGGCCCCCCTCTGCCTGCACCCGAGTCCGCCCAAAGTGCTGCCCGCCCCTGAGTCCGCCCACTGGGATGCAGTGTCTGTACTGATTCTGGTGTGTGTATAGTGGATGTAGAATGTGTGTAGTGGATGCAGAGTTCGTGTGTTAAGTGGATGCGGTGTGTATTTAACGGATGCATTGTGTATAGTGGATGCAGATTGTACATTTGTGTAATGTATGAGGTGTATATTAGATGCAGAGTATGTGTTTGTGTAGTGGATGTAGTGTGTGTTTATAGTGAATGCAGAGTGTGTATGTGTGTTTGTGTAGTGGATGTAGTGTTTGTGTGTATTAAATGCGATGTGTATAGTGAATGCAGAGTGTGTGTTTGTGTAGTGGCTGTAGTGTGTGTAGTGAATGCAGAGTGTGTCTAGAGGATGTAGTGTTTAGTGAATACAGTGTGTGGATGCAGAGTGTGTCTTTGTGTAGTCGATGTAGTGTGTGTATAGTGACTAGATAGTGTGTGTTTGTGTAAGTATTTAATGTGTGTATAGTGACTGCAGACTGTGTGTTTGTGTAGTGGATGTAGTGTGTGTAGTGACTACAAAGTGTGTGTGTGTGTTTGTGTAGGTACTGCAGAGTGTGTGTTTGTGTTAGGAAGTAGTGTGTGTAGTGACTGCAGAATGTATGTTTGTGTAAGGATGTAGTGTGTGTAAATTTTAGTGAATATTGTGTGTATATATTAGTGTATAGTTTGTATAAATGCTAGTGAACAGTGTGTGTAAATGTTAGTGTATAGTGTGTGTAAATGTTAGTGAATAGTGTGTGTACATGTTAGAGTATAGTGTGTGTAAATGTTAGTGAATAGTGTGTATAAATGTTAGTAAATAGTGTGTAAATGTGTTAGTGAATAGTGTGTGTACATTTTAGTGAATAGTGTGTGTAAATGTTAGTATATAGTGTGTGTAAATGTCAGTGAATAGTGTGTGTAAATGTTAGTGTATAGTGTGTGTAAATGTCAGTAAATAGTGTGTGTAAATTTTAGTGAATAGTGTGTGTAAATGTTAATGTATAGTGTGTGTGAATGTTAGTGAATAGTGTGTGTAAATGTTAGTGTATAGTGTGTGTAAATGTTAATGTATAGTGTGTGTGAATGTTAGTGTATAGTGTGTAAATGTTAGTGTATAGTGTGTGTAAATGTTAGTAAATAGTGTGTGTAAATTTTAGTGAATAGTGTGTGTAAATGTTAGTGTATAGTGTGTGTAAATGTTAGTGTACAGTGTGTGTAAATGTATAGGGCAGCAAAATGTGGGGGGGAAAGCCTACAGGTTTTTTTTCCATCCATTAATTGTATTGTTTTATTCCACCCCTCCCTGTATCTCACTGTATGGAGGGGGGAGATCACATTGGCTGGAGCCCTGGAGCCGGAGGTCCTGAGGAATGGTGCAGCCCCCGCTACCTGTATTCTGCAGGGGCCCCAGCACACTTGAAATATACTGCCCAGATGCTCTGCTCTGTCGAAGTCTCGCGAGCCTTGCGGAGCGTTGCCATGGCAACGCTCTGACGATCGCGTTGTTCGCGAGACTTCGACAGAGCAGAGCATCTGGGCAGTATATTTCAAGTGTGCTGGGCCCCCTGCAGAATACAGGTAGTGGAGGGCCCGCAGTGCACACATATATAGCGTTAATCGCTATATATGTGTGCACATAGCTAATGTGGGCAGTGGCGTACACACAACCCATGGGGCCCCGGTGTGAAATCTGATCCGTGGGCCCCCCCGCGCGCGCTTACTCTGCATGGGCTGGGGCCGCAACACATGGCGGCGGGCACCTGGTCGCAGGGGTCACACACATTTACTGACAGACACACACTCAGTGACAGACATACACACACTCACTCACAAAACACACACTCACTAACAGACGCACACAAACTAACACACTCAGTATCAGACACACACAGTAACACACTCACTGACACACTCTAACACACACACACTGACATACACACTAACACACACACACTCTAACACACACACACTAACACACATTCTAACACTCACACAAACTAACACTAACACACGCTCTAACACACACACTAACACACACACACTCTAACACTAACACACACTCTAACACACACACACTCTAATACTAACACACACACACTAACACACACACACATTCTAACACACATACACATTCTAACACACACACACACATTAACACACACACTCTAAAACAACAAACAAACAAACACCTTAAACTCAGTGCTCTGATCGTGTAAATTACTTAACTTCAATCAATCTGCAGCCTCCCAGGATCGTTATCCACAACAAACAATCTTTACATATGCATCGAACCACAGACAGAAATGGGATACGGCTGTACAGTCTATAGAGGGAACATATAAAGAAAAAAACACAATAGTGTAACACAATAAATACAGTAAATAGTGCGCTTTAAATGGATGCACTCACAAGATGATGGAAATAGAAGAGCATTCACAAGGTGCCTCCCCAGATAGTATAGGGGGCTGGTGGTTCCCATTTTCGATGTAGAACAACCAATGGAACACGAGACTCCAGGTAAGTTGTAGTAAAAAAGCAATTATTTTATTTTCTTAAAAGGTGAAAAGACACCATAAGAATAAAGATTAAAAGTGCAGCAATAGGTCCAACGCGTTTCGTTCAAGCAAGAACTTCATCAGGGACCGCACAATAAAAAAATCACAAACAATATCACAGATTGTAAAATAACATATCCTACTTTCCCCTTAACAGAATCTCTATAAATAGGGCTAGTCCCAAAGTCCAATTGGTCCATGGTGTAGGAGTGTCCAATAGCCAGCTATTCGTTGGTCCAGGGTTAATATCCTCCAGCTGATGGTATTTTCGGTGTTTAGATGATTTAAATTGGGCGCGTTCAATGGGAAAGCCAAAACCGGAAGTGGACGTCAACCTTCACTTCCGCGTTCCATTTGCGTTCCACATGCGTTCCAAACGCTGGAAAAAGAAATTCGATCAATTGGTCTTCTTGAACGGAGTAAACTTTTGGAGGACAAACCCCCCAAAATTGTGGGGAATACGAATTTTAAATCAGCCTTTGTCACCCAATATAATACGGATCATTTTAAGATTAAAAGAAGCCTAAGTGATTTTTGGCCCATTTTACAACAAGACCCCATTTTGGGTAATTCTTTGTCTGAACGTCCGATGGTGATCTTTAAGAAAAATAAGAACTTTAAAAATATGCTAGCCCCTAGCTATGCCATTAAAACAAATAGATCTAATGGATCCCCCGAATCGTGTTGTTTTAGGGGATGTAATGCTTGCAAAGCTTGCACTACTGCCCTTATGGGGAGAACTAAGGAATTCATTAGTTACATCACGGGGGAAACTTTTAAGATTAAATCATTGATAGGTTGCCACACGGACTATGTAGTATATTTACTGCAATGTCCGTGTGGCAAACAGTATGTGGGACGCACGAAACGTATCTTGAAGGTCAGAATCTTGGAACATTTAAATAATATACGTAAGGGACTGGTTACCCATTCGGTCTCTGCTCATTGCAACAATTGTCCTTCCTTCTCGTTTAGAGAATTTAAGTGTATGGGTATTGAACATGTCCTTCCCTACTGGCGGGGAGGCGATAGGGTCAAAAAGTTATCCCAAAGGGAAACCTGCACTTTTAATCTTTATTCTTATGGTGTCTTTTCACCTTTTAAGAAAATAAATTAATTGCTTTTTTACTACTACTTACCTGGAGTCCCGTGTTCCATTGGTTGTTCTACATCGAAAAGGGGAACCACCAGCCCCCTATACTATCTGGGGAGACACTCTAACACTAATGGAGAGCAAGAAATGGGTCGCAAGAGTATTCTGAGGACGGACAGCAGCTAAAATAGCCTGCCCTTCGGTGGGTCCCCACTCAGAACTCAAGCTGGTTTTAGCTCAACTTGTGCCATTACAGAGAGAACATATCTGAAGCATATCAGACTGGTCCCACCCATACGGGCAGTCCAGATCCGAAATGCCAGCAAGTTCTCTCTGCACGAGAGATACAGCAACCCCAGACGATCGTTTCAGCCTTGTTAGGCATCGTCAGTGAGGCATAGCTGATATCTCTCTAGGCACCGTGAGCAAGGGGTCCACGTCTGGATTACCCTTTAAACTAATGGAGAGCAAAAAATGGGTCGCAAGAGTATTCTGAGGACGGACAGCAGCTAAAATAGCCTGCCCTTCGGTGGGTCCCCGCTCAGAACTCAAGCTGGTTTTAGCTCAACTTGTGCCATTACAGAGAGAACATATCTGAAGCATATCAGACTGGTCCCACCCATACGGGCAGTCCAGATCCGAAATGCCAGCAAGTTCTCTCTGCACGAGAGATACAGCAACCCCAGACGATCGTTTCAGCCTTGTTAGGCATCGTCAGTGAGGCATAGCTGATATCTCTCTAGGCACCGTGAGCAAGGGGTCCACGTCTGGATTACCCTTTAAACTAATGGAGAGCAAGAAATGGGTCGCAAGAGTATTCTGAGGACGACAGCAGCTAAAATAGCCTGCCCTTCGGTGGGTCCCCCCAGAACTCAAGCTGGTTTTAGCTCAATCTTGTGCCATTACAGAGAGAACATATCTGAAGCATATCAGACTGGTCCCACCCATACGGCAGTCCAGATCCAAATGCCAGCAAGTTCTTTCTGCACGAGAGATACAGCAACCCCAGACGATCGTTTCAGCCTTGTTAGGCATCGCCAGTGAGGCATAGCTGATATCTCTCTATAGGCAATCAAGTGAGCAAGGGGTCCACGTCTGCAGTGGCGTACTGAGGGGGGGGCGGGGGGGGCGGTCCGTCCCGGGTGCCAGCCGGGTGGGGGGTGCCATGGCCAGCCCCCCGCCCCCCCCCATGCTGCAGCCGCCCGAGCGCTCTGTATAGAGCCTCAGGCGGCTGCAGCTTTGCCCGGGCGGTGCGTCCATGCGGGCGGACCGCACC
Organism: Pelobates cultripes; assembly: GCA_933207985.1. Classification (NCBI taxonomy): domain Eukaryota; kingdom Metazoa; phylum Chordata; class Amphibia; order Anura; family Pelobatidae; genus Pelobates; species Pelobates cultripes. The sequence continues at coordinate 212,869,163 of OW240917.1, forward strand.
GCCCGGGCGCAGCCTGAGGAGAGGGGCTGACAGGAGGGAGCGCTCCTGTCAGCTCCCTCACTGCAGCATGGTCCGACGGGTACAGAGAGCAGCTGTCTCCTGTACCCGCCGGACTAACAGGAAGTGCACACTCAGTGTGCACTTCCTGTTAGTCCGGCCGGGTACAGGAAACAAAAGCTCCCTGTACCCGCCGGCTATACTGGGATCGGCCACGCTACAGGGAGGTAGGGGGGAGGGGGAGAAAGAAGGGTGAGAGAGGGGTGAGAAAGAAATAAGGGGGGGTGAGAGAGGGGTGAG
>OW240917.1:212869559-212887953 GCA_933207985.1 Pelobates cultripes
TTTCTATGCAACGTGGAGAGAAATTTACGTCCTTTTTCATCTTGGGAGACGGGTCGTGTGATCTACCCCTAAAAAAGACACAGACACCTGGAAGTTTAGAGCCTTATAACTGGAAAAGGCTCTAAAAAATGTGAGTTCATTTCAATTCATCATTTACAACTAAAAGACTTTATACAATATTCATTTAATATACTACACTATTATTTGTATTTTTTATGTTCTTTTTTCCTGGTATACCATTAAGAAAACTAAAGCACAATATATAGGGTAAGTGCGTGTTCTAGCACTATTCCTTCACTGAAATTTTCACTTTATATTCAGCGCTACACTCATGAGAAACTAGGGATTTGGGGGATATATAGTATCTACCTCAATCCAAAGTTCTCTCTCTTTTTTTGGTGTTTATCTATGAATGGTGGGTTATAAGGAGTACCCACGGAGTGTATATAGCAGCTAAAAATCACAAATTCACTTATTATATAGCGCCATCATTCCACATTTTTTTGTGTGTTCAAATTCTTTGTAAATTGTACTCCTTGTCTGGTGTGGAGGCAGCTGACGATATGTCTTTATTTGAAAGAAGGAAGAACTATTGCATGAACATAGATACTATGTTCGACACTCCTACCCCAAGTTTTAACTCTCAACCTCAGACTAATTCTTGTGATTTAAAAGAATGTCAGTATAAACTAACTAAAGCTATGAATCAGGAGGTTCGAATAATTTGGGAAGTAGCAACTTTAGAGAAATATATAAAAGAGAAAATCACCCCTAGAGGTTTAAGATATAATAAGTACCCTACATTTGATAAAGGAGAGGAAGAATTCATGGGGGAATGGCAGGAGATGTTGGAATCATTCTCCTTCACCACCATGAAAATGATAATCAAAAGGAGAAAGATTACGCTACAAAAATTGGATGGGGACATAAATAAACTTCAAACCCAACTTTTAAATCATACCTCTGCTGAGGAGTATGAAACTGTCACAAAAACTGTTCAAAAACATGTGGATAAAACAGAGACAGAGACTATAAACATCAAAAAGAAAAAATACAAAAGAGATAGGTATGATTATGGTAATAATCAGGTTACTACTTATGCAACAAAAAGTAAACATATGGGGTCACAAATCAATGGCAAATTCAGGTACGATGAAAAGAGAAATTCTCCACAACAGGAAAGGAGAAATTTTTCACAAAAAATTAGACGGGGAGATCGATATGATGAAAATTGGACACAATCATATTATAGACGAGAAAATTCCCGAGATAGGGGACATCACTTAAGGATAAGATCACCCCACCCGAGGTTTCCTACACCACAATCAAGACACTTAAATTTTTCACCGGTCCAAATTAAAGATAGACACAAACAGGACAGAAAGGAAAGGGAACGATCACCAATTCTTACACGAAATCGTAAGGAAATACAGAGAAAACACATAAACACAAATAATAGATTTGAAATCTTAACAGATAGACAGGATGGGGATGATTTTTTTCAGGAGGGACGCCAAAAAGGGAAATACAAAGCGGCCCAATCCCCACAAAATGCATCTTCACTCCAAAATACGCCCCCCAAAAGACAAAGGAATTTAAGAGGAGGGGAACTCGAGGAGGAAAGACATACAACAAGATAAAAAAAGTAACTACACATACTGAATCAATTATCTTTAATCTAACAGGGAATCCCTTACCACAGGCTCAACAAAAAGTTCTAAACAGAGGACTAAAATTTGCCCCAACACAACCGTTAAACAAATTTGATATGTTTATTGATTTGAATAGATATAAAAGACAATTATGTTTAAAGAAGTGCTTTCTAAGATCGGACCAAACGGCATATCAAATCCCTATATCAAAATATGTACACACCGATCTTAAAGAGAAATCAACCTTCTTTCCTAATAATTTTATATCTAAGGAGATGATTTCATTTGAAAAAGCAGTAATGCAGGAAATAAATAAAATCAGACCAAGAGATAAAAAACATAATAATTTAAACAAAAAAGAATGGCAGGCATTAAAAACACTTCAGAAGGATAAAAATAAGGTTATAAAACCGGCAGACAAGGGTGGAGGTATTGTAATTATGAACACAAAAGATTACATACTAGAAGGCCTTAGGTTGGTAAGTGACGAGATAACATATCAAAAATTACCCAGTGATCCAACTATTAATATTAAAAAGAAATTTGACAATCTATTACAGAAAGGAAAGGATATTGAAGTACTAAATGACAGGGAATATAAATATCTCAATATCATTAGGCCAAAGATTCCTGTATTCTACCACCTTCCTAAGATTCATAAGCACCTTACTAACCCTCCAGGTAGACCGATAGTCTCGGGTATTAACTCTATATCTAGTAGATTATCGGAATACCTGGACAAATGTCTGCAACCGGTGGTTCAGAAAACTCCTAATTACCTAAAAGACACCCTAAATATCATTCAAATATTACAAGATATACAGTGGGAAAAACATTATATTTTGGTAACTGCAGACGTCAGTTCTCTATACACGATTATTTCACACACCAAAGGTATAGAAGCAGTAAACTTTTTTCTAAATAAAGATAGCATATATCCGGAAGAGCAAATTAATTTTATTAGAGAGGGAATAGATCTCATTTTAAAGAATAATTATTTCTGGTTCAATAATGAATTTTTTTTACAAAAAGTAGGTACCGCTATGGGGACCAGGTTCGCACCAAGCTATGCCAATTTATTTATGGCATTTTGGGAAGAGAAACATATCAACAACAGTATAGAATGGGGAGCGAACCTGGTCACCTATAAGCGGTACATAGATGACATATTTTTTATTTGGAATGGTTCAGAAACTCTTTTAAATACTTTTTTAACCTCTCTAAATATTAATGACTGGGGAGTCAAATTAACTACGGAATACAGCACCAACAGTGTAAATTTTTTAGATCTTACAATTTTTATAGAAGATGACCATATAAAAACCAAAACTTATTTTAAATCTGTAGACGTGAACAACTATATTTTTTTAAATAGTTGCCATTTCTCTCCCTGGCTTAAGAACATTCCGAAAGCCCAATTAATGAGAATTCGCAGAAACTGCACTGACACAAGCACTTTTGAAATTCAAGCCACTAGGGTCAAGAACCAATTTGTGGAAAAGGGTTATGAAGACAATCTGTTAGTGAATACTATAAAAGAGGTAGAAAGCATGGAAAGATCCTCCCTTTTGAAATATAAATCTAAGGCGAGAAATGAGCATAATATGTTGCCATTTATCTCTAATTTCAATCAGGAAAGCCATAAAATAAAAAAGATAGTGAACAAACATTGGCCCATGCTAAGAAATGACCCCATGCTGTATTCTATATTACCAGAAAGACCAAGATTTGTATACAGGGGAGCGACAAATTTGAGACAAAAGCTAGTACATAATCATATTAAAGAAGAATCAATCACACCTTTTTTTCAGAATAAAGGTTTTTTTGGCTGCGGACAATGCTTAGCTTGTAGGAACACAAAAAGCAAAAAAAGACATATCAGGGAGTTCCATGATTCAGCAAGAGGAAAGAAACACACAATAAAGGAAATGATTACTTGTTTTTCCAAAAGGGTGATATATCTTTTAAAATGCCCCTGTGATCTTTTATATGTGGGCAGAACGAAACGCCCATTGAATGTGAGAATAAATGAGCATATACGGAACATTAAGAAGGGCTACGATAAACATAGTGTTTCAGACCATTTTAGATTAATACATGACAAAGATCCACAATTTTTAGATTTTTATGCTATCCAAAAAGTCACCTTAAATTGGCGAGGGGAGGACGAAATAAGAAAATTAGGTCAATTAGAAACAAAATGGATATTTAATTTAAACACTCTAACCCCCCAAGGCTTGAATGCAGATTTCGAATTATGTCATTTTTTATAATTATTATTTTTCAAAAATTATTATTTTTTAGATGTTTGGTCTATTAATTAAAATTTATTTATCTTTTAATTAATTTATTTCATATAAAAAACATACTATTTTATAATTCTAAACATCATAATTAATAATACATATTACTGTTGTAGGACCTAAGAAATATACCAAATAGGGATCTGCACACCAATAAATTGTAAATGACTATAAGAATAAATTATTACACAATTATAGAACCATATAAATATTCCAGGCAATATATATTTTCAACACTGGAATTATATAAAGTTCTTCAATACATCAAAATATAATACTGATTAGATATTTTGCTGTATATACAATGTCATTTTCTATTGTCTTTACTGTTTCTATTTTTTTTTCCTTTATGTTATGAATCATATCACTGATGTGTTTATTTTCTAAATGTACTCGGAATGTATCTTCAGAGAAAAGGGGCAACAGTGAAACAAATACTACTATTAGGAACTGAGATTTAGGTGCAGTGCACCATGGGACGTGTAGTTCACGAAACCGGAAGTGACGCGACGGCATTTTTGCCCGCGAAAACCGGAAGTGACGCCAGTAAACCCAAAGCAGGATGGAACTTGTAGGACTAAAGGGCGGAAGTGACGTGACGCCATACTGGAGACACCGGACGCAATTAAACCAACGAACAGAGGAATTTTCTGGCGGGAAATTTGAAGGTATAAAAAGGAGACTGGATGCACAATATTGTTTGAAGCTGACTGAGGAAGCCGTTCTGATCGGTGAAACGCGTTTTGGCTAACTAGGTGGACCTGTAAATAGACCACCCAATATATTTATATTTTATGTAATTGTTTTTATTGTTTTCTAGTATCATGTATACATTTTTATAGTTTTCAAAATAAATATATACATTTTATTTACTATTCAATCATACTCTGCGCAAGTGATTCCAAGAAGGGGGCAGTGTCATCCCTATTAATTTGACACTAGGCTAAAATACTTAGAGCCGGTAACCAGAGGCTCTAAAGAAGGTGAGCACTTTTGTATTTTATTTACATTGATCTACATCAGAATCTAAAATACTACATTTAGATTGGGGATATCTGTGTCTCTTTTCTATGCAACGTGGAGAGAAATTTACGTCCTTTTTCATCTTGGGAGACGGGTCGTGTGATCTACCCCTAAAAAAGACACAGACACCTGGAAGTTTAGAGCCTTATAACTGGAAAAGGCTCTAAAAAATGTGAGTTCATTTCAATTCATCATTTACAACTAAAAGACTTTATACAATATTCATTTAATATACTACACTATTATTTGTATTTTTTATGTTCTTTTTTCTTGGTATACCATTAAGAAAACTAAAGCACAATATATAGGGTAAGTGCGTGTTCTAGCACTATTCCTTCACTGAAATTTTCACTTTATATTCAGCGCTACACTCATGAGAAACTAGGGATTTGGGGGATATATAGTATCTACCTAAATCCAAAGTTCTCTCTCTTTTTTTGGTGTTTATCTATGAATGGTGGGTTATAAGGAGTACCCACGGAGTGTATATAGCAGCTAAAAATCACAAATTCACTTATTATATAGCGCCATCATTCCACATTTTTTTGTGTGTTCAAATTCTTTGTAAATTGTACTCCTTGTCTGGTGTGGAGGCAGCTGACGATATGTCTTTATTTGAAAGAAGGAAGAACTATTGCATGAACATAGATACTATGTTCGACACCCCTACCCCAAGTTTTAACTCTCAACCTCAGACTAATTCTTGTGATTTAAAAGAATGTCAGTATAAACTAACTAAAGCTATGAATCAGGAGGTTCGAATAATTTGGGAAGTAGCAACTTTAGAGAAATATATAAAAGAGAAAATCACCCGTAGAGGTTTAAGATATAATAAGTACCCTACATTTGATAAAGGAGAGGAAGAATTCATGGGGGAATGGCAGGAGATGTTGGAATCATTCTCCTTCACCACCATGAAAATGATAATCAAAAGGAGAAAGATTACGCTACAAAAATTGGATGGGGACATAAATAAACTTCAAACCCAACTTTTAAATCATACCTCTGCTGAGGAGTATGAAACTGTCACAAAAACTGTTCAAAAACATGTGGATAAAACAGAGACAGAGACTATAAACATCAAAAAGAAAAAATACAAAAGAGATAGGTATGATTATGATAATAATCAGGTTACTACTTATGCAACAAAAAGTAAACATATGGGGTCACAAATCAATGGCAAATTCAGGTACGATGAAAAGAGAAATTCTCCACAACAGGAAAGGAGAAATTTTTCACAAAAAATTAGACGGGGAGATCGATATGATGAAAATTGGACACAATCATATTATAGACGAGAAAATTCCCGAGATAGGGGACATCACTTAAGGATAAGATCACCCCACCCGAGGTTTCCTACACCACAATCAAGACACTTAAATTTTTCACCGGTCCAAATTAAAGATAGACACAAACAGGACAGAAAGGAAAGGGAACGATCACCAATTCTTACACGAAATCGTAAGGAAATACAGAGAAAACACATAAACACAAATAATAGATTTGAAATCTTAACAGATAGACAGGATGGGGATGATTTTTTTCAGGAGGGACGCCAAAAAGGGAAATACAAAGCGGCCCAATCCCCACAAAATGCATCTTCACTCCAAAATACGCCCCCCAAAAGACAAAGGAATTTAAGAGGAGGGGAACTCGAGGAGGAAAGACATACAACAAGATAAAAAAAGTAACTACACATACTGAATCAATTATCTTTAATCTAACAGGGAATCCCTTACCACAGGCTCAACAAAAAGTTCTAAACAGAGGACTAAAATTTGCCCCAACACAACCGTTAAACAAATTTGATATGTTTATTGATTTGAATAGATATAAAAGACAATTATGTTTAAAGAAGTGCTTTCTAAGATCGGACCAAACGGCATATCAAATCCCTATATCAAAATATGTACACACCGATCTTAAAGAGAAATCAACCTTCTTTCCTAATAATTTTATATCTAAGGAGATGATTTCATTTGAAAAAGCAGTAATGCAGGAAATAAATAAAATCAGACCAAGAGATAAAAAACATAATAATTTAAACAAAAAAGAATGGCAGGCATTAAAAACACTTCAGAAGGATAAAAATAAGGTTATAAAACCGGCAGACAAGGGTGGAGGTATTGTAATTATGAACACAAAAGATTACATACTAGAAGGCCTTAGGTTGGTAAGTGACGAGATAACATATCAAAAATTACCCAGTGATCCAACTATTAATATTAAAAAGAAATTTGACAATCTATTACAGAAAGGAAAGGATATTGAAGTACTAAATGACAGGGAATATAAATATCTCAATATCATTAGGCCAAAGATTCCTGTATTCTACCACCTTCCTAAGATTCATAAGCACCTTACTAACCCTCCAGGTAGACCGATAGTCTCGGGTATTAACTCTATATCTAGTAGATTATCGGAATACCTGGACAAATGTCTGCAACCGGTGGTTCAGAAAACTCCTAATTACCTAAAAGACACCCTAAATATCATTCAAATATTACAAGATATACAGTGGGAAAAACATTATATTTTGGTAACTGCAGACGTCAGTTCTCTATACACGATTATTACACACACCAAAGGTATAGAAGCAGTAAATTTTTTTCTAAATAAAGATAGCATATATCCGGAAGAGCAAATTAATTTTATTAGAGAGGGAATAGATCTCATTTTAAAGAATAATTATTTCTGGTTCAATAATGAATTTTTTTTACAAAAAGTAGGTACCGCTATGGGGACCAGGTTCGCACCAAGCTATGCCAATTTATTTATGGCATTTTGGGAAGAGAAACATATCAACAACAGTATAGAATGGGGAGCGAACCTGGTCACCTATAAGCGGTACATAGATGACATATTTTTTATTTGGAATGGTTCAGAAACTCTTTTAAATACTTTTTTAACCTCTCTAAATATTAATGACTGGGGAGTCAAATTAACTACGGAATACAGCACCAACAGTGTAAATTTTTTAGATCTTACAATTTTTATAGAAGATGACCATATAAAAACCAAAACTTATTTTAAATCTGTAGACGTGAACAACTATATTTTTTTAAATAGTTGCCATTTCTCTCCCTGGCTTAAGAACATTCCGAAAGCCCAATTAATGAGAATTCGCAGAAACTGCACTGACACAAGCACTTTTGAAATTCAAGCCACTAGGGTCAAGAACCAATTTGTGGAAAAGGGTTATGAAGACAATCTGTTAGTGAATACTATAAAAGAGGTAGAAAGCATGGAAAGATCCTCCCTTTTGAAATATAAATCTAAGGCGAGAAATGAGCATAATATGTTGCCATTTATCTCTAATTTCAATCAGGAAAGCCATAAAATAAAAAAGATAGTGAACAAACATTGGCCCATGCTAAGAAATGACCCCATGCTGTATTCTATATTACCAGAAAGACCAAGATTTGTATACAGGGGAGCGACAAATTTGAGACAAAAGCTAGTACATAATCATATTAAAGAAGAATCAATCACACCTTTTTTTCAGAATAAAGGTTTTTTTGGCTGCGGACAATGCTTAGCTTGTAGGAACACAAAAAGCAAAAAAAGACATATCAGGGAGTTCCATGATTCAGCAAGAGGAAAGAAACACACAATAAAGGAAATGATTACTTGTTTTTCCAAAAGGGTGATATATCTTTTAAAATGCCCCTGTGATCTTTTATATGTGGGCAGAACGAAAAGCCCATTGAATGTGAGAATAAATGAGCATATACGGAACATTAAGAAGGGCTACGATAAACATAGTGTTTCAGACCATTTTAGATTAATACATGACAAAGATCCACAATTTTTAGATTTTTATGCTATCCAAAAAGTCACCTTAAATTGGCGAGGGGAGGACGAAATAAGAAAATTAGGTCAATTAGAAACAAAATGGATATTTAATTTAAACACTCTAACCCCCCAAGGCTTGAATGCAGATTTCGAATTATGTCATTTTTTATAATTATTATTTTTCAAAAATTATTATTTTTTAGATGTTTGGTCTATTAATTAAAATTTATTTATCTTTTAATTAATTTATTTCATATAAAAAACATACTATTTTATAATTCTAAACATCATAATTAATAATACATATTACTGTTGTAGGACCTAAGAAATATACCAAATAGGGATCTGCACACCAATAAATTGTAAATGACTATAAGAATAAATTATTACACAATTATAGAACCATATAAATATTCCAGGCAATATATATTTTCAACACTGGAATTATATAAAGTTCTTCAATACATCAAAATATAATACTGATTAGATATTTTGCTGTATATACAATGTCATTTTCTATTGTCTTTACTGTTTCTATTTTTTTTTCCTTTATGTTATGAATCATATCACTGATGTGTTTATTTTCTAAATGTACTCGGAATGTATCTTCAGAGAAAAGGGGCAACAGTGAAACAAATACTACTATTAGGAACTGAGATTTAGGTGCAGTGCACCATGGGACGTGTAGTTCACGAAACCGGAAGTGACGCGACGGCATTTTTGCCCGCGAAAACCGGAAGTGACGCCAGTAAACCCAAAGCAGGATGGAACTTGTAGGATTAAAGGGCGGAAGTGACGTGACGCCATACTGGAGACACTGGACGCAATTAAACCAACGAACAGAGGAATTTTCTGGCGGGAAATTTGAAGGTATAAAAAGGAGACTGGATGCACAATATTGTTTGAAGCTGACTGAGGAAGCCGTTCTGATCGGTGAAACGCGTTTTGGCTAACTAGGTGGACCTGTAAATAGACCACCCAATATATTTATATTTTATGTAATTGTTTTTATTGTTTTCTAGTATCATGTATACATTTTTATAGTTTTCAAAATAAATATATACATTTTATTTACTATTCAATCATACTCTGCGCAAGTGATTCCAAGAAGGGGGCAGTGTCATCCCTATTAATTTGACACTAGGCTAAAATACTTAGAGCCGGTAACCAGAGGCTCTAAAGAAGGTGAGCACTTTTGTATTTTATTTACATTGATCTACATCAGAATCTAAAATACTACATTTAGATTGGGGATATCTGTGTCTCTTTTCTATGCAACGTGGAGAGAAATTTACGTCCTTTTTCATCTTGGGAGACGGGTCGTGTGATCTACCCCTAAAAAAGACACAGACACCTGGAAGTTTAGAGCCTTATAACTGGAAAAGGCTCTAAAAAATGTGAGTTCATTTCAATTCATCATTTACAACTAAAAGACTTTATACAATATTCATTTAATATACTACACTATTATTTGTATTTTTTATGTTCTTTTTTCTTGGTATACCATTAAGAAAACTAAAGCACAATATATAGGGTAAGTGCGTGTTCTAGCACTATTCCTTCACTGAAATTTTCACTTTATATTCAGCGCTACACTCATGAGAAACTAGGGATTTGGGGGATATATAGTATCTACCTAAATCCAAAGTTCTCTCTCTTTTTTTTGGTGTTTACCTATGTTAATCCGGCCCTGATAATTTTGTAAATTTATAATTTTGTTTACTAAACATACCGCTGGCCTGAGGAAGAGGGTTTCTCCCTTCCTTCTAGTCCTTTTAAATTGGCTGTTTATTTTGGTTATGGGCACTGAAGAGGAAGCATTGTTACAGATGCAAAATGCGTTCAGTCTCCCTTTAATTTAAAAAAAAAAAAATTTATTGTTCAGGTGTTTGGGTGTTATATTGTTTTATGACACAAAAAAACATATAGACATGTTGGCAACCTACTATTTACCTGGTGCTGGTACTGAGGTGACCCACCAACTGATTACTTCCCAAAAAAGTACTTAATACCGCACTGAGAAATCAATGCAAAAAAAGTGTTTTTTATTTATATATTGAGTTAAATCTCAAAATGATAAAACCTTGGATAGACTTATAAAGAATAAAAAAAATGTCAGTAGCTAAAGGAGCACTATAGGGTCAGGAACACAAACATATATTTCTGACCCTATAGTGTTAAAGCCACCATCTAGCCCTCCTGGCCCTCTCTTGCCTCCCTAAATATTGTGAAATCTTACTTGTATTCAAGCCTGAAGCTGCTTGCTCTGCCCCACCTGCCTCAGACCTGCAAGCTGTCTGCTGACATCATCAGAAGTGCTGTTCTCAGCCGATCACAGTGCTTCCCCATAGGATTGTCTGAGACTGTCAAGGAGTCAGATAAGGGGCAGAGCCAGCACAAGGCAAACACAGCCCTGGCCAATCAGCATCTCCTCATAGAGATGCATTGAATCAATTAATCTCTATTTGGAAAGTTCAGTGTCTGCATATAGAAGGTGGAGATACTGAAAGTTGTGATGCATACTAGGCAAGACTGAGATAGGAAGCAGCTCTAGGAGCCATCTAAGGAGTTCCCAGTGGAGGTATCACTAGGCTCTAATGTAAACACTGCATTTTCTCTGAAAAGACAGTGTTTACAGCAAAAGGCCTGAGGGGAATGATTCTACTCACCAGAACAAATACAATAAACTGTAATTGTTCTGGTGACTATAGTATCCCTGTAATTGGGATACGCACAAATATTGCGTATATGTATACCCTATAGGGATTTTATAGTGTCAGGTAAACAAATCTGTTTTCCTGGCACTATAGAATCCTACAGTGCCACCCTCCCTCGTTAAAACCCCTTCAGTCACTTACCTGAATCCAGCGCCGATGGAATCCAGATGCCCACACTGCTCCCTCTCCAACGTCAGCCAGAGGGACATGCGCAAGAATGGCCACACTCGCATTAGGATTTTCCCATAGGAGAGCGTTAATCAATTATTTCCTATGGGGATTCCGGTGACGCTGAAAGCCCTAATGCATAGCGTGAGGACAACAAGCTTCATTTAGATGACTAAATGTCATCTAAGCAGCCGGAAGTCCCTCTAGTGGTTGTCTTGTAGGCAGCCACTACAGGAAGACTTAACCCTGAGAGGTAATTATTGCAGTTTTTCAGAAACTGCAATAATTACCACTGTAGGGTTAATAGATATGGGACATTGCACCCAGACCACTTCAATGAGCTGAAGTGGTCTTGGTGCCTACAGTGTGCCCTTAATCTATTTAGTGAATGTTTATAAAACCAAGGAAAATAACAAGCTGGTCTAATAAAAGTCCATCATCACGGTTAGACTAGAAACGATTGAGACAGACAAGGTGACACTGAAAAGGAAAAGAGGTGGAAAGTGACATCAAGGGAAAGATTGATACAAAGAGGGAGGGTGACACTGAAACAGAAAAGAGGAATGGAAAGTAATACTGAGACAGAGACTAACAAAGAGAGGGAGCGGGACACAGAAAAGGAAAACAAATAGAAAAAGAGTATGCGTTCTAAAATAATTTGATTTATTCACACAGGCATCAAGTATACAATATATCTCTTAGAAGTCTTAATCGTGTATGTTATATTTCAGGTCATACACTACTAGCCAGGTTAAAACGTTACTTGCCATTGCAAGCCTGGAGGGTATTTGACACTGTACAGGGTATTTTCCCTTACCAGTAGAGAGTGGAAATTTAAGCCATGTAATAGAGGTAGTGTAGCTTTGGTTTTGGTAGCTGAGATACATTGTAGTCTGTGCATTACCTGGGGTTCCTACTACGGCTGTAGTTCAACAAAAATAATATGTCTGATCACCAAAGCCACCATAATTTTATCCACAATGGACCCTGTTCCGAATCCCTCTTATACATTAGCTGTGCACTATAGGAACTGCTGGGGAAAGTTTTACAGGCACCACAGGGTTGTATAAAGGGTGTAGTTCAACTGTTAGCTTTTCTATAGCTTAAATACAAGTGACAGAAACACCTTGATGTGCTGCCTCTCAGGATGGTGAAAGCATTGCTATGGACAAAATGTGGTATTGACCCTTGTTATGTCATATTTAGGACAGGTGAGGACTCATAGCTGCAATTATAAGACAATGTATACAAGGACAGAGGTCTTCTTTGCATTAAAATCTACACAAGAAATGTACACTATTAGTGGTGCTCGGAGACAGGATCATCTTAAGAATATGCAACAGCTGGTGAACCTTGCCACTTTTTTATTGTCAAACTCAGGATAGTGTGCCTATAGATTACGACTGTGCACTGATACTTAAAGGGACACTACAGTCACAAATCCAACTTTAACTTAAACAGTTTTGGTGTATAGATCATGTCCCTGCATTCTCACTGCTCCATTCTATGCTATTTAGGTGTTAAATCACTTTGTTTATGCAGCCCTAGGCACACCTGCCTCCATGTGACTTACACAGCCTTCCTAAACAATTCTGGAAAGAGTAATCTAATGTTTACACTCTACTGAAAATTCAGTTTAATTTAGAATTTCTTATCTTCTGCTCAGTTAATAGATTGCTAGACCCTACAGGAGCATCCTGTGTGTAAAGTTTGATTTACAGAGCATGAGAATACAAAACCTTTAAAGTAAGTTACATGTGATTGAAAATGAAACCAGTTTGTTTTCATGTTGACTGTGTCAATCACAGCTAGGGGAGGTGTGGCCAGGGCTGCATAAACAGAAACAAAAGTAATTTAACTCCTAAATGGCAGAGAATTGAGCAGGGAAACTTCAAAGGCATGATAAGTACACAAAAACGCTTCATTAAGCTAAAGTTGTTTTGGTGACTTTAGTGTCCCTTTAAAAATGCCTATATATAAAGTAATGGAAAAAGAAAATTGCATCACTAGGTCATGTAACCAAAAAGTAGGAACATGATGCTAGTTGAAATAGTTTGAAAACTAACAACTTTGAAATATGGATATAATATTTATAATAAAACAAACTACTAGTTGATATTGTTAAAGGACCACTCTAGGCACCCAGACCACTTCAGCTTAATGAAGTGGTCTGGGTGCCAGGTCCAGCTAGGGTTAAACTGCTATGTTTATGAATGGGTTAAGCCTTCCCCCAAATCCTCTAGTGGCTGTTTCATTGACAGCCGCTAGAGGAGCTTGCGTGATTCTCACTGTGAAAATCACAGTGAGAGCACGCAAGCGTCCATAGGAAAGCATTGATAATGCTTTCCTATGCGACCGGCTGAATGCGCACACAGCTCTTGCCGCGTGTGCGCATTCAGCCGACGGGGAGGAGAGCTCCCTGCCCAGCGCTGGAAAAAGGTAAGTTTTACCCCTTTTCCCCTTTCCAGAGCCGGGTCCTTTAATATCACTATAGTGGTCCTTTAATATCACTTATAATATTCACTATACCACAGTTGAAAAATATTTAACATAAATTAACTCAATACATTCTGTTCAGCTGACAATGGATTTGAAACAATAAGGCCAAAATATATAATGACAGTATTCTCCTGTATGTTGGAGATTATGAGTTTAAGCTGCTTTTTGAGAGCTAATCAACATGCCTACTATAATTATGTTGTGAGTGTTTATTCAACAGACAGCAAGTTGTGTTGACATGAGAAAAACAAGACACTTATATCGTAAGTTCAATGAAGGTTCACTTAAAGTTTTTAAAGGATTTTATATGTTATTATGGTTTTAGTGCATCATATATAAAATCTGTCATGTTTCATCTCAAAATGATTGGATTCACAGAAATCTCATCTGGTTACCAAGAGATGAGAAGCATCTGTATGTGAAGAACCAGCAATATTTCCAATTGAAAATGCTTCCCTGGACCTTTGGCAGACACCCCCAGCAAGAATGCTCTGACCACAACCCACCCGGCAGCTTCGGCATGCAAACCAAGCCTAGGCGGGATCTAGTGCTATTTCCCTGCCAATAGTGTAGAACTGTTTTAGGCTTGGATATTTAACCCTTGCTTGGGTTCTGCTCTCGATGGCAGAGGTTGATGGGAGTGAGAGTCAGCAGCAGCAGCTCACTCCTCTTCTGCTTTCCTCATGGCTGCCGCTCACCCTCCCTCTCGAGCTCTTTCTTTACAGCTGGGAGGAAGTGACCTGTTCTTACTTCCTCCCAGCTGGCCAATATAACAGGGCCCCGGTCACGGTCTTAAAAAGCCGCGGCGCCTGACGGGGCCCCTGTTCAGCAATAATACCTATCAGGTGAATGAGCCAACCGATGGGCCCTGAGTGGGCGAACCGGTGCGGCTGCACCAGCGGTAGTTCAGCCACTGCTTTTACATATATCTACTTCCTTTCAAAACTTAAAGGATTATTACATTAAAAAAAATTTTGAGGTGACAATTGTCCTTTGCATTCACAGAACAGCACAACTTAACTCTTATCACATTTATAATACACATTGATATTTTTTACATTCTAAAAAACTTTAATGAATTTCCTTTCAGTTTTTGAGTCCTGCAAATAAATGTATATTTCCATATAAAATAAGAATGTGATCTATAATTAGAACGTGTGTATTTCAAGGACAGGCTAATCTTCCCATGAGACAGCCTGTGTAAGTAATTAAGACCTGTAACACTCCTTACCTTCAGCCAAACCATTGTTTGTTTGTTATTGAAACAGTAAAATAATAGTTTTCATTATTTCTCGAGGGGGGAAGTGACACCCAGCAAACAATTGAAAGAAGGTTCTACAGAAGTGTGGTTATATTGTAGATGCTTCTAAACTACACAATGACCAAATTAGATCTTCCTAAAGTTACCATAACAGAATTCAATATAGTTTTAGACCAAACAAGTTACAAAGAACAGTTATTTTTAAGGGGGTACATTTCAAGCATTACTAAGTGTTAATCACCCTTTCCTTTGTTCTAACTAATTTCTTCACACAGTTTCCAGCAGGCAAAAGATCTTAGGCCAATCAATGTGTCCAGTAAATCAGAATTTGCATGTGACAATCATCAAGAACCTTCAGGTGTTTTGTCTTAAACAAGCTTGCATTTTTATTTTATTTTTGCTATTGTTCTTAAAAATATACATTTTCCCACAGTTTATGCAACATTCCCTTCATTAGAGTTCCCCAGCTGCTATTAATATGGTCTTCTCTGAAAGTCCACACTGGAGCCAACAAATCAGCCAACAGTTCTAGATTTGACTGACACACTTGAGCAGGGGAGGGCTGGCAGCCTTAGGCCTGGGGGGCAAAATCAGTCAAGTGGCCCATTGCACCACCAAATCAGTGCAATGGTGCCCACCTTTTCCTGGTTTTATAACGGATATTGATGTTATGCTAATCACTAGCTCTTTGCCATACCCGCTCCTTCACGGCTCTGACTTTCAATGTTGTCAGAGCGCAGGCTGAGAATCTCTGAGCGTGTGCTCTGACTCACTAACTGAGCGCCGGAACCACGAGGGAGAGGCTATAATCTGACTGCACCTACTGCTGGTGCGTACCAGTGGACCACCAGCGAATCGTTTAAATTGAATAGGCTGGTGTCCCCAACTTGTGAGCTGTGTTGTCCGCCGGGCGCCTCTGTTGTGATGGCACCCTGCGTGACCGCACAGCGTGCACACCCCAACGGCTGGCCCTGCTGACACACACTGATGTTACTACTTAGAAATCCCTCAATGTTAATACAGACATCAGAGTAAACACCAATAAACTGTGGAAACAGAGCTGATCCCCTCAAATTGATAAAGATTTGCTTACTGGATTTGTTGTAAGATTAAATCATGCCTCCTCCTCTCTCTCTCTCCCATGCGCTGCTCTGTAAGCTGGGAGGAAGTGAAGAGTAATCACAATCTCCCAGCACAGTGGCACCTGTGGCTGCATGGGGAACAGCTGTATTTGCCGCCCCCCATGTGACATCACAATGCCCCACCTATATGAGCTGCCATACGAACTAACGCCAGTGCTGCCCACAGTGTGTGTTTACATTAAAAAGCCTGCAGGGACCGGCTATAGACACCAGAACCACTTCATTAAGCTCCAGTCGTTCTGGGAAATATAGTGTCCCTTTAATGTGAGGTAAATTATAGATTAGTGTCACTAATAATATACTAGATTGCCTACTTACAACCAAATGAGGATGATGATGGGCTGCAGTTTGGCTCCACTGGTCTGGTGTAGAACAGGATCTCTGGAGGCTGTTTGCAACTGTGATCACAAAATTCAATGTTCTGAGAGAATTGGAAGCAGCTCCATTTTTTGGGGGCCCCTTACACAGCTCAAGGTCTGGGCCCCAGGGCCTGACGGTGAGTATGCGCACAAGGCCCACTCATAAGTCCACTTATATGTTCCACCCACCCATGAGTTCGCTCACAGGGAGTGGAGTGTGTAGGGATGTGTTATGTGTTATTGTAGAGGATCTAATATGTGTGCTTATGGTATGTAGTGTATAGGGATACCAGTTTGTGCAGGTGATGCAGTGTGTTTGTGTGTAGTGGAAGCAGTGTGTATTTGTGTATAAGGGATGTATTGTGTGTTTCTGGTTGTGTGTAAGGGATGCATTGTGTGAATCTGTGTTTGTATGCATAAGGGATACAAGGTGTGTGTTTGTAAGTGTGTGTGTTAGTGATGCATTGTGTTTCTGTGTGTATGTAAGAAAAGCAGTGTGTGTGTGTAAGGGTTTGCACTGTGTGTTTCTGTGTATGTGTGCAAAGGATGCATTGTCTTTGTGTGTAAGGGTTGCATTGTGTGTGTGTAATGGATGCATTGTGTGTTTCTCTGTGTGTAAGGGAAGCATGTTGTGTTTCTGTGTGTGTAGGGATGCATTGTGTGTTTCTGTGTATGTATAGGGATGCATTGTGTGTGTGTGCGTAGTGTGAAAGAGCTCCCTGTCTTGCCCCCTGTCCTATAGAGCTGTCCCTTCTAGCTCTCCCCTGCCCCCTTAGTGGTCTCTCCTCTCCCCCACCCTCCCCTAGCGGTCTCTTCTCACACTCACCCACCCTCCCTGTGCTCTTCTCATCCACCCTCCATGTGTTCTTCTCACCTCCCCCTCCCTGTGTTCTCCTCAACTCCCCCCTTCCTGTGTTCTTCTTACCCCCTCTCCTCCCTGTGTCCTCCTCACCTTCCCCTCCCTGTGTTCTCCTCACCACCCACCCTCCCTGTGTTCTTCTCAATCCCCCTTTCTCCTCATCTCCCCTTCTCCTCACAACCCACCCTCCCTGTGTTCTTCTCAGTCCCCCCTTCTCCTCATCTCCCCTTCTCCTCACTCTTACTCTCCCCCCTCCTCCTTGTGTTTTTCTTACTCCCCCCTTGTTCTTCTTACCCCCCGTTTTTCATACCCCCTTCTTCTTATTATTCCCCCTCCTCCTCCTTCTGTTACTCCCCCCTCCTTCACTTACTCCCCCCTCCTTCACTTACTCTCCCCCTCCTCCTCCTTCTGTTACTCCCCCCTCCTTCACTTACTCTCCCCCTCCTTCACCTCCCCCCTCTTGTTTACCCCCATCTTCATTTTACTCACTCCTTCACTTATTCCCCCCCTCCTTCACTTATTCCACCCCATCTTCATTTACTCCCCCCTTTCACTTATTCCCCCCTCCTTCACTTACTCCCCCCTCTTCATTTACACCCCCATCTTCATTTACTCC
>OW240917.1:212888053-212992181 GCA_933207985.1 Pelobates cultripes
CTCCTTCACTTACTCCCCCCCTTCACTTACTTCCCACCCTTCACTTACTTCCCATCCTTCACTTACTCCCCCCCTCACCTCTCCTCCCCTCCCCTGTAGCGTGGCCGAGCTGCTCGCAGGTCCGCGGTGCCCGGCCGGACTGATAGGAAGGTGCACACTCAGTCACTCAGCTACAGGACACAGAAACTCCGCGCGGAACAGAATTTCCTGTTCCGCGCTGAGTTTCTGTTTCCTGTAACCGGCCGGACTGACAGGAAGTGCACACTGAGTGTGCACCTTCCTATCAGTCCGGCCGGGCACCGCGGGCCAGCGAGCAGCTCGGCCATGCTACAGGGGAGGGGAGGAGAAGAGCAGCTGCAGCCGCCTGAGGCTCTTCACAGAGCGCTCATGCGGCTGCAGCATTAAAAGGGCCGGCCCTGCAGTGGCCGGTCCTAACAGAATTTAGGGCGGCCTGGGGGGCAATTG
The DNA here is from genome assembly GCA_933207985.1 of Pelobates cultripes. NCBI lineage: Eukaryota > Metazoa > Chordata > Amphibia > Anura > Pelobatidae > Pelobates > Pelobates cultripes. Next base: position 212,888,519 of record OW240917.1, read on the forward strand.
CCTCCCTGCCCCCCGGCCCAGCCCGCCCCTGCACTTGAGAAGTTTTCTGATCAGTGAAAAGCATTTTACTTTTGGGTGGAGGGGGTTCATGATGTGGTTTCACTTTCTGATTTAACGAATGTCGTTGGCATTTTCCATATTTTGTTTGTGGCTCCGTATCCCCAAATTATTTAAATAATTTATACATGATTTCAATATTTGAAATGCTGCTTCCAATCTTTTTAATTCCTGGCTGATTTTTCTGTTCAGGCACACAGGTTTTAATCTAAATTTATTTTAATTTCAATTATATATTAAACAACAAAGTGCTTGCTGCAGAAAAAAAGGATTATATGGAATATGAGAAGATTAAAGAAATATACATGGCCAGTGCAAACACTCTTGGGCAATCTGCTGATTAAAGTACCACTATAGGCACCCAGACCACTTCAGCTTAATGAAGTGGTCTGGGTGCCTGGTCCAGCTAGGGTTAACCCTTTTTTTTTTTTTTTTATAAACATAGCAGTTTCAGCTATGTTTATAATATGGTTAATCCAGCCTCTGAGGCGCTTGCGTGCTTCTCATTGTGAAAATCACAGTGAGAAGACGCCAGCATCCATAGGAAAGCATTGTAAATGCTTTCCTATGAACTGGCTGAATGCGCGCGCGGCTCCTGTCGCGCATGCGCATTCAGCCGATGACGTCGCTATGAAGGAGGAGAGATCCCTGCCCGGCGCTGGAGAAAGGTAAGATTTTAACCCCTTCCTCTCCCCAGAGCCCGGCTGAAGGGGGTCCCTGAGGGTGGGTGCACCCTCAGGGCACTATAGTGCCAGGAAAACGAGTATGTTTTCCTGGCACTATAGTGGTCCTTTAATAAAAAGAGGCCACCCATTTAGAAAGTAGATTTCTCATACAGCAGGATTCTTTCCAATAAGAATAAAGATGTGTAATTCTATGCCCCAAAAAAGCTGTTCTATCAGATACCGACATTTTTACATAATGTCTGTTTTTTGAGACAAACTATTTAAGGATATAATTGTTAATATGTAAGTAACACCTTGTTGATCCAAGTAGAAATCTGACTGCCAGTTTGGAGACAAGTAGACTTTTTTCACCATTTGTTGTAAATGTATTTGCTTTATACTGAACTTTTCTTTTGGATCATCAGCAGATGAGCAGATATGTGCTGGAGTAAGGTGTGTGAACTTCATTTTGTGGCGAAATTCACACAGGCGAATTAAAACGGTTGAATTCACATTGGCGAATTTCATTCATGCGAATTCACACAGGCAAATTTTGTTCCTGATTGAGGGTTTAAGAAAGAATAGACTTAACATGACACACTAAAATTGAAATACCATCAATGTTACTATGGTATATGGCAAACATTTTCATTGTAGCACAATGTTGTATAGTAGCATCTTCATGTATAAATGCCAATATAACAGGGCCCCGGTCATGGTCTTAAAAAGCCGCGGCGCCTGACGGGGCCCCTGTTCAGCAATAATACCTATCAGGTGACCCTAAGTGAATGAACCACCCGATGGGCCCCGAGTGGGCGAACATTTTTTTAGCTTCAAGTTTCAAAAATTGATGTGCGCTTTAGAATTGATGACACATTACATTTGAGTAAATACGATATATATGTATATTTTATTTTTTATTAGTAATTCATACTCCTTATACTTTATATTTATGTCCCCCTCACCTCCTGGTTTTTCACAAAATAAAGAACTTTAAAGTTTAAATAGCATAAAACTTACCTGAAATCTAGAGCTGTGTCAAGTTCTCCTGGGTCTCTTACACACCTCTTTTCTTTGGTGGCACTGCATCCATCATCCTTCCTCTTTTGTTTAAGCAAATGCTTCTCATAGAAAAGCATTAATTGACCTTCGGCACATATACAGTGAGACCCACTAATCATCCAATCAGCTTCTTCACATAGAAAAGCACTGAATTCAATGCTTTCCCGACTAAGTATTGAACGGTAGACTGCGCATGCACCTGGTTTGACAGTTCACAATGGGTGACCTAAGAGATCTCTCATTTCACTGGTTGCAGGCTCAGAGTGCATGCAGTAACTTGTTTCAAAACCTTAAAGGAGAAGGAGGGGGAGAAGGAAATGGGTCTGTGTGTCTACTACCTTTGTTCCATTCTTTCCTACCAATCTCCAAACCCTATTTGTTCCAATAAGGCCTCATTACCTACCAGAAACACCTGCTGTGCACCAGGTTTTAATGATGTAAATTAAATTGTACAGTTCATCATATACCAATTTTGCCCGCTTTCATACTTTTGTCAACCATTACGTAATGGTACCCACAGAATAAAATAATTGAATAAGCAGTAGGGAAATTGTGAGCCTGCCTGTCACGCTGACAAGACACACTGTGCCTTAGATCCTAACTGCTTGCAATTAGATTTAAGCCTTCCACTCTAACTGAATAATCTGGACAGAAAATGCAGTCAATCTCCTAGTCTTGTGCATCTCAAATTTGTGTAATCCCAATCTCACCCCTGATGACTGTTATCCTGAGACAAATACTCTTCTTAAACTTGACCTCAGCAAAGAGTTATACTAGCTTGAGTGATGGGTTTTACATGAGTCCTCCCTTCCTCAACCACTCTACTCTAGACACCATGGTTGAAGAAGGGACGACTTCCTTAAAAAGCACTCAATTTCTGTCACCTGCCCTCAGAGTAACAAACATATAAAAAGACTATTCCCGTTTTCACTTGAATGGCTGAGCAGATGCCATCCAGTAGTGTAGAGAAGGGCATGTTAAATCACAAGCAGAAATACCCACTACATAGTGCCTCTACTGCAGATGTTTTTCTGGTAAAGCACTGTACCTCTCTGCCTTAACACCCCTAATGCAGTGGATGACTTCCCTATTTATGTCTGCAACCTGTGACTTGGTATAATTTTACGAGAAGCAGCCGCTTGGAGAATACAATTGACAATATCAATGATGCATACTTGGCAGAAATTATAGACCTGTGAGCTTAACTTCTGTAACTGGGAAAATATTTGAAGGGCTGTTAAGGGATAATATTCAGGAATTCATTGGGAAGAACTTTGTTATTAGCAATAATCAGCATGGTTTTATGAAACATAGGTCATGTCAAACTAACCTAATTGCATTCTACTAAGAAGTAGAAGTATAGATCAGGGTGATGCAGTGGATGTGATCTACTTGGATTTTGCCAAGGCATTTGATATGGTTCCTCACAATAGGTTAGTCTTCAAACTAAAAGAAATTGGTCTAGATGAATATTCTTGTTCTTGGGTAGAACATTGGCTTAATGATAGAGTACAACAAGTTGTAATTAATGGTAAATTTTCAGGCTGGACTAGAGTGGTAAGTGGTGTCCCTCACGGTTCTGTTTTGGGATCACTTCTATTTAACATTTATAAATGATCTTGAAACAGGCATTGAAAGCCATGTATCAGTGTTTGCAGATGACACAAAACTTTGTAAAGTAATAAAATATGAGCAGGATATTGTTTTGCTGCAGAGGGATTTGGATAGATTGGGGGACTGGGCACTAAAATGGCAGATTAAATTTAACGTAGAGAAATGCAAAGTTATGCACTTCGGGGTAAAGAAAGCACAGGCAATTTACACACTAAGGGATAATCACACACAAGAAGGATTTGGGAATTGTTATAGACAACAAATTAGGCAGCAATATGCAATGTCAATCTGCAGTTGCTAAGGCCAGTAAGGTTTTGTCATATATAAATAGGGGCATAAATTATCGGGATGAAAATATAATTTTGCCTCTTTATAAATCGCTGGTAAGACCACACCTTGAATATGCTGTACAATTTTGGGCACCTGTTCTAAAGAAAGATATGATGGCACTAGAGAAAATCCAGAGACGAACTACAAAATTGATAAAAGGAATAGAGCATTTTAGTTATGAAGAAAGGCTAAAAAAATTAAATCTGTTTAGTTTGTAAAAACGGCGCCTGAGAGGGGATATGATAACTTTATACAAATATATTCGGGGCCAGTACAAACCTTTATCTGGAAATCTATTCATAAACAGGGCTTTACATAGGACACAAGGTCACATTTAGTCTGGAAGAAAGGAGATTTCATCTAAGGCAAAGAAATTTTTTTTTTACAGTAAGAACAATAAGGATATGGAATTCTCCATATGGAGGTGGTTTTGTCAGAGTCACTACAGATGTTTAAACTGCAATTGGATAAATACTTACAAAAACATAACATACAGGGATATAATTTCTAATTAGTGGGGTAATAGTTGCTTGATCCAAGGAGACATCTGACTGCTATTTTGGGGTCAAGAAGGAATTTTTCCTCGTTTGTGGCAAAATTGGAAGCACTAGGTTTTTTGCCTTCTTTTGGATCAACAGCAACAACATATGTGAGGAAGGCTGAACTTGATGGACGCAGTCTCTTTTCAGCTATGTAACTATGTAACTACCCAAGTAAACACTTTGTATTTAATCTCCACTCCCAGGCAGTGCCCTCTTTACCTTTTGTATTGGTCTGTATATATTGCACATCTTTTTTCTCCATAACTGTACAGTGCTGTGTAATATGTTGATATTTGATAAATGCCAATAATCATAGGTTAGTTTAAGGACCTCTAAAATCACCCAGACCACTTCATTGAGATCCTGTCATTTTAAATTTAGAAACTACAATGTTAACATTACAGAGTTAAATACACCTCTAGTGGCTGTATTCCTGGCAGAGATGCTTTCTCCTCCAGAACACAGTGAAACTTGCCAATAGCAGCATTTGACTGGAGGAGCATGGCAGTTGGTTCTCTGAGAATCATAGGATTGGAGAAGATCAACAGGCATGTTCATGTCTTCAAAAGTGGAGAGGATAGATTATTATTTACATAGAGCCATCAGATTCCATAGCGATGTACAAAGGGTGGATTAACAGACATTTAATTTTAACCAGACAACTTGATGTACAGGAACAGAGAGGTGGAGGGCCCTGCTCAATGAGCTTTCATTCTAGAGGGAGTGGGGGATAGTGACACAAAGGGTAAAAGTAGGGGTTGTTAATATCAGAACTATAGGTTTCCATTAACTACTGATTGGGGAGTTCTAGTGGGAACACACTTTTTCTCCAGATATTTTAACACAACACCCCCCTACAACCTCCGAAAAAAAGAAAAACCCAGACAAATTTCCAGATGTCATAAATTAAAGATTTATTTGCATGAACAAAGCTTCATACAGAGAGTCACAGCAGTTACAGAATTTATACTACATTAATATGTAAAATCACTAGTGTAAACATATCAGGAAGGTGACAATTTCTGGTATAATCTGAGGAGATCCTCTTTACATGAGGTTTTGCAGCAGCCTTCGGCTCTCAATAAAATGACTATTGCAAATTTACTATTGTAAATAGGTGGCGCAGGTTTATTTTTTATATTTATAAACCCCATAAATATTATTTCTAATAATACGGCCAATAATTTCATTATAATATTAACCTTTTAATGTAAAACATTGCCATTTTATAAAAACAGTAATGTTTACATTGAATTATTTAACACACCTACAGTGGCGGTCTTTCTGTCGGCCACTGCAGGTGCTTCCGCCTCCACAATCAAGTCAAACTCTGCTCTTCAATCAACCACTTGTGATAGCAGTATTTGATTGGAGGTACACATTGTTTTGTAGCTCATCCACCATGAGAAGCATTGGATTGGATGAGATGTAAACAGTGATGCTGACAATGATGGAGGCAGAGCTGGCTGCTGCAGTGGAGGAGTCTCTGCGCTGGAAATGAGGTAAGCAATCTTTATTATTACTTTCATTTTATAAAGCAAAGGGCGGTGGACAGTGATCACACTGCTTGAATGGGAACCTAAAGTCCTGAAAAACAATTGCTATTTTCAAGACAATAGGTTCCTTTTAAATGTAAGTATTGAACTTGAAAAACATGTTCAAGTGAAATCAAGGTTTAAAATTGGTTTGATTGCAGACATATAATCTGCTCTTTTTTTTCTGTGTTAAGCATTCTGAGTGCCTCCTAGGCGAAGGATCACTTGTGTCAGTGCATGTAGATCTGAATATGATTAAATGTGGAATCATTAATGTGATTACACAACAGTCTGATCACTTTCTGCTGGGTACAGGTTATTCACCACTTACAGCACGAGACTTAATTATCTTATAACAAGTTACATTAAGCAATTTTATGAACAATCTCTTGAAGCAATATTACAGAGTAGCATGTTACTGCAAGGTGGTCCAATAAAACACCACATGTAATAATCTATGATTTTAACTCAAGTGTGGTTGCACAGTTTGTGTGTCTTTTACAACTCCTTCCTCCAAAATGTAAGTGATAATGAAATAATGTCCAACCTGGCACTCTATTACAGCTCTCCTTGGCAAGGTGTTTGATGGCTCATAGTGTTGGGTATTAAAGTCTAATGAAGAACGGAAAGTGACAGATTTGTACAACTACTACACAAAATAGTGAGGTAAGGTCAGAGAATGGTCACAAGACAGAGCGAGTGGTCTTAAGCTTCATCTACTGCTACATGGCCAAGCCCCCAAAAGAAGTTGCCATCAGGGCATCCTTTTGCTTCGGACCATTTTTTTTTTTTTTTTAACTATTTGAGAATGAGGAAGAGCTCTGGGACACTATATTGATAATTACCTAAGGGTGGAAATAATAAATAGTGACAGGAGTGTCATTCAAAAAAAAAAAATCAAGTGTAGTTGTGGATGGTGTGAGAGCTGCTCTCCAATATGCTTATCCTGTAAAAGGGTAAGGATCAACATTTAAACAATATATAAGGGGAAGCACTAAACACAGCACTACGTGCTATTTTGAACAAGTTGTGCAGCTCTCAATTACTATTTTCACTTTGGCGCTCACCAAAACGTTTGTGTATCAGTGCCGTGAAAATACAACGCTGAAATTTTTCCTCACCAACATATTTAGTGAATTTACTGACAAGTTCTGCATTAAAATAGGCTGGAAATGTGTGATTTTAAAGAACATGACGTTCAAACACAATGGCTTCAATATAACACTAAGCATCTCAATGGGCCTTTGCTCAAAGTTTTCAAACACACAAGTAAACAAATACACAATTAACTAAGTACATCTTCACAGGGGCTAGGTAGGTCCAGCAGAGTTGGTACTCAGTCATCAAATCTGCCCTCTCTGATGCTCTCGAAGGAGAATGGCAGGAATTTGAACCCAGTGCCTATGTAAAATTTGTTCTGAAATTCCACCCTGCATGGGGAAAAAGACACACAAATAAATTATGTTTTATTGCTTACTTTCTCAAATTCATGACCAGTGTATTCTGTACATTTCAAAAGAATGGACAACAACAACTCAATTAGCTTGTCCTATGGTGGGCCCCAATTCAAGTTTCTGTATTTGGGAAAAAATTATTAAATAAGGCATCCAAGCCTTTAAAAAAATATCTATAAATCTGATAAGAAACTATTTAGAAAGAGAATATTATCTAATTAGTGTGTCTTTATTTTTCCCCAAAACAGAATATTCAAGGATGTAATTAAAGGACCACTATAGTGCCAGGAAAACATACTCGGGCTCTGGAGGGAGGAAGGGGTTAAACTTACCGCTTTCTCCAGCGCCGGGCGTGGAGCTCTCCTCCTTCTCTCCGCCTCCTCTCCTCCTCTTTGGCTGAATGCGCATGCGTGGCAGGAGCTGCGCGCACATTCAGCCAGTCCATAGGAAAGCATTCACAATGCTTTCCTATGGACGCTGGCGTCTTCTCACTGTGAAAATCACAGTGAGAAGCGCGGAAGCCCTCTAGCGGCTGTCAATGAGACAGCCACTAGAGGCTGGATTAACCCATTTATAAACATAGCAGTTTCTCTGAAACTGCTATGCTTATAGAAAAAAGGGTTAATCCTAGCTGGACCAGGCACACAGACCACCTCATTAAGCTGAAGTGGTCTTTGTGCCTATAGTGGTCCTTTAATATAAAATGTTAAGTTGTTTATTCAAGATGACATAGGATTGCCATGGGGGTCAACAAATAATTTAGCCTTTTTTTGTTAAATCATTGGAAATCATTACAATTGTTTTTTGCTGCCTTCTGGATAAACAGCATAAATAAATGGATTTAAAGTTTTCAATTTGATGAATTTTACTCTATGTTCAACCTTTATTACTATAACTACACTGCATAGTATGCTGAAAAGAAGAGGATTTGCCGCCACTGGTCCCTGAAAACCAGCAAGCCCAAAGAGTGACTAGCTTCTGTGTTGACTGGTGCCAGAGGATCTATTTAAAGAACATGAGACTTTAGAAATACATGAAAATATGCATATAACAAAATCATATTGATGTCATATTGATGTCCCTGAAGAACCGTACCATGGCCTGTTTATACTGGCTGCTTATAAAGTGCTTATGAAACCATATCTGTCATCTTGACCATCTTGGGCAAATTTCAACAATGTTTGATAAAGAGTATAATGTGTTATCTGTTGCAGTTATTAAAACCTTTCCATTTCTTGCTGCTACAAAGCACAGGATACTTGTAAGTACAGTATATGTTCTGCTGGAACATCATGGGAGGATAGTCCTATGTAAATTGGGGAATCCTACTGTTGGCTAACCCCTGAATCTTAATAAATCACTGTTTTAACAAGGTTTAAATGGTATGCATATTATACCGAAACAATGTATCTATTCATGCTGAAGCAAGAGAAGAGGTTATATATACAGAGGAGGACAAGAATACTGGCTGCTTGCCACAGATTTCAGACTTTCGACCCAAATAAGGAAAAACAAATTCTGTGCTTGATTAATGTCCAAATTCTCTTATACTTGGTATTGCACAATTGACACCAACATCTACATGTGTCTGAACTGCCTATACTTCAATAGGAATTTTCAGTAAATCGTAAATTTGTACATAATTCCAGAACCGTACACATTGGAGGCATAAATGGAGTACATTAAATATCTCAACATGTGAGCTAAATAGACAACATTATTTTATGCATTGGCAGTCCCTGCGCTGCTGCTGCAGCATCATGATGATCGGTCTTGTGGCTGGTATCCAAAAACATTAATTTAAAAAAAAGACAGGTTTTATTTACTGGACTAAATTGCAGTAAAAAAAATAATATTCTAATTTTCTTTATATATCTAAATATTTGTAATTGTATTGTTTTTGATTCTTTGAGTTTAGAGTGTATGTAGCTATGGAAATGTATGCTGGATTAAAAATATTGGTAAAAGTGGTTGGGGTAAAAACGGTTTAATGTCGGTGTTAGAATACATAGGGTGTTTAGTGTTAAGAGGAATCAAATATTGGGAGGGATTATAGTTGTGGTATAAGAGGTGTTTTGAATTATTGGGTTTTAGGGTTACAGTGGGGTTAAATTTAGCACCGAGATACATGGTGCTTAATTTGTAAGAGGAGTTAAATATAGGATTTGTTTAGTTCCGGGGGCAGTCAACCTTTTAATACATACCACCCACTTTGTATTTTTGTTGATGGCAAAATTTGTGTGAGGGGGGGGCAGTGTGTGAGGGTGGCAGTGTTTGTGTGTGGAGGCAGTGTGAGCTGTGTGTGAAGGTACAGTCTCTGTGTGTGTGTGTGAGAGGTGCATACGGTCTATACTGTGTGTAGGTGGGTGAGATGTGAAAATATAATCTTAATGTCTCCCCCTCCCTTCTTTCTACCTTTTACCAGGGAAGGGGTACATAATGCTGTAAGCCCTGGTGGTCCAGTGGTGGCATGTTCCCTTTAGCAGCTCCTCTGGCTGCAGGCTGACTCTCCTGTCCTCCTGCGAGCACAGGACTGTATCGGAGCGTTGCCATGGTAATGCACGGCATAGCTCCAACCAGCCTGCTCGCGTGAGGAACACAGAGCTTCCCAAGCCCTTCCCTCCTTCTGTTGGATCTTTGGTCTCCTCATCAGCCTGAGAGGGCTTACAACAAGGCAGGCTCTGCATGGGCCAGCAGAGGAGATGAAAGGATCTCCCCTGCCGGCCTTGGCCCACACCCATCAAGGAGCACTGGGCATTTTCTGCAGAACCCACCACTGCCCACCTCAAATCCCAAACTGCCCACTAGGTAGGGACCAGGTTGACTACCACTGGTGTAGTTTCTGCTTGGTTTTCCAGCCAGCAGAATAGTTCTATAAATTCTAGTTTGAACATATTACCTCAGTATAAATGAGAGCTTTATTATTCCAAGTTTCTTGCATGTTGTAAAAACAGCAGGCTACAGGTCAAACAAAGTAGAAGTTGTGGAGTTAACAAGAAGTGTGCTCACTCACACGGTGCTCTACACAAGCTTCAGGTACAGAACTCTGTTAGCAAGTTCCAGCACGTTAGCCAGGTTAACTGTCCATCGGGGATTAAGGGACTTCTTATCATTACATATAAAGAAAACCCCTCAAAGTACTGTATGTGCCATTTGTAGTTTGCCTTATAAAAAGACATGATTTATTTTTTGATCTTTTGTTGCAATTTATGCCAGAAAGGGCACTATAACACTACTTAAAAGAGCTTTGTGGTCACTCTCAGAATTTTCTGAAACATAAAATAAGAGCGAAGCAAGAAAATTAACTGCAAATAACGAGTTAGTAACAGACTTCTAAATGTACAATAGTGAACAAAGTTGTATGCATGGGGCATCAACTATGCAGAACAAACCTTTAATGGTCATATATTTGTAATTCAGCTTTGGTAAACTCATTAAAATAGATACAGTGAGATACAGACAGATGGATGCATGTCTTGAATATAAAAAGCATAGAAAAAGATAATACAGTATAAAGATACAGAGTAATGCAAAGGCACCTGTAGGTGGTTTTACCACCACATTTAAAGGTTTACTGAAATAATGTATTACGGTATCTCCCCGTTACTGGTCAGTGAAATCTTTGGGTCTAATCACAATCTCCTGCCCGTAAAATTATCTATTAAAAACACTCAATGCACTCTATAGTTCATTGGGCACTCCTCATTGCCTCCAACGCTATTGCCGAAAAGCCAGGATTTCCTAAGCAGGACCTTCTATAAGTTCTCTTGAGCTAAGCCTTGCAATGCAGAGTTTAGCTCACTGCCTGAGAGCATTTAGCTGATGCTCCTAGCCAATGAGCTAATGGAAGTTCCAGCTTAGGAACTTCTGCCTTTTTGGTCTCTGCACAGAGGTAGCCTGGCAGTGCAGTACTTCGCTCATTGGCTGGAGCGCTCACATGATTCTCTCAGCCATTGAGGCAGCCCTGCAGTGTGGTGATTAGCTTATGGAATGCAAATAGAAGCTCAATGCAGGAAGACATCCAACAGACCTATGGTAAGTTGTCAAAATATTTGACTATTTACATTGGCAGGGGTGGCACATGAGCACATCTCTGGGACCATAACCACTACAGTATTGGTTATGGTGGCTGTAGTTTTTCTTTAAGAGAGACTTACTCTGAATAATGGTGGGTTAACCATAAAAGCATGTTAATAAAAACACATTAATATAATTATTCAGATCATTTTATGTAACGTTTCACAAACTCTATGGAACATTTGTGTCACAAAAAAATATAGTCCTTTAAAATGTAAATTGAGCTCCCCCAGCTGTACATTAAACACTATGTTCATTCATCAAGTAGGAAAGCACATCAAGTATTTATGATGCAAGTAGGTTGAGTAAGGAGAAAGCATGGAACAAATGTAACATGCTCTTACTAGGATTTCTCCAGACCAGAAGTATGACTGGTATGAGCAATAGATATATGTGCACAAGTAACAGTGTTATGTTTCATTGAGATTCCCTTCTTAAATTAGATCACTTCCAGACTCACGCAATCAATGGAGATGTTGAAGTATATTGTGTATTTCTTTGCAAAGCAATCATACAATATCCAGTAAACAATGATATATATCATAAAAATTATTATACCCACATCTCAGAACTTTCCTGCTCCCATCTGACAAGTGGCCTTCCAGTCCCACCTTATATTGGTTGCGCTTCCCTCCTTTTTTTCAAAATGTTGTCTGTATGTTGTGGTGGAACATACCACTAATTTTGTGTGTTTTACTTTTTATCCATTTGGGAATTATGGGATCTGAACACACTGCGCTTGACACCGGAATGAGGACCACCCCAGTACCCCATTAAAACGTTCACACCATGTAACTTAAGTGCAAAACCGCAAGGGAAGTAGTTAATGAATGCTTCCCCTGGGTGGCTATTTCGTGTAACCGTATACATGAAGTTGGCAAAAGAGTGGCGGCCATTTTGTCTCTCGAAAGTGGGCAGCGACAATTGGTCGTCGAGTGCCTGGAACTCTTTTCGGCTAGGCACTCGCACGAACCTCGGTAAAGATTATACCACTGCTCATTCTACTTCCTGACCAACTATACGAACGACGTTCGGGAGATGGGAACTACTGACTGGGGGAGCATTTTCACCCTGAAATCAAGAGAATCCCTTGCATGGTTTTCACACAAACTCCAGAACAGAGACCGGCCGGGGCACCTATTTCCCTGGACTTGTTTTGGGCTATCACCTCGTATCCGGCCGGTCAAATCTTTACCCCGGTGGCAATCCAATTCTGCCGAACGGATCTGATTGATACAAGTTGTACACTCAGATCAGAGCTAGTCGGGGTGTAACTTTTGTTGGGTTCCTAGTTATTTCCTAGCAATACTGTATATTTTGTGTAGGTTTTTCTGTACCTGAGAGATAATAGTTATAGTTTTCTCACGCAATTATCTCTCAGGCACAAAGGACCCTGGGAAGGAAAACCCTGTAATTTTTTTAAATTTTTTTTTATAAATCTTTATTTTTCAGTGCAATATGTAATGCTTGACCTGGCCACAACAGCCGTGTCAAAATATTTCAACATTCAAACATGGTTTATGTCTAAACATGTTATAAGGTCAGGATGCACTTTGTTATATATAGGTGAGGTCAGATAGGTTTTAACGAGTTGTAGTTGGTTGTCATTAAGGGTTAATAACCCCCCAAGGTCGTGTGCAGCGCTGTCGGGGTCGGGTTTTGTCAAAGCTAGGTGGACAGGGTTGCGTTCTAGGTCACCCACGGTGGTTGCACCTGGTGTCCCCGTAATAGCCCATTTAGGGTTGGACCCCTGCAGTTTTGGGTGAAGTTGGCCCCCTATGTCTAGGAGTGAGTTGCTTAGGTTTGCGCTGTTTTATGTCCTGTGGGTAGGTGTAAGGTGTGCGTGGGCTGTGTGATATACTGTTGTCTGTGACCAGTGTTATGTGTGAAACACATCTAGTCTATATAGTCTGAGGAAGGTGGGGCCCGTGTGAGCGGTTGTGGTCCGTCTATGTGATCTGCAGGTTGCAGAGGCGTGTGTAGACAGACCAGTAGTGGGCTCACGTAGAGTGTAGTGCCCCTGTACTTTGGGGCCTAAGGAGGGGGGTGCAAATTCGTGCACCGGAGCACAGAGACCCAATCTCTGGGTGTAACAATCATTTCCTAATGGTCTGGTGGGTAAGGTTAAGCAATTATCTCGCATGAAATTTGCCCAGCTGTTGGTATGTGAAGGCTAAGTAAAAGTAAATCAGTAACATAACATAGCATAAAGTGTCCTGGGGTTAAAACTGAACTTTGGAGCAGTAGACTTGTGGTCAGGTCGTGTTGCCTCGTTTCCCTCTGGGTGTGGGGACGTTTTTGTCATCCATGGGTGTTGTTCGAGGGCGGGTGGCGGCGGCTTCAGGTTGGTCAGTTAAGCCCAGTGTGGCTAACAGGGCCGGGCCCTCCTTGGGATCTGAGGCCTTATAGTTTTGTCCTTCCTTAGAGGCCCAGAGGGTTTTTGGTGTTGCCCATCTATAGGTGATCCCTGCGTCTCGCAGCTGTGCGGTGAGTGGCTGCATTGATTTGCACCATAAGAGTGTGTCTCTGCTTAAATCCTGAAAAGGGGATATTTGGTTTGTTTCAAAGTCATATGGGGTCTTTCCCCGAAAAGCAGCCATGAGTCCTAGCTTGTCTGTCATCGTGCATCAGCGGATGATGAGATCGCGTGGCGCCGAAGTGGGTAAAACCCTGTAATGTTGTGTTGGAGACCCCATGTCAGGGGTCTGTGCATAAAAGCCTGAATAAAATTAGTTGACTTCCAGAACTAAGTTTCGTCTGGTTACTTGGGGAATGGAGGATGCTTGCATGTTTAACGGTTCCAGTCTGGCTGAGAGAAGAAATTAGCAGAGGTAACCAGTTGAGTTACTCAGGATCCGCTAAACATGTATCACTGCAGGAACCACAGTGAGGTGGAATAGCAGCACCTGTACCTTGTTAGTTTACGGCCTTTTTGGAGTACTGTGGTAACTCCAGGATCTATATTTTTTCATGTGGCGACCTTATATTGGGTCAGAAAGTGAGTGTCAAAAAACAGGAAGAGATGACCAGATGAAAAGAAGACCATAATTAACTGGAGTTATACTTGTAATGGCCGTTGTGGAGAAGGAAACATTGAGTAGTTGCTACACATCACTACTCCAGCCCAATGAATAAGAGCTTTGTTCTGACTGTATGTTTATTTATCAATGGATTTGTGCAGCACAGTGTGATCCTTGTTTTATGTACTACGGATTTATTTTAATTAAATATTTAAATGACAAGGAAGACATCTTAGGTAGGTTAACATATTAGTAAACCAAGATTTTGTATAGCTTAATCTTCTGAACTCTTCAATCCCTCTTTGCAGATGTAATAAAACTGTAGATAAATATAATCCATGTGAAGAGGTCTATTTTCGACCCCAAGAATCAAGGGATTTATTTTTTTCACCCCAAGACAGAAAGTTGCCAGGATGCTCCCTGTTGTGTGAATAGGAGTAATTCTTACCAGTGCAGACGGAGAGCGTGAAGGAAAGCGGAGAGTCCCTCCATAATCAGAAGGATGGCTATCGTCAAAGTGGCAAATGCAGCAAACACAAAAACCAGTAGAATACTTCCTCCGAAGCTTCTGACATGTAGGCCTATATGCATTACCATGGTCCAGAGGACTTCAGACAATTCTGTAAGACAAAAGAATTCATAAAACTGTGTAAGTCAAATCAGTTGCACATTCCACATTTATACTGTAAGCTCGTTTGAGTATAATTACAATAATATACAAACGGTATCCCTAAATTTACTGAGTGGGCTGCTGTGCAGATGCTTAGCTATGCTTCTCGTTTTTCTGGTGTTGAGAAGACTAAAACACTTAGCACTTAAATCTGCTAGATTTAGCCAATCTGCAAGCTAGTAAAACTGGACTATGTCATGTTTTTCTTGAGGGAATTTAAACTACAAACACGCATGCATATGCACACATATACTCAATATACAGCTTTATGGACCTCACCAGTCTTTCACCAAACTGGCATTTATTATTATGTTCTGTCAGGATTCTATTTTCTCACTTTAACCTCTTACTCTTCTCCGACCTTAACCTTTCCAATATGCTAGTCTTTCTTTTCCCGACATTTACTACTACGTTTCCTACAGATTACTGTGTCCATTTTCTAGTGCTGCTCTACGGCTTCACTTTTGAATTGAAGCGGTTCTTTCTTACAATGCCATTTCATTGACTAAACACTTTATTAGATATAAAAATGAGACACACAAAAAAAACAACTTAACTAGAGCTACGCAGAATTGTTACTTACGAGCATGTGCCAGACTCAAAGCCCAAAGTCGGAGATAAGAAGCAGTGTTGGAAATGCATCCCAGACAGTATTCAATTGTGTGAATAGCCTGGTGGACCACTGTGTCTCCAAAATCGAACTGCAGGAAATGCAAAGAGTAAGGAGAGGTTATATCTAGAACTAAACCAGGCATTACTGTCAAGAGCCAAAGGTCGTGCCCATCAGGTTTCCATAAGTGGACGAAATGGGCATGTGAGCAGAAAAACCTTTAAAATACCCAGAACCAGAATGGGTGAACAGGTACAATTAAGAGTTTCTATCATTGTTTGGCACATTTATCAAGTTTTCAAAGCATAGTTAGGGTGATTTGGGAATGACAATGCTAAGAAAATGAAAATGTACCAAAAAGAAAAGTATATTCACCAGTGACGGAAATTTCTTTAGGAAGTCCAGACCCAAAGAAAGGTGCTATAGATGCTGTAGGTGTATAACTCAAAAACGTTTAAAAAAAATAAATAAAACCAACATAAGTGATGGTGGGTAATTTTATTTAATCTAGAATGTAGATGGCATTGTACTTACTGACTGGACAAATATTTCAACTTCCATTTCATCTTTATCTACTTCCTCACTGGTAACCACTACCGAAACTCGCCGGGGAGAAGGCTGGGGGGTGAAGGATGGAAGGAATGGGACACAAGAGAAAGGGTAGGAATACGAAGTGTCAGTTGATGAAAGGAGCAGAAGCTTACAAATGGAGAATGCCGACGTGCAGAAAGCTAATGTTCTATGAAGACTGTTAAATGCATGGGCCAAATCATAGGATGAGGCAAGGCAAAGAGAGCCATGACACAAACAGTTTGACTTTTAACTCTCAGTGGACTTTAAAGGTTGGGTCATGATCTGAAACATTAACAAGCAGTTTAATAACAAAACCATAAACTAGTAGACTAAAGGCCTTTTTTCTATCTGCCGTATAACCAGTTTATTGTTATTCCAAGTGAACATAATAACAGGTCATGATTTTGGGGACCAGGCCCCAGTCCTGCTTTAGTTCTTTGGTGACCGGCATCTTGGAAAACCAGATAACTGTCCCCGGGCAGCACAGTGCATTAGATGCGCTCCACCTGTGCAGCGGGCCCTTCAGCTGGGTGGGGTGAGAAGACTGTCAAAGAGTATGAATAAACATCAGATCAGCTCCTTATGGTCGTTGCTAGTGTACTCGTATCACTGGAAACACCCCTTCCCGATTATTCATCTGTTAACTGACCATAATAGGTCAACACATCAATCCATACTATACAGGATGAACAAAGACACATTAAAGAAACACTATTGTGGCACAGAGACAACTTCATGGAGATTAGGTAGTCTGGATGCCTATAGTATCCCTTTAAGAAAAAAAACAGGCATCATGCCCCCAACAGACCAAGTCAACAAAAATTCTTATGGCCGTTCGATTTGAGAAAATGAAAAAGCAAAAATCTCATCTCAAATTTACATATTATTTAAACTGAGAACAGGTACACTAGATGAACTATTACTTCTCAGTATTGTATGGAATGATGCATGCATGATTGACTGGCACATTTATTTTATTGGGGATTGACAGGTCTGCAGTCCCATTTCATAACTGGCAAAGGTTAATCTCTGAATTGCTTTTTCTCCTGTGAAATTCAAAGGTTAAATCCAGCTGTGAAGAGTAGTCAGATAGAGTGGGTTACTGCCTCAAAGTAAGTTTCCATTGGATTTTAAAGATCAGATTTGTAGGACTGATTGTGAATAATGCTGCAGAGATTCATTCCATCTCTCCTTATAGTTAAGAGTAAGAATGAGAGGTACACTTACCATCATTATT
This sequence comes from Pelobates cultripes, assembly GCA_933207985.1. Taxonomy (NCBI): domain Eukaryota; kingdom Metazoa; phylum Chordata; class Amphibia; order Anura; family Pelobatidae; genus Pelobates; species Pelobates cultripes. Next base: position 212,905,965 of record OW240917.1, read on the forward strand.
AAACAACGCTACACATACTGCAACTAATTGTTCCTTGATTGGGTTACCTTGTTCCTGCTTCCCATTACAGCTCCAGTGATTTACTAAATTCCCTTAATTTATAAGCTGTGTGCTGTCACAGGATATGCAAGTTTTTTGTGCTGTGTGTATGTATCGGGAAATACTGATGTTGTACATTCGTCTCTCACAACTCTCCTCTAAGTGGGCATAGCTTGAGAAACATGAATTAAGTTATCTAAGCAAGCCAATAATTTCTGTGCTGGATGCAGATTTATTCATGTATTTTTCATGAAAAATGTAAATATGACTGCCACTGGCAAATGATAAATCAGCGTAAGCAAATAGAAATTTGTTTGGTAATCCACCCTCCAGGACTGCAATGGCGAGTAGCTTCTAGGCGTGTCTAGTAGTGCAAGATTATATATGTATATATATATAATACCCCTGGTCACTCAAAAGCCCATGCAAAATTAGCAATCAACGGTTGATTTTTTCTCTTTTTTTTTTTTTTATATTTGAATCTCCATAATGTATTAGAAAGATGGGGAGTTTTAAAATAGCAACCCCAGACTGAAGTGTCAGTTATATAAACAGGAATCTGTTAGGTCTTTGGTGTCTACATGGTAAAGTCTTACATGATATATGACAGAAAAATATACACGTATATGTGTACAATATGATTATTCACATATCTATGTATACAGATTTAAAGGAACATTCCAAATACCTAAAGCACTTTGGTTGAGTAAGTGCTTTCTGTGTGAAGAGTGTGTCCTCCCCCCCCATTTTACAAAAAGTGCAGATTTGAATAAAAATTGGCATTTTTATAAATGAACTTTGTTACATCATCCGGTCCTATTATTTCCTGGCATTGGAGCTATACTCAAGAAGCAGACAATTGCCCAGAGCACGTGCCTTGCAAAGGCTGCCGACAAGATATATGCAGCTGCAAGCTTCGTTTAGATATAGAAATGCTAATTAAATGCATGCACGGTTTAATTGGAGGGTTGATCTACTAAATAGGAATTTTATAAAATGTATTTGGTATTTGGGCAGTGGAATATCACTTCAAAAGTGTTAGTGAGAACGTCTGCGCACACTGATTCAAGAAAACAAAATCACAGCACTTTAGCGCACATAAAACACAATTTCAGCCAAATTCACATACTTACAAAATATATCCACTTTTGTGTTTATATTTATGCATACAGCACATTATTATTTCGCTACTTGCATTAAAAGTGCAGTCCCATTGCATTTTTATTAATTCTACATGAAGATGTACTCTTCTTAATGTCCACACTGTAACCGTGTGTATTAATATTTTACATATTTACTCAAAAGATACCCAAAACTTGACAAATATGCATTTACCCACATTTAATGCTGTTTTGCATCCATTTATTAAATGTTTTAAAAAAAATTTAGAGTACTGTACTATTTTTGTATACCGTTTTCCCTTTAACGTTCATTTAAAAAGTTATTTAAATGCAAGGACCATGGAAACTGCACTTTTAAAGATATCTCTGAGAAGCGATGGCGAAGCACTTATGAGCTGCGGTAAAATTATTTTTTAATATAGATTGCCGTGAATATCATAAACCTCTTGCGAAGCACATCAAGCAAATGAAGAAAAATAAATTAAATAAAATTGTAGCCTGTTAAAAATTAAACGATTAATGTTAAAATAAAACACATGATTGTGGATACGCAAAAAAAAGAAATTAAACACAGAATAATTACAAAATGTCTGTATGATCTGTATGACTGTTTACATGCACAACGGACTGTGCTCTTACCACTTCTTCCACGGCAGGCTTGAAAACATAAATCCAGATTAAAATGTGGAAAAAAAAACCAAACAAACAAAAGTCAGGTTATTTTAAAATGTTAGATATGCTTTAAAGCTTCAGTCCCACCGAAAATTTTATTTTCTATATCAATTCAAATATTCTAAAAATACTACTTAAATTTCGGGTGCAAATTTCAATAAAACAGAATTAGAATAGGATACGAGAAATGTTTGTGTCTAAATAAAACATTTGCTTGCTTTTAATGTTATCAGATATTGTTAGGTTATCAACGCGTTATAGAATAGAAAGTTAAAAGAATGGTCCCAGCAATTAACCAGCAGTACATAATGTGTTAATACTACGGAGATTTAATATAGATCATACTCAAACGGTCTGCTCCCAGAATTCATTGCCCAGATAGATAAGAGAAAAAAGACTAGATGGGGAATGTGGACATACTAAATCATTCAATAAATAATAGAATGTATTCCACATAATGACCATCAATGTAAAGGTAATACTGCAGAAAGTTGGAATGAATCAATTAACAGATATCGCAAAATGTTTGATAGAATTCAGGAAGCGGTACTTTCTGTGTTTATTAGAACCCCAGAATAGTGGCAATATTAATCTAAAGCATGTTTTGTATTTATACCTCAAAATTAGCTGTTTTGAGGACAGTTGTACAGATATATCATTTTTGAGGGACTGATATTTCAAAGCAATTTTGTGAATACAAAACAAGGGGGATATTTGTTTTACAGAAAGATTACACTTTTAACTGTTAGACGAGAATGCAACAGATTGCATTACAATATATTGCAATCCCATCTGGCAGCCAAGGGTCTAAGGAACAGTATAAAAGGTCATTACCTCTTCTCCTTCTTCTGAGTGCATGGACAGCTGGTCGTGCTGAATTATTTCGGCATCTTCCTCTGTAGGCCCATTACCAACGCGGATGCCTCCGAAGTTATGCGTTCCCTGGGTAAGTGGGTGGGGGAGGGGGGATTTATAAATCAGGGTGTGGACCCTTGCCAATCATCACACTCCATTATCCCCCAATAACCATCAACCTGATCCTATAATATCAAAAAATCATAGACCCTACTGTCCTACAAGGCTTGACGGTGCACAGTAAACCTCTTGCCCACCCAATCATAACGCCACTTCCATCACACAAAGAAGTTCACTACAAAAATCCCTCTATAGAAATAATTTTATCTTTTAGAAAGATACCCTGATTTATAATTTAATAGCGTTAACGTCACCTTCCTCTTAAGCGATCAAGCACTTCCATTTCACCCAACCCAAAAGACAGAGGTGGTGTTAACCTTATTAATTTATAAAATAATCCAGGAATAAAAAGGCTACTGCATCCTATCCCCAGAACTGGAAAACATGCTGGGATATAAAGTGACACTGTGTACATTTACTGTAAGCTGACAGCTATTTGGGAACAGAGGGTTACACATTTTTAGGGAACCTATAAGCAAACGAATATAACCAAAGAACATTTGATCAGATTCGAATTTTGCATTACTTTTTTTTTATCCAATGTATGCAATATTTTTTTTTTTTTATATAAAACACTTTCTTTTTTTTTTTTAAATAACCAAATTATAAACAAGATACAGGAGAGCCTGTTAATCATGTGATCTCATGAGGCAACTCGTCTGCAGTGACTGAGCACATGTTTTGCATATGGCTCTTACAAAATAAAATTAACTATAAATCAGGGATCTCTGATCAATTATTTTAAACCTATCAAGAAGGCACTTGCGATACCAATATTTTAAAACACTACTAGACATTTATTGGTTAGAAAAATAATTTAAAAAAAAGATCTTCAGTACACAATAGATTCCCTTTTTCATATATATACATACATATATGTCTATACATACATGTATGTATATACACACACACACACTTCACACACTTTTATGCACACACATAGTACTAATTATATGTATATATGTATGTAATTTTTATTTAAGGTCTCAATTGTGCAATGATAAAATTATCAATATTTAATTATCTTCCCATATATTGGTCTTAAAAGTTTTTTGCTCACTGCAATAGTGATAGGGCAGCAGTGTGGGGGAACTGACATAGGTTCAGGTTGTGGGTATAAATAAAGTAGTAAATTAAGCAGAGGGTACATAGTGACCTACCTTCCTGTGGACAGGCGGACGGGACCACCAGTGAGTGGCGCGTGGAGGCTCCAGTTATAATGTCTTGTCTGCTCGCTGTTTAGTACATATGCCCCCATGCACCTTACGGCAGGTGGGGCCATGAGGAAGGTTTTAAACGTCCCTTATTATGACCCCCATGGGCTTTGTCATGTAGTTGTCACTTAATTCTAAACGTACTGTTAAGGTAACCACTTAAGGGAAGGAAATGTCACGGAGCAGAACTACCACCACTTCTATATAAAAGTGACCTTATTATAAAGATGGAGCCAGTAGTGTCCTCTTTGTAATTGAACAAATAATGCATGAGAGCACTGCAAGGACAATTTTTGATTATTTTGTTTGAATTGCAATTAGTTCCTTTGTGATTTGTACGAGTGGACCAATTTGCTAAAATTACGACAAATTTGCATTTGAGCGGGGGGAGGGAGAATTATCGTAGCTCAGCAAAAAAGTTATAGAAAACTACAGAGATTTAAGCTCAATATCATAGTTATGATCCATTAAAAATAACAGATGGAAACACTGTTTTGCATTGTGACATGCTTTACCTGTTTCTAATCAGATTACAAACTGTGTCAGGCTTATTCAGTAAAGTGTGAATTCAAAGTGAATTTCACAATTAAGGTCACACTGAAAATATAGGTTGAAGATTTCTTCCAATTCAGCCATTGTGGCCTAACATTTGAAATTTACTTTGAATTCTGAGTAAATCTGTATTAGGGCAATTCTTCTCTTGGCCTGTCCTTTAGCAATTAGACAATACTGGAAATTTATTTTGGATAACTTATCTTCTACTTTTTATTTTGTGGTTTTATCACTTATTTATTTTTATATGTCTGTAAAGTAGCAACCATTTTTGGAAAGGTGGCTGTTGATGTAACATGGAATGAGAAATGATCGAAATATTGTTTGTGTATAATACACAATCCATGTAAATCAGACGTGTCGGCTTTTTTCAGCACATACATATAAACATATAATAGATAAAGGTTTATTACATTATATAGGTATATAGAGAGATATACAGATATACAGGTTAACATGCAATGAAAACACATAACATACCCATGTGGATACCCATCACAGGAAAACTCAATAAGCAGGGCAGAAAAACGGTCTGTGTGTTGTGCTAACATTTTGTGACAGTGGTTTCAGGGCCTCACAATTGCAGATAAACTACAATATTTACCAGCATACACATGGTCTTGTCTAACTAGCTGCTTATTTTGTAATGTTTGAAATGTACACGACAGACGAAAATTGAAAAGAATTAGGAGGTAAATGTGAGTCCAACATTCTAACAGCATAATGCCTAAGGCCTATTGAAAGTTATTGCTTAAAAGTATCTAAATTATCTGCCAAATGTTATTTTTCTCTTACACATTTACTTATTTAAAGGTTACTTCAATATGACTAGATCACGGACAGTTCTCCCCAGCTCTCCCATGTCTGAGAAAGGCTATTTGTTTTAATGCGATCAATAGAGTGAAACCTAACTATACCCTAAACCTACGAGTAACAAGGAAAAAACAAAAGGTATATCGCGGGAACAGTAAAAGACTTGCACCCACTGACGACACGTCAGTGTGTGCAAGTCTTTTACTGTTCCCGCGTTAAAAAGTTGACAGCATTAGCTCACAGGCCAGCCATTCAACAATATTGACTAGCATGACACATGCTAGTCAATATTGTTGAATGGCTGGCCTGTGAGCTAATGCGGTCAACTTTATCCACAAACACAATCTGCCACGAGGTGACAGTCAGTGAAAGGAATACTACCTGCACCATAATCAATACAGCCCGCTGTAGTGGTTATGGTGCCAATGTGTCTTGGATATCTCCCAGAGTCCAACCGTTTTAGAATTGTTCGACAACCTATCTGGGTCCTGACACCTTCCCTTGTGCAGCAAGCTTCTACAAGAAATTTGCTTTAAAAGGATCACTGCAGGCACCCAGACCACTTCAGCTAATTGAAGTGGTCTGGGTGCAGTGTCCCTTTTGCACGTAGTGCTGCAACGTTAAACATTGTAGTTACAGAGAAACTGCAATGTTTACATTGCAGCTCTAAGTCTGCCCACAGTGGCTGTCTACCAGACAGCCACTAGAGGGCTTCTTTTATCGAATCGGACCTTTGGTCCCGTATCGGACGCTGGACGTCCTCACGCTCTGCATTTATTCAATGCTTTCCTATGGGGAGGTCTAGTGCACACGCAGCATTTCCAGTATTAGCGCTTCTCATCGCAGGACGTCAGATGAGGCGTAGCGTTGACCCAGCGCAGAGGGACATTGGCGCAGGGAAAAGGGTGAGTAAATAAAGGGCTTTTAACCCTTTCTTCACCCGGGTGGGGATAGACAGGGGGAGCACGATGGCACTATCCCTTTAACTCCACTTGGCTAAGCCTTGCTGTGCCAACTCAGCCAATTAGTGCAGCTTTGGACTGCCAGGTTTAGCTCAGTTGCAAGAGATTCCAGCAGCAGGGCAGTCAACAGCTGGTACCAAGTAGGACCCAAGTACATAGTCAAACTGATCTTAAGCCCTGTAGCACCATAACCACTACAGGGGTTGCAGTTATGGTGCTTGGCATTCTCCTTAAAACGGCATATACAGTGCACCTTATTCCAGCTGCCAAATATATATTTATAACTTATTTTTTTATGTAATTTGAGCAACCATAGTGCCTTCCATTAAAGATGCAAATTATAAGGTTTAATGTTCCTGATTCAGCATGAAAAATGTTAACACAATAGATAGGCCATTTTTTTTACCCTGCGTTGATTAAATCATGTGTTATTTGCGTGATGAATGCCCTTTAGATGTACATATTTTTGGTTAAATAACATTATCTACATTTCTTTTCAAATATTTGTATTGAAAAGTATTTTAAACAATATTTATAAACAAATTATTTACATTGCTTTTAACAATGATAACTTTTCACATAATTGTAGATTTAAAACATTGTGCCCATATAATGAAGTAATTTGATGAAATTTTTTGTGGAGGTGTGCGTCAGTCTTAAATATACTGTGAGTACATTGATATGCAATAGATTTATTGCAAGAACATGTCTAATATTTTAAGATGTAAGTAAAATAGGACGCTAGCCCCTAGAAGTGATAACATTGTACACATTAACATTCTCGCAGTTAAGATATATATATATATATATATCTCAACTGCGATATATATAAGGTTGCACACAATCACAGTTATATTAATAAATATTTTTTGAGGTTTCCAGATTATATGGGCAAAGCGTTAAAAATCTAATGGAATATGCAGTTTATCACTGTTATGAAAATATTTTACAAGCCAGTGCCTTTTCTTGTGAGCCAGGATTAGTTTAACTTGCCAGAGGACCCACGGAGTAAGGAAAAATTAAGTACTCTTAAGACCAGTTGTTCAACCAGTGTGTTGTACCCCACCAATGTGTCACAAGCTTTTTTAATGAGTGCCACAAACACACTGAGTAACAACATTAACATTTTAATACCCAACTGGCAAATAATTATAAATCAGACTCAATTTAGCTAGATTCAAGAGATGATGTTTACAAGCTGCTGATGGTTAAAAATAGATGTGATTTCTAAATTTTTCTCTTATTGAAGTGTTCCTTGGCCCAGTCTGCGAACCTTTGTCCTGAGCATATTCTTATTTATAGGAACCTGTTCGGCAGTTTTTACATCGACTGAAAATGGCCACTAACCAAAAATTATAAGTATGAAAGCAAGCATAATACTGACTGACCGGCATACTAGAAAGGAGACATTGGTAAGTAAAATGTTTTTTTTTTTTCGTTCATTTTTGTATCACTCTAAGAGCCAAACAGTGAATCCAGACAGTTAAAATGTCCTAATGAGACATCTAAAAGCCACATTGTGGAGGTAATAAGGAAAATAGTTTTCATACAGCATCTACCCCTCAAAGTACATAAAGCAGGAAAAATAAACAAAACAAATAATTCTATAGGACCACCTTGCCATGCCACCCTCAGTCTAGGCTCCCAAAACTGAATACGAGCCTTAACAACAAAGGGAAAATACGCTACCATGAATAATAGCAGTTATGAAACTACACTCTTAGTTAATAAGTGCATAGTGACAGGTGTATTCTAGATTAGATCAATGGTGGAGTGATCAAACTCTAAAAGTAGTTCATATCTAATAAACAGCAGCACTGATAATATATCTTGAAATGCTGTGATCTAAAATAAAACAAAAACGTAATATCTATGAAATTAGTACACATGTGACTTATGGACCACCAAACAAAATAGCCTGATATTCAATAAATAATTTCTAATGCGTTAGGGCTCTCCGTTGTCAACACATGGGTTTCTAAGGGCAAATATGGTCTGTTCTAGGTAGATGGACTTCTGAACAATATTCTTATTAACTGGTAGTCCTTCAAAAATTGCACTGGCAGGTGATGCCAGACTACAGCGATCAGAGGTCAAGTACATCTCCCAAACATTTGCAAACATCAGCTAGTGGTCCTACTGCGGTCTCTCTGCAGGTATGTTCAGGGTGGTTTCTTACAGTAAAAATTTTGAATTATCCATCTCCAAATTATATGGGGAAATCACTATGGAAGAAAATAGTGAACCAAAGTACAAACAACACATTAGTAGCCATTTTCTTTTATTCAGCCTTGTACTGCAGAGAGCCCCAGATGGATTTTTTTCCCCCCCAAGTAAGTGGGTTAATCTCATAAGAGCAGACATTAGGCTGTTAGTGTAGGACCTGCCAAAGATGGGGTACATTGACGTTGTGGCAGGCTTATGCAATGTATGATCATATAATGTAACTAAATGCCCATTATTTTTACCTAGATTAGGTGTTTAAAAAAAAATAAAAAAATCTGCCAACATTGAAGTTGCTGTTTAGTGGATAAGTGAGTGCGCTGGATCTTGTGTATTGTATAAATTGGCCTCCAGCAGCACCCCATTTATGCATGTTCAGGTGAGTGCAGCCCCCTGGTTTCATATATATAATATAAATATATAAAATAAAACACACATCTGCAGATACACTACATGGCTCTTAGAGTGAATAATTTTATTGCCTGTCAACTGTAGAAATACACATCAATGTGCGCTTGACCCCTTGCCCTCTACACATGAATGTGCTGAAGAGCAAGTGGTAATGCATGTGGGCTATGCATAACTTAAATTTAACAGGTACTCACCAAGTGCTTTCTTCTCAAGTACTGATGGCGGAGAATGACCGGTTTAACAACCAGCATCCAAGGCACGCAGATCAATGCACAAACAACCAGGAAACATTGCAAGCCCACCTGTGAGACACAATCATTAAAAACTTAATGTGAGGTTGCATACACCACCCCCCTGCTAATATAGATGCCAAGTCAGAGGGTCACTGCTCACCCCAAATTAACATTAACTATCCACAATATTGACCAATACCACCATTTAATATTTGCAGAAAGTGATTTTATTCCATCAAACATGGTTCCATGTGTGATGATCAATTAAAGAGTTACTTTCTACAAAGATTTAATGGTGTTGCTGGTCAATACTGTGGATATTTACAGAGATACACAGACAGGGTGAGTGGAGGTGGGGGGTTTACTGGTTTAACAATTTAGGATTGGGACTTATTTTATTTTTTAAAAATATTTTTATTGAGAAGTTATTATGTAGCACATACATACAGTGTCATGCAATCGATAGCGAAGAAAAAAAAATACAAAAACTGACCGTAAAGAATAAATAAATTACAAAAAAATAATAATAAACATAGGATAACATACATTTTGATTGTAGGAAAAATACATACTTTGGATAGGATAAGCTATGTATATAAAACCCAACACAATGATGGGTGGTAATAGAGTCATGGATCAAGCAGTTTTTCAGAAAAATATTGTGACCCCATATCTCTCGTATTCCTTTCATTTCACTGGCTTAACAACTTAGTTTGGGACTTGATAAGCTACTAATATCTCAGACCATACTGTAACCCCAGACCCACTACTTTACGTAACTCCCAAGTATTTCTTCCTGTTTCTAAAGTTGAATCAACTAAAAGTTGCAGCTTGTCCTTAGTAACCGTATTGCGTATTTTAAAACTGCGTTATTTCATTGCACCAGAAATTCCCTGCTATTATTTTTATACAATATTCCCAATAACCCTTTTGCTACCTGTTACTTACTCTCACAATTAACCCCATATGAACGGATTATACTTTATGCCATTGTGATCTGGTAAGTAATGACCCTATGTAAGTAAGAATATCCTGCTTATTTAGTATTTGCAGCTTCGTGCAGCCTCACAACCGTAAAATAAGAACATTCCATCATTAAAGGCTGTTTTATGAATGATTTCCCACCATTTCTATTGATCCATTAAAGGAACACCCCGAGCCCCATAACCACTACAGATCAGCGTAGTGGTTATAATACCAAGAATGCCCTGGGGCTGATTGTAAGCAATCAAAATGTTTTAGAACTATTTGACCCCTTACCCTGGGTCAGCTGAGCGCTGACACATTACTTACAAACAGCTCTCCTGCACATTGGCTGAGAGCATGAGGTGATCACTCTCATCCAATGAGCTAAGCCCTGCACCGCTGGGTCTTGCTTAGACAGAGAGCCAGAATCTTTGTCATAAGTAGTGGAAGCCATAAGCAACACCAAGAGGACGCCAGGTAAGGGGGTTACGGTGCTGGGTGTGTTCCTTTAAGCCAATCTATATGGCCCGTTCTCTGGATCTCTCAGTATTCTAGGAAATCTAATTAATCATATTGGGACATGTTGTAAACTCTATTAAGAATCTTCACTGGAAGGCACTCAAGGGAAAAATAGACAACCAGGAAACATCTGTCCCTTAAATTTCTATTTTAGAAGGCCATGATCATACCTGTCCACTGTAGAGCATAGGAAGGGTTGGATCATTGTAGCTGAAAAGGAACATATTTATGAAGTGAATGAGGAGGCTTGGAGCGGTCATGGAGGTGGCTGCATCATAGGCACACCACTTGTAAATTATAAGGATCACCAGGTATCCAAAAAGTGAACACATGAAGATGATCTCTGGAATAAAACCCAGGTATATGTTCAGGGGCTTCTTGAAGTATCTAAAATAAAAACCAAAAGAGAAGGAGTCAACCTTTACAATTATACATTAACAAGGTATGTATAAAACAAAAACACTGATTGGGACAAATTGTACAACGCCTCTAGTCACAGCTTCCTTATTTTAGCAAAAAAAAAAAAAAGTCAAATTAGTACGTTTAATTAAGCACGTGGTATACATTCTTGGTATATACACACACATCATATAGGTCTAATGCGCATGCGTAACACATTGTTTCAATACATTTTACCAATGCACCTGTATGGTGGAGTGTTTAGCATCTTCGTGCAGAGTATGAAGACTCCAAACGTCGGTACTGCAAAATATTGCAGAAACTTAATAGGAAGCACCTGTTGTGGCTGTATAAATGACAGTCACTAGTCGTGTTTTTAAGGAAATTTCCCCAAGCATAGATTAGAGGGTTTCCCGCTCTGGTGCGTTCGTCTATGTTCGAGAAATTTCTCAGAACATAGACAAGCGCACCACAGCAGGGAATCCCGTAACTCCTCACTTACTGACTAAATCGTTCTATGACCAGGTCATAGGAACGGAACACGGTCGGTAAGTGATGAGTACCAGTATAGCAAAATCTTACTTTTGTTTCAGTCTGCTGATGCTGGCTCAGCCCCTGATCTGCCTGCTTTGCTGACATCATCAGAAGTGGAGATCTGAGCCAGTCACAATGCTTACACATGGGAAAACATTGGATTGGCTGATCTTGTCAGGCAGACCTGAAGGGAATGATTATACTCACCAGGACAAATACAATAAGATGTAGTTGTTCTGGTGACTATAGTGTCCCTTTATAGTAGAATATGCTCTTTTTTTGACAATTGCAAAGCGCGGCAGAATATGTTTGCTTTCTATAAAAGCTGATAACATAATTCACATAATCCTAAAATAAAGTGCCTTATGCTGCACAAGAACAAAATTAGATCAGCCCTTTTCCTATCATAAACTCTGGCAAAAGGATCATGTCTCGCCTTGCCAATATGGAAGGAAAGGTCTTACTGATTGGATAGATTCTATACTTATATACTTATAATCCCTAAACTACATATTAGCATCTCAGAGAAATGTTTCCAAAATACATACATATAATTCAAGAGGCTGAGTGTTACTCCAAAAATCATGTGTATGATGCCGAGAATCACAGACATTTTCATTTTAAAAGAATTCAAAAAGGTCAGTTTGTTGCTGGCGATACTCCAGATCTGTAAAATAAAACAAAATGAGCTTTACTTAAGTAGAACATGAGGCCAACTAAGATATTTAAATATGTAGCATAGAGGAACAATGCACTACACTGTACAGCCTTCAAAATATGTTTGCATAACAAAGTTTACATACAAAAACAACAATGTTCAGTGAACTAAAAACTGAATTTCAAAGTGTAGGCTGCATCAGTCATGCTATGGCTAGAGGAGCTTTGGAAAAAAATTCTGAAACCAGTCAATTTTGCCCAAGGTTTGTAATTCGGTTTAAAATTCACTATAATTAGGGATTAAAATCAAATTTATAGTACTTCTGTTTAAATGTGAATAGATGTGAAAGAGCAATGTTTTTTTCTCCATCAAGCTATAATGCATGATTTTACATTTTGAAATCTTGGTATTATCACTGATCAAGCAATTCTAAATATTAGAAAACTAGCTAATAGCTTAATTTAAATAAAGAGACAAAATGAGAAATAAGAAAAAAAAGTTTGTGGATGTACTTTGGGATTAAAGGAACACTATAGAGCCAGGAACACAAAAATATGTATTCCGGACCCTATAGTGGTAAACATCATCTACCACCCTGCCTTACATTGCGCAATTCTATATTCTTGAAAAATGTGTGCATAAGCAATACTTGGAGTCCATTTTACAGTTCTTACCGGATCAATGCCAAAAGGGTATGGTCCATTGAATACTCCAGTAATATTCGGATCCAACTGCAGAACAGACGCATGCTTAAGAAGGTCATCTCTATTGATAAAAATAAAATGCATCTTAATAAATAAATTATTAAAGCAAAGAGAAAGATAGCAGTGATAGACAAAATATATCTAAACCAGTATTGTAGTGATGCTAATTTCATCTATACATTAGGAAATCAAAATAGTTAAAGGGATACCCTAAGCACCAAAACAACTTTGAAGCGGTATAGGAATCAATCCACTGCGGTCTCACTGCTCAATTCTCTGTTGTTTAGGAGTTAAATTACTTTGGTTATGCAGCCCTAACCACACCTCCCATGTTAAGAGAACTTTAATCACATAGAGAAGACTGAGCAGGCTGTCAACAGAGCAAGGGATATGAAATTCGAAATTAAAATCAATAAGGGAAGCTAAAAATTTTGCCTTTTTTTTGTTTGTTTTAGGAAGTTTGTAGGGAGGCTGTATGAGTAACAACCAAGGAAGGTGTGGCTAGTACTACATAAACAAAGTGATTTATATCTTAAATGGCAAAAACTAAGCAGTGACTGCAGGGGCATAATCAATACACAAAAACAGCTTCATTAAGGGAAACGTCAGATCCCTAGTGTTTTGTGTGTGAAGCATGTTTCTTCTATTTCATGTTACAAAAGGGGCAGATTTCGATAGAAATTGGCACTTTCATAAATTAACCTTGTTACGGCCCCTGGCTGTCAGACAACTGGTCCTGTTACTTCCTGGTTTGCTTAGCTCAGTGGCAACAATGAAACCACCTGCAATATGCAACAATATGAAAAACACTTTAAGTTTTCAAAATCTGTGTTTTTCTAAATTTTAGCTATAGATTAATAAAAAAAAATGATTTTTTTTTTAAATCATTTTTATTTTCCATTACATAAGCCTGAAAGGAATAACTAAGTTTTAATCTATATATTTCTTGCTGATTTTGCATTATGAGTTGAGTATGGGCTGGTGGGTGTTTTTTTTTGTTTGTTTGTTTTAACATCTATGAGAACGGATACTCTTCTCTCGATTCCTGATAGCTACCGATATCAGCTATGCAGTCAGTGTTACAATACGCTGCTATTTTCAAACAGAGAGGGATTTTCAGCCCCTGTAACTAGTGAGCGAGACAAATACAAACATAATTAGTAATTCTGATGGAGATTTTCACGTTATTTTCAGGATATTATTTTTCAGGATATTATTGCCAACTACTTCACTTTACACATTTGTCTAAAATTTACTTTTTATTCATAACTTTAGTTTTTAAACGGGAAATACTCACGTCCAGTTTGCTTTTGGGTCGGTGAACATTGGCCTAACACTCCACGAGGAACCAAACAGGTTGAGAGCCTTTGAGAAACAGTCATTGTAGATGAGACCAGTGTAGGTAGAGAATAGACCCATTAACAAGATAATATACCGTCCACTAAATATCATGTTGAAGAGCTGTATATGAGAAATAAGATGAAAGGAAAACAAAAAACACAAAGTTGAAGCAATGTATATGTAAAATGTTGTAAACTATTTTCTTAGATAAATCGAGATAAAAAGTTGCCACCCCATCTTTCGAAATATGTGCAAAGCAAGATTTTATACAGGATGAGTCTGTTCAACTCTATTTAAAAGAGGGACCAACTCTAGTGAGAACAAATACTAATCTACACACACACACACACACACACACATTTTGACATGTGCTACTTTCAATCCACGATAGAAGCACTTTCAAAACCTATGTACTTAAAGGACAGAAATAGTGCTATACAGAGGGGGACAAAATGTGTTTATTTTGTTCGTTTTCTACTGATAAAAGGTTGTCCTCTTTACAAAACCCGTAAAAGTTGAGAAGAAAAGAGTTGTCTTTGAATATCTTGTTTTAATAGTAAAAATAGATAAAAGAAGCTATCAGGCTGGACGGGTACCATACCTCATTGTCATTCTTTTGGGAAAGAATTCGGCTCTCTCTCAGAACCATCCAGACTGCGATCAGTGTCATCAGGATCCCATGGCCGAAGTCCCCAAACATCACAGCAAACAGGAATGGGAAAGTAATAATAGTGTAAGGAGCTGCATGACAGGAAAGATCAACTTGTGTAAATAAATGTTCACATGGATATCAACTAATTTACAAGATAATATAGATACATAAATGAGAAAAGGAAAGTAAAACAAGTATTAGATTAAAAACTAAAGAAAGAAAGTATGTAGAAGAGGATAAAAGTCTAGCTGACTGCCTCAATGAATATTTGTGTTCAGTATTTACAGATGAAAATGAAGGAAAGGGACCTCAGTTAGGAAGAAGGACAAATTAGTCATTCGTTACATGTGAGTTCACAGAGGTTCTATTTCAACTGTCAAAAATAAAGAAAAATAAGTTAATGGGGCCTGATGGAATACACCCAAAGTTATTAAAAGGACTTAGTGGTGTACTAGCAAAACCATTAACATATTTATTTAACCAATCATTGTTAACAGGGGTAGTCCCAAAAGATTGGAAGTTAGCGAATGTTGTGCCCATTCATAAGAAAGGTAGTAGGGAGGAGTCGGGCAACTATAGGCCAGTAAGCCTTACTTTGGTAGTGGGGAAAGTAATGGAAACCATGTTAAAGGATAGAATTGTTAAACATCTAAAATCACATGGATTTCAAGATCAGAGACAACATGGATTTACTTCAGAGACATCATGCCAAACTAATCTTATTGATTTTTTTGATTGGGTTACTAAAATAATAGATCAGGGTTGTGCAGTAGACATTGCTTACCTAAATTTTTGACACTGTTGCACATAGAAGGCTTATCAATAAACTGCAATCTTTAAGTTTGGATTCTAGTATCGATGTGTAAGGCAGTGGCTGAGTGACAGGCAACAGAAGGTTGTAGTCAATGGAGTATATATTCAAAGCATGGTCTTGTTACCAGTGGGGTACCTCATGGATCTGTACTTGGACCCATTCTCTTTAATATAGTGATATTGCAGAAGGTCTTGCATGGTAAGGTATGTCTTTTTGCTGATGATATTAAGATTTGTAACAGAGGTAAAGTTCCAGGAAAGATAAGTCAAATGGCAAATTATTTAGGTAAACTAGAAAAATGGTCAGAGTTGTGGCAGCTGATATTTAAGGTGGATAAGTGCAAGATAATGCATCTTGGACGTAATAACCCAAGGGCAGAGTACAGAATATTTGATAGAGTGCTAACCTCAACATCTGAGGAAAGGGATTTTATGTGTTATTATTTCAGATGACTTAAAGGTAGGCAGACAATGTGATAGAATAGCAGGAAATGCTAGCAGAATGCTTGGTTGAATAGGGAGAGGTATTAGCAGTAGAAAGAGGGAAGTGCTCATGCCATTGTACAGAACACTAGTGAGACCTCACTTGGAGTATTGTACCTAGTACTGGAGACAGTATTTTGAGAAGGATGTTGATACATTAGAGAGAGTTCAGAGAAGGGCTACTAAACTGGTTCATGGATTACAGGATAAAACTTACAAGGAAAGGTTAAAGGATCTTAACATGTATAGCTTGGAGGAAAGACGAGACAGGGGGGATATGATAGAAACATTTAAATACATAAAGGGAATCAACACAGTAAAGGAGGAGACTATATTTAAAAGAAGAAAAACTACCACAACAAGAGGATATAGTCTTAAATTAGAGTGGCAAAGGTTCAAAAATAATATCTTTAAGTATTACTTTACTGAGAGGGTAGTGGATGCATGGAATAGCCTTCCAGCTGAAGTGCTAGAGGTTAACACAGTGAAGGAGTTTGCGCATGTGTGGGAGAGGCATAAGGCCAGGCACTAATGAAAGTATTTAGAAAATTGGGTAGACTAGAGGGGCCAAATGGTTCTTATATGCTGTCACATTCTATGTTTATATAGACATACATTCAGTGCGTCTGATTTTACCTGGGTTTATCTCACGGTAACTACTAATGCCATAAGCATCCACAATGTTCTGGAAGCCATAAGTAAACTTGTTGGTCTTGTTGTACGTTGGTGGTGTTTGGTTGGTCTGCATTCGGTTTAGAATTGAAGGGACAGTTGATCCACTGTGTTCCTAAATGAAACACACATTCATGTTTTAGTACATTTGCAGTGTAAGATATTGCAGAGAAATCAAAACCACAATTTATATTTGAGGCTCTACAATCTTGCACAAAATTCTATGTAAGAACATCTTGAAAACAAGATTTTGTTTACACATATATGTGAAGTAATGATCTTTCATTACAGGGGACATAAGGGGTCAGTGTACATTTTGGTTTAATAGTTATAATGCATTAAAAAGTTGGTCGGATTAGTTATCAGGACTTTAAAATACAGGTTATTTCTCACTAGCTTTATATTACAGAAGGAAGGAATATATCCATATGGTACCGAAAATATTAAAGGAAAATTAACATGTGAGGAAACTGTATAAAACATCTGGCACAGCTGGGCTTTCTGAAAATCACCCAAGTTATTGCACACTGTTAGCACAAGACCAAAACATTGCTGCCAGTTTTTAATTTGATGGGGATTACTCTTTTTGGTCATTAATGTGTCTTTTTGCGTTAAATTATAATCCTTTAATTCTCAAAGGCTTTCATGAGTACCCAATAACAATCAAATTAAGAAATACAGCTCGTAGTAGTGGTTATATTCCCAAGAGTCTATGGACCGCATCATCCACTTTTTTTGTCAAACTGTTTTGGGAGTGGAACATTCTTTATGGTATCCGGAAACAACACGCTCTCCTGCTCCCTTGATAATTAGGAATTTACACTCCTCCATTAAAAATATTAATTTTGTGCAACCCAGTCCCAGACAGCATTGGCATGCCAAGTGTAATGGGCGTGTATTTTTCCTGGTTTGTTCAGAATAGAGGAATTTGCTGCTGGCTTTACCACCTAACTACAACATTTGGTATGCAGCAACAGAGAGAGATAATTCCAGTCCAGATTGCCTCGACAGGACTAGAATTAGAATTACTGTAAGAATAATTAGACATAGTACAAAGCAACTAATGCCTAACGTGCTAGTAAACTTGGTGCACATGTTAAAGAAGACAGACATGTAGTTAAAGGGTCACAATAGTCACCAAAACAACTTTAGCTTAATGAAGCAGTTTTGTTGTATACATCATGCCCCTGTATGTAAGTTCTAGTCACACCTCCCTGCGTGTGACTTGCACAGCTTTCCTAAACACTTTCTGAAAATGAACATATTTTAGGTTCCTGTATTTAATAGTTGGTTTAATTTAAAATGTCTTATCTCCTGCTCTGTTAATAGTCTCTTAGACCCTGCATGTGTGTGAATACATTTCAATTTACAGAGCAGGAGATAAAAACTGCTAAAGCAATTTAACATCTGATTGAAAATGAAACAATTTTTTATGCAGGCTGTGTGAGTCACAGCCGGGGGTGGTGTGGCTAGGGCTGCATAAACAGAAACAAAAGTGATTTAACTCCTAAATGGCAGAGAATTGAGCAGTGACACTTCAGGGGCATGTTCTATACACAAAAACTGCTTCATTAAGCTAAAGTTGTTTTGATGCAGCTAAAGTTGTTTTGATGCCTATAGTATCCCTTTAAGTTTATATTTTACATTCCCTCACTTAAAGCATCTCTGTCACATAGAAACCCTTTTTTGACAATTTTAAATCTCTTTAAGACATGCTCATAACTGCATCTGCATGGAACCCACATGACATCACACCTCATGTCACCAAATAAGTAAAGACTCCAGAAGGTGACAGGGCTGCTTTAAGCTGAGCCTCCTTTACCACAGGACACTTAATAAAAAAATAATGAATAAGCAGGCTAAAATAAATACTCACAGTTCCCCTTCTAAGGGCAAACTGGATGGAATCAAGGTCAACCACTGGACACCAGACTTCAGCAATCAGACATTTCTGAGTTACATCAATATTACACAGATTCAGTGTGTGGTAGATGGCCTTCATTTTTCGCACTTTAATAAACCACACTCTGATTGTCTTGGCAGCAGCCTGCAGAACACGCTGACGGTGGTCTTCTGTTTGGTTCAGCACCTTGGTTAAAAAAAAAAGATAAAATGGTTTGGTCAGTAATAACCACTATTTAGCTTATCTGAATATGAAAGGTTTTAGTTCATTTCCATTACAAAGTGCGCCTCAAAGTATTACCATTTGTAAGTCATCAATTCGTGTATTCACACCAGCTGCCATTTCTTTCCGCTCTTGTGGAGTCTCTGGACAAGGGTAGAGAGAAGCTCGAAACCTATTTAGGAGGGAGAAAAAATTTGTCTAATTGATAAATGAAGGTACAGTCACCTTCAAAATAGCCGTACACTTATACTGTTAATTACAATGAGTAATGGAACTATACCTCTGGCTAAACTTAATATCCCATAGCCTCTATCTGGAGAGTTTACGGGATAAGATCAGACACTATTCAACAGAATTAGATAACCTCCTGGTTGGTGGACCCTCTTTCACTCTATGAGGGGCTCTTTTCTGCAGCTATCTGCCTGTCTACAAGCAGCATCTGGTATTTCAAAAGTTGGTGTTCTTTTATTTTAATTTTTTGTCAATGTGCATTACGTGTTAACAATATATTTGTTTTTAAATTACTTACCCCTCACAGATTTTCTTAACCCTGTTCTTCAGCTGGTCTCCTTGGAAGAAAATTATGAAAACAGACTTGTGAACACTGTCCCCCTGCAAAATGTAAAACAAATTGTGATGAAACACTTTGCCCATTGCTTTCCAGGCAAATAAGAACCAGGTACTGGAAGAGGACCAACCAACCTTCCAGCTGTTAACGCAACAGACGCTGTAGTCCCAAACCAGTCCTCAAAGCATACCTACCAGTCCAGGATTTAGGGATACTCCGTTGTGTCCAAGTTGTTTTTAGAAAAAAACAAAAACAAAACACCTTACATACAGCTGGATAAACCATAAATCCTGGGCTGGTAGGGGTGCGTCGAGGACTGGTTTGGGTACCATCAGGTTGCCCACAAGTGCCCTTGGAAGGTAACAGGTTGCCTACAAGTGCCCTTGAATGTGAAGACACACAAATTGGGCAGACTTGTCTCCCAACCATAAAAATCTTGAACCACAAGAAATACTATGTGGTGGTTTCAAACCTCCAATATAACTCGCCATGGCGATGCCTTGGGCTCTGTTGTGTGAATAGGATGGCTGAATGTTTTATGTGCTGTTTGAGTGTAATGGCTAAGTGTAATGCGTGGAGGAGGGTGAGAGCTTTGCAGTGCTGGCACTCCGTAAATGACTCTGAATGCTGCCTGACACTCTCCAAGTCATTCAGAAGCACCTGAACTGTGAGGGAACTCTTAAAGTAATATGCACCTGAGGTGCACACCACACAACTCCAAATTGAGAACTTATGATCTCCCTGATGGCTCAGGGAGGGTCAATTCACAGAGAGAACTGGAGCTCTTGGCCCCTGTCTGATCCAAAGCCCTGGGCAACCGCATATGTCGCTGTAGAGGTAGTCCTGCTCTGGGTGTTTTCCCCATGTAGACTAAAAATCAGTCTTCTCAGCACCACAGAAAATAAAAATAAAAAAGTGCAATTTAGTGTGTTTTTAAGATCATATGTTGCTCTTCTTAAGTATAATGCATAATTATGCTGACTCCAGGTGTTATAGAATGTGTTACGGGTCATTTATCCCACCCCCTACTCATTGCATTGTATGTATCAAAATCCTTCCGTTCCTTGCTGTTGCAAGTCTGGGCCTGTCACAATGTATTCAAAAGCTTGCCATTATTGATACTTCTCCTCAAGCAGTGGTTGTGTCAATCATTTCTGGGGCAATCTCAGGGTCTACTTATTATTATTAGTGAATGGTTATTAATTTGAATAAGTGGTTTTGGTATTTAGATCAATTTTAAGCTGTTGGATACTAAACTACTGCTCCTGTAAGCGCAGTGCTTTATCTTTGTGTTTGTATCTGATAGAAATGGCTGAGTTTTACACTTTCTGCGGAAGTACCTTTATGAATTTAAACCCTGCAATGTACACATTGAAGGGTTAAAACAAGGGGGACATTAAGATAAAGTGGTGTGGGTACCTTTAGTACTTCTTTAATGAAGCAGTTTGAGTTTGTAAATCATGCTCCTGCTATCTCAATTCTCTGCCATTTAGGAGTTACACAGACAACATGGACAAAAATAATAATTTTCAGTTAATTCTCTATAGCAGGCAATTAAAGCAGAAGTTAAGAAATTCTAAAGTAAACACACTGTGCAATTACAGGAAGTGTGCAGGGAGATTGTTTATGCAGCCCTATCCATATCTTCTCTGCCTTTGAATTACAAAGTGATTTAACTCCTAAATGACGAATTGAGCAGTGAGACTGCAGGCGTTTGATTTAAATACTGGAGATTCTTGGCTGATATTAGCATATCTAATGGCTAGTGTAGGAACTCACCTATTGAGGCTTGCCTTGATGTGGCAGGTGAGCTTATATATTCAAATGGCCATTGGAATAAAACTAAAGAGCCTCCATTTTGTTTAAATGTACATGGGGATTAAGGCCAGAGCGCAGGTAATGTTCTCTTTGTTTTTACTATGTATTTCTATCAGATGATCACATGCCATTTCTTTAATGTTTGTACGTTTGCCTAATAACAATGCTACACAAAGTCTATTTGGACTAAAAAAAGAAACCAGATCTATAACACAAAAACCAAGAATAAAATTTCACATTCCATGCGGAACAATAATCAGACTTAATTACTATAAGATGAATAATCAAACAGTATGGAACCCCCCGCTATGTTTGGCAACAGATCTTGTGGGTTGAACACGTGCTCTGTCTTTGAAGTGTCTGATTTTGTTGAGAATGAGTTATTGACGTGCTGATTCAGTTCTACATTTTTCTGCATTAGCAAAAAGTTAGTGAGGTTCATGTCGTGAAGCTTTGACTTTGTGATCCTCTTTCTCAAGGCGGTTTTCCAAGAGTGGTTGAGATTATTTCAGACAGTTCCTCATGACAACAAAAAAAATCTTCCTTTTTTGTCTTAGGTATTTGTAATTTAGGCATCAACCACCTAACCACTACAGAACCAAATAAGCTGCCCATGTTGTCTTGAAAAAGTACATATCAACATGCTAACTGTGAATGCTTTCAAGACCTTCAATAGCCGACAAACTGCTAATGGCAAATTATGTTATAGGACTCAACCACACTACTGCATGTGTTAGTCACTGCATATTTTCATGGGTTATTGACGCACGGTCCACGACATGTATGCAATCACAGCCACTGTTCCCAAGGTACTCCAGATCTCATTCCATGTGACAGTGCACAAATCTTATCTTTGGGTTTTTTTTGTTTGTTTTTATAAAAAAGTTGCACATTATCTTCCCTTTAAAAAAAAAATGTGTGCCAAGATTACTGCTCAAAGTAAGTGTCTATATGATCTCGCAAAGCAACAAATCATGCACATTTTTGAAGCAATTGCTAAGCCAAAATCTTCTCTCTTGTTGATGTAACAAATATGTGAGAAGCTGAAGCAGCATGTATGCAGAGGTCACACATAAGTTTTAAGATCACGTGCAAAGACCTTAAAGGGAAATTATAGGCACCCAGACCACATTAATTCCTTGACGTGGTCTGGTTACTTTAACACTGCAATGTAAAATATAGCAGTTTTAGAGAAACTGCAATGTTTACATTGCAGGGTTAAGGCTGCCTCTAGTGCAGGGATAGGCAACCTGCGGCACTGCAGATGTTGTGGACTACATCCCCCATAATGCTCTTACACCCATTATGCTGGCAAAGCATCATCTGAGTGTTGTGCTCTTTGGTGCGGTATAATTTCTAATATTCAGAAAACAAAATGGATGCAGGTAGATTGGCCTGGACATTACGTAATACTATTTCAACAAAGGTCAAAATAGCCTTGTATTTAGTGACCCTAAGAAGTAAACCGAAGAAATACTTATCTACAGTTTAATTTGTGAGATATATGTGTATAAGGTTAACAAGTTAACAATTACTAAACTGGACTTTACAATCCGAGATACTTAAACTCACAGAGCTTCAAATGGGTATACAAACCATGCAATGGTTTGTGCATAAACATCACAAGCAATCCAGAGTGTTTGTCAGCCAGCCACAAGACCCAAAATCTGAGGTCGCTTTCAAATTTTAAGCAATAGAACGTGATTAAATATACTGGAACCATGCATGATCTACAAATTACCCTAAAAATAATGGTTAAATAGGGAGAAAAATAAGAGAAGGGAGATTCAAGAGCTTCAGATCATCTTTAAAGATCAAAGGAGATCCATAGGGCTAAGAGATCAGGAGATTGACTGAATAAGGGCGATAAACTGAGTTACAGACCAGAGCACCCAGAGAGGAGAATACCAAATTGAATTCATTCATCATAAACGTTTGGTAATGTCTCTCTAGTTTTAAAGGACCACTCTAGGCACCCAGACCACTTCAGCTTAATGAAGTGGTCTGGGTGCCTGGTCCAGCTAGGGTTAACCCATTTTTTCATAAACATAGCAGTTTCAGAGAAACTGCTATTTTTATAAATGGGTTAATCCAGCCTCTAAAGGCTGTCTCATTGACAGCCGCTAGAGGCGTTTGCGTGCTTCTCACTGTGAAAATCACAGTGAGAAGACGCAAGCGTCCATAGGAAAGCATTATGAATGCTTTCCTATGAGACTGGCTGAATGCGAGCGCAGCTCCTGCCGCGCATTCGCATTCAGCCGAAGAGGAGGAGAGCTCCCCGCCCGGCGCTGGAGAAAGGTGAGCTTTTAACCCCTTCCTCTCCCCAGAGCCCGGCGGGAGGGGGTCCCTGAGGGTGAGGGCACGAGTATGTTTTCCTTGCACTATAGTGGTCCTTTAAATTTAAAATTAAACTTGACTATTAAATTCCCTATGTGTCCATGCTGTGAACTGATCCCATCCTATTGATAGAACAGTTATATCTCATTCTACCTGCAGTCTGAGTCGGATATAACTTATTAAGTTGAAGCATTTTTGATTCCTTCTTTAGATGTATATCAGTTTAATACTAAGGCTATCAGAAACTTGATATATTTCAGGTTATTGTAGTTAAAGGACCACTATAGTGCCAGGAAAACATACTCGTTTTCCTGGCACTATAGTGCCTTGAGGGTGCCCCCATCCTCAGGGTCCCCCTCCCGCCCGGCTCTGGAAGGGGGAAAGGGTTAAAAACTTACCTTTTTCCAGCGCTGGGCGGGGAGCTCTCTGCCTCCTCTCCTCCTTCTCTCCTCCTCCTGGGCTGAATGCGCACGCGCGGCAAGAGCTGCGCGCGCATTCAGCCCGTCGCATAGGAAAGCATTTACAATGCTTTCCTATGGACGCTTGCGTGCTCTCACTGTGAAAATCAATGAGACAGCCACTAGAGGAAACAGGGGGAAGGCTTAACCCATTCATAAACATAGCAGTTTCTCTGAAACTGCTATGTTTATGAAAGAATGGGTTAACCCTAGCTGGACCTGGCACCCAGACCACTTCATTAAACTGAAGTGGTCTGGGTGCCTAGAGTGGTCCTTTAAATTGATGGTATATACTTGGCAGGGTTGGTTGATATTCAAACTAATTAATATACCAATAATGGTACCATATTATTAATTCTGTTGTGAAGTTTGTATATGTTTTATTGTCCTTTGCGGATAAGCTTGTAGATGAAATGAGGTGTAATGTTGACTTTTAGGCTTGTCAAGTGAATTAATGGACTTGTTGATTTGAAATCCTGTATTGTATAGCCAATTGATTATCATTGAATTGTTTTGTTGCTTTGCATTGTATAGTGTGTATAATTAAACTTATATATATTTTAAGCAAAGTCTGTTTATTTGCCATCTGACATTCATAAGTGTTTATATCACCGCCTAAAACAAAGAACTACAGGGTCCCTGGAGGTTCTGTGTGTGTGAATATCATCAGATAATATTTTATCTATATTCCATACATATAAAACCTTAGATTACCCAACAGGAGGTATAGTCCAAGACATTTGAAGAGCCGAAGGTTGCCTATGCCTGCTCTAGTGGCAGTCTACCACACAGTTAATAGAGGCGCTTCCTGCATGAGGACATCCAGCATCTTGAAAACCACACAGGAAAGTGATGATGCAATGCTTTCCCATGAGAAAGAGCCAAGGAGTGAGCAGTGCTCACAGTGCAAGTGCTTTAAGTCCCCCCCATTGTAGGAAGTGGAGATGGAGTCAGTGCTGAGGGACCTCTGCGCTGGAAAGAGGTTAAGTGTTTAAAGGTTTTTTTTGTTTTTAACCCTTCAATCACTGGGTGATGGGCTGGACAAAAGATTTAGGACAACTCCTCAGTTTTGTATTCCTAACGCTATAGTGTTCCTTTAAGCAAACACATGATCTGCGTATCTGCTTTGAGCATAGACGTAATCTGATGCACTGACCATGTAGAGGGGGTCTTTAACATATTAGCCAGGCAAGGCACCACTTAATTGCTTATCTTCAGAGACAGGCAGTCCAGCGCATAAAGCATACATCTTTGATCTCACATTTCTGGGGCACTGCCCGCCAAATGTTCTTTGTAGATAAGCAGCCTAACAACAATGACTCATGCACAGAATATCTGGATTACTTGCCAGACTCTGCGTTATACTTTATCACACGATTCAGCTCAAAAAGAAAAAAAATAAATAAAAGTAAAAACTAGATGTATCTGCAGATAGACTTTCCACAAATATTACAAAATCAGACTTTTCACCTTTATATGGTTCTAGCCAGTCCATAATAAATATGAGAACTTGTAGCTTTGGAAATGGTCTGTACGTTTTTGAGAATGATGAAAGATTTCAGATGATCTAGTCATATAGAATTCTGATCACATTAAAACCAGAGCACTATTCCTATTTAAATCTAGCAAAAAAAGCATGGAAGAAGGATGGACATTACATTTATGGCATTATGCGAAGTTGTTCTTTGTGTCTGCTTTTTTCTTGTTTACAAGTGTGTGTGTGTATAAATTGTATGCATTCGGCCTTTAATACCGATTTCATTGTAAAATCTGGCCCTCCTGAACAAAGGAGTTTGCGGTACCAACTCATCCCACTGCACAAGTTTCACTACCCATTAGGTTAGGAAACACACCAACAACACTCAAGATCCAGTTTATGATGACACAAATCCTTCTCAAGCAAAATAAATCCTAGCCGAGTGTGAAGGGCATTACGGTCCACAGCATCCCTTCTAAATACTTTAGGTTAAGACAATGGTTCTCAACTCATTCCTCAAGGCAAACCAGTGGTCCAGGTTTGTCAGTATCCCAGCTGAAAGAGAATTGGAAAAAGCCTAAAACCTAATATTCTTCTCTAGCTCGAAGATTGTTTTGGGAAGCAATGGTTGGAAGGTCTATCCATAGGGCTTGTGGGTACCGGACACCCTAAGACGCAGGGCTATCATGCCTTTATACCTTTTGCTTAAGCGCTGTAAAAATGTGCTCTAATATAACCCCAACCCAAATGGAATTTTTACAGTAAGGGTTAAATATGTTGGGGAGGACACAGACTCCAGTGCTATTTTGAACTTCAAATGTAATCCTTTCATGACTTGGGTCATCCCAGGACTGTGAAGATGTAATATGACTTATCGGACACTGTATCATGAAGTGGTTAAAGCCAAGTTAAAGGGATTTGCAGTAGTCAAGCCTAGTAAACATGAAGAGTAGAGAGCAAGATGAATTGGTGGTGTTTCTAATATTAGAGAGGCTGCATAAGCAGATAGATATTTTATAAGAATTTGACAAAGAGGTGGGAGGGATAAAGGTCAAGTGAGATGGTAGAGAGAGAGAGAGAGAAGATCTAAACAACATCTGCCAATAATAGGCAGTAAGAGGAGCGAGATGAATTGATTAGTAAAAAATGTATAGCATCAAAAAAGGATAAAAAGAGTGCAGATGAAAATCCTACAGAATGCTTCGCGCAGCCACCAGTCTGCCAGAAAACATGTTCTGTTCCATTTCACTACATTGTTCATTTAGTTATGACACCCTATATGCACTGTTCATAAGAGTATGTGTCCCTCCAAATTAAAACTCGGGAAAACTGATGGGTGATATTATACTGTATAAATAAAGGGGTGTCTTATAACTAAAAAGAAAAATCACACAGCCAAATGTCAGTATTCCATGTAGGACTGTATAAACTAATAACTAAAAGTACACCAAGGCATGGTGTTAATATAAGAAAAATAAATCTTTTTTTGTTAATGGGGTTCCCAGAATAAGGACACTGCCTTAAACCATCAGACCTATAGCAAAAGGATTGTTGCCTCTCTATAGGATACAGGGCCAAACTGGGAAAGAAATTCAGCCCGGGCATTTTCGACTCACAGCGGCCCACTGAGTGTGTATGAAAGGTGCAGTGTGTGTATAAAAGGTGCAGTGTGTGTGTGTCTGAATGAAGGGTGCAGTGTGTATGTATCTGTATGAAGGGTGCAGTGTGTGTGTGTGGATGAAGGGTGCAATGTGTGAGGAGTGCAGTGTGTGAAGGGTGTGTGTGTGTGTGTGTGTGTGTTTGGTGTGCAGTGGAGGGGGAAGATGAGTCCAGTGTGTGTGTAGGCTGCAGTGTGTGTGTGTGTGTGTGTGTGTGAAGAGTTCAGTGTGTGAGTGCAGTTTGTGTGAACGGTGCAGTGTGTGTGTGAGGGGTGCATTTTAAGGCTGTGTGTGAGAGGTGTGCAGTGTGTGTATAAAGGGAGCAGTGTGTATGTGTGTGTCTGTGTGGATGGTGCAGTGTGTATGAAAGGTGCTGTATGTAGGTGTGTGTCTGTGTGAAGGGTGCAGTGTGTCCCCCTCCCAGGCAAAGGCAAGAAGGGAGGTGAATCCCTTGAATCTCTGGTGGTCGCAGTGGTGAGTTGATTGTTGCGAGATCGGAGCGTTGCCATGGTAACCGCGGCAACGCTCCGACCTCGCAAGAGGAACCTGGCAGAGCTGCTTGCTAGGGTCCTCCTCTCCCTCCCCAGCCAGCGGCTGCTTGTTAGTGCTAGTGGGCTGGTGAGGGAGATCTTTGATCTCCCCACCGGCCCATGAAGGCACAGAGCAGGGCAGGTACTCTGATAGTGTCGGCCCTGCATGGACTAGCCGGAGAGATCCTGTGATCTCCCCAGCTGGCCTCATCCCATAGCCATCGCGGCCCATCGGGCATTTGCCCTCCACCACTAATTGCAGCTTAAAGGAACACTATAGAGTCAGGAACACATATGTATTCCTGACCCTATAGTGTTAAAACCACCATCTAGCCCCCCTGGCCCCAACCTTGCATACCTAAATATAGTAAAATCTTACTTGCATTCAAGTCTGCAGCCTCTGCCCCTGATCTGCCTATGGGAAATCACAATGCTTTCCCATAGGATTGGCTGAAACTGTCAAGGAGGCAGATCAGGTGCAGAGCCAGCACAAGCCAAACACAACCCTGACCAATCAGTATCTCCTTAATGCATTATGAGAAAAGTTCAGTGTCTCCATGCAGAGGGTGGAGACACCGAATGGCAGTACTGCACAGTGTGCAGCACTGCCCCAAAAAAGCACCTCTAGTAGCCATCTGGGGAGTGGCCAGTGGAGTTATATTGTAGCTTCAGAATAATGCAGATGACTAGTTGAAGCCTTGAATCATAAAACCTGGTTTCTTTTGACGTGGGATTAGAGACTACATTTGATCAATATACGAATCTGAGAAATATACTTACCTTTATGGGTCCATGTAGCTTTCAGCTTCCATCTTGGTAAAATTAGGACCCCCTTTTTCCAATTGGGTTATCCTTTTAAGACTGAAGGTAATCTAGGTTAGCCATTTACAGAGTGTGGAAGATTTCTACAAGCTTATATATATAACCGAATGATCGTGTGTTGCAAATACGCCATGTTAAGAGCATGATCGGGTTCTTTTTAACTATTCTGGGGAATTATCACTTATTGGAGTTTGTGCGGTTCCCCTTTGGATGGGACGGTGACACTTAATTATTTCATATTCACGGTGTTGGCAGCATCCTTTGTAGGGTGTGGGGTTGGAGCTGGCAGCAGATAGGAGTCCCTCTTCTTTAGTGTGGGAGCGGTTTCGGAAGACTGACTTGATGGTGTCATGGGTTATTGGAAGCAGATGTTCTGGGAGCATATTGATGTGGATTATTTCCCCACCTACAACGTAGGGAGTACTTTACAAACAAACTAACCTAAGATTTATTCCCACGACTCGTATAGGAGTCATTCGGTCCTGCTTAGCCACTACTCTTGGTGTGCTGGGCTTACAGCCAGCTAAGTGACAACCCAAATGGTCTATCAATACTTTGGGAGGTATAATGGTAGGGTATCCACGCCTCGGAGTAGAACGAGCAAATATGAATCGTTGACTCCAACACCACAGGTGTTACCTTGAACATTGGAGGTGGTAGTAGGCGTTCCATAATAGTTGATTGGTGGAGTATGGAAGTAAGAGGGACCTGGATCCCCTTATAAACCTGAACAGTTTCAGCTGCCATTCGCGTCTAACAGGTGCCACAATGCACCAAAACACACGTGCTTTAGCACTTTATGGTAGTGTGATTTTACATAGAAGAGTATAGAACGGATGTTCCACCGCAGGGGATAACTGAGGTACTTTTAGATGTATTCCTCTCATTATTATTTAGATCTCTATGGTTTACGATGGGGAGAATCTACAAGGGGCGGGGGGGGTGTTTAATAAGAGTTTATTTGTGTAATCTCTCATATTTACAGATGAATGGGGTACCACTATGACAGGATGATTAACATTACATTTAACTTGATCCTTGTTTAACTCTTGTGTGCTATTCCTGTGAAACTGCTGGCTAAGTGAGATAGGAGTTAGCACACTTACATTTAGGTTATCTCCTCCTACAAAGGATAGGAATCTATACATGCATGATCTAGACCAGGCATATGCAACCTTCGGCACTCCAGATGTTTTGGACTACATATCCCATGATGCTTTGCCAGCATTATGGGTGTAAATGCATTATGGGAGATGTAGTCCACAGCATCTAGAGTGCCGATGGTAACCTACCCCTGATCTAGACCGTCTAGCAATTTAGAGCTATTAATGTGATTTGACCGGCCAAACATCATATAAGAGTTATTATAAGATTCAGCCAGGGACTAGCATTGAATAGTGGCTAGCATTAGGTGTGTGCTGTGGACAAGATTATTAAAGGACCACTATAGTCACCCAGACCACTTCAGCTCAATGAAGTGGACTGGGTGCCAGGTCCCCCAGGTTTTAACCCTGCAGCTGTAAACATAGCAGTTTCATAGAAACTGCTATGTTTACATTGCAGGGTTAATCCATCCTCTTGTGGCTGTCTTCCTGACAGCCGCTAGAGGCGCTTCCACGACGCTCAATGCGAAAGTTGCATTGAGCATGCAGAACGTCCAAAGCATTGAGTAATGCTTTCCTATGGGCGGTTTAAATGCACGCGCTGCTCTGGCCGCGCAAGCGCATTCGGCTCCACTCGGGAGTTGACGTCGGAGGGGGAGGAGAGGTTATGAGAGGTTACCAGCACCAACGCTGGATTAAGGTAAGTGGCTGAAGGGGTTTTAACTATTCTGGGGAATTATCAATTATCAGGGTGGGGGGGACCTAAGGACTATATAGTGCTAGGAAAACAAGTTTGTTTTCCTGGCACTATAGTGGTCCTTTAAGCTTGACAGCACACTGGAGATGTTTATACACAAATACATAGAGGATATTAGTCTCCACACTGCTCCGTGTTAGTACCCTCACCTCTTCCTTCCTAAAGGTAAAGAACTATGTTCATTATGAAGTAGCCACAATGTGTATAGATGTACTTTGGGCAGGTCTAAATAAAGCCAGATTGTACATTGAAATCATTACAATGTACGGTAGATACTTTTTGGCTACTTTACACATACTACTTTTAGTCATCAATTTATTCAGTCCTACATGGAATATGGACATTTTGCTGTGGGATTTTCATTACCATTTAATTATGACACCCTATTTCTTTAGGATTTATAAAATTTAGGGTTCGAGCACAGGATATCCTGGTACTTATCCAGACTCACAATCACCAAAGCTGTTCCTTTGTGACCTTTTATATAATTTTTTTAAATGATGTTATAATGCATATCACAGAGAGGCTTGGCTGATAATGTTTGTGTTTTGTTCGTTAAATGTTTTTTGTCCAGAGAAAATCTGAAAGAATTCCAGGGAATATGACTGGATTAGCCCCAAGTGGGGAAGTACAGGACAGGAGAGGAGTGCACTAGTTAACAGCACTGCCAGAATACGAACTGACCAAAGACCTTCCTGTGTTTGTGTGTTGGATATTGTGATATGTTTAAGGAAGTCATTTTTGACAATTAGAAAGGACTGATCTCACCCTGCAAACACTTCCTTGTCTGCATGATGAAGGATCGCCCCCTTTATAGTAAAAGAGAGGAAATTAACGATCTAGGGAAGATTCACTAAATGGACATAAGCTTTGGGATGATGGCAAAGCATATAGTTAGATGGATTTACAGATTTACCATAGAGTTCATATGAAATGGGAGTTTTTACACGGCTTTAAAAAGGACAAAGCACAAAAAGCAATACAGATCGGTGCAATGGTTATGTTGCTAACGGACTGTGGATCATGTCATGGGTTGAGTCACCCATTTGGGGATTAAAAAACCTCCCTCCAGCAGTATTGGCAATTGTGACCAGTATCAATGGCATCCAGCATGAATAGCATTACTGACATTAACACATCTTATTGTGGATTGTATGTCATAATAAGGAGAACGCTATTATATAGCTTTTCATTTTTGTGTTTTTTTTTGTTTTTTTTATTCCAGGAGTTATTATGGGAGCTCTGAATTTGTTTCTTTAGATTTCTCGATGCCTAACCTTACTTTAATAATATCCTTTTTGGTGTCTGGAGGTTTTCATTCATGTCAACGTTTTGAAGGTAGATTTGGCTGTATCCTACCACTGTAAATAATGTAGTGTTTGGGATGAAGCAGTCAGGTTTGAAAAATGAAGTTCTGTCAGAAGGTTTGAGATAGTATTGTACAGTATTTTATACAAATGGGGATATCCAAAAGGTGAAGTGGTTGAGGCAGTTTGATTGTGGGGTACAATGGATTATAGAACTCAAGAAGACGGCCCCATTGTCCAAATTATCAGGATGTCATTAGTAGGGGAAGTTGGCCTGGGGTTCGATGTCACAATTGGATAAGAGGAAATTTTCAACTCTTGCCATAAGCAGGTTTCATAATGGGGGTGCAAATCTAGTTCTCATGGATGTCTCCACAACAGAAATAGTTGTGCAACAAGAATACATTAGGCCACTTTTATAATACTCTCCTAGGCTCCTAGGGTAGATTAAACTTGTTGAAGAATGTCTTACATTTTGCCAGGCCATTTCCTTATATTGGTGTCTAGCACTTCTACAACCATTACTTGCCAAAATGGAACCTTCCTTAAAGGGACACTTTATGCATTATAAATATTTAACCTCACGGAATTACCTATAATGCCTGGAATCCCATTGCGCTATCCCTCCATTTAGTATTAAACCATTTTCAATCACTTTAACACTGAATGAGTGTCACTGGCTGCCCACAATCCAGACTCCACAGGAGGTATGGCGATGGCAGAAATTATAAGCATTTCTTAAGCCATATCAATTCATATCAGCAATGGGTTTCTATGATAGGCTAAGAGCAGTCAGCTGACACTTTGTCATTAGCTTGAGAAGCACAGAAGGGATAGGGTGCTAAGAACTTTAGTTTAGCATTAAACTATCAAAAATGGTTTAACACTGAAAGGAAGGACAGTGCCCAGGTACTCCACACAGAGTGTCACTGTAATGTAGTCAGTTATGTTCATGATGTCAATTGCTTGCTAGCAAATATAAATATAGTTAATACCAATATAATATGATAGCTAATATAAATATAAAAAATTACTTGATAGTGATATAATTATTTCCATTTAGTGATTTAATCTCTTGCCTGTTTTGGATAGAGTTATACCCATATATCTGAATTTACATATATTTATCTCTATCTATATATAATTTCTTGTTGCAAATTCTGCCTCTTCTTCAAATAGCTAAATAGAATAAGCAGCTCCATTTCTCACAGACCTAAAAGAATACAAACATAAATACACCTGAACACTACTTTCTGATACTCTGCTATCTGGGACATTTACCACTGAACAAATTCAAGTGCAGAGACATTGTAATGCAAACCAACCACTTTATCATAATACGCAACTTTTACCTCCTCCACATTATCAGCATTTAAAAAGTGTCAACTTATTCTGCAGCGCTTTACAATATTATAAAGGGGGAAATTTAACAATAAATGAGATGATTACAAAATGTTACCAGAATAAAACAACACTATACACAAAAACATCTAAATGGGTTTATTTAGTAAAGTGAAAATGTAAATTGAATTTTAAACTTAAGACTAAAATAGCTGAATTGGAAAAATCCTCTTAGTCAGTTCTGCTACAAGTTCGATGCCTTTGTCCCAAAATTTGAAATTCACTTTAAATTCTCCTTTTAGTAAAATTTTATGGACTCATAAGAATGCGGTTTAAAATTTACTCCAAGGTGGTCATTGTGGTAGAAGCGTGCACTGGTGACAGATGTACTGAGCGTCTCTTTTGCAGGCAGCACACCTGCAAGGAAAAGCTTTAATGTTCCCCCTCTCCCTTCCTGCACTCCCTCCCAGCCTTCTCTGCCTCCATCCATTTTCAATATTTACAAAAGGTCCTCCCTCACTGGTCTAGAGAACTTTGCTTGTGCTCTGAGCCGGTAAAACGGTCCAATTAAATTATTCTCTACGAGAAGCTGTCTAAATACATCACGAAGCATGGTGCATGGAAACAAAGCAAAGAGTTCCTCGCCCAGCATTGGGTTCAAGGTATTTTAATCTATTTAATTAAATAAGGCAGGCGGACAAGATCAAAAGTTCCTAAAAGGCATAATAAAACTAATCGAACGTTGTCGAGAAAAAGGTTATAGTAATCCGTTAAGTCACTTAAAGGTTATGTGAACAAATACATGTGCTGAGGTGGGGGCTGTTTTTCCCATCTTTTAAAACATAGTTTATTACAACATGCAAACTATACCAAACACAAATCTGTATGCATACATATTATTCTCCACATACTTTTCAGTTTGTTAGATATATATATAGAAAGAGAGATATCTCTCTCTATATATATATATATATATATATATATATATATATATATATATATATATATATATATATATATATATATATATATATATATATATATTTTATTTTATTTTTTTATTTTTTTTGGAATAAGTAATCAAATTTCAGTTTTCATTTATTTACATTTTTCATATAATATGCTTTTCCGGAGAGAAAATAATTTGCTCAGGGCAGTTTGTTCTGTTGAAGACCAGCAATCACAAAAGCCAAAATGAAAACATATCTTAAAGGGAATCATAAGTGTTTGTATGACAGTTATTCATGACAATATGGTGCCTTCTGGTCCCTTCCTTCCCTCCACTCCGGCACATGAAACCCTTTATTTTACTCACCCTATTCCAGCACCAATTTCCGCATAAGGCCTTCCCCTTTGAATCAATGCTTTCCTATGGGGATTTCAGTGACGGTGAAGGTCCTCATGCAGAGCATGAAGACATCCAGCATTATTTAAGGGACTCATAGCCCGAAAGCGCCTCTAAGTTGAACAGGGGCACTACAACCAGACCACTTCAATGAGCTGAAGTGGTCTGGGTGCCTATAGTGTCCTTTTAAGTAGAGCGTTTTTCTAATTTGAATATTGTGGTATACAATTTTAAATTAATCTCCATGTCAGTTTATTATGTATGATGCCTGACCAGTAACATTTGTCAGGGAAAATGACAGCCCAATTTATTTATTTTTTCTTTTAAAAGACATAAATTCCAACTTGGAAATACATGATTTTATTTTATATTTGTCTCATCTCACAATATTTTCTAAGAATTATACATTACACAATGCAAAAAATCCCAAATCACTGATCACCCCTACAAAAAAAAAAAACAAGTGTTTTCTTACCGTGACTGGATCTTCCAGTGGATTTTCTATCTCTGCCTGACGCAAAAAGACATTGCCACGGCAAACTCGCCATAACATCCTCTCGAAAGTTGGTATCCTCTCCCGGTTAATTACTCCTGCCACGAAACTGAAATAGCATCACAAGATAAAGATCAGTTGAATGACATGGACAAGCAGATAGTATAGTGTGTATAATAAGGTGTAGCTTCTGTTTAAATGGTCAAATCTCAGGAACATAATGATGTTAATGCATTCTTAAGAGAAATAACACATTTTTTCCTACCATGTATTTTGTATGCATTTAACGGTTACGTTCAGTAGCAACAATAACTTTGGTAATGAAATATATTGTATACCAGTTCTTCACATGCATGTATTTGAATAGATAAGTATCAGGGTGGATTAAAAAAAAAAAAATTAAATTATTTTTTAATATCAGAGTTTTAAAAAAAAAAAAAATGTTTGTGAATGGAAAAAAATAAATCTATCTAGGATACTTTTCTATTTAAGATATATTATAGTCCAAAGGTAATACATTACGAAATATGGATCAGTTATGTAACATAAGGCATTCATGCTATATTTATATTTTTTGTAAATTAATTCAATTAATCTAAGTTAAGTCAATTTATATCTCCAGAGATAACATGCACCTTTTCACTGCAAAAAGACCTTGATACCATTGTTATTCTGCAAATATATATATATATATCTATACACATACACACACACTAGGGGTGTAGATAAAATAAAAATAAAAATCTACTAAGGGACTAATGTGATAATATCAATCATCATGCTGCATCCCAGCAGCCATAAGCTCTGTGCATCGTGAGGAGCAGCTGCTGCTCGTCGCATCTCCCCATGTCTGGTGGTCTACTGCAGTCCCGTGCATTGGGCGATATAAAACACCTTACCTTAAAATTTAATTTCAAGTACCAAGAACACATCAGTGATTTGACATGGTCGCGTTGTTTGGAGTCTGCATGTGCAGCTTTTCAAAATGAAACTCTGCACATTTGGTGATATTTTATAGAGCTGTCAGATGTTGGAGAAGAATGGAAATCCATCTCAGACAGTGTCATTAATATAATAAAGCTATTTAAGTTGTTCTCCACATATTAGTGATTAAAGGGACACTATAGTCACCAGAACAACTACAACTTAATGTAGTTGTTCTGGTTAGTATAATCCTTGCCTTTAGGCATTTTCATGCAGACACTGGATTTTCAGAGGAAAGGCAGTGTTAGGAGCCACTCAGATTGCCACTGGAGGTGCTTCCTGGGGCAGTGCTAAACAGTAGGCAGCACTGCCGTTCAGTGTCTCCACGCTCTGCATGTAGACACTGAATTTTCCTCATAGAGATGCACTGATTCAATGCATCTCTATGAGGAGGTGCTTATAGGCCAAAATGGTGTTTGGCCCCACCACTATCCCGCCTCCTTGCCGATTTCAGCCAATTAGATGCTTTCCCTATGGGAAAGTATTGGATTGGCCTAAAATCGGAAATTCTGATGATGTCATCAAGGAGGTGGATTGAGGGCGAGGCCAACGTCGACAGACCTGCACGACACTGGAAATTAGGTTTTAGCATTTTCTAAACAGGCTAAGGAAGGACAATCCATCTCAATGGTGGATTAAACACTATAGGGTCAGGAATACATGTTTGTATTCCAGATCCTATAGTGTTCCTTTAACCTATTAAACTGGAGATAGTTCATCTTGCAATAATTTTATCATGATATATGTATTTATAATGGGACATAAAACCAGTTTGGATATAACTTAAAATAATCTAAAAAGTTAATATTCTAAATATTAAACATTCATCTGATTGCAAATGTCATTATAACAACCAGCAAGAATGAGGCTTTACATTTGTGTTTTACAAAAAGATATGATTGAAATCACATTTTAATGATTTGTAATTTAAATCAAATCTGCACTAATGAGAAGAGTGAACCTCTCTATAGCCTTAAGATGATGCAATGGGCCATAGCTACTATGTCTTTTCTGGGTAGAAATATGACTAATATGTCAAGAAACGTCAGATATAATGAGAGTGGCAGTTCTTGTACATACCCAAGTCTCAGTGGGGTTCCTCTTCCAATCTCGCTTGGTTCCAAGAGTGAGGAGGATTCTTCCAGTAGATCCGGATCCGCCATCTGCTGATGATGATGCAATTGAGCCTGAATTCACAAACCAATTAATAACTAATCAAACCAGTTAGTGGCATGCAGGGGCCTCATGGGGCAGGCAAGAAAATTAGGTAGAGATGGAATACAGATCAAGAGAGAAGGATCTATGTATTATGGAAAGCACACTAAATAAAAAACCAACTCCCTTCACTTTCCCTAAGTTAGTAGACATTAAAGAAGAAATTGTGAATAGGGTTTACATTTAAAAACATTTAGATGTTCGACATGGACAGATTAACTGGCAAGATGGCCTTCCACAGAAATCATAGTGGAGACCATGTGCTCTAAACCTGACAAGTCAACTGGTTTTAAGGTCTAAAAATTGATCAGCTTTTTTGTTCATATTATGAACATTTTTTGCATAATATTTAGTGGGATTTTGGATAGCCTATACAATGCGTTCTCCACATTTTTCCTAGCAGATCTGATATGAAGATCTTCGTAACATAGGTGTTAAATGTTCAACACAAAAGGTTTAAAAATGGGGAACAAAATTGCAAGACATAACATGGGGGAAAAATCCCCAAAACAAATGCACCTTAATACATAGATCCTGAAAGGAGGTACTTTGTAGACTATTAGAGAAAAATGGGAGGGTTGACAGCAAAGGGTTCTGGGTGCAGCCTCAAAATAAGAACACAATCTTTCTGGATTCATCCTAGCTGCAAATTATAAGGATTTTGCAGCAAGACTTTCTCTCTCCAAAAAGCTATTCACAACATCAAGAAACTGCTTTAAAACATAATATAGCATGGAAATTTCTTTTTTTTTTTTTTGCTCAATATACACGAAACAGACATCTCATTATATATTTGAGCCCCGTAAAAAGAAAATATTTCCATCATGGGATAAGTAGAAATTAGACAACATAGACACAGATTTCCATTAAATAAAATGAAGCGACAATTAAAATTAAGGAATCCAGGATTTATATTTTTACCAATAGCAAATTCATATTTGATGTACATTTAAATGTATCTTCAAATTCCTCTCCACATTCTGTGCAAATTTTGATCTCCCTAAACAAATTTTCATTTAAAAAAATCTAAACGTAGTCTAGTGCTTCAAAAAAATTATTCCATTTAAAGTGTATCCAAAAATTCACCTACAAACTATTTATGTAGTTTTATATCTTGGAAAAAAAATAGTTATTTTAATTCAGTAACTAAAGAGTAAAATTTTCAACTGATATAAACAGATTTATGCAATTTAAAGTGTGAACTGCTTTAAACACTAGTGGGAAAAAGCTATTTTTATTGTTGCCTATAGTCACAAAACTACTGCAAATTGATTATCCTTACCCAACTTAAAGGGACACTCCAGACCCCTAAAATACTTAAACATTTTGAAGCACTTCATGTGTAAAAAATGTGTCCTTTTTTATTTTAGAAAAAGTGCATTTAAAAAAAACAAAACACTTTTTTTTTTATAAATAAACCGTGTTACATCTTGCTGCCAGACAACCAGTCCGGTTACTTCCTGGTTGCTTAGCTCAGTGGAGTCAGGCTTTTTCTCAGAGCATCTGCCTTGAGTAGACTTCTCATTGAGCTGAATTGGGAAGGCTTTGTTTGGGCAGCTACAGATCGTCTGTGCTGGGATAGAACAGGGGGGCTTTCAAAGGCTTCAGACAAGAGATCTGCAACGTTTGCAAGCTGTATTAGATATACCCCCAATGAAAAAAATGGATGCATGCTTCCATTAAGAGTAGATCTACTAAACCGTGTTTGGGCAGTGGAGTGTCGCTTTAATTACCCCAAATTAGAGATCCTTGAACAAAGGAAGCTATAAAATATGGCAGCCTGCATGAAATGAATCTTAAATAAAGCCAAATCAAATGTGTCTGGAGACCTTAATATTAAATGCCTGGGCATCTAAAAAAAAAAACAAAAAAAACGAGGGTAGTAATAAGAGAGCACTATAATTTACAAACACTGACTGGGAGACAGTGGAGAATAACTGCTATGGAATAAACAGAAGGAGGACAGACGATGTGTTTACAATAAAACTTCAACTTCGCCAAAATTGACAAAACAAAGGTAAAAAAATAAAAAATTTAAATGACAAATTGGGGAAATTAAATAATTTTAATGGAAATATGAGGGCATGCATTTCATATAAAAGCCACAAAACACAGATCACTATGGCCATAATAAGAAGGCTGTATCCCATCTAACGTGAGCATTAAAGAAAGCAGTCAGTAATCGCAAGTAACTTTTTTCTTTGGTTTTCAAAGTTTAGAAAGAACTTTAAGTGTTAAACATGCCACCCCTCCTCCCCCCAACCCCCCCAACCACCCATCTGTATGTTTTTTTTAGTTTTTTTTAATAACATATATGGGGAGGCCTGGAGGTATTTTTAGTATAATTTTGGGACAAGACCATGATTCATCACACAACAAAGGTAAAAAGAGTTACAAGTAAGTTATACCCCCTCTTAATGCTGGCATATAGTTTTGATATTTATGCTCTAAAAAAAAAAAAATTATTTTGGGGGTGGGATAGGGGAGGGGGGGTGGTTTGAAAAAATTACCACCTCTATACTGAAAACCGTAACACAAACAAATGCTAATTGCATCTAAAAACATTCTATAGCCTGCTTAATAGAAGAAAAAATATATATTAATATGCTATGATTATTAATTTATACTAGAGGTGACCAAAAGTACCTCTTCATATACTGTACGTGCTTCAAGGTGGTAAAGAGTCATAAAGGGTGATCAGCAGTTGGGGAGGCACTTGGTAAAGAACATTTTAATAACAGTGCTGCTCTACTTGGCAATGTCAAGTTAGTATCATTAGATCTTCAAGCAATGCATTTTTTTTAATTTAATTTTATTTTTTTAGAAAGAGCTGCCTAAACACGTAAAAGGCAAAGGCCATGTTTAATTCTCAGAATATAGTGGCTTTGTGATCAGTAGATTTCATCACTTGAAAATCTACTTACTCTTTCTGTTGATCATTTTTAAATCTGTTCTGCTTATTCCCTTGATAAAATTCTTTAAAAATTTTTTAATTTGGGTGTTTTGAGGTTTCTCTTTACACATCCAGTTCATTACACAGTCAGCCAGATCTAGCTATGCATGTCCACCCACTGCAGTATCACACTGAGAGCTAATCAGCCCAACCTAGGAAAATAGTTTCTTAATGGGCAATGGATGGCATGTGCAACAGTACATTTTATTTCTTGTAACTGTGAGCAAGTCTACATATTTAGATTTTTTAATTACGTGGATTTGTGTTCGGTAACAGTCCTGGTCTAATTGGTTAAAGGATACAGCCTGCTTGTTGGTTAGAACGACATAGAGGAAACATAGACAGAAGGGGCTGTAAAGAAGTCGTGTAAAGAAGTCGTGTTGGAGGAAGAAGCCAGGATACCGCCTGCATGCCATTAACCCTTTCCATATGAATAACTCTGGCTATTCTGATTGGATTATGAAATAAAGCCTCAGCACCAATCAGAATAGTTACCTGTTTTGATGGAACATAACAGGGCCTTTTTCAGTACAGCAAACAATTCAAAGAATAAACAGCATTGGCTTAAACACTCCTACCTCCCAGTAAACTCAGTAAAGCCAGAGAACTGGTGGTGGGGCTCACCCTGCACTTACCTTAATTACTCTGAAGTTACAATGCACCCACTATTTTAAATCCCCCTATATACCATCTAAGAATATTACTGTATGCTTGGAAACTGCTTTATCCTCGTCATTCCAAAGAAAAACGTTAACTCTCAGGAATAGAAAATCACGTCACAATAATTAGTCTTTTTTTTTTCATATTTAAGAACCACTAGGCATTTTAACATATCAGAAACATTTATACATATATGCACACACATACACAGATCTGCATGTAAATTAGAAAACGAAAAATGAATATCTGTATGTTGAGGCTCTAAACTAAGCACGTGGTGCAACCAATGGAGTAGGTGTGGAATCATGTTTCAGTTTTTCATCGACTTTAAGATTTACTAATAATGATTGATGTATTTTTCATTATTTTTCCTAATATAATGAATGGACCATCTAAACTGTTCCTAGAACACACTAACTAAAAAAAGAAGATTAACTGACAATACTATCCTATGAATGTAAGGCCTCTTGAGTTATGGCTGGTTCAAAAGCTAGGGACAGTTAAGGTAAGGTATGTGGAACAAAAAAAGAAAAATAAAAAATGGAAAATAGCAAAGCATGGAAAATAGATATGTCAAGGCAGTTAGAAAGTTTGGAAAACATGAAGAGAGAAAATGAGTCATAATGAAAATAACAGAAATTGAGTGATGATGCATCAAAAGGCAGAGGAACTAAGCCCATTACAGAGGATAGTACACTTTTGTTAGTGTTTTTTTTTGTTTTTGTTTTTTAAGGCAAATTAAGAATCTACATGTTTGAGAAGAAAATAGCCTATTGAATGTTTCCAATGCTTCGTTTGGAAGAAGGGGGGTTGTTAAAATATGGGTACTCGGACTGATCACCTTTAACATTGCTCACTTGGTGGGGATTGCTCATTATCGAGAATAATGTGCCATGCAACGCAAACACACTGACAGAGGCGTATCTTCCTATTTTTCTTTCTAAATAACTTGAAGCAAAATTTCCCTATTTCCTGTAGTGCACTACCTCATGAGTGTATGTTTTAACACTTTAATACACACTATAGTTTAAATATGCAGTGCAAGCCGTCTTTTAAACACACATATACACAAATAATTACATTTAGTTCCAAATACCACATACAAAGTGGGGATAAACCATACCCACAATTTACATTGCTAAAACGTGTTTTCTACCATCAGAATTTTTTCATGTGTACAATTGCTCTCGACCTAATAAAATAAATAAATATACTGGTAAAACAGGCAAAGTGCTACTACCTGAATACCAACTCATGGTCTCCTGATAAAATAATGCTAGTTCAAGTGGTCTTTAACAGATTATGCATATTGCTCAGGTAAAATCTGAAAAACAACACTGGATATGATACCTGACAAAATATTTATGAAAATTAACAAAAACTCAGTAGCTCACCACTCAGTTTGTCCTTTCCCAGGTTTTTAATAAGCTTGATTGAGCTCACTTGTGTCTTACAGAGGGGAATCTATGACACATGCATATGATGGATCTATCCCAAATGGACAGTCCAGAACTGAAATACACATAGGCCTCTTCTGCAAGATAAAACCTGGAAAATCATTTTGGCCTCCTTGGGGCCTTATCAATGACCATTACCC
Source organism: Pelobates cultripes (assembly GCA_933207985.1). Classification (NCBI taxonomy): domain Eukaryota; kingdom Metazoa; phylum Chordata; class Amphibia; order Anura; family Pelobatidae; genus Pelobates; species Pelobates cultripes. The sequence continues at coordinate 212,948,469 of OW240917.1, forward strand.
CTGTAGGTGCAGTAAACAAGGCACAACTGTCCTGACTACTTTGTTTACTTTTTTCTTGAAAAACGAGGTAAAATCTAAGGACACACTGCTAAATTTAAGCCAATTCTTGGTGTTATCATAAATTTCATTTTGGCTTATAAAGCCAGCACACATCATATAGATCCTTCAGAAGTGGAAGGTCATAGGAAGAAAAATCAAAAAGTTGATTGTTTAAACCATAAATTTTATAGAACCTTACAATGGAGAGAATGTAGATATAGTCTGAACGATTTTAATGATGCTTCTTTTTTATGTTATTTTCTAATAATTGTATTAGTTAAAATCCATACTCAATGGACAACTATCTGCTTCACCAGTAGTTGAACCCTGATTAAGGCAGAGAACATTAAGTTTGGGAATTATCATGTTTTTTCATAACCACAAGGCTACTTCCCAATCCTATCTTAAAAACCTCATAGTACTTAATACAGTCACACAATACAATTTTAAAGGGAAACTCTTGACCCCTAAAGCCCAACCCCCCAAACTAAAAAAGTGCATATTTCAAAGAAATTGTTACTTTTGTAAATTAGCCTTGTTACACCCCTGGCTGTCAATAAGACAACATATTTCTTACTGGGTTGTTTAGCTCAGTGGAGCTAAGCTCAAGAGCCAGGCAATTGCCAAGTGCACCTGCCTTGCAAAGACTTCTCACTGAGAAGCATTGGGAAGTCTGTGATTGAACAAGCACATTAAGTCTGGGCGGGGTTAGAAAAGGAGGGCTTGCAAAGGCTTCAGACAAGAGACCTGCTGCTCTTGCAGATTGGTTTGAAATATACACCAAATGCAAAAAATGCATAAATAAATGCATGCATGCATGTGTTATTTGGGGCATTTGTACTAAACAGCTAGTTTTATTTATTTTATTTTTTTTGGATATTGTAGTGTCCTTTTAAGTGGCTAGTAACGACTTACCCTGGAGGAAAAGTAAATAGTTTATTGTATTTAAAGGGATCAATAAATCCCATTGCTTGGTTTACAAGGTTGTTCCTATGAGGGGCACTGCTAAGGTCTACACAAATGTAAACCGTTACAGGACAGCATTTTAGCAACAAAAATATTTTGGAACTTTTTTGTATGAACATTTGTATGAACATTCTTCACATCATTTTTCACATCTACATTTGTTTATATAAAAAGTTTGAATGATTGAAGGGGAGAACAAACAGTTTACTCCCAATTCCAAAAACAAAATAAATTTTTATATTTCAAGGCTAGCTATGAAACTAAAACGCAAAAAGAAAAAAGGTATATATTTATAGATCTGCAACTGCATGTATCATTGCAAATCTACACATGAAAAAGAACTGCAAACAGTAGAAAACACAATTATGTAAATGATAACCCATCATTATTTTTTGGGAATTATTCTCCTTCAACAAAGTACTGGAATCAAGGAGCATAGAAACTCTGACCTCATCAAAAAACTGCTGAGTTTTGCGCAGAATGTATTTCAACTCCGTGAGCTCAAGAAAGTTCCTCTTCAGTGCTTCCTGATTGGTGTTTATTTCTTTCAATTCATTCTCAATCTTCTCAAAATTTGCCTGTTTGCAAAGTTTCAAAATAAACAGAGATCAGTCGAGAAATTACATGTGATAAAGATCTATGGTTAATTAAATGTGTAGAACCAATTATAAAAAAAATGGCTTATGAAGTGAGAAGGAAGTAGGAGAATACATTTCAAAATATCAGGAAATGAAAAACTATGTGGTGAAAACCAATAAAAATGAGAGACATTAAAAGGTAGTCCAATCTATTTCTAATAGACACCAGCTACCTGATGAGAAACCTATTACGTTATGATCATTTTGTTTAAAAGATTAGAATAAAGTAATGACGGAGGAAACAAGAAAACTCAAAATAAAGAAAAATAAATAAATAGAAACACAGGCACCTCTGGTTATCCCCAATAAATGGCTAAATCAGTCTTGGTCAACTATTGGTTTTCAATGGGAGCTTTGATTAGCTTACATAATATCTTCTAATAACTACACCTTCATAATACCTTCTAGCAACTACCCTCGCAAGTGCAAATACACAGCTTCCTTACACTCTCAATGCTATAGAAGGGTCTATATTAGACACAGAGTAGGGATGAATGGATATAAAGCTGTAACTTTTTAAAATGTATTATAGTTATAGGAGTTATCATGCAACTGGCAGAGGCAGAGTTCAGAGAGGGATATCTTTCAATTCATATATTTACTAGCACATATTAAGAGTAGCAAAAAATGGGTCGCAAGAGTATTCTGAGAGCGGACAGCAGCTAAAATAGCCTGCCCTTCGGTGGGTCCCCGCTCAGAACTCAAGCTGGTTTTAGCTCAACTTGTGCCATTACAGAGAGAACATATCTGAAGCATATCAGACTGGTCCCACCCATATGAGCAGTCCAGATCCAAAATGCCAGCAAGTTCTCTCTGCACGAGAGATACAGCAACCCCAGACGATCGTTTCAGCCTTGTTAGGCATCATCAGTGAGGCATAGCTGATATCTCTCTAGGCACCGTGAGCTAGGGGTCCACGTCTGGACTACCCTTTAAGCTAATGGAGAGCAAAAAATGGGTCGCAAGAGTATTCTGAAAACGAACAGCACTTAAAATAGCCTGCCCTTCTGTGGGCAGGCTATTTCAGCTGCTATCCGTTCTCAGAATACTCTTGCGACACGTTTTTTGCTCTCCGTATTAAGAGTATGTCCACCTGAAGGGCAATTATTCTCTAATTTTATAAATAAGGATTCATTTAATGTGGATGTGCCACTTTCACGGGACATATTTTGCAAAAAGCCCTGAAGGTGGCATCTCTGGTTAGGGTACGGTAGCCATGGGGTGCAGTAAAAGGTAGGTTGTCTCTCGTGGCTGCCACCATCTTTTTTCTGCAGACATTTCACCTGCCAGGAGCAACAAGAGTGCAACACTGAGCTCTATGGAGGACCCACGAGACCTCGGGAATTTCCATAGATCATGTCTTGCGTTGAGAAAAACAATGCCCAAATCCCACAGCCACTTGTGATGGCTGCTGGGATTGGACAAGAGTTGTCAGTGGAGCTCTGCCTTCTGTCAACCCCTGGCTTATTATCATATATTTTTATGAAACACTTGGTAACGACAGGGACGCTTTAAAGTGGAACTAAAAATTCCTCGTTCCTTCACCTAAGTAAACACCTTTTCAGAAGTTACTGGGAGTGAACAGACCGGCGGAAGCAAGAAAAAAAAAAAAACTACTTCCGCTGCACTTGTGTTGTGGAGAGTTTGCCATCTCACGTTGCCTTTAGGCACATGTGTGTGCTTGGGTCACTTTTGTAGAAACACTGTGCCTCCAGGAGGGACGTTAGACTATGTGCACTGTGATTGTTTTTTGCACAGTTTGCTAGACTTTGCTTAGCAAAGTACATAAACGAAAATACTACAGAGAATTTTAAAATAATTCTAATATTGACTATAGCTAACTTTTACTTTTTAGTTAGTGACAGTTCCTCTTTAAGAATGGCCAAAATGAGAGGAAGCAACGACCTCCAATCTTACCTCAAGGTCAATCATGTCTCGGGGGAAGGGAACTTCAGGGTTTTCCCCTGTGTCAAGAATAGGGATACCGGCTTTTTTAATCTCCTTTTCCACAAAGCCTGCAATAAGATAAAATATTACATAGACAAAATTCTAATAACAGGAGTGTTTTATGTCTCTTTGACAAATGAAGCAAAACAATTCTACAATATGACAATCTCTGTTAATGGTAAATCCCAAAGGATACATACGCAATTTACGGTCCATTTCTTCACATCTTCGTACTTCATTAACAAATTTTCGCTGGAAAACGTTGACATCTGGATTTAACTGCAAGAGCCAAATAAAATAAAGGTGCAATCATTAACACATTTTAATGAGCACTATGTTTTTCAGAGAACGTTTAAGAAACAAACATAAAAGTGTACAAGGTTTGAAAGCCCCATTGTACAGCGCTACGGAATTTGTTGGCGCTATATAAATAATAAAATAATAATAATAATAAAGCACAATAGGAAGCTTGACTGGTAAAGCCATTACAGAAACAACATAAAAGTGAGACAAACAAAAGAGACAGCAGAGAGAGCCTTCTCCCAGCTAGATATCAGTGCCCATTTAACAATTAATAGTTTACTTGGATCGTAACCTGTGATTCTGGCTCCTAAAGTTTTGAGGACTTTGTCAAGCTCTGCTTTAAAAGTCACTCTTCACATTCAATGGCTAACTAACTCTTTCAGGGTTATTCACTAAATTGCAAATTTTAGCAATGGCATCAGAGAACTCAGAGAGCTTACCATTTCAGTGAGATAAAGTAATTATGGTACCTAAAGTGTTATTCTTAAAAAGAAAATGGCAAAAAGAGGGGTTCATATTTAATATCTGATTTGACAAAACAAAATTATCCAGCTCATATTACAATTGCATGTTGGCTAAAAGGTGATACAGCAAATATGTGACTAGTCGAACAAAGTTACAGTGAACTGCACACTTCAGAGGAAATAAATATAAGTGGTGTAATCAAATAAAAACTCTAAGCACCATAACTTCTACAAGCTTGCTGTAGAGATTCTAATGGCTAGAGTGGCGTAGCAACACATACAAGTACTCTTCCAAGCACATGGAGACACTTCTGCACTATCGATGCCAACTTTGTCCAACTCTGCAGTTGCAGCATTGATTGGCAAAGACTGCTGTCCAATTTCTCCAACAAATTGACATTGTTAATACAGTTGTGATGTGAGGACCTCCTTTGGGTGCCAGAATAGCCACAGTTTATATTAATATGTTCCTGAACAATGCGATATTTAAATAAAGGATGGCACCATGACACTTTAGGCAAGATAACACATAAAGTGAGCTGTAGTAGTTATGTTGTTTAGAGTGACCCTTTAAATAATCAAGACAAAAGTAATTTCTTCAAATGGCTTATTCTATGGCAAAGCCTTTACGTATTGACTTTCATTTTTGACTATTACATTTACTAAACCCAGATATAGATATAATCATCAAACGTAAAGCATCAGCTTTCTGAAACGTTTTGTGGTTTGTTTTTGATTTTATGAATAGGCTTAAAGGGTTACTCCAACCACCACGACCACATCCGCTTTTTGAAGTGGTCATGGTGGTTGGAGTCTTGATGTGCAGTGTTTCTGCTTGAATATTGGCACTTGTGTGCTGGGGGCTAGTTTCAACTCAAGCACAAGTGACAGAGTTCCAGACAGTCTGTCAATTCTGGGCATACTTTAAGTCTATCGTCAGGGCACACTGCCGACAGATGTAACTGTTTGTCTTGTTTGCTCTCCCACATCGATTGTACCCATCCCTATTCCCTCAGCTCTATTTTTTCCGCACCCTGTCCAGCCTCCTCCACTTTACCTTGCTCTTGCAAGCTCTGAGCATGCGTTCCGAGCCTGCTAAATTCCTCTCTTCGAGAAACCTTTAATTGGATCTCGGCGTGACTCCCATGACTTCTCACGGATTGAGGCAAGTAAACCTTATTGAAAAGCCCTCAAAGTTTTTTTGGTGGACTTATAAACATTAAAAAAAATGCCAATAGGGCATTATTCTGTGAAAAACAAAAAAGGGTTGGAGAAACCCTCTAAGGCTTTTGTGCAGGACATTTAAAAAAGTTTCCAAAGCATTCAGGACATATAGAAACATTTTATTAAACAAAACTTTCCATAATACTAAATTACATTTTCTCTTACCTTATTTTTTCCACCCTCACATTACAGCTGGTCCTCATTTTACAACCTACCTGTTTTATGACGGCTCACACTTACGATCAGCTTTCTAGCGTGGTGGTAAGTGCGAGCTGTCGTGGGGATTAGAGGGATTCCCTGCTCTGCTGCGTTCATATAAGTTTGGAGAACTTTCCCCGAACATAGACGAACGCACCAAAGCAGGTAATCCCTCTAATCTATGTGCCGGGAAAGCTCCCTGAACATAAACAAGCACACCAGAGCTGGGAATTCCTCAACTTCTCACTTACCGACCAATTCGTTATACGACCGGGTCATAAGAACGTAACAAGGTCGGTAAGTGAGGAGTACCTGTACTCCATCACCGTTCCTGCTAAACGGTCTACAACCCATTCCATAGTTACATTAGAGAATTCCATTAACAAGAAGAATATCGGTTTAATTCTAGGCAATATAATTTGCAAAAGAGCACCGGGGAAATCAGGAGTCACAAGAACAATTACATTATTACTCAACAAATATTGATTCACATGACATAAATCATTTTACCTCTCTTCGAAAGAAAGTAAACTTCTGCATTACACGAGAAGAAGCACAGTGACCACACTACAGGTAAAGGGACAGCTTCAGTTATTGTTGTAAATAGTTTGATAAAACTAGGAAAGCACCCAAAATTTCTCTGTACCATAACCAATACAATCAGCTGGTAGGTGGTAATGGTACTTACATTTCTTTTGAATCAATGCTTTCATTAATCACGATACAATAGATTAATGAAAGTTTAGAATAAAATTAGAGAGACACTGTAGGCACCCAGACCACGGCAGCTCAATCAAGTGGTCTGGGTGCCATGTCCATATTACACTTATTGCTGCAATGTTAAACATTGCAATTTCTGAGAACTGCAATGTTTACAATGCAGCTCTAAGTCTGCCGTTAGTGGCTGTCTACCAAACAGCCACTAGAGGGCTTCCTGAATTGAGGACCTCCAGCACCAGATTTGTCCCATAGGAAAGCATTGAATAATGCTTTCCTATGGGGAAATCCTAGTGCGAGCGCGGCAGCTGCCGTGCATGCGCATTAGGTCTCCCCCGCCATCTAACATTGGCAAAGGAAGAGTGTGGGTGGAGCCTGACCCAGCAACGAGGGACGGTGGCACTGGATTAGAGTAAGTGACTGAAGGGATTTTAACCCCTTTAGCACGGCGGGAGGAAGGCACCTTAGAAATCTATAGTACCAGGAAAATGGTTTTGTTTTCCTTTCACCATAGGATCACTTTAAAGGACCACTCTAGGAACCCAGACCACTTCAGCTTAATGAAGTGATCTGGGTGCCAGGTCCAGCTAGGGTTAACCTATTTTTTCATAAACATAGCAGTTTCAGAGAAACTGCAATGTTTATGAATGGGTTAAGCCTTCCCCTATTTCCTCTAGCGGCTGTCTCATTGACAGCCGCTAGAGGCGCTTGCGTGCTTCTCACTGTGATTTTCACAGTGAGAGCACGCCAGCGTCCATAGGAAAGCATTATGAATGCTTTCCTATGTGACTGGCTGAATGCGCGCAGCTTTGCCGCGCGTGCGCATTCAGCCGATGGGGAGGAGAAGAGGAGGATCGGAGGAGGAGAGCTCTCCGCCCAGCGCTGGAAAAAGGTACGTTTTAACCCCTTTCCCCTTTCCAGAGCCGGGCAGGAGGGGGTCCCTGAGGGTGGGGGCACCCTCAGGGCACTATAGTGCCAGGAAAACGAGTATGTTTTCCTGGCACTATAGTGGTCCTTTAACATTAGAAAAATTCAATAGTTTTTTGTTTTTTTCAAGTCACCTAGACATTCAAGCAGTAGATGTTTTAAAATTACCTAACCCTTTAAGATACAGGTATAGCTTTACTATAGGCCTCCCCAGGTGTCCACTCCTTATAAGGCAGGTTGTTTTTTTAGTTCAGATCATTCAGTACTGTAAGTGGCTGTTTAATTCTGAGTCTCGTGCAGTTCTACAATTAAGAAGACTTGGAAGTTAAAATGGATGGTTGCTAAAACAACAGGTGAAATTTTATACACTTGGCTTAGGTGACAGCATGATCTAAAGAATGAAGTGAAAGGACAAACCAATTTCTTTTAGACTTGACATGATGTAACACATGTCTAATGATAATGTATTGAGTATGGTGGATAAGAATCTTTTAAAGACCTGTAGTGAAGCCTTTAAGCTAAATGTAGTTTTCTTCATATAGCTGTGGGAACTACAGGCCATCTTTACAAGAAATAAAGTAAAACATATGCCACACAACATCAAGATACAATTAGTAAATGGGTAATCCTATACAAACATAAGGTTTTGACAGATGTAGAATGCCGGTCATTGAATATTGTATAGCTTTTCACTCAATAATTTAACATAAAAGTTTTTTTTTTTTTTTTTTTTTAAGCTGTACTTTCATGGCTGCACCCGATTTAATTTTTTTTAACCCCCCCCCCCTCCCGACTACACTATATCTAATTGCCCCCCTAGTCACCTCAAATGTCCCTAGGCCCCTTATTTTACTTTTTTTTCCCCTTTAATCTTTATTTGTTGCTCGGACCTAAAAACCTTTGAGTTGTCCCAAAATTACTAACTACCACATTTGTTCATTACTGAAACAATGTTAAATTATTATTATTGATGTGGGGCGGAGCATAGCTTCCAGGCTGAGCGGACGCGCTGAGAATCAGAATCCGGAGGGCTGCACACAATGCACTTAAGAAGGCGGCTGACGGAACAGCATGCAAGCAGGGCCTGCTCCCAAACCAACGTCTCCACAGTGAAACCATGCAGGGACTGGAAGCAATATTCAAGCGCTTCTGGGATAGACTCACTGGAAGCAGCAGCGAGCCACGCGGACTGAGCGGCAAAACTTACCGACAACATGTGAGCGCGGCGTGAGGGAGATACACCCACCCATTCCCACTCTACTTAGCCCACCCGGGCTGAAGGCCATAAGGGTGAAGACCCAGAAGCATCGCCCACATCTGCAGAGGCCTACGCGCCGCAGGCGGCGGAAGACCACCAGGCCCTCCGAAAAACCCCACACGAGGATGGAAACTTGGGCTCCAGAAGTCACTGAGTTTGTGGCCATGAGATGCAGGCCTGTACACCAGCCTGGGGCTGGAGGGACACCTTCACTGACACCTGTGCAGCAGTGTCCCTACGTGGCCCACCTGCGAGCTCCAGTCGTTTCCCAACAGAGGGCATCAGATGAAAGAGTCACACTGTATCACGCCTCCAGCACTCTCTACACCATTTTACTGAGCTATTATTTTATTTTAGACATGCTGTCTCACACAACCATGACTATAATGCTTAGGGAGCAGAATGCATTATCAATAAGACTCCAGACCTCAGTGAAAATAACCTTCGGCGTAGCTAGTTACCACTCATATGTTATTTTAGGCACCTGTTACTCTAGATCATATTATACATGACCCACACACGATGAGCATGTCACAATGCAACCACACAAAACTTCCTGTCTAGCTTAGCCTGTTAGTCTCGCTAGTGATCCGGTTATATAGCCAGCCTATTTGTTCAAGCAGTATACACCTAGGTAGACACCTATACTTAATCTGACACTGCAGTTTAAAGTGAGTGATTAGGCATAGAATATAAGGCTTTCAATATAAGCTTGTTTTACCATAACACATCTATCCTGATATTTATCCTCATTGTTACCATGCTATCATATACTAAAAATATGTGCAAATGTTCCTGATACCATGCCATGGTTTTACTAGAAATGTTTTTGAATTGCTTGCCTTTACTGTCGTGGTATCGCAAGCCTGGATTACCTCGTGCACAACAAAAATCTAAAAATTATTATTTATAAAGCACCAACAAAGTTCATAGCGCTGTACAATGGGTAGACTAACAGACACGTATTTGTAATCAGACAAGTTGGAAGCACAGGAAGGGTTGAGGGCTCTTCTCAATGAGCTTATATGCTACAGGGAGTGGGGTATAGCGATACAAAATTGAAACACAATAGGCTGCATTTGTGAAAGTACTTTTTCCTTTATGTTGTACAGTTTGCATTTATTCATAAGATATATTTATTTATAAAATATTTTACCAGGATGGATACATTGAGTATGTCCTGGGTGTTATCATTGCACTTACATCTCGAAATTGCACTTTTCCCAGCTCCCCAAGTTCGCTGACACAGCAATATGCAGCTTCCGATTGGAGGAAAAGCTGTGCAAGGGTCATCTCTTCACTTCGGAAAAGCTCCCCCATGGTTTTGTATGTTTGTTCTAATGCTTAACCTAAAAAAAAAAAAAACATAATAATATAAGTATACAAATTTTACAAAGTATACGTAAACACACCTACAAACTCTTAACAGATTGTCTACAATAATCCTAGGAAAGCTGCGTGCAGAAGATGGATCCCACTGCTGTATAACCAAGTTTGTTTTGTTGCTGCCCATTATCCATATATTAAATGTGCACATCTGCAAGTACAGTCCTAATGGTGCTGAATATTAGTGGGAGCTACAAGTCCCAGGCAGGAGCTATTTCATCTGCCCCTAACAAAATGATTATATATAGCACATGTATAAAGATATTTTATTTGGCAAGGTAGGTGGATAAGAATCTTATATACAGATCTCTAAATAGATAGCACTCCAAGGTCTGGTCCAAAAAATAAATCTTGATCAGGATTCTGATGAAAGTTTGTTAGATCAAACTGAAATGTTGATCTTTTGATTTGTAAGCAATAAAAGTGAAGTTTTATTTTTTGGACCAGACCTTGGAGTGCTATTTGGAGATCTGTATACTATTGCTGACAGGCATCGGGCAAGTAAAACTGGACGGACGGACATACACATTATATTTGACAGTTTTTCACAGTTTCAAGAGGTCATATGTTACAATGTAAAAAAAGAAACATTTTCTTAGTGAAGAAAGCTTTCCTTAGAAATTGCCTAAGGATTTAATCTTCATAACAGTATTTGTGCAGCTCTATCTAAAATTTGCACAATAGTGATGTCCCGAACGGTTTGCCACGGACGGCGAACATATGCGGTAAACTTTGACCCTGTACCACACAGTCAGCAGACACATTCCAGCCAATCAGCAGCAGACCCTACCTCCCAGACCCTCCCACCTCCTGGACAGCTCACTAAGAATGCAGCTTCACAATGAATGTAAAATGGATGCTGTCCAGGAGGTGGGAGGATCTGGGAGGGAGGGTCTGCTGCTGATTGGCTGGAATGTGTCTGCTGACTGTGAGGTACAGGGTCAAAGTTTACCGCATATGTTCGCCGTCCGCGACGAACCATTCGGGACATCATTATTGCACAATTCTGTGCAGGGACAGTTCAAGTGCCATACCTAGTAATGCTCCCTGTAGAGGTTATGGAGGAAGAAGTCCTGTTTCATCTTCATCGTATTCATCATAGCTACAACAATCTGTGCAGCTACAGGCGGACCTTCCAACTGCATGATTAAAAGGGACACTGTAGGCATCCAGACCACTTCAGCTCTTTGAAGTAGTCTGGCTGCAGTGTCCCTTTTGCACCTAGTGCTGCAATGTTTACACTGCAGCTCTAAGTCTGCCCCCAGTGGCTGCCTCTCCTTCATCCATGGTTTAACATGATATAAGCAACTGCGCAAGCCAAGTGAGACTGTTCGAAGTTTCCATTAATGCTCCAAGTAGTTTCAGTCATGTCTTTTCATATTTGAAGCCACTCTCGACATCTTATGTTTGTGTGCTATTAAACACCTGTTTGGCAGAGAACCAGCAGGCTTCAAACGAAGTTACAGTTTCTGATAGACAGCCACCAGAGGAAGACTTAACCGTGCAAGGTAATTCTTGCAGTTTATAAAAACTGCAATAATTACACTTGCAGGATTAAAGGTGATGGGAGTTGGAACCCAGACCACTCCAATGTGCAGAAGCAGTCAGACCTATTTTTTTCTGACTACTTGCAAATGTGGAAACATTTCCATGAGCAACAGTGATTGGATGAGAGCATTAACTGACGCTCTTACACTATCACTAGCTGTCTACGTCAAGTAAGACTTCAGAAAAGTACGTATTACTGCTTATTGCACCTGAATTGAACAGCTTAACTACCTTAAAGGGCTACTCTAACCACCATGACCACTTCTGTTTGTATAAATTGTTATGGTGGTAGGAGTGTGTATGTGTAGTGTTCTGCTTGAAACACTGCACATCCAGAGATGTTTACAATTTTGCGACTGGAGCTAGTTGCACCCGCAGCACGTCAAACTCTGTTCCCAGCTGCCCAATCTCCATTTTGTGAAAAAAGGATATCGGTCATCAGTTCGCTAGTAACAGACATAATCACTAGTTTTACAGTTTACATAGGCTGAAGAGAAATATGTCCATAAAGTTGAGCCATTCTCACATCTTTTTTTGCTGTAAATCCAAAAGAAAGTACAAAGCCCAGGTTGAAGTACTTCCAGTGTTGCAACAAATTAGGGGAAAAAAATCCTTCTTGACCCCAGAATGGCAAACAGATTTATCCGTCGATCAAGAAGCTATAAGCCCACAAATTAAAAAGGATATCCCTAAAATGATGTCCTTGCAAGTAAGCATCCAGTTGGTTTTAAAAAAAAAAAAAAAAAAACTGTACAGACTCTGATAAAATCATTTCTTCAGAGAGATATCTATATCCTTATTGCTCTCACTGTTTTTACTTTTCTTTAGACTAAATCTCCTTTTTTCCTGTCTAAACGTGTGTGATCTTGTGTCCCATGTATGAAAAGGATTCCAGACAATGCTTTGTATTGGCCCTGAATATATTTGTATAATGTTTTCATATCCCCTCTGAGGCGCCATTTTTCTAAGCTAAAAAAATTAACATTTGTTAATCTTTCTTCATCACTATAATGTTCCATTCCTTTTATTAATTTTGCATCCCGTGTTTATTTTAAAAGAAAAATCATACTTGGGAAATCACATTCTAATTTTCGTCATAACAGATGATTCCACAAATATAGGATTCAAGAGCATAATACTTTTTTCCCCAACCTAACATGAAAGTAAAGCAATACCTCCAATCACAATTCACATATATTAAGACAAAAATTGCTTTTAAATTGAATCTTCACTCAGCATTTTAATACTGCGTTTAGAAATCCCCTATATTTAAAGAGAACCTATTGTCACAAAAATAACAGTTATTTTAGGACTATATGTTCCCTTCAACAAATGATGAAGGTGCAAAAATAAATTCTAGAGAAGCAATGGATGGGAAATAAGCATGTATGGCAATAACACAGCGATCCTCCAATCAACTGCTGTAATCAGCTGTACTTGACTCCATGATGGAGTTTTGGTTCTGGAAGAAGAAACACCTCTAGTGGTTGTCAGGAAGCTCTGATGAGGGTCCAGTGGCGGTGGAGTGCAGGGGAACAAAGTTTTACTTACAGCACGCAGTCCCTCACAGCCATGCTGCTCTTCAGTTGCCAGAAGCCACATAAATGTTGCACTTTTGTGCATGTGCTCTAGTCGAGACAGAGCCTGAATCTGCTGAGATTGGACAAACGTCAGAGCTCCATCTTTGCTCCATGGGAGGTTTCCCTTTAACCCCTTAAGGACACATGACATGTGTGACATGTCATGATTCCCTTTTATTCCAGAACTTTGGTCCTTAAGGCGTTAAAATGGTGTTGCTAACCAGAAACATTTGTGGTATTTCTGGTGCCTCGAATGGTAATGAAAGGACTTTTTAGTCTGGGACTTCAGAACGTACAATCAATAAGTAAAATAAATAAACTCCATAGTCTTTAAGGACATCACAAGTTAAGCAGCTGATCTGCACAGCAAATGTAAAAAAAAAATTTTTTAAAAATTAAATAAATAAATTTAAATTAACAATTTATTATCAGAAAGGACTGTACATAAATAAATATGTATACTGAAAAAGAGGTATAAATATTATACCAAACAAGTGGAGCGCTATAAGTAATAGAGGGATACACTGACCCCTTTAATACAATGACAATCCAAGCATAAATATTCAGGATTGTCATTGTATTAAAGGGGTGAGTGTATCCCTCTATTACTTATAGCGCTCCACTTGTTTGGTATAATATTTATACCTCTTTTTCTGTATATGTATATTTTATTGTGTGTAAAGGGTATTCCACTTTTAGTGTTGAGCTGCTTTTATCTTCCAGGCACTGTGTAGTAACACTCTAACTCCTTATGGAGATAGTTACATACATAGTTACATAGCTGAAAGAGAGACTTGCGTCCATCAAGTTCAGCCTTCCTCACATATGTTGTTGCTGTTGATCCAAAAAAAGGCAAAAAACCTAGCCTGAAGCGCTTCCAATTTTGCCACAAACTAGGGAAAAAAATCCTTCTTGACCCCAAAATAGCAGTCAGATGTCTCCTTGGATCAAGCAGCTATTACCCAATTAATTAGAAATTATATCCCTGCATGTTATGTTTTTGTAAGTATTTATCCAATTGCAGTTTAAACATCTGTAGTGACTGACAAAACCACCTCTTCAGGCAGAGAATTCCATATCCTTATTGCTCTTACTGTAAAAAACCTTTTCTTTGCCTTAGATGAAATCTCCTTTCTTCCAGTCTAAATGTGTGACCTAGTCTCCTATGTATAGACCTATTTATGAATAGATTTCCAGATAAAGATTTGTACTGGCCCCGAATATATTTGTACAAAGTTATCATATCCCCTCTCAGGCGCCAGTTTTCCAAACTAAACAGATTAAATTTTTTAACCTTTCTTCATAACTAAAATGCTCCATTCCTTTTATCAATTTTGTAGCTCGTCTCGGGACTTTTTCTAGTGCCATGATATCTTTCTTTAGAACAGGCGCCCAAAATTGCACAGCATATTCAAGGTATGGTCTTACCAGCGATTTATAGAGAGGCAAAATTATATTTTCATCTCGAGAATTTATGCCCCTATTTATACATGACAAAACCTTACTGGCCTTAGCAACTGCAGATTGACATTGCATATTGCTGCCTAATTTGCTATCTATAACAATTCCCAATGATATTTTATTTTATTTTGGGAGGGGGAGGACTTAATTCCTTTCATCTAAGAACAATACAATGACTCATGTCGCAGTCTGCATATACACACTCAAGCATTAACTTTTTTGCAGCTGCTCCTTAAAGGAACATTCCCAGTACAGCTTACAAACTCTTTGACAATTTACCTGGGACATGGATGCTGCCCCATATCTGGAAACTCCAACAAAAAAGTATTGTCTGGGAGTAGAACTACAGTTTTTGGCAGACTTGGACCTGTATGTATTAGAATTATGCTGTTCTTAGATTAGCCCATTAAGGACATATGATGGAATTATTCCATTATGGATCTCCCTTCCTTAAAGTCCCATGACTGAATAATTCCGTCATATAGTATTTTTGCCAAAAGAAACTGTTTCCCTGCCAGTAACAAGGGTACCCCAAGTATAACTCAATTCCAGGGCCTTCCATCTGTCAGCTGGGACTAGACTTAGTGGCCCCAGACAAAGATGAGCTGCATGCAAGTAGTAGTTAACATGAGTATGCAAAGAGGGTTCTTCTGTACTCAGGGGACATAGCTGAGCACAATTTAGTGATTTTTATTTCAGTTGCACACACACCAAGTTTACAAATTAAACTGCTAAGCTGAAAGGTCCATTTGAAAAAAAAAAGAAAAACACGGAAATAAAATGATACCCCAAAAAATGTTTTAAAAAAACTTTAAATGAAATTCGTACAAAAATGGTCAAACTGCTACAAAACCTCAAAATGAGACAGGCTTATCAAATACATCTATTAAAATTCTAACTGTAAAAACTAAACTAGTCAGGTCTCTTATAGGATACCATAACCTCACAAGATAGTAGCAATGGCATACATTCGTGTAGTGGTTTACTTAAAAGGTTTAATCATCATGACACACAGAAGATTTTCAAACTTCCTGGTACAAATGCCATGTGTATGTAGAATGTGAAGAAAAAAAAACACCCTGACAAACTAGTGAAACACAGTGTCACATTAAGGCACACTATAGACCATAAAGGGAGGTTTTCTACTTTCAACCTTGTGGGGGCCGCCATGTAATACTCTGCACCCTCTTTAGCTACCAGGAGTCGATATCAGCACTATTCACGCATGCAAGTCTATGGAGGAAGCTCCACAGAAAGTGTTAGTTCTCCCTAAAAACACTGGTGACGGCTGGGGGAAAAGATGAGCCATCACAATGACACGAACAGTTCTTAACAGCAACTATAGCAGCAGCAAAAAAAATAAAAAAAATAACTCAACATCAACATGTTGGAAGAAAGGTTCATAGTGATGGGCTGACAAATACTATTACTGTGTTATTGAACAAAAACAATAAATATAATTTCATTAAATACATAGGTCTTATGTTGGTGCCTGGACTGTCCCTTTAACATTAATAAGAAGCCACACTACATTTCTAATTTAGAAAAAAAAGATAACTTTTAGGAGCAAGCAAAAAAAAAAAAAAATTACAAAAATACAGTAAGAAGTACAATGATTATTGATCTAGCAAAATTATACATTTTTTCAAAATAAAAATTAGTGTAACATTTTTAGAGATTATAACTGCATATTTTATCAAGCCTTTTTCTACCACACAATTTGGCTAGGAGCGTATAGTTTATTATTACACTATATGAAAATGAAAAACACATTATATATGATAATTAGGTACAAAAAGGGAGGTTATAGCAGTAATCCACATATTACGTACCCGAGTTATAATTGTGTATTTCAGAAGACGCACAAAGTCATAGCCAGCAAGGAAGAAATAATCATACAGGTATTAGTTGCTTTACAGTGAGTACAGAACGATAAAATGGGATTTTCCACTTTGAAAAAAAAATGCAAGCTAAATAACCTCCCTCTAATTTTTTTTTTTTTTTTAAATAAGTAAAAGTTAATATTGTATTTTAGGTAGGAAACCAGTCATTTAAAAAAAATAACCACTTCTCCAAGTTGAAACTAAAGCTATCATTATTTCCAACTATCAACAATGGTTTTATTCTTAGCTTCTGTACAACTTCTGCTTTTACCCAATATAAAATTTTTTATTTTTTTTATTCTCTTTGTGAATTAAATATAAAAGACAAAGAAATTACATTTACAAAATGTTCTGCCATAGGTATAAGATTAGTTGCATAGTTCTTAGGGATCGACCGATAGTGATTTTTTTAGAGCCGATACCGATAATCTGTGAACTTTCAGGCCGATAGCCGATAACTTGCCAATATTTACCATTTTGAAAAAATACAACTATTTCTAAATGCACAAACTACACATGCCACATGTAGTGGATGGAGTGTGTTTAGACAGGGGAGCTGTGTGTTTGTGTAGTGGATGCACTGTGTATTTGTGTAGTGTGTATATAATGAATGCAGGGTTTGCTTGTGTAGTGTGTATATATAGTGAATGCAGAGTGTGTATTTGTGTAGTGTGTGTATAGTGAATGTAGTGTGTGAAAAGTGAATGCAGTGTGTGTATAGTGAATGCAGTGTGTTTGTGTAGTGTGTGTATATAATGAATGCAGAGTGTGTGTGTATAGTGAATGCAGTGTGTTTGTGTAGTGTGTGTATATAATGAATGCAGAGTGTGCGTGTGTGTGTAGTGTGTATATAATGAATGCAGAGTGTGCGTGTGTGTGTAGTGTGTATATAATGAATGCAGAGTGTGTGTGTGTGTGTGTATATATATAATGAATGCAGTGTGTGTGTGTGTGTGTGTGTAGATAATGCAGAGTGTGTGTGAGTGTGTGTGTATATATAACGCAGAGTGTGTGTGTATATATAATGCAGTGTGTGTGTGTAGTGTGTGTTTCTGAAGGGATGTGATTTGTGTAAAATGGGGGGGAGGTGGCATTTTTTTATTTTTATTTTATTTTTAATATTTATGTTTTATTTAATTTTTTTGTCCCTGCTTGTTACTTGGCCAGGGAGGGGAGCTATGGCATTCCTTGGTGGTCCAGTGGCATGTATTGAGCAGCAGGGGGGCCCGCAGGAAGCTGTTACTTACCTCCCAGCAGCTTCCGTGTAAATCTTGTGGTCTGCGTGGAGCGTTGCCATGGTAACCTGTGGTAACGCTTTGCGGCCACGGGACTCGCAAGATTTACACGGGAGCTGAAGGGAGCTGCTTGGAGGTAACAGCTTTCTGCGGGCACCCCAGGACCGCCGGGGTCCTATTATGTATTATTGGCAATATCGGTATCTCTATTGGCCGATACCGATATTGCTGAAAATACCAAATATCGGCCGATAATATCGGTAAAACCGATAATTTGTCAATCCCTAATCAAGAGTCTGAATATACGATACATCTGAAATGAGCAATTTAGATAGTACGAGAAGGAATAACATAAGGCAGAAATCTGTCACGTATTCATCCGCATATAAAAATGTGGTTAATGGCATTTATCGTCCTGACAGGAAAAGTTGTGCCAAACAGCATTACCGTCCTGACAGGAAAAGTTGTGCCGAGCAGCATTACCGTCCTGACAGGAAAAGTTGTGATGAGCGGCAATCATGCACATGGAAACCTGGTAATTTCTTTTTGGGTCAAAGGCCGGTTATGGCCAATCAGATCCACAGGAGGGTTTGTGCTGAGCAGCAATCATGCACATGGAAACGTGGTAATTGCTTTTAGAGTCAACGGCCGGTTACGGCCAATCGGATCCACAGGAGGGGTATTTTGCTCATTGCCCTGACCTCATTGTTTTGACTTCCCTGAATTCTGGTATCCTTGACTTTTGGCTTTCCCTAATCATGTCTGATTCTGTGTTCCTGACCTCGGCAAGTATTTTGAGTATTCTTGGATACGTTAAGTCCGGTCATTCTACGGTCCGGTTATACGTTATCCTTAGTCCTAGGTGTGACACAGTTCTGCGTGCTGGCTCAACTTGTAATCCTGACAAAATCAAATTATAAAACCTATCACAAGACATGAATAGACATAATTACAAAACAAATATTATGCTCTCGATCAGGGGGGTAGAGGAGGAGAGGAGAGCGTTATTATAATTTTTCCTAGACTTCCCTTGATTTTATAGATTTCCTTATAGCATATTGATTTTTTAATTGATTATATATCTATATATTTTATTTTTAGAGGTGGGATATTTTTCCATGTTCAATTGGTAACATATTTGGTGTTTAATTTAACACCAGTCAGGTTTTGATGGACTTTTCCCAATTTCTAGCTATGAATAATTTAGCAGCAATCAGCATATGTAGTAACAGAATCAATTCTTTTTTTTTTCAGACTGGGTATATTAATATGTAAAAGCATCAAACCAGATCTAAGCACTATCTTAGTGTTTAATATCTTGTTTATCTTTCTACCGACATCTTGTCATAGTTCTTTAATGATCGGGCATTTCGACCATAACCGTTTTCCTCAAAGTGCCTACTCATAGGAGCAATGCTATATTTTCTCCTTTCCTCTCATCTCCCTCAGCATCAAAATATTTCCTTACACCCACTTCACTCAACACAATTATATTAACATTAATCCCTCTCTGCTTCACTCCCCCCCCCCCTCATCTCAAGCCCTGCACTAATTTCTCTATTCTCTCTCTCCTGCTCTAACTCAATCTCATCCTAGACCCTGCTCATATAAAACCCATTCACACCTTCTGTCACTATCTCTCCTCCTACTTTTAGCAGCTGGTGATGTCTCATCCAACCTGGGGCCCTTCACCTCGTCTGCTCACACTAAGACAACCAGAAACCACACAAACCTCATCCACATGCCCTGCAGTTTATCCTCCTTTACCAACATTCAATGTGCACTCTAGAACGCCCGTTCATTCTGTAGTAATATTAAATCAACAGCTATACACGACCTTGTCATCTCTAACTCAATCACAATATTGGCACTCACTGAGACCTGGCTGTCCCCCTCTGATACCGCTATGCCTGCATCTTTATGTTTCGGTGGACTACAATTCTCCCACACTCGACTGTAAAGGAGGCGGTGTAGGCATCCTTCTCTCCCCTCAATGTACCTTTCAACCTATCCTCCCTGCCCCTGCCCTTTCCTTTACTTCCTTTGAAGTTCACACTGTCCGCCTTTTTAAGCCTACTCCTTTAAGAATTGCCATCATCTATCGCCCCCTCCCCCACCCCCCAGCCATCCTAGGCTATTCATTGAACACTTTTCTTCCTGGCTACCCCACTTTCTCTCCTCTAGCCTTCCCTCCCTCCCTCCTACTTGGGGACTTTAACATCCCAATCAACAACCTCAACTGCCCTGATGCCTCCCGTCTGCTCTCTGTAACCTCCTCCTTTGGCCTCACGCAGCTGTCTACTTCAGCAACTCATACAGCAGGAAACAGTCTTGACCTCATCTTCACCAAACTCTCCACTGTTCCATTTCCTTTGTCTGACCACCATCTACTAAAATTTGACATCAGCATACCCTGTACCCAAATTTCACCACCCTAAACTCTCCAATCTCGCAGAAACCTCAACTGCCTTGATCTCCAGCATTTCTCCACCAAACTCAATACTCTCCTTTTACCCATCTCAAATCTAACTTGCCCTAACTCGGCTAACTCACTCTACAACTCAACTCTCTCCTCTCAACTCGACATCATGGCACCTCCTACAATTAAACGCAGCAAGCGCCCCCAATTACAACTAAGCTGACCGGTTACCTCCAAAAATGTTCTAGAACTGCTGAACGCTGCTGGAGAAAGCCTCACTTTGCATCTGACTTCCTCCACTATAAATATATGCTGCGCTTCTACAGACTGGCATTTTCCGCAGCAAAAGTAAATTACTTTAATACCCTCATAAGTACACTGTCCCATCAACCCAAACACTTGATGCTCTTCTTCACCCTTTTAATCCTCCTCCTTCTACCACCTTGTCCGCCACAAACTTTGCATCTCACTTCACTGAGAAGATCTTTACAATCAGAGAAGAGATCTCTAATTTCTCTCCTTCCTCTACCATTACATCACCCAACTCTACTCCCTCCACCATTCTACACTCTTTTGCACCGGCTACAGCAAAAGAGGTTTCTGCTCTGCTCCGGTCCTCCCACCACCTGTTCCCTCGATCCTATTCCTACATATCTCATCCACACTATGTCTCCCTCTCTTGCTCTTCCCCTCACTAAAATTTTAAATATTTCCCTTTCCTCTGACACATTTCCCTCACCCTTCAAACATGCAACTGTAACCCCAATTCTGAAAAAGCCCAGCCTTGACCCCAACTCCCCATCCAATTACCGCCCTATCTCGCTATTGACATTTGCCTCTAAGATCCTTGAGAGAGTTGTGTACACCAGACTGACTGACTTTCTCTAAACCAACTCTCTGCTTGACCCCCTAATGTCTGGATTCCGTGCTGGTCATTCTGTCGAAACGGCTGTGACCAAAGTATCCAACGATTTAATTGTAGATAAATCTCGCAGCCATTACTCTATACTAACTCTCCTTGATCTTTCTGCTGCCTTTGACACTGTTGATCATCAACAACTTCTTTGCATTCTCCGTAATTTTGGTCTACAGGATACTGCTCTCTCCTGGTGCTCCTCCCTCTCCCAGCACTCTTTCAGTGTTTCTTTCTCTCACTCTGCCTCTTCCCCCAACCACTCTCTGTCGGCGCCCCCCAAGGTTCTGTCATTGGTCCCCTACTGTTATCTATCTACACTGCCTCCCTTGGTAAACTCATCAGCTCCTTTGGCTTCCATTATCATTTCTATGCGGATGACACGCAAATCTACCTGTCCTCTACGGATCTCTCTCCACCTATCTTGACTTGTGTCTCTGACTGCCTCTCTACTCTTCTCAGTGGTTTCCAGTTAGATATAGGGCTCAATTTAAAATTCTGGTGCTTGCTTACAAGTCCCTACATAATGCTGCTCCAACCTACCTATCCTCCCTAATACACAAGTATGTCCAATCGAGGCCCCTACGCTCTGCCAAAGACCTACGTATATCCTAAGTCCGTTTACTCCCACCTCTAACCTACAAACACTCCACCTACAAACACTCCCACCTCTAACGCTCGCCTCCTAGATTTTTCCAGGGCTGCACCGCTTCTGTGGAACTCCCTTCCCTTCTCCATAAGAATTTCTCCCAGTCTCCACTCATTCAAAAAAAAAAAAAATCACTGATAACTCACTTCAAGAAAGCATATCAATTAAACGGTTAGCAGGTTTTTATCCCCCACCCTCCATGACTCCTCTCCTGCAACTGTCAAAAATTACCTACTATGCCCTCAGTGAATACTTTTCTAACAATCTACTTCGTACCCCTACTTTTACCCTTTGTGTCACTATACCCCACTCCCTCTAGAATGTAAGCTCACTGAGCAGGGCCCTCCACTTCTCTGTTCCTGTACGTCCAGTTGTCTGGTTACAATTACATGTCTGTTAATCAACCCATTGTACAACCCTACGGAATCTGATGGCGCTATATAAATAAAATAATAATAATAATAAATGTATGTATGTAGTCTGCATCCTTTGTCCCATACCTCCAAAATTCTGAGGAGTGGTTAGAAAAAAATTCTGTTGATCCTTTTAGGGACTAGATGCCGTCTGTTTTAATTTTTCTTGATGTAGTTATATCTTCAACGGTTTTGATATCTTTTTCAGACTATGAGATTAAGTTAGTATCAGGTAATAAATCGTTTAATAATTAAATTCTAAGAGAAGGGAAATTATTTTCTTCTATATCTAGTTTTTGTTTTATGTCGAACCAATTTTTCAATATATGGTTTAGAGCAGAAGTTTCTCCAAAAAAGTTTAAATGTCTCCTAGCTTCAAGTGTATACCAACTGTCCTCTTGGGATGAATCCTGTAAAGTACATATAGCATGGGTTACAAGAGTAGCCTGGACCAATCTTATCAAGGATGGAATTCCTAAGTCTCCATTTTTTATTTTCTTTGACAATAATTTAGCACTAATTCTAGTTTTTTTTTTGCAAATATAAATTTAATTTCCAATGTTGACCTTTTCTATCCAACAAAATAAAAGTTTCCAATAAAAATATTATAGGAAGATCCGGTTGCCACATCTTAGAGGGGATCTATCACCAACCGCACTACAAAAATAATCTTTTCACTGAAATTCCAACCCAGTCAGAAAATAAATTCAAAGTAGGGACTACTTTGTGTTATGTACTTTTTCTACATTTTGACAGAGGCAGAGCTTTATAATAAAAAAATAAAGAAAATTAAAATTTTAAAGAAAAGCCTTTGAAAAGTATGTAGAAAACATTTATAAACTTACAATACACTTGGTCAAAGGGCACTCCTCTTACATAGGGGAGTTTCTTCAAACTCCCCACCTTCCTAAAGCTTTTGAATGAGACAGCTGTCTAAAAGTGATACATGACCCTTTAAAGGAACGCTCCAAGCATCAAGCACCATAATCATTATAGCTCACTGTATGATTTAACTGAAACATAAAAGCAGAGAATTTAAGTCAGGGAGATTTGTTGTTTGTTTTTTTTAAATTATTTTATCCCTGCAGCGGACAAATGGCAGGGCTGTCTTGGGGAGCATTGGTGTCCAACAGGGGGTGTATCTCTGGCAGGTGGAGCGTCAGGCTGGTGCATGTTGATGTGCAGTGTGTTTGTGTATGGCTCAGTGTAAAAATCATATGAAAGTTTGCAATATTATCCAGGAAACCGCAAGAAAAAAATATCCCCAAAAGAAAGAAATATAAGAAGGCAAACTGGCTATCTGATGAGGTTTTAAAAATAACCCAGGAAAGAAGGAAAGTAAAAAGGTAGTGAAGATCGGAAAAAATGTGTCCAACTGAATACAGAGTTCCAAAGGATAGCAAGAAGAGACAAGGAGACATTATACAATGAGCAATGTAATGAGACAGAAGATCACCACATAATGGGAAAGTCAAGAGATCTATTCAAGAAAATTGGGGATCTAAAAGTTACCTTTCATGCCAAAGTGGGTGTGATAAAAGACAAAAATGGCAGGGACTTAACAGAAGAAGATCAGATAAAGAAGAGATGGCAGGAATACACTGAAGATCTATACAGGAAGGGTCTTAACAGCAGTGATGAGCTCAACAGTTGGTCCAATGAGCTGAAACCAGAAATCTTGGAGAGCGAAGTGAGATGAGCCCTAGGATGCTTTGCAGATAACAAGGCTGCAGGAGTTGATGAAATCCCAACTAATCGAACTTTTCAAAATTCTGCAAGATGATACTGTGAAATTTCTGCTTGCCTTACGCCAACAAATTTGGAAAACTCAACAGTGGCCAAAAGACTGGAAAAGGTCAGTCTACATCCCAATACCAAAAAAAGGCAATGCCAAAGAGTGCTCCACATGCCAGCAAGTTAATGCTCAAGATCCTACAAGCTCGACTCAAACAATATATGGACCAGGAATTACCAGATGTACAAGCTGGGTTTCACAGAGGACCAGGCACGAGAGATCAAATTGCCAATGTACGATGGATAATAGAGAAGGCCAGAGAGTTCCAGAAAAACATCTACTTCTGCTTCATAGACTATTCTAAAGCTTTTGACAGTGTGGATCACAACAAAATGTGGCAAGTTCTTTAAGAGATGGGAGTACCAGATCATCTCAGATGTGGACCAAGAAGCCACAGTCAGAACCGAACATGGGAGAACAGAATGGTTCAAGATCGGGAAAGGATTGTGACAAGGTTGCATATTGTCACCTTATTTATTCAACTTATATGCTGGATACATCAAGCGCAAGCTGGATGAATCCAAAGCCGGAATCAATATCGCTGGAAGAAATAACAACCTCAGATACGCGGATGATACTACTCTGATGGCTAAAAGTGAGGAGGAAATAAAGGATTATTGATAAGGGTAAAAGAAGAGAGTGCAAAAGCTGGCTTGTTGCTCAGCATTAAAAAGACTAAGATCATGGCAAACAACAATCTCAGTTCCTGGCAAACTGATGGGTAAGAAGTGGAGGCAGTGACAGATTTTATTTTCCTGGGATCCAGGATCTCTTCAGATGGTGACTGGTAAGTGTGGGGTAAGCTAGAAGGAGTCCATGCTCCCCATCTATCTACCCCAGGTGCCCCTACTACCCCATCTACCCCTTCGCCCCTACTATCCTGAGCTACCCCAGTGCCCTTACAACGCCATCTACCCCAGTGCCCCTACAACCCCATCTACCATAGTGCCCCTGCTCCCCCATCTACCACATTGCCCCTGCTCCCCCATCTACCACATTGCCCCTGCTCCCTATCTACCTCTACAACCCCATCTACCATAGTGCCCCTGCTCCCTATCTACCCATCCCCTGCTCCCCCATCTACCACATTGCCCCTGCTCCCTATCTACCTCTACTACCCCATCTATCATGGTGCCCCTGCTCCCTATCTACCCCAGTCCCCCTACTCCCTGTCTATCATAGTGCCCCTCCTCCTTATCTACCCTAGTGTCCCTGCTCCCCATCTGACATAGTGCCCCTGATCCCTATCTACCCCAGTGTCCCTGCTCCCCATTCATGTTTGGGAGCTTCTAACTCTATATATTATATTATTTTAAAAAGAATAATATATTTCACCTGGCAATCTCTGACAGACAGCCACTCTCACTCCCATGAGAGATCATCTGTCTGGATTATCCCAGGACCAATCCAATGCTGCTAGTGACGGTCAGTCTGACAGTCACTAAAGGTGTGTTCTTCGCAAAGTGTAAACACTGTTGTTTCTCTGAAATGGAAAGGTCGACAAGTGTATAGCCAAAGCTATAAAAGAATATTCAGGCTCCGTACACTGTTTTTACAGAGAACAATGCCTGCATTTCACACTTTGCTTGTAATATACAAAGTATATTTTGCCACGTATAAAACACATCTCTATCTAATAGGACGAGAATTACAAGTTCTTCTTGTCCGTCCTACAAGTACAATTATGTCTTAAGAAAGAATGACCTCTTACATGCTTCAATGCTATCAGGTCAGTATGTCATGGAAAGAAATGCATAAATAAAAATGGTGTTTAAACAGGTCGGCCTCCGGTGACACTTTTCCAGGAGCTTAAATTATGTATGAGAGTTCTTTGAGCTTGAGCTAATTTATCAATGTAGAATATAAAGAGCGTAGGTAAGTACCTGTATTGCAAAAAACAGCAATTCATATCACTCCCAAACAGTCACGCTCAGATGAGTTATTTTTGCCTAAATTTTGCCATTCAAAATGTAATTAGCTGCAAAATATATATATATTTTTTTTTGTGCGAACCCATCTGATTTTTTTTTTTTTAATGGTGTAATTTTCCAGGAAAAATAAAATAAATATTTTTGTTTCAATACTTTTGCCTCAGGGAATGCCTTTGAGGCTTTTAGAAATGCCAATTTGACAGTTAAGGTTTCAGGTTGCACACTTTGCTTTTAGCATAAACAGTTATGGCAACCTTTTAAGGAAACGTATACTTCTTCAGGTTTGCAACCATGGTAATTAAGCACTGTCAGGGTTAAACATTCTTGAGGCGGTCCGTGACTTGGTACAGTAACAAAGTCCAATAACTTTCATTCTTGTCTTGACACAGAATTAGAAATGATCCCTTTAAAAATATCTACTTAGCCATACAAGCATAATATGTATATCTAGGTACTGGTGGAACAGTAAGTAAATAAATAAAACAGAAGTATCTGATAGATGGCCATTGGAGGGAATGCCCGCCTGCCAACTCTCTGTCTCATTAGAGATATCTTTGCCAGAAGCTCAAGGAAGCAGGCTGAAGGGTCAGTGTTAGGACCCGCTTCGGGGGGGTCTGCCTTGACGTTGGCAGGCGGGCATTCCCTCCAATGGCCATTGGAGCAACTAAATGGCCTCCATTTGTCTAAATATACATAGGGATTAAGGAGAGAGCGCAGGTAACTTTATTTTCTTTGGTTTTTACTATATATTGGGGCTGATGTGTTCTGTAGTCATTGCTGCCGGCCCAGTAGTGATGGGAGTGAGCGCAGGACTTCTCTTTTTGTATTTGTATTTACTTTGTATCACACAGCCTTGTTAGAATGCTGCCGCCCATCCCATGTGTTCCCTATTAAGGGTTAATAAGTATATAAGGGTGTATATAAAAAATACCCCTCTCTGTCTGCCTTGACGTTGGCAGGCGGGCATTCCCTCCAATGGCCATGAAGCAACTAAATGACCTCCATTTGTCTAAATATACATAGGGATTAAGGAGAGAGCGCAGGTAACTTTTTATTTTCTCACGCCTTGAATATGCTATGCAATTTTGAGCGCCCGTTCTTAAGAAGGATATCAGGGCACTGTTAAAACCTGCAATGGTTATGGTACTGCGATCTTCTATTCCTTTCCCAATAGCTGAGCATAATTGATTATAACTACAGTTAGGAGGTAGAGGAATAGTGTAGATGAATGCAGCTTCCAAGACGATTCTCCCCAGCAAGTAGAATATTCCCCAGGCATGTGCCTAGACTTCATGAAGCGTGTAACAGGAATAACTTGTATTGATGCCACACTGGCTTTTATGAGAATCCTCCTGAAAGAGGACCTCCCGCAGTAAATAAAGACAATAACCAATCAGCATACAGGTGCCTGGGAGATATTGAGATAAGTTAAGGAATAACCCAATTATCTCCAGGCAGAGGGCACACAATTTCCCCAAAAATTAGAACACCCCTTTATACAACAGGTATCCCCACAAATTATATCCCCTGATAGCCCCGATCTGGGGGACCAACATATTCAAACTTCACCCAGATCGGTTCAGGGGTTCTCAAAAAGTATGGAAGTCATAAGTTACTGACCAAACATGAGGCTCCTGCCCAAAACAGTTCCACGAATTCAGCGTGCGGTCAGTCAATTCAGAAAATGGCATAAAAACGAATCAAGTCCCAAATGGATTCTTCTGGCTCATAGGAGCGATTGCTCCCCTTGTTCGTATGAACCAAACTACCGAACTGCGCTCTCCTGGCTGTTCGGCAACTAAATGAAGCAGGCGTTCGTATGTTTCAGCGGTGGTTCGGGAAGTCGAGTGTCCGATTTTAGTTCCAGACACTTGACGACCAAGTCCCGCTGCCTCCTTTCGTGCACACAAGATGGCCGCCGTTTTCTGTTCCACGTGGCATTCGGCTATACGAACGGCGGCCGCCCAGAGAGTGCTTAATAGACGGTACTCTTTGAAGTTAATGAGCCAGGAGGGTGGTCGGTGTTTGGTAGTTTTAAACTGCCGAACCAATAAATCCAAAACACACGAAATGTTGTAAAAAAGCACGAACACAGAAGAAAATGCCAAAACTCAGTCTATTTTCTTCACAGGCACTATAAAAAGTGCAGAGACAAGCTACAAAATTGATAAAAGGTACTGAGCATTTTAGTTACGAAGAAAGGTTAAAAAATTTAAATCTCTTTAGTTTGGAAAAACTGCACCTCAGAGGGGATATGATAACATTATACAAATATATTCGGTAAGCCTGCTCTAGAGTATGTATGAGAATACAACACAAGGGATATGAAAGACCCAAAAAGACTCTCCATAGATCATCTAATCCATGGCCCTATCAGCTGTCAAAAGAGCAGCTGAAGGGAAAAGATCCTTACTTCGATCTATACAATCTGTGTTCCACCTTTACAAAAACAAGTTATTGAAGCCTTTATAGGGGTGAAATGTGCCTTTCAGGTAATGTAAAAACGGTTCAGGACAGGTTCACTTTAACTGATAGCTCCTAAAACAATGAATATATAGTTTATCATGAAGATACATTATATATTTAAATTTCTTTAGCAGTTGTGAATACCACTATCCTCCTTAACACCCACACATTGTTCCATTTTACCTTACCAAGCGATTGAAACCACTCAAGGAAACTTCCCCAAGCAGGGGGCACCTCCCCAGTGATGCCAATAAGCAGGCTTTAGTGCATCAGCATCTTAATAATCCCATCTACTATAGAGCATGTGTGCTGTAGTTGCTGTGATAAAGAGCTAGAGGACTTATGCATTTCTCAATTGTGCACCTACAGGAATATGGACCTTTAGGTTTGTCTTGAGGACTAGATCAGGGACAACTGTTCTAGATATGCCAGAGTGGTGACTCTGTCACTGAATAAAAGCTAACCGACAGATGAGGAGATGGACTTTATTATTTTTTTATTTGCATCTCCTTTAAGGCATAGCATGTAGATTAGTTTAATTCCTGCAGTTCCATACGCAGTGCATATATCACTGTTACGGAGTCATCATGAATAAAGCATTTCTGTCAAAATGTATGCGCACACCCAAAGCATCATGGGTTGTAGCTAAGGTAAGTGCATATTGTACTTATCTCTTGCTTGGTTTATGCCACTAAACAATCTAATACTTATCTTCCAGAGAGGTTACAGTTCCTCTTCAAAGTAATGATTTCTTCAGGTACATTTTAAATGGTTACTCCAACCTCTATGGCCATTCCTGCTTTTAGAAGAGGTTGTGGGGCAGACAATCTGAATGTGCAGCTCTTCTGCTTGAAATGCTGCCAATATAGAAAAATCAGCACTTTGTGCCAGGTTCTAATTGCATCCCTGGCACGTGATTTAGGCAGGCCAAAACTCTGCTCTGGACTGCTTAATGTTAGTCCTGTGCAAAAATGATGTCCGTCTTCAGCACGTACTACTCATTAGCAACATATGTAATCAGCTTCTTCCCTTGCAGGCATCACTGTAAGGGCATTGTAAGTAGAAGCTCTGTGGACTGTGTGTGTGCACAATCTAAAGATATTCCCTCTCTCACTCTACTCCTTCCAAATTTCGCTTCCCTGTATTATATGATGTGTCCTTTCTACTCTACTTTCCTTCACTTACCAGCAGTCAACCCTTTTTTCAGCCTACACCCCTTCTCGCCTTCCCCTCCTCAACGCCAACTGGTGTATTAGTGGCGCTCAACACACATACACTGAAGGCAAAGCTTCTCTATTAGAAGCATTTGATTGAACTACGACCCAGAAGATAATGTGGCGTGATAACGGCAAATGAGTGAAACCGATTGGGGAGAACTTGGCCTGACACTGCATTTCAAATAGATTTTATAGTATTTTGTAAAGGATATACATGCGAAAAACTGGGGAGGGAGACCTAAAGAGATATATAATCCTAATGAAAATCCTAGTTGGGGACTGAAATGTTGATCACAATGATCCTTATGATAAACCAATAAAGATTTTTCCTACTTGAAGACCATGAGTGCAGCCCTACTTCCAATTTTGTATGCATTTTATTAATTCTTTATTTTTTGTGTGCATGAGATTAACAGACATTTTCCCAATGCCACAACAGCACTGGCAAGAAAGATTGATTAAACAAGACATATCAGTTACATGCACAATTTTTAGTATAGTGTAGAGTACAGGCTAAGCATTACATGTCTAGCATAATTTTTGAGGGAGAAATACTGAGCTATGCAAAGTCTTAGACATGGTGAGAATTAAGTTAATGTGGGGTGTCTGGTATTGGAAGGCTGAATTGCATTATATATAGTATTGAGACAGCTGCAGTAGAACCACCTTCCCGTTGCTTTATTATTTTATTATTTATATAGCGCCAACAAATTCCGTAGCGCTGTACAATGGGCGGCCTAATTGAGATCAGACCACTGACGTACAGGGGGGGTTGAGGACCCTGCTCGATGAGCTTACATGCTAGAGGGAGTGGGGTATAGAGACACAAAGGGTTAAAGTAGGGGAATTAAATAGTTTGTTACAGAAGGGTTTATTGAGTGCTTGGTAGGTCATTTTTGACAAGTGCAGGAACGGAGTCATGGGGTGGGGGATGAGAAACCTGCTGACAGTTTAATTGATAGGCTTTAATGAAGAAGTGAGTTTTCAAAGATTTTTTGAAGGAGTGGAGGCTGGGTGAAAGTCTGATTGAGGCGAGCATCAGAGGTGGGGATCCGGGCAGAGGATAGGCGTAGGTCTTGGGCTGAGCTTTATGCCCCCAAGCTAACCACCCGGGAGGCCACGTAGATAGGTCGGACTACAATTCGCTGTGTATGCTTGCAGCTGACAAGTAAATTAGTGATAAGATAAAAGATAACAACAGAAGCAGAGTATAAGAGGAGAAGAACAAAATAGCAATGAGCTGTTGGCTTCACAGCGACTTATGCAGGGAACGTGATAAGGAGCTACCCCTTAGTAGTACCAGTCCCTGTTCAGCCTATTCCCTCCTGGGGCAAGTGAAAGTCCTGCAGGGTAGCACAGGTTGGCAGGTCTGAGAGGCTAATTGCATCCGAAGTGCTCGCTGAGACAGGCCTGGCGCGCTTCTCATCCTCCTCTCCCGGCCTCTTGTTCCCTTGGGGAGTATAAGTCGCGTAGCGGGTGACCTCTGCAGATCTGCGGTCAGCGGTTGCCCTCTTCTCATCTCTTCGTCCTTGTTTGCTTTCCTCCTGGTGACTCCGGATTTGTGCTGCCTCGGAGTTGGCGGGTGGGCTGCTTTTGCCGCCGCATGCCGATTAGGCTGTCTCCGCCTAAGGTATGTTGGGCTTGTGGTGTTTGCTGGCGGGCGCCTTGGAGAGCAGTAAGATGGTTCAGGGGGTGCCTCGTAGAGGTCAATGGTTGTCAGTCTGCTCTCCAGTCGCCTCTAGAAGGCATTGAAGATAGCTTCCAGGCGGTCAGTCACCGACCTCTCCCCCAAAAGGAGTCTGGTTACTCGTGGTGTCCGTCATCTTAGAGGATATTCCACTTTGCTCACATACAATTGCGATTCCGCCATGGCTCCTCCGCTGTGCTTGGGAGCGGTCAGGGTGGGGCCGGGATCACCCCCACCGGTCCAGAGGGGGGGGTAGCAGGGCACCGGAAACATGCTTAGCACTTCTCCTGCACCGGTCCGGGAGATCAACCGCCTCTCCCTTCCTCAGCACCATCTAGGCCTCACTGAAGCTCGGCTTCTGGGTTGCCCTGAAAGCCTGCTGGAAGAGTAGATTTGCTCAGCGTGTCCCCAGGAGCTAACAAAGGACACAACCAGCTGCCATGATTGTCAGGCCCCGCCCTTTTGTATGCATTTTTATGCCTCTGGGACTGGCACCTGCCATTTGGATTCAGCTACAGCCTGACTACAAGGGTACAGTCACTATTATACACACACACACACACACACACGATTAAATGAAAAATAAAGTGAATTAAGAAACTGGAGTAACCATTTAAGCAATATAATACAAAAAGATAAGATAAAATTAGATCATGCCTCCTTTTTAGAGCAGTTCCTTTTTAAAACAATGGGAAGCACTTATTAAAGGACCACTCTAGGCACCCAGACCACTTCAGCTTAATTAAGTGGTCTGGGTGCCAGGTCCTTCTAGGGTTAACCCATTTTTTCATAATTATAGCAGTTTCAGAGAAACTGCTATAATTATGAATGGGTTAAGCCTTCCCCCTAATCCTCTAGTGGCTGTCTCATTGACAGCCACTAGAGGCGCTTGCGTGCTTCTCACTGTGAAAATCACAGTGAGAGCACGCTAGCGTCCATAGGAAAGCATTGTAAATGCTTTCCTATGAGGCTGGGCTTGGCGCAGCTACGCAGCGTGGCCATTCAGCGGCGGGCGGAGAGAAGGAGGAGAGCTCTCCCCAGCTGAAAAGGTGCGTTTTACCCCTTCCCTTCCAGAGCCGGGCGGGAGGGGGACCCTGAGGGTGGGGGCACCCTCAGGGCACTATAGTGCCAGGAAAACGAGTATGTTTTCCTGGCACTATAGTGGTCCTTTAAGCTAAATTGTTGAGAATTGACAAGGCAATTGCAATTTGATTCCAAAATAAAATAACCAAACTTGATATAAAAATAAATAAAGTTGAACAATTGTCTTAATTTGGCTATTTTGGTCAATATTTTGCATTTTCCTGTGACACCCCATCATTTCTGGTTTATTAAATGGTCACTTCAGCATGCTGACACACGCTTTAGGAGTAAAGTTTGTTTTTTTACAAAAAGTGAAGGTTTCAATAGAAATTGGCACTTTTAACCCCGTTCCCCCTCCAGGAGGCATACAGACAAACGGTCCTGTTACTTCCAGGTTGCTTAACTTCAGCTAAACTCAAGAGGCAGGAAATTGCACAGAGCACCTGCTTTGCAAAGACTTGTCATTGAGCTGCATTGGGAATTTTGAAATTGGACAGCCACAGAAAGTCTGGGCTGGATAGAAGAGGATTTCTTGCAACGGCTTCAGACAGGAGAAGTGCAGCTTTTGCAAGCTATTCCAGAGAAAAGGCAGCATTTACATTACTGCCTAGTAGGGATTGACAGATTATTGGTCTGGCCAATATTATCGGCTGATGTTGAGCATTATGGCAAATATTGGTATCAGCCTACAATGATACCAATATAGCTGACAATGCAGGCAGCCTACTCTCTCTAGCTTTCACAAGTCCTCGGCCATCAAATCGTTCCAGGCTTGCGAGAGTTGGACAGAGGACCTGCCGGAAACAGAAGATAGCATGTGATGGGTCCCAGGGTACGCTATTAAACTCGACTATACATGGTGGGTGTCTTACATTATGACCAAATCAAATCATACATCTATTTCTCTAAAAAAATTTAGAAGTAATTTTAGAATTACCATTAAAGTAAAAAATGATTACAAATGTTCATAATTGTGTTGCTTTACTATATCAGAAATCCTATTGTGTCAGTTAAAAGTAATTTTACTTCTATACTAATCAGAAACTAGTAGGCATGCTGCAGCCAAGGAACAAGGAATAGCATTCAAGACATTATCATATAGAGCATTTTAATAATTATATAAAATGTATAAAAAATACAAATGAATAATTAAAAAAAACCTTTAGTCAAGACGTCCCTCTTTAATGTGGAAACCCCCTGGCAGCCTGCACAAAGTCACAAGATCACCAGGGAGGGTAATGTCCCCCTCCCTGGCAACAGGTAAAAGGCAGGGAAAGGAAGAAGAATATATGTACCAGTTATGAGATTGTTATCAGTATCTGGCCTTAAAAATAGCTTTCAATACCTATTGCCAAGTAACACCTCTAGGTGCTGTCACTCAGACGGCCACTAAAGGTGCTTCCTATTTTAGTGAAGTACCTTGTGCAGGACCTATGTTCAGTGTCTCCATGCTCTGCATGAAGATGCTGAATGTTCCCCATAGGGATGCATTGATTCCATTTATCGCTATGAGAAGATGCTGATTTGAACAGTGCTCTGTCGCGAATGAGAAATGGGCTCCCAATGTTTTCCTATGGGAAAGGATTGGATTGGCCAAGATTGGCAAGGGTGATGATGTCAGCCATGCAAGCAGGGCCAGCTACAGTAAGACCAGCATGCCAATGGAGAAAATAGGGTTATTAAATCTAAGAATTGTCAGGAAATCAAAGTGAATGTGATTTAATTTTGCAAAGCCCATCCAATGGTGACATTGCTTATGGGAGTCTAGTGGCCAGTGGAAGGGGCAGGAAAAAGGTGAGTCAAAATAGCCAAACATGTAAAAAAAAATATATATATCCTCCAAATCAACAATGCTGCTGATTCAGCTATTTTGGCATTAAATTACCAATTCACTTGGAATCCCTGACAATTCTCACTAAAAAACTCTGTCAGTGTCGGTCTAAAATATTTTCATTAGGACATGCTAGACATTTTGTACATATATTATTCATTAAACTCCTAACAGCAGACAATTGAAATCTGAATCACAATATTTATGAATATATTTGGGAAAAATAAAAATAAATATCCATTTAACTGGCTATTTTAGCCTCAATTTTGCCATTCAGTTTGGAGATTAGTGACTAGCCCACACACATCCAATTTACACGAACAGTAAGCATTTTGTTGTTGCAGTGAATGAATCGCCATAATGCACACACACTATATATACTGGAAAATGACAGTTCTATAACCCCATACATAAGATTAACCACCATGTAATATAGGACATCTAAATGGTGAAGAAAGAAGATTAATGTAAGACTCCATCATGTCTGCAATTCAGATAGATATTATATATAAATACTGACATAAACCATAACAATCTTTAATTAAAAAAAAATATATATCTTACAGTGATGACTATTTTCAGCATGTCTAAATCCATATTATTAACCCATTGGTGGAGAATACTAGTGACAGATACAATATATATAATACAAATTGCCTCCTATCACAGTAATGACATGTAATTGTCATTTGTTAAATGTCAGCCAGGCCCCAGAGAGGAGAGCTGAGCCCTAATTCTGACATTATTTACCCACAATCATCCTGTATTATATATATGTATATATTTATTTATTTTTAATAATAAAAGATACCCTTCACCCCCATTACCTTGAAGATCACAGCACAGCATCAGCAGCCCCTTGTCTCCTTCCAGTTTAACACAGCCACTGACGTCACGCTCGCTGACACCGCCCACCCGCCATTTTTACTGAGGGCAACGGGCAAAGCCTACAGCTTAAATTCTAACATAAAACTAACCATAAACGTTAGCATTTAGTCCAAGAACGCGCTGTGACACACGCTAGTACGGTATATTTATCTATGTCTTCGGTCTAGCTATTCAGCCAAGCAATTGGGTGTGCTTTACTATTGGTTCTTATGTATTACAATGGCTCAGGGACCATTCGCCCGCAGTTAAGATGGCAGGCGGTGCTGTCGACGAAGCAGCGTCACGTGACCGTGCCTAATTCCAGTGGAGTGGAATGCCGCAGTGAAGGGAGGGAGGGGTCATGTGATTCACACATTGCTGTCGACGTCACCGCTCGATAGTGTCTACTGACTGGGAGTGTTATAAAGCTGTGTGAAAGTTTTAAAATGTGCTGGTTATCAATAGGCATGTTTGTACTGATCATTTCACTTTCAGTCATGTGTACAGCTTTGTTCTCATAGCTATAAAGCTAAACTGCCTCTTGTAAGGTTTTTTTTTTTTTTGCACACAATCAATAACTAGAAGTTAACAATAGGTGCTTTAATTTATTTTTTGAAATTTCACTACTTTTAATTATAAAGGAACACTGTATATAGCATTAGGAATACAAACCTGTTCTAGTTTCCCTGCCCCTAGTCAGATAGAGCTTCCCTCCTTCAATCAATACTAATGGAATAAAAGTTTCACTTACCATTTAAAAGCACTGAGTCTTACTTGGTGCTTCTCCTCTCTCTACCTCCTACAACATCATGAGGGGACATGGACATTCCAGGAATCTTCTTATAAAGGAGCTGTGAGGAACTAATGCACATGGACTGCAAGTGCCATGTGCATCCAAGCTTCCCCATTTTTCCACAAGTCTCAGTCAGTGCGGCATAAGCACTGTGGCTGTCAGGAAGACACCCACTAGAGATGGGTTGAACAGTGCAGTGTAAACACTGGGTTAAAAGGACAGGGCCACTGCACCAAGGCCATTTTATTCAGATAAAGTGGTCTTTAATGTCCTTTTATTATATTTATGGCACAACTGAAGCTATTCCAAAGTACAAATGTGCTAGAAGTACAGAATCTTTCTGAAAGAAAGAGACATCGTGGGGTGGCAAAGCCACCAAAAATGTGGGAATGGAGGGGGCGGGGGCTGACTCTCATGGCGGAGAGAAATGCTTTGAGTGAACTCGTCCCCTATACTGCCAATAAAAGCAATTTTATAGTCTCACACTGTAACGGTGTAATACCCCAACATGCAGAGTTTAGGATAGCGAGGGACAAGACTAGGATATAACGTATTACTGGGCCTTAGAATGGCCGGACTAAATGTCAGGCAGAGATAAAGCGTAAACGTAATCAGAGACGAGGTCAGGGTAATGGAGAGACAGCGAAAATGAGAACTAGCCAGAGTCAG
This sequence comes from Pelobates cultripes, assembly GCA_933207985.1. Lineage (NCBI taxonomy): Eukaryota > Metazoa > Chordata > Amphibia > Anura > Pelobatidae > Pelobates > Pelobates cultripes. The sequence continues at coordinate 212,984,976 of OW240917.1, forward strand.
GTACAGGCATTTCTCACTTTATGAACTTTTTTCTGGATGTGCCGCCATTTTATTTCACCTCCATTTTGTGTCAGTGGTCCACAGATCAGGACCGAGAAGAGTGCTTTGGAGCACAAACAAGAAGAGAAGAAGAAGATTTGTGGTCAGGAGTAGACAAGAAGAGAGATGAGGAACAGGAGCACAGTTCCTGAAGATAAAGGGAAGTCTAAAAAACAGGTTTTGATACCGGAGAAACTGACGGAAGCAAAGCACAGAGGGATGGACACAGGTTTCTTCAGGAAGGAAGAGATTCTTTATTGGATCACCGATCGGGACTCAGAGGGACTAATGTCACCAAAAATACAGCAAGTTCTGAGCCCTGAACAATAGTGCAGGCTCCTATATAGGCACATAACTCCTCCCATATTAAGCTCCACCCGCACATTCTCTTGACCAATCATTACAAATAAGAATTAACTTCCTGCTTGACCGCATGGCTTGTCCAGCACAATGGAGGAGGGGAATACTACATCCTGTATTCTTGCACATGCTCCGTACACTACTGATCGTATCTTGCCTCGTGCAACCAACTGATCGATACGTCAGCATATGCACGTACACATGCCACGTGGTAATCTCGGCCTACTAAATTTATTTTTACCGAGATTCCACCACATTCCCCCCTTTGATGCCTCTTGATATTTTACAATTACTTGAGGCATCACTTAACCTTGGTTTGCATACACCACAAGTTACCTTTGAACCAGACCAGACTTATCCTATGATGTGAATCTTCAACACTCGTCTTCCTGCATTGGTTCTCCCTGATCTAGAGCCTTATATTTATAAATTGCCATTATCTGTGCAGCAGCCTTCCTCTCTGCTATATTTTCTATCAGGCTTTGCACAGACCTAACTACTAAGGGTATAAGACACGGCAGGAGTAGACACAACATTAAAATCAGTAGGACTCCACCTACCACTGCCTTAAGCCCTCCAAACCACTCATACCAGCTACCAAACCAACTACTTGGATTGTACCCTTTCCATACCTGAGTAGGCACATGCGCTAGTTTAACCATATGGCTAGTAAGCTCAGCTATTGCTTGCCCTTCGTCATCTATTTGAAGACAGCAATTGCTCAGGTTAAACTTCCCACATACACCTCCCTCTACTGCCAAAAGATAATCCAAGGCTAATCTATTTTGGTAAACTGCTGTCCTCATCCTGGTATTATGCTTCGCTAGAAGATTGAGCGCTTGTGATGTCTCGTTAGTAATGATCTCAACCACCGCCTGTAACCTTATAATGCGGTTGAGCATATAAATAGGGGTTCTATAACCAAAGGTACCATCCTCTGCCCACGTGGCTGGCCCATAATAATCTATAATACGCTGGGGAGGCCATTCATTATCTTCCCAGGCACCTATCTCTATGGGTCCCCTTTTCTTCCTATGATTCACATCATACACTTTAACACCTAAAGTCTCACCTGTTTCAATAGGCAACAAGAAGAAGGATGGTTTTAACATACCCAACACACATGCCCCTTCCCAGTCCTGTGGTAACTCCGAATAGGCCTTCTTACCACAGATCCAGTACAAATTCGCTGGGGCTCTCCAGTTAGATGTGATGGATAGATCAAACCATACGTCCTTTAAATTGGCATATCTTGCAAACGGGTTAGATGGTTCTGAGACATTTGAAGCCGACCACCAAGTTGTATTCTTTGTATCCTCATCATAAGCTTTTTGCCCTAGACAAGTTAATTCTCCTACAGAAGTATTATACATCATTCCTTTCCTCGCTATGCAAACATAACCTATGATGGAGGTCTTCAATCTCCACTCAGATTTACCTCTAACACTCATATGATAGTCGGCTTGTGTAGATATTAATTGGTCAACTGCCTCAGAACCGGACATTACCTCCTTTGCTTCCCAAGGCCATTGGTCTCCCATGTTAGTACCTCCACACACATAGCAGTTGGTAACATTAAGACTACCGGCAATACTCTCGGCTAAATCAATGAACAAGTTTTTAGCATTATGGGGATCTTATTATCTATGCTCATCTCTTCATAAAAGGAATGGTATACTTGATGAGTTTGGGAGGTTACCGTATCAGTCTCTATCCCTATAAACAATATTGTCCCAGGGTCTAAACCCGTCCCATATATTTGAAACCCAAATAAATTACCATATTTATCTAAGAACTTGTCAGGGTTATTTATAAGTATATGGATTGGATTGCATTCCATAGACTTACAATATGGATTAGTAGGCAACTTAGTCACAATCATGTCCTTGTCTGCTGTCTGTCCCCAAGTCGCCCACCCCACACAAGACCAATATGGGCAGAAGTTATAATCTCTATTTGGGCATCTTGGACTTACATATTTATTTTTACTACTGGGACAAATATATTTATCGTTAGACCCATACGTCCTCTCCCATCTAAGATCCCCACATACATTCCACGGCTTTCTACCACTTGATATTGCTTTACACGCATCAAATAGCAGAGCACCTGAAGAATATACGGATTTTAATACCGTCTTATTAATTAGGGTCCCCTGAGAATCTCCATTTCTGAGAGTCAACCAAATTGTACGGGGTTGATACTCAGGACTGAAGCACTTAGGTTCTCCTACTCCTAAATGACACACACTATATTCTATATTTAAGTATCTACATCTTGATACATCTCCTTTACACTCATATTGCGAATGCCAAATTAGGGTCTGGGATATATGGTTACCTGTTCTTGTAGTCTTAATGCATACCTCACAGCTAGGAGTGTTGGTACCTCTACCTTCCTGAATATAAAAATACACATAAATAAACATTATTAAAAATACATCTTTCGTCGTCATCCTCAGTCTTCGTCCGTGTGAAGGCACCTCAGCTTCCAGGATGTAAGGACTGCAGGGAATGGAGTTCTGCTCGTCTTCACAGGGGTCCCCTCAAGACTTTCCCTGACTTATACACTCGTTGGTGAGTGGACAGGCTTTATTATGGCCTTCTCACTCACTTACCAAGTCTCTGAAACAATAAAATTTGTAATCTACAAGGTTCCTCGTCACTCCGACTGAGTCGTGCGTTTTAACCGGATCTTGCAGGGATTCTCTGGATTTGCTGTAACTTGCCAGGAATCGGCTGCTGCTGGTTTAACCCTGGAGTGATGTATCCACGGAGCCACTTCGGCTACTTTTATCGCTGTAGGGGTAGACAGAAGAACAACATAAGGACCTCTCCACTTGGGCCCTAACGGCACATTATTCCACTCTTTAATCCACACTTGGTCGCCTGGGTGGTAACTATGAATTGGGGGATAAATATTCACAGGTAATCTATCTTGTACCCATTTCTGTACCTCCTCCATAGTCTTACCCAACTCTACAACCTGCTGCCGGGTAATTCCTTCTCCCAACTGACTCAAATCCCCCCTTAAGTTACCAAGCACGGGAGGTGGTCGCCCGTACATGATTTCAAAAGGAGAGAGGCCCATCCTTCTGGTAGGTGTACTACGGATTCGCAATAGAGCTATGGGCAAGAGAACGTTCCACTTAAGTTGGGTTTCCTGACACATTTTAGCCAACTGATTCTTAATAGTTCTATTCATTCTCTCTACCTTACCAGAACTCTGGGGTCTATATGCCGTATGAAGCCTCCACTTTATACCAAGCATATGAGTCAATTGTTGTAGGCACTGATGAACAAAAGCTGGACCATTGTCCGATCCTATAGAGCAGGGTAGTCCATATCGGGGTATTATTTCTCGTAGCAGGAATCTCACGACTTCTCCTGCTTTCTCTGTACGAGTAGGACATGCTTCTACCCAGCCTGAATAGGTGCACACCACTACCAGCAGGTAGCGATGTCCACCCGATTTAGGCATCACTGTATAGTCAATTTGTAAATCGGACATGGGAAGTCCCCCCATAAACTGGACTCCTGGTGGCTTTACTGGTCCTTGTCTTGCATTATTTTTAGCACACGTTACACATCTACGTACAATGGCCTGAGTCAAGTTGGACAATCTTGGTATGTAGAAATGTTTTCTGAGAGATTCTTCTGTACTGTCTCTCCCAGAATGTGTCCCGTTATGATAGTTTTGGACAATTTATACCGCTAGTGATGCTGGAATAACTATTCTTCCATCTTCTAACTGATACCATTTGTTCTCCAAATACTTTCCAGGTTCAGTCCTTAACCACTCCTCTTCTTGAGCTGTATAAATTGGAGTCCATTGAGACAGTGGAGTTGGTATAAGAGCAGCTATATGCCCCACATATTCCTGTCTTCCTGATTCAGCAGCACGCTTAGCTGCACTATCTGCCATCCGATTCCCTTTGGTTACATCACCATCTCCTCTCAGATGCGCCCGACAATGTATAATACCGACTTCTTTCGGCTCCCACACTGCTTCCAATAGTTGTAGGATCTCAGCTGCGTATTTGATTTCTTTGCCTTCTGAATTCAATAGTCCTCTTTCTTTATACAAAGCTCCGTGGGCATGAGTGGTTAAAAACGCATACTTGGAGTCCGTGTAGATGTTCACTCTTAAACCTTCAGCCAATTGTAACGCTCGTGTCAGTGCTATCAATTCTGCCTTTTGTGCTGATGTTCCTTTTGCCAGTGGCCGAGCTTCTATCACCTTGTCTATCGTTGTTACTGCATATCCTGCATAGCGGATCCCTTCTTTTACATAACTACTGCCGTCGGTGTAATATTGAACATCAGGGTTCTGGATGGGAAAATCACGAAGATCTGGTATACTTGAAAATACTTCATCCATTACTTCCAAACAATCATGTTGACTTTCAGTAGGTTGTGGCAAAAGGGTAGCTGGATTTAAGGTATTTACAGTCTCTAAATGCACTCTTGGGTTTTCACACAACATTGCTTGATACTTGGTCATACGGCTGTTACTAAACCAATGATTTCCTTTGTAATCCAACAACGTTTGTACTGCATGTGGAACTCGTACATAAAGTTCTTGACCCAGAGTGAGTTTATCGGCTTCAGCTACTAGCAGGGCGGCTGCAGCTACAGCTCTTAGACAAGGTGGAAGTCCGCTGGCCACTGCATCCAGTTGCTTAGACATGTAGGCAACAGGTCTTTGCCATGATCCCAAGTACTGTGTCAATACTCCCACAGCCATTCTTCTTTGCTCATGTACATACAGGTAGAATGGCCGTGTGTGGTCAGGTAGACCTAATGCTGGGGCACTCATCAAAGCCCTCTTCACATCTTCGAATGCCGTTTGCTGTTCTTGAGTCCATAAGAAGGGGTCGTGCTCTGTACCTTTGATAGCTGCATACAGAGGTTTTGCCAGTATCGCGTAGCTGGGAATCCATATCCTACAGAAGCCTGCTGCCCCCAAGAATTCTCGCACTTGTCTTCTATTCCTGGGTATCGGTATTTGGCACACAGCTTCTTTTCTCTCTGGCCCCATAATTCTTTGACCTTCAGAGATATGGAATCCCAGATATTTGACAGTTGGCAAACACAACTGAGCCTTCCTTCTTGACACCTTGTATCCTGCCTTCCAGAGAATGTGTAGTAGATCGTGCGTTGCTTGCTGTATAAATAGGGTGTGGTGTGTATAGTGGAAGTGAATTAGAATATAAAAAAAATTGTGTTTGTGTGCATTAGATAGTGTTTGTACAGTGAATGCAGAGTGTGTGTTTGTGTAGCGGATGCAGTGTGTATAGTGAACGCAGAGTGTGTTTGAGTAGTAGATATACTGTGTGTACAGTGATGTAGTGTGTGTTTGTGTAGTGGATGTAGTGTTTGTATGTACTAGATTAAATGTGTTTAGTGGGTGCAGTGTCTGTAGTGGATGTAGTGCATGTATTAGACGCAGTGTCTGTGTATAGTGAATGCAGAGTGTTTCAATGTGTGGTGGATGTAGTGTGTGTACTGTGAATACAGGATGTTTATGTAGTGGATGCTGTGTGTACAGTTAATGCAGAGTGTATGTTAGTGTAGTGAATGCAGAGTGTGTGTCAGTATAGTAAATCCAGAGTGTATGCATAGTTTAGTGAATGCAGAGTGTGTGTTAGTGTGTAGTGAATGCAGAGTGTGTCAGTGTAATGAATGTAGTGTGTGTGTTAGTGCAGTGAATGCAGAGTGTGTGTAAATTTGTAGTGAATGCAGAGTGTGTGTAAATTTGTAGTGAATGCAGAGTGTGTGTTAATGTGTAGTGAATGCAGAGTGTGTGTTAGTGTAGTGAATGCAGAATGTGTTAATGTGTAGTGAATGCAGAGAGTGTGTTAGTGTGTAGCGGATGCAGAGTGTGTGTTAGTGTAGTGAATGCAGAGAGTGTGTTAATGTGTAGTGAATGCAGAGAGTGTGTTAGTGTGTAGCGGATGCAGAGTGTGTGTTAGTGTAGTGAATGCAGAGAGTGTGTTAGTGTGTAGCGGATGCAGAGTGTGTGAGTTAGTGTAGTGAATGCAGAGAGTGTGTTAGTGTGTAGCGGATGCAGAGTATGTGTTAGTGTAGTAAATGCAGAGTGTGTTAGTGAGCGGATGCAGAGTGTGTGTTAGTGTAGTGAATGCAGAGAGTGTGTTAATGTGTAGTGAATGCAGAGAGTGTGTTAGTGTGTAGTACAGATAGAGAGTGTGTTAGTGTGTAGCGGATGCAAAGTGTGTGTGTTAGGGTAGTGAATGCAGAGTGTGTTAATGTGTGGCGGATGCAGAGTGTGTGTTAGTGTAGTGAATGCAGAGTGTGTTAATGTGTAGCGAAACAGAGTGTGTGTCAGTATAGTGGATGCAGTGAGTGTGTTAGTGTGTAGTGTATACAGAGTGTATGTTGTATTAGTGAATGCAGTGTGTGTGTTAGTGTATGCAGCGTGTGTGCTGTATTAGTGTATGCAGAGTGTGTGTTGTGTTAGTGTATGCAGTGTGTGTTGTGTTAGTGTATGCAGTGTGTGTGTTTTGTTAGTGTATGCAGTGTGTGTGTTGTATTTGTGTATGCAGTGTGTGTTTGTTGTGTTAGTGTATGCAGTGTGTGTGTTGTATTGGTGTATGAAGTGTGTGTTGTGTTAGTGTATGCAGTGTGTGTGTTGTATTGGTGTATGCAGTGTGTGTGTTGGGTTATTGTATGCAGTGTGTGTGTTGTGTTGTGTTAGTGTATGCAGTGTGTGTTGTGTTAGTGTATGCAGTGTGTGTGTTGTGTTAGTGTATGCAGTGTGTGTGTTGTGTTGGTGTGTGCAGTGTGT
>OW240917.1:212992281-213126151 GCA_933207985.1 Pelobates cultripes
CAAACAAATCTACTGAACCCCAGGCAGAAAAGCATTAATACAGCTTTTCTGCAGGCAAAAATAAAGTCTTTTAAAAGGGGGCCATAGTCCAAAGGCAGCAGGCGAGCAACCAGGCTTCTCCAATGCAATGTGGCGAGATTGGTCTTGTCACATCATGCAACCGGCAAAACAGGCGAACAAAGCATTTGTAATCCAGACAGATGGGTCTGTCACAATTTTATTTTAGGCGAATGGAAGCAGACGCATAGGAACAACTGGCAAATACCGAACAAACAGACGAATCAAGGTTAAATAGTAGCAATCAAAAGACAGAGAGGTCTGTCACAATGACCTTCTTGGTTACAATTATAGTATACCATAGGATTACTCTGATTAACTCTATAATAAATATCTTGGGGTGGGGCCGGATAGTTTCTAGTAGCCTGGTAATTTTGTTAATTTTGTATTCTAACCATAGACCGCCCTCTAAATTGACCATTTCCATTATTAACCTCATATCTCCATCTATCCTCTTCACTAGACACATAGTTAACAGGAGCCAGTCCTGCTGAGGTATGCCTAGTTAAAAGTGTGTCTGTGAAAGCAAATTTTTTAGCTGTTTTTGTATTTTTCCTTTGCAATAATTGCAAAGATTTCATAATTTCCGTGGCAGCAAAATCTACTGTCGGTGCATCAAAAGCTCTCTAGTATATCTCATTTGGTAACTCTGATATTCTTGACCGGTGTATAGTCGCCATATGGGCAGTCGGAATCTAGGATGAAACACCCCCCATATACCTACTCCCAATAACACTCTGACACTAAGGAATATCGGTTAAATCGTCCACAGCTTTATTAAAACTACCTCTGCCCCCTGTAGCTCAGCCTGCCGCTGGGGAGGGAGGACGCTGCTCTCCTCTCCCTGCACTTTACACTGCCGCTGGGGAATGGAGACTGGGCTCCCAATTCCCGGCATATCACACTGCCGCTGGGGAATGGAGACTGGGCTCCCAATTCCCTGCATATCACACTGCCGCTGGGGAATGGAGACTGGGCTCCCAATTCCCGGCATATCACACTGCCGCTGGGGAGAGGAGACTGGGCTCTCTCTGTCCCGCAACTGTAGCTGCCGGTGGAGGTCCACCCACCGTGGCAGCTGACCGTCACCCTCTGCCCGGTACAGCAGAGTCTTGAATACTAGACTCCTCACGAACTTCACGGATTTCTCAGCTGGATTAGGCCCGTAGAAGTTCAGCCGCAACCACATCATACGGTCAAATTCCTGTACAGAGTATCTGTACTCCACTGCTGGTTCCATTCTGTTGCTGTCAGGGTCGCTGTACTGAGACATGCGTTGCCCTCAAATTGTAAAATCCACGGAATGGTGTCTCCTGTAGCTGTCCTTCTGGTTGTAGGAACGATCCCGCCGCTTGCCACCAATTGTAACGGACCGTTTTGCACACAAGGGGTAAAAACCGTTTAGGCGTTCGGCCCCCTTTCCAGAGATACAGACACAGCTACTGCTGAACACCAAACTCCCGAACTGGATACAAAATAGCACTCCAACTCCTGAACTGGAACCTCCCAAATAGCTGCTAGCAGACGAACAGGAAAAGCAGACAATCAGCTTACACTCCTGGCAATCAGTCTCTAACAGCATACAGTGAATCCCCCCAAGAACGAGACAAGGCTCCGTGTTGAGGGTCAAGCAGTGGTCTGAGGTGCTGGCACACCCAGCCTGGTTTTTATTACAGTCTTGCAAATACAGGACCGCCCACAGGGAGGTATAAAACAACCAATCACATCACAGTTACATCCCACATATTCCCTCCCCTTATCCTGAGAGGAAACTCAATTACACATACAGTTAAAACATACTTTCTACCCAACTTTCATAACTCTAAAACCATACATCACATTCACATAAAATTACATATTCTCAATCAATCCATTCAGGGGAACAACATATTCAAAAATGGCACAAATCAGACAAGGGGTTCAAAAGTTAGTAAAAAGTCCTTTGTGACTAAATGAAGCATGGCTTTCTGGCCCAAACCAGTTTCAGAGTCTTCTATCCTGGAGATAAGTAATTCAATTATCTCCCAGGACAGACACAAGACTCCATTAAGCACATGGTTGCAAAAAGACACAAAGACAGTAAAACACTTTAAAATACATAAAGTTACATTTTACACATAACACACAGACATTTCACATATCCCCAGATAGCTCAGGTCTGAGCGCACATTATTAAGTGAATGGCGCTCGGACCACACAAATACAGTTTAATCGCCATGGAGCCAAAGTCTTTACAGTCAGTTTCATACGAATGGGCTCCATGGGATTCCTATCTGGGGTATAACACATTCAAACAAATCTACTGAACCCCAGGCAGAAAAGCACGAATACAGCTTTTCTGCAGGCAAAAATAAAGTCTTTTAAAAGGGGGCCATAGTCCAAAGGCAGCAGGCGAGCAACCAGGCTTCTCCAATGCAATGTGGCGAGATTGGTCTTGTCACATCATGCAACCGGCAAAACAGGCGAACAAAGCATTTGTAATCCAGACAGATGGGTCTGTCACAATTTTATTTTAGGCGAATGGAAGCAGACGCATAGGAACAACTGGCAAATACCGAACAAACAGACGAATCAAGGTTAAATAGTAGCAATCAAAAGACAGAGAGGTCTGTCACAATGACCTTCTTGGTTACAATTATAGTATACCATAGGATTACTCTGATTAACTCTATAATAAATATCTTGGGGTGGGGCCGTATAGTTTCTAGTAGCCTGGTAATTTTGTTAATTTTGTATTCTAACCATAGACCGCCCTCTAAATTGACCATTTCCATTATTAACCTCATATCTCCATCTATCCTCTTCACTAGACACATAGTTAACAGGAGCCAGTCCTGCTGAGGTATGCCTAGTTAAAAGTGTGTCTGTGAAAGCAAATTTTTTAGCTGTTTTTGTATTTTTCCTTTGCAATAATTGCAAAGATTTCATAATTTCCGTGGCAGCAAAATCTACTGTCGGTGCATCAAAAGCTCTCTAGTATATCTCATTTGGTAACTCTGATATTCTTGACCGGTGTATAGTCGCCATATGGGCAGTCGGAATCTAGGATGAAACACCCCCCATATACCTACTCCCAATAACACTCTGACACTAAGGAATATCGGTTAAATCGTCCACAGCTTTATTAAACAATCTCAGATAATAACAATTAGAATAATTATAATAAAATAATATAACCATAATAACTTAACATGTAATATGGGTCATTGCCCCCTATGCTCTGCCCTCACATCCATATCCTTCTTTTAATATAAAAGGCAATGACCCCACATAAATAACACAAATATATATATATATATATATATATATATATATATATCACATTTCGACTTTACTCTAACATAAATAACTTAAAGTGCCAAACATAATTAACCATGGCAGGGGTATACCCGGGTACCACTACCCCACCAGGTTCTGAGCCACCTCCAGGATTCGAAACCTACCAACCACCAATGATCACAATGTTTCCTGTTCATCACGTTCTTCCTGGGGAGCCTTTTTCCTCTTCTTAGGCTCCCTATCCTGCCACAAGCTCAGACCTTGACCCCTTAAGCTGTCTGAGCTCTGCCACCCCGAAGAAACAATGCCTTCTGCATCCCCTCTTGCCAACCTAGGTTCAGTAGGTCCCAACCCACGTTGGAGAGATGCACACCATCCGCATGGTAGTAACCCGGCAACCCGCCTTCTAACTCCCCGTGCCGTACCACAACGCCCCTCAATTTCCACACAAAGCTCGCCATCAAGCTATTAACCTTTCCCCTGCACCTGTCAATGGCCACCGGGTCCCTTGCATGTCGCCAACGCCGACGTGGCACCATCTCTGACCACACTATCATAACCCTGGGGAGCAGATCCATCAGTTTATTGAGGTCCTGCTTCATCCATTTTACCAACCTTCGCTGCGGTATGAGGCCCAGATCATTGCCACCCGCATGAAGGACCAGTAGGTCCAGCCTCCCCCCACCCGCTATCATTTCGAATATTGCCCTGCATACGTCTCCCCAACAATTCCCCTATACCCGAACCATCTCACAGTCAACTGGTCCTTTGGAATGCCCAGCTGCTGGCCTCGAGCTCAAGCTGCAGCCCTCCTTGCGGCCAGAAGACAAAGGAATGGCCCACGATCCATGCGACTCGGCCTGGGGAAGAAGGAGACAAAAGTGTCAATACCCGGTCCCCCCACCGTAGTCCCCCCGGCCCGCTTTATAAATCCAATAAGCCCAAACGAACATAGGATCTGAACCGCGCAGATTCCCACCTACCAATCCGTTTTACCGGATCGTCCCCTCCGTGGCCGCCCCGATGCGGAAGGAGTGTGTCCCGAAGCTAGTAGCCCGCAGCCCCAACCTGCCCAGGCCCAAGCGGAAGTCCTTAGTGAACTGAAAACGAGAGTGAGGAGCCGTCCGCGTGCAGCAATAAGGCCCCCCAACTATCGGCCTCAGAGTCAAATAATGCGTCACCGCGGCCACCGGGCACAATGCCGAACCTGGCAGGGCACCCAAAACTACGTCGCGGACCACACCCTTAACGTCCGTTTTCGACCTGGCCAGGTGCACCAACAGCCTCCCTTCCAGTGCGCGAACTCCCGACACCTGGAGACCCCACGGCGCCGCCCGCGTGGAACTCACCAGTTCTCCTATGCGGAAAGCCCAGAAGAAAGCCAAAAGAAATGCCGCCCGAAACAACGCCACTTCGAAACCGTCAAAACAGATGTCGGGCAGCGCCCGTATTAGGTCGCCCAACACCCGTACCGACATGGGGCACCTACTATCCTGTGTCCTACGACCCTTTCTGTACCCCTTAAGTGCTTGCCTAATGACAAAAGCCTTGGTAAGATCCTCTTTCCCGCGCAGCTTGAACCAGAAGGCCATCACCGCCATGGTCCTGTTAACCACCGCCGGGGACGCGCCTCCCGCCAGGAGTTGAAAGGTGAACCAAAGGAAAGCATCCATGGGCGATTCGCCCGACGACCCCAGGTCCGTCCCATCCCAGGAATGTTCCCATGTACTCCAGACCTTACTGTAGGCGGCCCAAGTGGCCGGTGCCAGCGAAGCCTTCACAAGTCTCCCAGTTGCCACATCTCGTCCGGGCACGCCTGGCCCACCTCTTGCACCGTCCGAAATCGGGACCACTGAAAACGAGAGAGAGCGTCAGCCACTTTGTTTAAATACCCTGGCACATGGCGCGCGCGAAATACTATATTAAGAGACATGCACAACAAGATGAAGCGCCGGAGGAGCCTCACCACCGGTTTGGATGCTGCTGACTGGTTGTTGACGGCGTGCACCACTGCCATATTGTCAGAGAAAAAGACCACCTTGCGGACCCGGAGCCCCTCACCCCACAGGGCTAACGCGACCACCAACGGGAACAATTCCTGGAAGGCCAGGTTACGCATAAGGGGGCTGTGCCCCCAGCCCTCCGGCCACCTTTCCGCGCACCACCTCCCTCCGAAGTATGCCCCAAAACCCACGCTACCTGACGCATCGGTGAACAGCTCCAGTTCGGCTGCCGGTACGCCCCCCTGCCGGAAGAATACCGTCCCCTTAAAATCCCGAAGAAAGGTGTCCCATATCTCCAAATCAGCCCGCATGTGCGACGACACTCGTATGAAGTGGTGCGGGGAACGCACCCCCGCCGTAGCCGCCGCCAGGCTGCGGCTGAACACCCTGCCCATTGGTATGACCCTGCAGGCAAAGTTGAGTATCCCAATTAGCGACTGCAACTGACGCAGCGTCACCTTTCGCGCCCGCGCCACCCTGGCCACTACGCCCCTCAGCCCTTCCAACTTAGCCAGCGGAAGCCGACACTCCCCCTGCACCAAATCTATTTCCAATCCCAGGAAGCTAAGACATTCGGTTGGGCCCTCAGTCTTATCCGCCGCCAGCGGCACCCCAAAGTGGCCTGCCACCCATTCCATGGTCCGCAACAAGTGCGAGCATTCGGGGCTGAGTCCGCTGGCCCCACGCAGAGGAAGTCGTCCAGGTAGTGTACGACCGCTTTGCACCCCGCCTCAACCCGGACTACCCATTCGAGAAACAAACTGAATTTCTCAAAGTAGGAGCATGAAATGGAACAACCCATTGGGAGATATAGGTCCACAAAGTATTGCCCCTCAAAGTAACACCCCAGCAAATGGTGACACGCCGGGTGTACCGGGAGCAGCCGAAAAGCAGCCTCGATGTCCACCTTGGCCATCAGCACCCCACGCCCCGTCCGTCTCACCAGCTCGACCGCCTGGTCGAAAGATGCATAGGAGACTGAGCACAAGTCTTTGTCGATGTCGTCGTTCACTGACGTTCCTTTGGGGTAGGAAAGGTGGTGAATGAGCCTCTACTTCCCCGGCTCCTTTTTGGGGACCACCCCGAGTGGCGAAACCCGAAGGCCCTCCATCGGGGGTGCCTGAAATGGTCCCGCCATCCTGCCTAGCAGCACTTCCTTAGCAAGCTTGTCCCGTACCACCCCTGGGAATTCCGCCACCGATTTAAGGTTGCGCAAGTCCCGGGTACCGCCCCTGTCCCGAAAGGGGATGAAGAACCCCCGCCCAAACCCAGCCCGGAGTAACTCGGCATCCGCCCTGTTACCGTAGCGGCTTAGCCAAGGTTCCATCGTGCCTAATTTCACCGGGGTTAGACCCCGGGGCAGGGGAAGCCCCCCCACCACCCCCGCTTGTGGAAGTGGCCGAGGCTCCCCCCGACTTACCCTTCTTGAAACAGCGCTGCAGTCCATGGGCCCCTCCACAACCCGAGCACTCATTCTTGAAGCGACATGATGCACCCCACTTGCATTGGCCTTCGTTGAAAAGCCAGCATAAGCCCTTTTGTGAAGATGCCGACGAGGCGGACTGACCCTTTGCACCAGCCGCGTGCTGAAAGGGCTGCGCCTTCTGCGCCATCATAAGCTTCATCCAGAGCTTCCTTCTTATCCTCTTCCTTGAGGTCAATATAGTCCTCCAAAGGAAGAAGGGAGAAGATCTCACAAAATTCACCCCCCCAAATCTTGTCCTTTACCTCCTGTTTGAGATGGACACCTAGCGGACCCGCGAACGACACGTAAGCGTGGTGCCTAGCCGCATTTGGTCCCACCTCATACCCGGATTGGCCACGAGCCACTGCCGGAACTGTTCATCGTACCGCCACCAGGCCAGCCCCCCATAGTTGCGGTACGCTTCCCAAATCCCATCCAAATAGCAGAACAGGGAGGAGCAGGATCCTGGCGATTTCTCGCCAATCACGCTGGCCAAGACACAGAACGCCCTCAACCAGTTCCCGAAAGACTTCGGGATCTTGTGATAACGCTTCCGCTTTTCCTCCTCCTCTTTCTTTTCGTCCTTCTTATCCTCTTCCTTGAGGTCAATATAGTCCTCCAAAGGAAGAAGGGAGAAGATCTCACAAAATTCACCCCCCCCAAATCTTGTCCTTGACCTCCTGTTTGAGATGGACCCCCAGGGGACCCGTTAACGACACGTAAGCGTGGTGCCTAGCCGCATCCTGCACCCCTGCTGTCAGTTCGGCCCGCTTGGACCCCGTGTCCGCACTGCGCTGGTCAACACCCCGGAGTCTCCGCCGACGCCCGACGCCGCAGCGACCCCGTCGCTCGCCCCCGCGACAGCTGCCCCTTGCGCCCAAACTTGACCCACACTATCCCCCTTGGCACCCCCCGCTCCCAATGAGTGGAGTAGTGACTGCAGTGCGTGTACTAAAGCGTTGGGATGCATAGATCCGCCAGACTCACCGACCAAGCCCCTCGATCCAGTGGCACCCGGGGCTGCTACGCCAGCCGCTGGTCGTCCTGGATGCACGACTTCCACCCGATTCCCGCCAACAGGGGAGCCTGCCCGGTGCCTCGAGAACACTGATGAGGAGCAGCTCCGAGACCTGAAATGAGGAGAAGAAGTCCTGGGCAGGGTGAACTGTTCCCGTGCCGCCCGCCTGCCCGTCCCGCCCCAGGCAGCGCCTGCCAGTCGCCAAGGCCTCCCGCCGTGACCTGCCTTGCTGTGGTGCACCTAAGGCCTGGTCCTTCCTGCCCCTGGGACTACGACTCCTAGATCCCCTCCTGGACGTCCGCCCCTGTGAACCATTCCTGGGGGTCCCGACCCCCCCGCGCCTGGCTACCTGATGTGGACCTGCATCGTGACCCCCCACACTCGCCACCACTCCCGACTGACATGGGGCTAACACTGCTGGACCCCGAACGAGACCTAACACTCAAACTACGCCCCCTGCCCCCACCCTTATGATCACGGGACCGTGATCCCCCCCCAGACAGGGCCCCAGGGCCGCCAGGGTCCCCACTATGACCCCCTGTCCCCTGGATGGAATCCTCTTGCCCCCCAAGTACAGGTCCCCTCGCCGCTCTGCCGACCTTCTCATCTCCTGACTTACCCCTGGCAGCTCTAACCAGCTCCCCACCCACTCCTGGCGATGCTAAGGACCCCCCAGACGACCCTTGGATACCTGACAGGGCTCCCCTGTCAGCTGAAGTGGCACTAGTCCCCTCTCCAGCCCCCCTGAAGCTACCAGGGCCTCCCCTTGACCCCCTATCCCCAACCACCCGTGACCCAAGGGAATACCTCTCACCCCCCACACCCCCAACCCGCTCTCCTGGCCCTGCTCGCCCCCACTCCCAAGTTGGTTGCCAAGGGGGGCCTGGAAGGGACCCCCTGCACTTGCCTGGTGTCCCTGTGGTCTGCTCCGTGCAGACCTGGCGACATTCCTGCTGGGCCCAGCCTCTGAAGCAGGGGGCGCCCTCCTGGGCCGCAGCCCCTTCTCGCCCGGCACTCCGGTAGGCCGTCCTGCCGCCTCCGCGGCCTCTGAATCCGGCGAGGCCCCGTCCAAGTCAATTACATTGATAGCTCTGTATACATAAGTAATGAATGTTATATTATATTTGTATTTGTCTCTGGGTTGTTTGATTCAACCTCCCTTTTTCTGTAGACATCAGACATTCCTTAGCTCAGGCTTGAATGAATAGAGTTACAGAGATAAAAAAAATTGTGTCTGCATTGTAATACAAAATGGAGTCACCTCTGTCTTAACACAAAATGTCTGCCAGTATAAATATACTGACAACTGTCTGCTTGTTTTTTTCCTCCCTCTCCCTCCTCACTCTGCTCTTCAGAAATATATGTATGATCCTCAGCAAAAATGGTGTCTATTTTCTAAAAAAAACTTGTGTCTTATCTGCACTCATTTCACTTTAACCCCTGTATCATAACTCAACTTTGAATTCTATGTGCCGTCTTGTTCAGAAATGCTTCAGACTTGGGAAAGGGAGGGTCTCCCAAAAGCTTGTCATTAAAAAATCCTGTTAGTCCAATAAAAAAGGTATTACAAGATTCAAATTTTATCTGTTTTTTGCAAACACACACACATATATATATTTGTGTTCGGGGCAAATAGCAGTATATGGAGTAAGGTTCCAGCATAAGTGTAGGATAGTATAAAGGGAGCAAGTCGGTTGTGGTGTGCCGAGACCGACGATACGGTAGGCCTGTAAATAAAGAGGGCAAAAAGAAAAATCAAAGATTTAATACAGTCAACAATATATACAAATTAACCAGACATTTCCTTAAATGCATTACGGTATTTAATTCCTTGAAGGATTTTGAAGGTAGGAATCTAGGACCGCAACTGGACACCATTTGTTGTGTGTAGGATAGTATGTTATCTCTACTGTTGGTGCGTGTTGACTTGTTTCGGGATGTGGTAGAGCCAATAGGTAATGATATATGTGTTTACATACGTGGGATCGTTGAAGACAATGATCTGTCTGAGTGGTGGTTATGGATTCTCTGGCCTGAGAAAGGCATAAAAGGCAGTGTCCATTCTTTGGGTGGGCTCTGGTGGAGAGCAACCATTTAGATCGCACAGATTTAGACCTAGCCACAACAAGGAAGGACGAGATTGCGCTGAACCAGAGACTGTGACCATGTGGGTGGGGGTTGGGACTTTTTCCTTTGGGAGCTGAGTCACCTATTGTTTTCCTGTGTATGCTGTGACAGACCTCTCTGTCCCTGGATTTTATATTTTATTTCCTTTAGTTCTTCTGTTTGTTCGGTAATCCTAACTTTCCCTATGGATATCGTGATCTCATTCGAAAAACCAAACCAACTACCGAACGACTGACCACCTAGTAGTTGGAATGTGCTGCCTATTGACCCCTTTAACCTTTCTAACATGTTGGGAAACCGCAAACACCTCAACATTCTGAGCGGTCGACTGGGTGGTCGTCGTTCGTATGCACGAACATGTGGTGGTGGCCATTTTAAACTGTCTAAAAGCCAGCAGTGTTTTGTCATCTAGTGTATTGTACTGTTTTCGGGCACTCGACCGCATGAACACCGCTTGGACTTCCAGACTTCCATTGATTCGACTTCCCCTTGTACGAAAGCAGCGGCGTTCGGTAGATTTAATCATCCAAACAAGAGACGCTAGGGAACCACAGACACGAACAGTTATTTTGACATGTTTTCATACTCCAGAAAGAGACCGGCTGCATGTTTAGTAGCGTATAGATACTCAGTATTATTATACAGATCGACGTGTTTATTATCAGCATATAGATACTCCGTATTATACAGAGCTACATGTTTATTATCAGCGTATAGATACTCAGAACTATTATACAGAGTGACATGTTTATTATCAGCGTATAGATACTCGGTATTATTAAACAGAGCGACATGTTTATTATCAGCGTATAGATACTCAGAAATATTATACAGAGCGAAATGTTTATTATCAGCGTATAGATACTCAGCATTATTATACAGAGTGACATGTTTATTATCAGCATTTACAAACTCAGTATTATTATACAGAGCGACATGTTTATTATCAGCGTATAGATACTCAGTATTATTATACAGAGCGACATGGTTATTATCAGCATATACTCAGGATTATTATACAGAGCAACATGTTTATTATCAGCTGTAAGAAACCACCACTTTTATAGGTAGGATTGTCACAGATCTTGCAGTAACCACAGCCTTCTAGGGTATACAAAGTCCAGGACACATTCTGCTCGGTTTTCCTTTTTATTCAGTAAGAAAACAGGTGCTTTAAATAATAACAAAACAAACAAAATCCCTTGCTCTTACTTGAGCTCTTACTAGACAGGAATTGCTATCTGCAATTGGGTGGCTTTCCCACTTACCAATTTTCCAAACAAACAAAATGTCTTTGCAATAATCACAATTGTCATTCACTCTCCTAGCTGTCTTTTCCTCCCTCACACTGCAGCAGGCTGCCCTCTTCTTTTAACCCCTTTAGACCGGAGGGCGTACTATTACGCCCTCTAATAGGCGGCTCTAAACTTCGCCGGGCGTAATAGTACGCCCTCCGGTCTTTCCTTACTTACCCGGTCGCCGGCGGTCCCATGCCGGCGATCGCGGTGGGGGGGACTCCCAGGGAGCCCCCCGCGGCACGACCGTCCTCCAGGAAGCCCCCCGGCCGTGTGAGAGTGGGGTCCTAGCGAGGACCCCACAATCACATGGCCGGGTATAGCTGGCTTCTGTATTGCCAGCAGGGGGGCTGCCTGTAATTACAGGGGGTCCCCCTGCTGGCTGAAAATAAAAGTAAAATAAGTTAAAAGTGTAAAAAAATAAAATTATATATACTTAGATCATATATATATATTATATATATATGATCAAAGTATATATATACACATATACATACACACATGCACACCGTCTAGGTGTATTTTACTATTAATATATATATAATTATATATATATATATTAATATCAAATTACACGTAGACTGATACTGATTAAATATATATATAATTATTGTTATATATATATTTATATATATTATAAAAAAAATTAAAATGTAAATACGTTAAAAAATAAAATTACAAAAATAATTAAAAATAAATAATTAAAAAATATATAGATGTGTGTTATTTCGTTCTAACTGTATTGTGAAATTAATATATATATATATATATCAAAATACACATAGAACGAAATAATATATATATTTATACACATAAATATATACGTATATATCACTATATATATACCTATATATAAATAAAAATATTTAAAAAAAATTATATAGATATATACATATATATATACACATACGTATATATATATATATATATTGATTCTACATATATATTTATGTAATATTTTTACATAATTAGGTATCTTAATTAATTACAATTAGCAGGACCTGCATGACAAACCATGCCGAAAGTAAAGGGAATTTAATTTGCTAGCACTATATTTAACCCTATAACTTTCCGAGACACCATAAAACCTGTACATGGGGGGTACTTTTCTACTCAGGAGACTTCGCTGAACACAAATATTAGTGTTTCAAAACATTAAAATGTATTACAACGATGATATCGCCAGTAAAAGTGTCGTTTTTTGCATTTTTCACGCACAAACAGCATTAAACGGACAATATTATTGCTATGATACTTTTTACTGTTTTGAAACACAAATATTTGTGTTCAGTGAAGTCTCCTGAGTACAACAGTACCCCTCATGTACAGGTTTTATGGTGTTTTCAAAAGCTACAGCGTCAAATATAAGGCTTGTGTTTCATTTTTTTCACATTAAAATTCGCCAGATAGGTTACGTTGCCTTTGAGACCCTATGGTAGCCTAAGAATGAAAATTACCCCTATGATGGCATACCATTTGCAATAGTAGACAACCCAAGGTATTGCAAACAGGGTATGTCCAGTCTTTTTTAGTAGCCACTTAGTCACAAACACTGGCCAAAATTGGCATTTTTTGCATTTTCACACACAAACAAATACTAACGCTAACTTTGGCCAGTGTTTGTGACCAAATGGCTACTAAAAAAGACTGGACATACCCCATTTGCAATACCTTGTCTACTATTGCAAATGGTATGCCATTATGGGTGTAAATTTCATTCCTGGGCTACTATACAGTCTCAAAGGCAACGTAACCAATCTGCTTAATTTCACCCCCAAAAGTAACGCTTCATATTTGACCCTACAACCTCCCAAAACGCCATAAAACCTGTACATAGGGGTAAATTGTTTTATTGACGTGAGACTTTTACTTGAATAATAAATATGTATTTTATTGCAGTAAAAGAAATAGTATTATGACAATTGACCTTTTAAAATAAGTCAAGTGTAGAACTAAAAAATCTATAAAATCTCGTATTTTCTCCCATTTTTTCATATTAAATTATGTTTCATAGAAGCTAAATATTTGATATTAAATGAAAGCCCTGTTTCCCCTGAATGAAATGATATATAATAAGGGTGGGTGCATTTACTATGAAAGAGGTGTATTACGGTTGGACAGACATGTAGCGCAAATGCCAGGTTTTGTTTACATTTTGTTTTGTTCACAACGTGTACATTTGGCTCCGTCCTTAAGGGGTTAAAGGCCTGTCTGCTAATTGACTAGCCACAGGTGAGTGCCAATTAGTTAACTCTTAAGTCAGACCTAAATTGTGGTCTGTTACACAGCAACTAGTGCTGTAGGAGCATTGGCCCACCCTGCTCTCCAAATACTCCGCCCCAGGGACTCATACCATGTTTTGCAGAACCTCAGCAATGTAGATTGCAAACTCTAACATCTCTCCCTGGGGCATTTAACTGAAAATACTCAGGTTGCTGTTTAACAAATCAGGCCTGATGTATCTTCCATCAATCACAATTCCACTTTTACGCTCACACAGCGTATAGATACTCAGTATTATTATACAGAGCCACATGTTTATTATCAGCGTATAGATACTCAGTATTATTATACAGAGCAACATGTTTATTATCAGCGTATAGATACTCAGTATTATACAGAGCGACATGTTTATTATCAGTGTATAGATACTCAGTATTATTATACAGAGCGACATGTTTATTATCAGTGTATAGATACTTAGTATTATTATACAGAGCGACATGTCTATTATCAGCGTATAGATACTCAGTATTATTATACAGAGCAACATGTTTATTATCAGTGTATAGATACTTAGTATTATTATACAGAGCGACATGTCTATTATCAGCGTATAGATACTCAGTATAATTATACAGAGCAACATGTTTATTATCAGCGTATAGATACTCAGTATTATTATACAGAGTGAGATACTCAGTATTATTATACAGAGCAACATGTTTATTATCAGTGTATAGATACTTAGTATTATTATACAGAGCGACATGTCTATTATCAGCGTATAGATACTCAGTATAATTATACAGAGCAACATGTTTATTATCAGCGTATAGATACTCAGTATTATTATACAGAGTGAGATACTCAGTATTATTATACAGAGCGACATGTTTATTATCAGTGTATAGATACTCAGAATTATTATACAGAGCAACATGTATATTATCAGTGTATAGATACTCAGAATTATTATACAGAGCATCATGTTTATTATCAGGGTATAGATACTCAGTATTATTATACAGAACGACATGTTTATTATCAGTGTACAAATACTCAGTATTATTATACAGAGCGATATGTTTATTATCCGTGTATAGATACTCAGTATTATTATACAGAGCTACATTTTTATTATCAGCGTATAGATACTCGGTACTATTATACAGAGCGACATGATTATTAT
This sequence comes from Pelobates cultripes, assembly GCA_933207985.1. Lineage (NCBI taxonomy): Eukaryota > Metazoa > Chordata > Amphibia > Anura > Pelobatidae > Pelobates > Pelobates cultripes. Next base: position 213,006,938 of record OW240917.1, read on the forward strand.
TAGCGTATAGATACTGTGACGAGACCAATCTCGCCACATTGCATTGAAGAAGCCTGGTTGCTCGCCTGCTGCCTCTGGACTATGGCCCCCTTTTAAAAAACTTTATTTCGCCTGGAGAAAAGCTGTATTCGTGCTTTTCTGCCAGTTGTTTAGTAGATTCAATCTACCGAACAACCGCACGAATGAATAGACCACCTGGGAGCTGGGTGGCCGCCATTCGTATCCTGAACACGAGGTCGCGGCCATTTTAAACATACGAATGCACAGCGGTGTTCGCCCCTATTTTCATGGAACTAAAATCGGACACAGTTTTGCGCGAACACCGCTGAAGCCGCCGACCTCCCTTCTTGTTCGGTGGAAGTGCACGAACGGCCCGGTGTTCGGTAGTTTTGTTGAATGTGTTATACCCCAGATAGGAATCCCATGGAGCCCATTCGTATGAAACTGACTGTAAAGACTTTGGCTCCATGGCGATTAAACTGTATTCGTGTGGTCTGAGCGCCATTCGCTTAATAATGTGCGCTCAGACCTGAGCTATCTGGGGATATGTTACATGTCTGTGTTTTATGTAATAAATGTTACTTTATGTATTTTAAAGTATAATACTGGTTTTGTATCCCCACATGTGTAATGGAGTTTTGCCTTTGTCTTGGGAGATAATTTAATTACTTCCCAATTATCTCCCAGGACAGAGGGGAGGAAGCCAGGATGCATTGTGGGAATATATTGTGACTGTGTGTCCTATTTGTCTACTTGTCTGTCTTTTGTCACAGTCTCCCATTTGGTCCCCTAGGGGAGTGTCCACCAGGTGGGAGACCTTCATAAATACTGGGCAGGTAGCCCTCATTAAACAGACCACTGCTTGACCCTCAACACGGAGCCTTGTCTCGTCTTTGGGGGGATTTACTGTATGCTGCTAAGGACTGATTGCCAGGAGTGTAAGCCGCTTGGGAGCTTTTCCTGTTCGTCTGGTAGCAGCAATTCGTATTGTGATGGGATTCCAGCATGGTCAAAATTTAGTAGGCCAAAATCTCCATGTGGCATATGTGTATGTTGTGTCAGTTGGTTAGCTACATGTAGCTAGGATACTGTCATCAGTGTACTGAGCATGTGCAGGAATGCAGGAACTGGAATTGCACTTATTTCCTTTGTCTTGGATGAGCCATGTGGTTTGACTAGATGTACAAGTCTATATTCTGCTCACTGATTGGTCTGAGGAATATAGGAAGGGTTATACTGTATGGGAGGAGATATGCAGTTAACAAAAGTCCCAAGTCACAGGTATATGTCTCTCAGAATGTTGGAACAGGAGTTCATCTGAGACCCGATCGGTAATGTGAATAAAGGCCTGTTACTTCCTGAAGACCTGTGTCCAATATTTCTGTGTTTGGCTTCTGCATGCTTACACTGCAACAGTATGGTTCCTGTTCGTGTATTTGGAGTGCTGTATTGGATGCCGTTCGGGAGTTTGAAGCATTGACTTATTGTATGCAGTTCGAGTGTTTGGAGCATTCCTTTGTATGCAGTTCGAGTGTTTGGAGCATTCCCTTGTATGCAGTTCGGGAGTTTGGTGCATTCACTTGTATTCAATTCGTGAGTTTTGGGTGATTCTACAGTAGGGTGATTCTACATCGTGGAGTTCGATGGTCAAGGAAAAAAGCCACATGGTCAATCCCATTATCATGAGGTATGGATGAATATAGGGATTCAACATCCAGACTACATAATTGGGATGACGTATATACAGCTTTTCTTTTACGTTTGCTGAGATTCATTTTGTCACATAATTATTTTCTGTTTAATAACCGGTTCAACCACCAGGTGAGGGGTACTGCTATGGGGACGGCTTGTGCCCCCTCATATGCAAACCTCCACCTGGGTTGGTGGGAACAACAGGTACGTAATTCAGATATGCTGAATGAATACCTACCTAAGGTTCTATGGTGGGGTCGATATATCGACGACATTTTGATTGTCTGGCAGGGTACCCCCCGGGATTTCACAGATATGGTAACTCTTCTTAACGGGAATAATGAAAATCTCCGCTTCACGTCTGAATTTGGAGGACGCTCGATAAACTTCCTTGATGTCACTCTCATTATCAATGAAGAGGGTGTAGTTCATTCTACACTGTATAGAAAACCTACAGCAACCAATTCCCTTTTACACTGGACTAGTCACCACCCTCGACCTCTTAAAGAGGGTATACCAGTAGGCCAATACCTCCGTCTTCGGAGAAACTGTAGTGACACCCAGGATTTCATTACACAAGCTAAACAACTTCGACAATACTTCAAAGAGAAGGGCTACCCAAATCGTTGTCTGAAAAGAGCTTATAAACGAGCACTCCAAACTGAGAGGAATGAATTATTATGTGACATCCCTAAGGAGAACCCTAATCAGGGGAGTGGTATGATCCGCATGATTGCAACGTTTGATACGGGGTGGCCAGAAGTACGGAACTCACTTGAAAGATTCTGGCCTATCCTCTTAAATGATGTACACCTTCGGGATGTCTTAAGTCCACACGTCAATATTACAGCTAGACGTGGACGGAACATCCGAGACTTTTTAGTTCCCAGCCATTTTTCCACCAAACCACAGCCACGTGCCTCTTGGTTGGGTACCCCACCGACAGGCACATATAGCTGTGGTAGATGTGTAGCCTGCAAGTTTATTCTGAAAGGTTCTAAGATTGTGACCGATAGCAAGGGACAGGGCTCCTTTAGAATTAACAGCTTTTTTAACTGTAACACCAAGGGCTTAGTCTATCTACTATCATGTATGTGTGGACAAAAATATGTAGGGAAGACGTTCAGGGCGTTCAAGGATAGGATCTTGGAGCATGTGAGATCTCCTAGGAACCGTCTCGAGACCCCTATCTCGAGACATTTGAGAGAACATCACCAGGGAGATCCCAGCAACCTTAGGTTCTGTGGTCTAGAATTGGTTAAAAGGACCCCGAGACGGGGTGACTACGACAAAACTCTAAGACAAAGGGAGTTCAGATGGATATATGAACTCAAGACCCTTCAACCTTTAGGTTTGAATGAGGGATTTTCCTTTGCTCCCTTTGTCTAATTGTGTGTTTTTTCCGGTATTTGTTCCGTTGTTGTTGTTTTTTCCGCTGTTTTTTACGCTATTTGTATAGGCATGGATTTCTGAACTATGCCTATATGGCTCTATATATTTATATCCGGACTTCTTTTTATATATACTTAATTATAATTGTATACTAGGATTGAGCTAATTAAGTCTTTTGGTGTCTATAATTCTGTATATATATATAATTATGGATATACATCTCACTACATACATCTCCTGATTTTTAGTTATCCTTATATTTCCAGCCATTTTGGAATGATCTACACTCCTTTATCTAGTCTCTTTAACTAAGAAACAAATATGGATTGGGTTGGATAAGTCCAACCATTATTGTGGATTTATATATTATTATGTATATCCTTTTTTTGGTTTTTGGTTTTTGTTTCTTGCTGTTTAATCCCTTTCCTTATGATCTTTTCATTCCCCTACTTAGTTTTATTACTGTAGTTGTTACCCATTATAGATACATTCTTTCCTGGCTCTATGGAGCCACTTGTACAAATAAGATTCACTTTGTGTTAGATATCTTGCGCATGCGCGGCTCTATTGCTGCGGACATGCGCACGATCTGTGGGTCTTTCTGGGTTACAGGAAGTCCTTGCGCATGCGTGTCCGCCGGTGAGCGGACATGCGCATCTATCTCCGTTATTTCTCGGGCATGCGTAACACGGGAAAGAAGACCTGCTGGGCGCACATGCGCGGTCTCTTCTTTGACATGCGCATTTACCCCTGCTCATTTGCACGGTGATAGAGTGGATAGATCCCAACCAATCACAACAAGTAGGAGGTACGTTTAAGACATTTAAATAGTCCCGGGGGGGGAATGCACTTGCGGTTTATTTCACTATCTTTTGATTGCCCTTGAAAAAGGCGGTTAGTCCGCCGAAACGCGCGTTGGGCTGCATAATATATGTTTTTGCTTATACCTATTTGAGGTTTTTCATTTGGATACCAGGGTGTTACACTGATGCCTGAGCCCCCCTTTTTGCTTTGAATATTTGTCTTTATAGTGATAGAGTTTAGTGAGTTACTTTGTGGTTAGATATAACCTTTACAATTTGCTGTAATACATCTTTGTTAGGTTGCTCCCACTTTATTTTTCACTCTCACTTATTTACCTCCTCTATCCTTTCGATTTCTACACTTAAGTGTTTACCCTGTGGGGTTTAGTGCACGATACTAGTTGATAGAGTCTAGTGAGTTACTTTGTGGTCAGATATAACCTTTACAATTTGCTGTAATACATCTTTGTTAGGTTGTTCCCACTTTATTTTTCACTCTCACTTATTTACCTCCTCTATCCTTTCAATTTCTATACTTGAGTGTTTACCCTGTGGGGTCTAGTGCATGATACTAGTTATTTTACAATGTTACATAGTAACTACAGGGAGTGCAGAATTATTAGGCAAGTTGTATTTTTGAGGATTAATTTTATTATTGAACAACAACCATGTTCTCAATGAACCCAAAAAACTAATTAATATCAAAGCTGAATATTTTTGGAAGTAGTTTTTAGTTTGTTTTTAGTTTAAGCTATGTTAGGGGGATATCTATGTGTGCAGGTGACTATTACTGTGCATAATTATTAGGCAACTTAACAAAAAACAAATATATACCCATTTCAATTATTTATTATTACCAGTGAAACCAATATAACATCTCAACATTCACAAATATACATTTCTGACATTCAAAAACAAAACAAAAACAAATCAGTGACCAATATAGCCACCTTTCTTTGTAAGGACACTCAAAAGCCTGCCATCCATGGATTCTGTCAGTGTTTTGATCTGTTCACCATCAACATTGCGTGCAGCAGCAACCACAGCCTCCCAGACACTGTTCAGAGAGGTGTACTGTTTTCCCTCCTTGTAAATCTCACATTTGATGATGGACCACAGGTTCTCAATGGGGTTCAGATCAGGTGAACAAGGAGGCCATGTCATTAGATTTTCTTCTTTTATACCCTTTCTTGCCAGCCACGCTGTGGAGTACTTGGACGCGTGTGATGGAGCATTGTCCTGCATGAAAATCATGTTTTTCTTGAAGGATGCAGACTTCTTCCTGTACCACTGCTTGAAGAAGGTGTCTTCCAGGAACTGGCAGTAGGACTGGGAGTTGAGCTTGACTCCATCCTCAACCCGAAAAGGCCCCACAAGCTCATCTTTGATGATACCAGCCCAAACCAGTACTCCACCTCCACCTTGCTGGCGCCTGAGTCGGACTGGAGCTCTCTGCCCTTTACCAATCCAGCCACGGGCCCATCCATCTGGCCCATCAAGACTCACTCTCATTTCATCAGTCCATAAAACCTTAGAAAAATCAGTCTTGAGATATTTCTTGGCCCAGTCTTGACGTTTCAGCTTGTGTGTCTTGTTCAGTGGTGGTCGTCTTTCAGCCTTTCTTACCTTGGCCATGTCTCTGAGTATTGCACACCTTGTGCTTTTGGGCACTCCAGTGATGTTGCAGCTCTGAAATATGGCCAAACTGGTGGCAAGTGGCATCGTGGCAGCTGCACGCTTGACTTTTCTCAGTTCATGGGCAGTTATTTTGCGCCTTGGTTTTTCCACACGCTTCTTGCGACCCTGTTGACTATTTTGAATGAAACGCTTGATTGTTCGATGATCACGCTTCAGAAGCTTTGCAATTTTAAGAGTGCTGCATCCCTCTGCAAGATATCTCACTATTTTTGACTTTTCTGAGCCTGTCAAGTCCTTCTTTTGACCCATTTTGCCAAAGGAAAGGAAGTTGCCTAATAATTATGCACACCTGATATAGGGTGTTGATGTCATTAGACCACACCCCTTCTCATTACAGAGATGCACATCACCTAATATGTTTAATTGGTAGTAGGCTTTCGAGCCTATACAGCTTGGAGTAAGACAACATGCATAAAGAGGATGATGTGGTCAAAATACTAATTTGCCTAATAATTCTGCACTCCCTGTATTTATCACTCTGTTATGAGTGAGTTTACTACGTTGTATAAATATTGATATATGTAAATTTAGTTACATTTTTGTAGACATTAGGCCCTTTATATCCATTGATTTTATATTTTTGTTTGTGTTTTTTTCCATTTTTCACCATTAAAGTTGTTTATTATTTTTCTTTTTTGAGACGCTATCTTTTGGGGTGGCTTGAAGGTGATTAGCCCGTTTCTCAGAAGGGGCGATCATATCCTTCATCCTATTTTCTCTTTTGTGCTTTATGCTGGGTTACGCCCATTTTGCCACCCTAATAACCCTCTTTTTGCTGGTACTCCCCATTAGGTTGGGAAGTGCTTTTTTCTTTATTATACAGAGCGACATGTTTATTATCAGCGTATACTTTGATATGTTCCACTATGATCAAACACCTCTAATTATGCTTAGCTAAGTCTTCTGAGTAAAACAATACCCCCAATGTATGTCTTTGACACTATTTGGTGACGCTACAGTGCCATAAAGGAGACATGACCATTTCAGTTTTTAGAGTAGAATTTTGAGAGACGGATTTGCAGGGCTTATGTTTCAGTTTGGGCCATTATAGCAGTTTGACAGTTTCAAAAACCGCAAAAAGGCCTACCATTTGTGAAAGTAGACATTCCAGGGTATCTCATATGGCATATATTGTGCCTTAACATGTCGCCATTTTTTCGCCATTATATGTCAAAGTTTGTGGTAAAAAAATATTTTCAAATTTTTTCCTTAAGCATTACATTTGTGCTGGGCATTTTGTATATTTGATATGTTCCACTATGATCAAACACCCCTTATTATGCTCAGCTAAGTCTTCTGAGTAAAACAATACCCCCAATGTATGTCTTTGACACTATTTGGTGACACTACAGTGCCATAAAGGAGGCCTGACCATTTCAGTTTTTAGAGTAGAATTTTGAGAGACGGATTTGCAGGGCTTATGTTTCAGTTTGGGCCATCATAGCAGTTTGACTGTTTCAAAAACCGCAAAAAGGCCTACCATTTGTGAAAGTAGACACTCCAGGGTATCTCATATGGCATATATTGTGCCTTAACATGTCGCCATTTTTTCGCCATTATATGTCAAAGTTTGTGGTAAAAAATATTTTTTGCAGTTTTTCCTTAAGCATTACATTTGTGCTGGGCATTTTGTATATTTGATATGTTCCACTATGATCAAACACCCCTAATTATGCTCAGCTAAGTCTTCTGAGTAAAACAATACCCCCAATGTATGTCTTTGACACTATTTGGTGACGCTACAGTGCCATAAAGGAGACATGACCATTTCAGTTTTTAGAGTAGAATTTTGAGAGACGGATTTGCAGGGCTTATGTTTCAGTTTGGGCCATTATAGCAGTTTGACAGTTTCAAAAACCGCAAAAAGGCCTACCATTTGTGAAAGTAGACACTCCAGGGTATCTCATATGGCATATATTGTGCCTTAACATGTCGCCATTTTTTCGCCATTATATGTCAAAGTTTGTGGTAAAAAAATATTTTCACATTTTTTCCTTAAGCATTACATTTGTGCTGGGCATTTTGTATATTTGATATGTTCCACTATGATCAAACACCCCTAATTATGCTCAGCTAAGTCTTCTGAGTAAAACAATACCCCCAATGTATGTCTTTGACACTATTTGGTGACGCTACAGTGCCATAAAGGAGACCTGACCATTTCAGTTTTTAGAGTAGAATTTTGAGAGACGGATTTGCAGGGCTTATGTTTCAATTTGGGCCATTATAGCAGTTTGACTGTTTCAAAAACCGCAAAAAGGCCTACCATTTGTGAAAGTAGACACTCCAGAGTATCTCACATGGCATATATTGTGCCTTAACATGTCGCCATTTTTTCACCATGATATGTCAAAGGTTGTGGTAAAAAAATATTTTTTGCATTTTTAACTTATGCGTTACATTTGTGCTGGGCATTTTGTATATTTGATATGTTCCAATATGATCAAACACCCCTAATTATGCTGAGCTATCTCCTGTGAGAAAAACGATACCCCCAATGTATGCCTTTAGTCGTATTTCCTGATGCTACACTGCCATATAGGAGACCTGACCATTTCAGTTTTTACAGAATTTTATAGGTTTATGACTCATTTTGGGTTCTAATAGCAGGTTGCTTATTCAAACTTTCCCCACAAAGGCCTACCATTTTTTTTATTTATTTTTTTAATACAATTTTTTATTGATTTTCAAGTACATGGGGTACAGAAGAGAGAAGGGAGTTATAAGGATAACAATGGGGGAATGTAGACAATATGGAATTATACAAGAGTTGTTAGCACGATATTCGACAGTGACATTCAGGGTTTCGCAGGCAGACTATGTCCGCAATAGCAATATACCTGATATACGTATACGTAAGGTTGCATAGTATAGCTTTACACTCACATATTGTCTGTCTGTTGTTAGGTGTTTGTGGGCAAAGCAGTCTGGTACGGGAAGATAAAGGTCGGTTCTTTAAGCACGGTGTTGCGTGCTGGTACTGTCTGTCAGACCATATATAACGGACTCAAGGTGGATTTTGGGGATTTGTGGCTTGGCTGTATAAGCATGTCCACTGTTTCCACGTTGAGTGGAACTGCTGTGATTCTATACTATGGGTCATCGTCATTCGTTCATAGACATGGTATTGTTGAATCTTATCCCATAGTTGTATTTTAGATGGGCATAGGTGCGACTTCCAGTTCGTCGCTAGAAGGTTCCTGGCCGCCAATAACGTGATGGCACATACCTGTCTGTGTTCTCTAGCAAGGTCACTGGGGAGCATAAGCATGAGGTAAATTTGCGGGCTTGGCAACAGGTTTGCCACACCCAGCTTACCCAGCAGTCTCCTAACCTCTGTCCAGAGGGGTTGAATCACCGGGCATGTCCACCATATGTGGAGGAAAGTACCAGTGTCTCTCGAACACCGCCAGCATGTCGGCAGTACACTGGGGTATATTTTATGCAACCGACTTGGCGTCATATACCACCTATAGAGTAGCTTCCTATGTGCTTCTATGTGCGAGTAGCATCTAGTGAGTTTTGAGAGGCTATTTAGTGCTCTGACCCAATCTTCCTCTGAGAGTTGAAGGGAGCAGTCCTCCTCCCATTTAGTCTTACAGAGGGGGATGTGTTGTGGTAATGTGGTTTCCCACATTTTGTAGCAGAGGGAGATGGCTTTTGGTTTGTATGGTGCGGCCCTGCATCTGTCCAAAATCCCGCCCACTAATGGTGATTGCTCCCGAGTGCTGTTGTGTAGGTTCACATGAGTCATTATGGTCCCTTTGAGTCTTAGGTAGGTAAATACTTCCCTCACCGGTAGGTGCCATTTGGCCTGTATATCCGCGAATGCTATTACACCCTTATTGTCTACTATGTGTTGGACGTTGGTGATTCCTGCCTTAGTCCACCTTGTTAGAGGGAGGTCGGGGGATGCGGTTTCTAAGGCAGTCAGTGGTGCCCGGGTATGAAAGGAAAGTTTGCATCCCATTGTGGCCATAAATGTGTCCCATATGTTAAGTGTCAGAGACGTTGAGTGAAATAGGTCTAGTTTAGGGGTCCGTAGGTGTTTAGGCGTCCATAGGACGTCAACCATGTTTAGTGCTTTTAGTTGGGCATTCTCCATGTCTACCCAGCTGATGTCCCCTTTAGGAGAGTGTAGCATTATGCCAGCTGTTAGCGCTGTCGCTTTATAATATTGGTTAATGTTTGGTAGTCCCACTCCGCCTTGTTTGACCTGGGTGTACAGAAGTCTGTGCGGGATCCTGGGCTTTTTATTGTCCCATATAAAAGTGTTGCATGTGCTTTGTAAGCTCTTAAGCAGAGGTTGTGATACTTTGAGAGGTAGCATACGGAAAACATAAAGAATTTTGGGTAGTATAGACATTTTGAAGGCGTTAATCCTTCCTAGCCAGGATAGGTGCACGTGTTTCCATTTTAGGGTGTCCGCCTTGCACATGTGTGGTAAGGGTAGGTAATTTAATTTTATGACTTTTGCTATGGATGTTGCGATTTTGACCCCTAGGTATGTGAGGGATGAGAGTCTCCAGTCAAATTGGTGTTGTCGTTGTAGTGTCTGTGTACGTTCCAGTGGTAGGTTAACCGTCAGTGCTTGAGTTTTATCTTGATTAAGTTTATAGTGGGAAACTAAGCCGAAGTCGGTAAGGGTGTTCATGAGGTGTGGCAAGGACTTCTCTGGGTCTGTCAATGACACCAAAACGTCATCGGCAACCAGTGCCAGTTTGTGTTCCTGGCCTGTCACTATTACTCCTCTTATGTCAGGACTCATACGAATCTTTAGCGCCAGAGGTTCCAGCGATAAAATGTAAAGGAGGGGGGACAGGGGGCAACCTTGGCGCGTCCCATTAGTGATAGAGAATTTGTCAGACGTGAAGCCTCCGTTGGAGACCTTCGCCGCGGGTGCGTTATACAGCGCCTCTATCCCCCTGATCATTTCGGGCGGAAATCCATACCTCCCCAGGACTACAGACATGTACTTCCAATTGAGGTGATCAAAGGCCTTCTCTGCGTCTAGCGTCAGGAGAAGGCCCCCTGTGTTGTTTTTTTCCATGTGTGTCAGTATGTTGAGGATTCGTCTGGTGTTGTCTGAGCCCTGCCGCCCCCTGACAAACCCTGACTGGTCGTTATGTACTAAGTTTCTGAGGAGTGGTGCTATTCTGTTACTAAGGATCTTGGCGTAGATTTTAGCATCCCCATTCAGTAAGGAGATGGGTCTGAAATTCTTACAGTGTGTCGGTGGTTTCCCTGGCTTGGGGAGGGTGGATATATGTGCTAGGAGTACTTCTGCCGGTAGGGCTCCTCTGTCATTGCTCTGTCTGTATAGTTTCAGCAAGTGCGGGGAAAGGGTATTCGCAAATAATTTGTAATAGGCATTGGTGAGACCGTCGGGTCCAGGTGATTTGTCAACTGGTAATTTTTTGATCACCAAAGTGATCTCCTCTAAGGAAATAGGCTGTCGTAGTGATTGTATTGCGGTCGGTGTCAGGGAGGGCAAGCAGAGGTCCTGTAGGAATCCGTCTATGTCCGCTACGGTCGGGACCTTAGTAGTACCCTCGTCACCTAGATTGTACAGCTGACGATAGTAATCTGCAAACATATTAACAATTTCTCGTGGGTCAATAGTTTTGTGACCTTTACCATCTGTGAGGTAGGCAATCCTGGAGGCGATCGTTTTTTGTTTCAATTGCGCTGCTAGTTTAGCACCGGCTCTGTTCCCTGCCGCGAAGAATTTGTGTTTTGATTTTCGTAGGAGGTAGGTGGTTTTAGTTAACTCTATATCTCTTAATTGTGTTTGTAAGCTCAACAGTTTCCGTTGTGTCTCAGGGGTGGGTGCATGTTTGTTGCTGTGTGTAACATGTTTGATCTCATTGATAAGGGCTAAGTATTGTGCTTTTTGTGTCTTGTAGGCATAGCTTGCGTGCTTTATGAAGCTGCCTCTAATGACCATCTTGTGTGCTAGCCAGACATAGTCCGGGTCAATGTTCTGCTTATCATTGTCCTCAAAATAGTTTTGTAGGTCCTGTGTAACTTCCCGGACTATGTGTGTGTTCGTTAACAAGGTGTTGTTTAATCTCCAAGTTCTCTGGCCAGTCTGAGGGAACCGGTCCTTGAGCGTTAACGTGATTGGTGCGTGGTCGGACCATGTGATGTCTCCAATGGTAGTGTCTAGTATCTTAAGGAGGGAAGTGGTTCTAACCAGGAACCTACCTATTCTGGAGTAACTATTGTGTACCGCCGTATGGCATGTGTAATCAGTTTCATTGGGGTGTGTAATTCTCCAAGGGTCTACGTAATCATGTGTTGCTAGGATATCGCGTATGTTATGCGATTGTGCGAGCCGTCTCTTAGAGGTGTTGGGTGTTATGGTATGTGAGGCAGAGGAATCTTTAATGCTATCCAGGAGAAAGTTGGTATCGCCTCCAAGTATTACCTCCCCAAAGCTGTACATATTCAACAAGGCAAATATTCGGTGCAAAAACATTTCTTGGTTATCATTAGGTCCATATATATTCATTAATGTGAAGGGGTTGTTGTTAAGGTGGCACTGAATGATGAGATATCTACCTTTCTTATCACTAATCTTGCGGACCAGCTCGAAAGTGACGTTCCTACTTATTAAAATAGAGACTCCTTGTTTTTTTGTGGAGCAGCAGGAGTGATGATCTATCGGAAACCAGGGGGAGTTAAATTTGGGCCGTGAGCCCCATTTAAAATGGGTTTCTTGAAAAAAGGCTACCTGTGCCTTACATTTTTTGGCTTCTAAAAGTGCCAGTCGTCGTTTATGGGGCGTGTTCAGCCCTTTGGCGTTGAGGGAGAGTACAGTGATTGACATCCTTACAGCTATAATTAGGTGGGCAGGGAGGTAAAGGCTATGCTGTGCTACTCAGCCCCTAGTGTCACCTTACTTTGTCGATTTCGTGGGTGGGGGTTGGGGGGGTGTGGTGGGGTTCAACATACAACAGTACAACTTGAACTATATACAAAACCCGTTAGCCGGGTGGCTTAGTGCAGGAATCTGCTGACGGGTAATGAAATGGCTTACTAAGTAAGCCGAGTGGGGCTCTGTGGGTGCTGACAGGTATTACCGGTTACGGTTTTCCTATGTTATATATATATATATATTTTTTTTTTTTTTTCTCTCGTTTGGGTTATATTGCCCTGAATTACCGGCAATTACCGGGCGTAACGCTATATGTGTGCGTCTCTCTGTTAGTACACCGCACTGGCAATATTTCTTAACAGTACAATTAGGTCTAGGAAAAGGGAATAACAGTGCCAATCAAGTAACGTAAACAGTAAAGCGGTTTTCCGCCTGGGTGGGCTCTCGGCTGTGAGACACCTTGCAAGTGAGCACAGCTGCGAGGGTGCACCAGGGGGGAACCAGTTTGTATAGTTCTTGTGTGGGATACATATCTGTGCTCCATCAGTGGTGTTCTACATCCTTGGGCCTCGTTTGATGGTGTGGCGTCGTCGGTGTATCCGCCGCGTGCCATGGGATAGGTCGGTAGTCCCGGGGTTGTTTTCTGGGTGGTGAAGGTGCTGGCGGACTGGCAATGTCAAGTCGAGCCATTGGGATGTTCCATTCTCTGAGTAGTTTTGCGCCGTCTCGTGGGGTAAAGATCACTAAGTCTACTCCATTTCGTTTCAGTAGGATTTTCGTGGGATAACCCCATTTGTACGGGATAGCTGCATTCCTGAGCGCTGCGGTTACAGGTGCAAACGCTCGTCTCTTGGTCATGGTTGCCGCTGACAGGTCAATGAACAGTTTGATATCAGCAAACGGCTTTGGCAATGATGGGTTGGTTCTGGATGCTTGCATTAGGCGGTCTTTGACCTCAAAGTAATGTATTCTGGTAATTACATCTCTCGGCGTGGTTGGAGGTAATTGCTTCGGCTTCGGTAATCTGTGAGTGCGATCTAGGCGCAGGTCTGAGGTCTCCAATGTCGGAATGAGCGTCTTAAACAGATCTTTAACGAATGTGGCCAGATCTTGAGGGCCCACTGTTTCAGGGACGCCTCGTAGCCGTATATTATTTCTTCTGTCCCTGTCCTCGTTATCTGCGATTTTGCTCTCTAGGAAGTGTACTTTTCGCTGCAGTGTCGTGTGCGCTTCTGCCAGCTCATTATGCGCTTCTCTCAGCCCCTCCGTTGTCTCCTCCAAGTGTGCTGTTCTGTCTCCCAGAGCCTGGATATCTGCCCTGACGTCCGCCGCCATCTTGGAAAAGTCCGACCTAAGGTTGGTCTGGAGCGATTGTAGCATGCTGCTCACCGAGGCATCAGTGGCTAAGTGGGTGTTGGGGATGCCAGGGGGGTCTAGGCTTTCTCCACTCTCGTGATCCGAGGCGGAATATTGCGCTCCGTCGGCGCCATCTTGGACGCCGTTGTTCCCCATCGTGAGGTGAGAGTGCAGCGTCTTCTGTTTTAGTTTTTTGGAGGATTTAGTGGTCATGTCCTCCCCCGTTCCCTCGCCGGCTTGCGGGAGATGTGGTAGGTGAATATCGTTGGTTTCCACGCTGTGTAAGCCCACGGAATGGCGGAGCTTCCAAATTATGCGACTGCTTCCATTCGGAGTTAAGCCATGCCCCAGGCCTACCATTTTTTAAAGTAGACACCCCAGGGTATTTCAAAAGGCCCATTTTGAATCTTAGGGTGGAATAATTTTTTCGCTAGTGAGTACCAAGTCTAGTAGTAGTAAGCATTTTCTCTGCCTTTTTGACACACACTGAGATTTTACTGCATAGTTTACAATCCTTAGGTGTGCTACGGCAGTATAACGCTTCATATGTCACTCAGCTATGTCGTCTGAGTACAGCAATACCCCTGTGTGTACCTTTCCCAGGTATATGTGGATGTTGGAGGGGCAAATTTGAGACTCGGCAATTTCAGGTCTGTTTCAAACTTTGAATTTTTACGCTGGGTCCATGTCCCATTTTGGGGCATTTGACAGGTTGAGAATTCAAACTTCCCCCACAAAGGCCTACCATTTTTTAAAGAAGACACCCCAGGGTATTTCAAAAGGCCCATTTTGAACCTTAGGGTGGGATCATTTTTTCGCTAGTGAGTACCAAGTCTAGTAGTAGTAAGCATTTTCTCTGCCTTTTTGACACATACTTTGAGATTTTACTGCATAGTTTACAATCCTTAGGTGTGCTACGGCAGTATAACGCTTCATATGTCACTCAGCTATGTCGTCTGAGTACAGCAATACCCCTGTGTGTACCTTTCTCAGGTATATGTGGATGTTGAAGGGGCAAATTTGAGACACGGCCATTTCAGGTTTGTTTCAAACTTTGAATTTGCATGCTGGGTCCATGTCCCATTTTGGGTCAAACTCTGAGGCACTGTCTGTCACCTCTGAATCCGCTGTCAGAATTCTCTAACTGTACTTCCAAAGCATTTTAAACTTTTTACACAAGAACTTTAACAAAACAATGTTATTTTATTTTTTTGTTGTTTTTTTTTATTTGTATTTCTACCCCTAGCATACGCACTAAACTCCCCAATTTCCCAGGAACTATCACCCACCCCAATTAACTAAATAAAAGGTAAAAAAAAAATTGTATTGAGAATTTATTGGCTCTGAGTATGAAATAATTTAAAACAGTTCCCAATACAAAGGCCAGGCTGAGAGGGACAATCAGGGCAGTAGAAACTGGTCTCCGTTCGAATGCCTCTCTGGTAACACAGCCTGCACCTTTTCTGGGGGGTCTTTTTTTGGGGGGTTGGTGGTATCCGAAAGCAGAAGTGACCTGTCTGAATATCTCTGCTGCTAGGCCCTGCTGATGGCTCCCCACTGTGGCACTCAGTGAGCAGCACAGAAATGAGCTGAAACTGAAATGTAAGAAAAGTACATTTCAGCTGAGGATTTGCCTTTTTGAAAAGGATGAATGCATTGTGAGTAGCCATTTGCATTAAATAAATGCCCACTTTCTTATACCAGGCACTGGTCTTTCTCATTATCAGATATGGCTGCAGCAGTTGATCAGACAGGTCAACTCCCCCCATGTGTTTATTGTATTGCTTAATGCAGACAGGCAGCCATCTTGTTTCCTGTCTGCCACGAACTGCGACCCTGCGTGTGTGTTCACTGTGCATGGTAGTCAGTATGAACACCTCCTTTTTGTCTCTGTATTTCAGAGCCAGCAGTTCGTCCTGGCATAGAGCAGCCGTTTCCCGCAGACCACAGTCTCAAAACAATATAGCATTTTTTGGAGGGGTATGCTGTTGTAGTAATTATCAAGGTAGAGGTGGTACCCCTTGTTCAGTAGCGGGTTCATTAGATCCCAAACTATTTTTCCGCTAGTCCCAACTACATCAGGGCAACCTGGGGGATCCCGGTGGCTATCTTTACCTTCATATATTCTGAAGGTATAAACATACCCACTGCTACTTTCACATAACTTGTATAGCTTGATGCCATACCGGGATCTTTTGGCTGGGATGTATTGCTTAAACCCCAGTCTACCCTTGTATTTCATTAGGGACTCGTCAATACATATATTCTTTTGGGGAGTATAAATTATGCCAAATTCTTTATTAAAATGGTTAATTAGGGGGCGGATTTTATAGAGTTTGTCATACTGCGGATGATCTTTGGGGTGGCACTTCGAATTATCATTGAAGTGCAGAAAACGCAGTACTGTTTCGTATCTGGGCCTACTCATGGTCTGAGAGAAAATGGGAGTATTGCATACTGGGTTTTTGGACCAGTACATTCGGATGCTGGGCTTTTTTATAATTCCCATTAGCATGGTTAGTGCCCAGAACTGTTTTAACTCTGGCACACTGGTGGGGTACCAGCTCCCTTTTGTGGCAAGGTGACTTGATGCATTTTGTGCCAGATACTGCGCTGCATAAATATTTGTTTGTGTAGCTATCTGCCCTAAAAAATCATCCCCAAGGAACAGCTCCATAAAATCCTGGGAGTTATAGCTGGTCACGTCTCCCTGAATACCAGGAGTCGCAGTGAACAGAGGGATGTCGGGGACAAAATTGTTAGGGGGCACCCAGATATCAGCGCCAGGAGCAGTGCCAGGGGTATCGTCACTTTCTTCATCTGTGTCTGGCACATAGTCACCCTCTGCACTCTCTGAGGCAGTGTCGGTTGCCTCTGAGTCGGCTGCTAATATATTATATGCCTCCTCGGCACTAAACTTTCTAAGCATGGTGAAAGCTTAAAATTAACTTTAACTAAATAACGTATTTTTTTGTTTTCTGTTTTAAAACTCTTAAAAACTTTCTAAAACTTCTAAAAACTTTTTTAAAAATGAACCCCTGTGGGTAAAAACAGGAATCAGATCACCGTGCTTACACCTAGCGAAGCAGAAATGCTTTGACTTAAAATAAACTACTTTTTTTTTCTCTTTTTTCCTTTTTTCACTTTTTTTTATACTTTTATAAACTTTTAATAACTTTTACAAACTTTTAATAACTTTCTAAAACTTTTCAGCTTCCTAGCTACACTAATGCTAGATTCCCCAATTCCCCCTAGCTTCAATCCACCCCAGCTAACTAATTAACTGAAAATAAAAGTAAAAAAAAAAAAATTAAATATATTTAACCCCTGAGGGTTAAAAAGAAAATAAAGTTAACCCCTGAGGGTTAAAAAAAAACCTCTGATCTCAGTAAAGTACTGTGATCAGTATTGTGATCACTGCTGCCAGTGATCAAAGGGTTAAACTTTTACAGTTAAAGGGGGTAAAACTTTTTTTTAAACTTTTAAACACTTTGTGTCTGTCAGGGACACAAAGTTTCAAATGATCCGTCTCTCTCCACTTCTAATCACACACAGAGGTGGAGGGAGGAGGATCAGAAGTCCCAGCTGCACTGTGATCGCTGTGACTGGCTGTCACAGCGATCACATGTGCTGGGACAGCACTATTGGCTGTTGCTGGGCTTCCTCAAACGCCGAGGCACCTAGCAACAGCGTTAACCCCACGATCGCGGCGATCTGGCGTTAACTTTAGTAATTGACGGAAATTTTCCGTCAAGCGTCCTTAAGGGTAGGTCTGCCTTGACGGAAAATTTCCGTCCAGCGTCGTTAAGGGGTTAAACCATACATTTATAAAAACATTAGCAGGTGTTCAAAAGGCCCTGTCTATGACATCACTTGCTGCTGCTGCCTGGCACAGGTCAGAGTATTTTGGCGGTTGCCATCTTCAAACGGTCGTAAAAACTGTGGGAGGAGTTAGGGTGGCAAATTTGGCTATAATAAGAATAATAATATATATGTGAGATAACAATAAGTGGTCTTGCTATGCAAGAACACTTAATAAAAACACATACACACAAACAAACACTTAAAAAAATAATAAATAATAGTAGTCAGGTACAAAAGCTGAAGATAACAAGGTTTTAAAGAATTAAAGTCAGTTATGGTGGTCCAAAACCGTCATATGGGCTAGCATGAAAAATGAGGTTCACCTACGGGAACAAATAGCCTAAGATTAATGATTCATTAAAGAGAGAAGTAGGAGGGATCAACAACACCATGTTACATCACCTTCCCCCTGGATAAGGGAGTATGTAGGGAAAACCACTCCCATAACTTTGGGCTACACATATACATATACACACATACACAGTATAAGAGGGATGCAATCCCCTGAACATGCATATATTGCAAGGGTGCTCCTGGGGTTAATTAATACAACATACAAAATCCAATGTACTCACTCACCAAACACCAGCTTCAAAGCTCACAGAATTTAACACCTGGCAAAAATAGTGGGGATTTAGTTGGAGTGTACCATTATACATTACAGGTTGTTGGAATAGAACTATATCTCATGTTTCTGTGCCCAAAAGGAGAATTCTCAAAATCCAATTTGAGAGATATGCAGATGATGCATAACAGTCATGTTTCTATTTGCACTTTGGGGAGTTTTATTGTGCTTAGTTTCATCCCAAACTTTGTCACCTAGCTATACGCTCTCAGAGAGACTTCAACTTCAAGATCAGAACTGGAGTCAATTCTGGTAGGTCAGTTACACCCCATATTTACACCGAAACACTTGCATTTATTAAACATTCCACTAGGTGTCATCCACATACAGAGAATGCTTTAACAGTTCCACTACCAAGGAAGATGTAGGCTGCAGAAGATTCTTTATTTGTAATACATATGTAGATAATGCATTAACGAATAATTAAATGAACAATCCAAGCACCATAACTACTACCGTGTGCTGTAGTGGATAAGATGGTAGTAGTGTTCTAGCATCCTCTCGTTGTAAGTAGTCAAACCATGTTTTTTACTTCTAATCTGGAATCTGCCAGGCGCCGCCCCCTGCTTCCACTTCTTCCGACAGACAGCTTGCTGTGCTCTTTCTTAGCTAAGAGGTAGAGGGGGCGAGGAGCAGCATCCTGCAGACCCAGGCTGTAGTCAAATCTTCTTACAATGGAGGGGGGTGAACCCTCAACATGCTGCAGTGATTATGGTGCTTTGATTGTATCTTTAAAATAATAATCTAAGTAAAACGAATAAAAAAAACTAAACTTACCGCTTCTTTTCTCTTTGTCTTCAGCTGTTTATTTGTTGCTTATTCAAAAAAGAGTTTACCTACAAAATTATAATTTTTTTCATTAATTAAAAAATATGCCCAATCTTGAACATTGTGAAGTTGTTGTTTATTTATTTATTTATTTATTTCACATAAACATTGGACATTGGACCTTGGAGTGTTATTTGAAGAAATAAAATGGTTTGTTTCATAATTTATCAGTGATAAATGGCTCCAAGAAACTCTTCCATAGCCACAGATTTTCTTCAAAAAAATATTCCAAGCAACATAACCAATACAGCATGCACATATTGTGTTACTTTAGATCATTTTGTCATCCTTATTTTGAGTAAAGCTTTAGCATTCAAATTTCCTAATTCGTGACTTAGCTTGCATGAATATCACCAAGCTTAGTGACCTGACAAGCAGTTTCCTTCTCTTTTTTTTTCAACTTTTGGAGAGTATCTCATAACTAATTCTGAAAGTTTTTAGTAATTTTATTGCCATTTTAAATAGCATTTGATGGTCAAAAATGAGTCTTAAAAGATCGCAATGAAATACATTTTCAACTACAACTCTTTAAAAACCACTTTCAAAAGAAATGTGTACGCCATCTGAAACAGTCCAAGTGAAAAACAAAAAATAATAAATAGAGCCAAAGATAGCTTCAAAAACTCATTGTTAGGCTGTAGGAATGAAAAACAGATAGAGAATTTTACAAGCTATTTAATGCCCAAGGAATGCATGAACTTGTATATTGAGAACTGAATAAGATTTCACTGGGGAGCAATAACTCAAAACATAACTCAGACTATTGGACAAATCTGTACCAGAGTCTTATAATTTGGTATCTGGCTGATGTGGTACATTTTTGCGGTAAAGTACTTAAATCTGGGTTTTTTAAGTATTAGACACTAAAACCTTATCCAGACCCTCTTGAAGAAACTAATAGATTTTAAGAATACAGACAGATTTCCATCTTTAGTGTTCATCAGACCACCAGAACTGAATTTTCCCCCACACTATAATACATTTGATTTGTAACCAACTGGAGTGTGAACTACCTTAGCAAAAGTGGGCTACAAAATTAGTAAGGGGAATGGAAGGATTTAGTTATGAACAAATGGTAGACAAACTGCATTTGTTTGTTTGTATTTTTTTTTTCTTTAGGAAAAAAAATGCAATTCAGAAGGGGAGATGATAACGCTATACAAATATCTACAGGATTACAACAGACAGATATTTGGTAGCCTGTTCATTTGCTTCAATTCTGCAAAAATTACAATTGCAGGGTTAAGGGGCCTGGGACACTGCACCCAGACCACTTTAATGAGCTGAAGTGGTCTGGGTGCCTATAGCGTCCCTTTAAATGAAGTGTTAAAAGGTTAAAGTTTATGAACTTGAGTCTTTTTCATCTTGGATTACTACATGACTATGTAACCATGTCCAAAAAAAACCATTATCATTTTTAAGCGGATCTATCACTTTTGGGGTTTTTGTGTAGTTTAAAAAAACCTCAGAAAGTGACATCTCCGGTGATGGTCTGGTGGCTGTGGGGTGCTGAGAAAGATCACTGCCATCTCTGCTCTGCTCATCCTTCGTGAGAGTACATCACTGACATCTATGGACTATCCTGTGAGGCAGCAGGATCATCCATGAATCAATGTTTAAATCTGACAGCCATCAATTGCGAAGGATATACATTTTTCCACACATGGCTTCTCCATTTTGGCTTTATTTTAGTTAAATAAATCATGACACAGTAATATGTCATGTGTTGTTGTTCGCCTCAGGTTGTATTTACCTAATTTTAAGACCTGCTAAAGACCAGATGATTGTTATTGTGTCTTGATATGTAATACTATAGAATTCAAAGAAGGTGTACTTTCTTTTTCCCATGACTGTAGATGTTTTGCATTTCTATAATCTAGGATGTTCATTAGGGCATATAGTCAGTATGCAACATATTATTGTGAAATTGACTCTATCTGCTTATATTGAAGGTTTATTTTAAATGTCAATAAGCAGAATTATTCATACCATAACTAGCGTGCCTACATGGCCTGCAGGGGGAACAAGGTAACAATGTTTGTACTTACAGGATTATTGACTAAAGTGAGAATTCAAAGTGAATTCAAAATTAATTTCAAATTTAGGCCAGAGTAGCCGAACGATAGCATAGCTGACAGAGTATTTTCCCAGTTTATCTATTTATAAATTTTAAACTCACTTTGAATTCTCACTTCAGTGAAACATCCTGTTAGTTTGGTAATGCTTTATACTTTGTGATGTATTGCTCCATTTGCATAATCCATAATAACAATAACATGTCTATATGTGCTTTATTACCATAGTTCTACCATAAATAGTTTGCCTATATATCATGCAGGGGGAGCAAGATAATAATGTTCACTTATTTTGGTAATAATCTGCAATGTATTGCTTTAATAGCAACATTGTATATATTGTACACCTCCCTGGGTGCTCATCAGTACTAGAGTGACAATGGCAATTATTTTGGTAACGGAGATATGTAGATAGCTTTGATAATTAGCCAAATATTGGGCTTCAGGGGATATACATTATTTAAATTTTTATTGTATATGTTTTGTGTTCAGGGATATTATTTGTGTGAGTCATTTTACAAGGTCTGCGGTCTCACTGATTTATTTACAAATATAGTAAAAACAGCTTTTATGATAATGTGTATAATTTTTTAAAATTCATATACTAAAATAATGTAATGTAATAGTGTTTACAATGAATGCCTCTTGAAATAGTGATTAGTAAACTAAACCCCTATTCCATTTGGAACACATAGTCACTTGATCGTTTCTATATGGGCTACATATGAAAAATGTTCCATCTATAATCTGATTCGGAACACGATTTTGTTATTTACATCTGAAATATGCATTTATTTGTAAAGAGTTACTTTAAAGGGACTCTCCAATGCCAGGAAAACGGAGGTCTCCTCTCCCTCCCACCTCCCAATCCCTGGTTGCTGAAGAGGTGAAAACCCCTGCAGTCACTTACCTGAGACCCCCGCCGATGTCCCTCGGCGGTGGTTTCGGGTCGCCGCCGCTCCTCCTACTCATTACGACGGCCGGTGGGCAAGACTGATCCCACCGGCCAGCCGCGGAGACCTAATGTGCATGCGCACCAATGCCGGGCATGTGCATTAGAACTCTCCATAGGAAAGCATTGAAAATATTTTTCAATGTTTTCATATAGGGAATTGAGCGACGCTGGAGGTCCTCACACAGCATGAGCATGATCTAGTTTTCTGTGCTATGGACCAGGAAGTGCCCTCTAGTGGCTTTCTAGTAGACAGCCACTAGAGGTGGAGTTAACCCTGCAAGGTAATTATTGTAGTTTATAAAAAAAAAAAACTGCAATAATTACACTTGTAGGGTTAAGGGTAGTGGGAGTTGGCACCCAGACCACTCCAATGGGCAGAAGTGGTCTGGGTGCCTGAAGTGTCCCTTTAATCTCATTGATAGTTACTGCACATATTGGGTTTTAATACTTGTTTCAGATTTACTTAATAGGCAAATACCTTATGTTGCTCTCAGGGCTGGATTTTCCATAAGTCAGAATAGGCACTGGCCTACAGGTGCATTTCATTTAGGGAGGTGCCTCTTTCTGTATTTATAATGTGCCTTTTTGGTAGGCAGGTGCGGAGGTTAGTCCTAGGAGCCTTCACCAGTGTATTCTGTAGTCTAGTCAGCCTCCTATGCTTGATATCAGAGCTGTAGGAACAGTTATCTAGGGTGTAACACTCAGTGGAAGGGATTGTCACACCAAGAATTCATCGTTGCACTATAGAATATTGCCATTTAATGTAATTTATGTAGTGGATATATGAATTGGCCACTTGGTAGAGGTTAGATGACAGAAGGGTTAAGTAACTTGTATAGCAATGTGAAAGGGGTCACATGGTTTACAATATGGATTGATCCTTTGATTAATCAAAGGCTCTGCAAGGTGTGAAATTCTACACTTCAAAAGCCTGTATGTCTAGTTCCAATGTAAACTAACTGACTTCAGCCATATGGCCTGTAATTCTTAATTGATGAGTTAATTTCTTTGATATGTTAATGATCATTAGCCTTCAAGAAAACACTTGTGTTCCAGTATAATATCCAAAAGAAACATTAAAACGTACCCACAGAATAATACTTAAGCCTCGTTTTTATATTTAGAATGGGACAAGCACAATCTTCTAATCAAGCCTAAACATGATTTGCGTAACTTAAGCCATTTGGGAAGGGATTGTGATGACTGCTATATTAGGTCACAGGTAGAATATGTGACATATCAATGGAATCGAAAAATAGTAACAAATTCATAGATGTAATTATTATTTCTGTGGCAAGTACATAAGAGGAGATAGAACCAAATGTTTCCAGTTTGATTGATGTTGATCTGGAACACAAGGGGTGGTCACTTATTGTCTCAGGTTTGGCAATCCACAGGGTTTATATATCTAATGATACTGAAATGTGTATTGTACTTGCTTGGGGCCAAAATCTAATTTGGAGTCAGTCACTATCTTCCTTGCCAGAGACCCCCTGGGCAGAAGTTTTACTTTTAAAAGCGGAGTAAGTGATTAGGGCTTCTGTTATTTTATCCCTTTTGTTTTTTATCTGTTGTTAGTGTAAATAATTTATCATCTATTTTTTGTATGCACTGTGACTATTTTTTGCTCATAATAAATATTCCTTTATTAAGTCCTGCCTTTGTCTAGTTAAGAATCACGTTAACTGAAGAGACTAATTAGTGTCGTGCAACTGTATAGATATTGTGCTAAGTTGTATTTGGTAGGTTTTTATTACCAAGGCACCCCATTTCTAAATTGTCTTGGTGATGGCAGCATTACAATAGTAATATTATAATTAAGTGTGGGTGGTGTTAACAGGGATTTTTATAATTATTTCGGTCTAGAGCAGACAAATAGTGAACTTAACCCTTTCACCACCACAACTACGTCACAAACACTCTTGGAGTAGTGTGCGTTCATGACAGGGATCATTTCCCATTGGCCCACTAGAAGCCTCTCACAGGAAATGCCTTGCAGTAGGAGCAGAGACACCATCACCATCATAGTCCCACATTTAAGCACTCATAGACAAAACCTGAAAAAAAACTTTACTTTAATCCTAGGTCTAGTTACTTCCACTTAAAACCCACATGTACCCCTATACCAAACTTAACCCAACTCTAACCATAAACTGAGTAATTCTAAACATCCTTTATACACTATATAACTCCTCTCAAGGCTTTGCCATTATCCCCTCATAAACCTAACACACACAGACATATAAACATGCACACACACACAATTGCCATTTAATGTAATTTGTGCCGTGCATATATGAACTGGCTGTCTGGTAGAGGTGGTATTGTCAGTTTCAAAAGGGGTTAATTTGATTGTATGGGAAGTCAGAGCTTACAACCTAAATTCCTCTTTGAAGCTGGGACCCCAACAGAGATACCCTGTAAGGTGTGAGAAGTCACACATAAGTGTCCTGGAAGTCTGGTTTCAGTATAAACTAACTCTCTCATTTGCCATATGTCTTTATTCCCTCTTAGATAAGGAGTCCTTTGATATGAATGGTCATTAGCTTTCAAGAAAAATCCTTGTGTTCCAATATCATATCCAAAAGAGACACCAATAACTATCCACAGATTATTAATCAAGCCTCATCTTTATTATATTTATAAGGGGATAAGCACAATCCTCCAATCAAGCCCAAACATGATTTGCGAACCAGGGGACCCCACAAAGTTGGTTTGGTAAACGAACGAGGGGGGTACGGACAGCCGAACGGAAAAAACACACGAACAGGGGCAAAGTATACAAAATTGGCAGTAGGTTCCGCCACAGAGGGCGAGACAAATGGTAGGACAGACTGCAAAAAGATACACTGGGAGACATGGTGAGACACAGATGGGGTTAAAAGCTGGAGAGAGACACAGTTCATGAGAGATAACAGGTGAAGAGAGACAGATCATAGGAGTTAACAGGAGGAGAGAGACACAAATGAGGAATTGGACAGTATGAGAGACACAGAAGGGGGTGGACAGAATGAGAGAAACAGATGGGGGCTTAGACACAGACAGGTGGAAACAAACAGATTGGAGTTTGGACAGTATGAGAGAAACAGGTGAAGATTATTCATGCCTGCAATGTACAATTAATGATTTCATTAGTCACTTTACCTGATATTTTTTTGGAGGGGAGCAGGGGACACCTTAGTATTCTGTGCCTACAGACACCTGACATGTAAACTCTTGGTTCCTTTAATATAATTTGGCATGCCATGTCTTTAATCACCTCTATTTGAATAACTGAGTTAGTTGTAACTCCTGAACATATTACAAAAGACTCAAAGGTTTTTTGAGCAATATGTTATGAGTGATATTGCAAAGATATGTTTTACTTTTTCCTTAGTATTTTGTACTGACGTGCATTTGACTGACGTAGATTATGTGTGACTACATGGGGTTTGTGCATTCCAATTTTCTGTGTGTTGCCTTTAAATTCTGCCACCAGCCAGCACAGCTATGTTAGTCTAATTACCTCTTATTTGCCTTGTTTAATTATCTCCCTGGTCTTACTCTCCCACTGGAGCCTTTGGTGTGGGTGTTACTGTTGACAAAGTGTCTGGTGTAGACCTAAAATGTGTTCAGTTCCAGGCGTGTGGTATGTTTTTCTCCTTCCCCCCTTCTTTATGCACATTTTGCCTAATTTCACAATACACTTACCAATTTGTTATATGCTTTTTTAACTGATGTAACATGGAACAAAGAGAAGATTTCATTTGCAATACATATGAACACCGAAAGTTTACAGGGCGCTGCCTCCATCCACTTCACCAGCTATCACTCACTCTCTCGATCTATGGGACAGACAAGCTTAAATTGAGCTTATTTCTGTCTCCACTGACACCAATACTTTGAAACAGACTGTTCGCACCTGGACTAACAGCTAACAATTTCCCAAACTACGAAGAGCAGAACATCTCCAGACTCATGCACCTTTTCCGCAACTCCAAACCGATTACATACACTGACCCCCAAGATATGGAAGGACTGCGTACCGTGGATTTCTTCCGCTTCCTTGAGCTTGGCTAACTTAACTGCGGTAAAACAGGCAGGTACATCACCTCCACGATCCTATTTCCCCGACTTCACATTCGTCACAACTGCATCTAACATATATAAAACTGTCTGGGAACTTGACTTGGGTCCTCCTGATGAATTGCCTTACCTCCATTGCTGGTGGTCCTGCCCGAAACTGGAAAGTTATTGGCATAAGATCCAATTGCTCATTGAAACCATACTTGGAAAGCCATTCCCCTTAGATTCATGGGTAATGCTCTTATCTATACAACTGATTCTGCACAAAAACAAACTTTTTGAATAGCACGAATAGCTCTGGCCACATGCAGGGCACTAGGGGAGCAGACCACCAAATTCCCACCCATACCACTAAAGTGCGAAATCACAGAGACTCTAGAGCAGTGATGGCGAACCTTTTTGAGCCCGAGTGCCCAAACCGCAATACATGCCAACTTTTTTTCCCCTTAAAGTGCCAACACAGCAATTAAACCTCAATACTGAGGTTTAAGTTTAGAAAAACAACTTGTACTGTTGTCCAAACTAATTAACAACTTTTGTTTTAAAAGAACACAACAACAGAGAGTTCAATGATACAAATTTTAAATAATGATATAAATATATAAAATTAAGCTTGTATTTATTAGTATCTCCAACAAATGCAATACATACACACAGTCTGCTGAATACACACACATACAAGACTGCTGAATACAGAGACTGATGAATACACACACACAGTCTGCTGAATACACATACAGACTGCTGAGTACACACACACAGACTGCTGAATACATACACACACAGTCCCCTGAATACACACACTGCTGAGTATACACACACACACACACACACAGACTGCTGAATATTCGCACACACACAGACTGCTGAATACACACACACATACTGCATTGAGGGGTGTAGTGTATGTGTTTGTGTGAGGGGTACTGTGTGTGTTGTGTGTGTGTGAGGCTGCTGTGCTGTGGGGGGTAGGGGTGCTGTGTGTGTTGTGGGGGTGCTGGGTGGAGGGGTAGGGCTGCTGTGTGTCCTGTGTGTGGGGGGTAGGGGTGGGGAGAGATGCTGGGTGGATGGGAGGGATGCTGGGTGTGGGGGTAGGGATACTCTGTGTGTGGGGGGGGGTAGGGGTGCTGTGTGTGTGGGGCTGGGGTAAAGGTATTAAAAAAAAAAAAAAAAAAGTATGCTAAATCAGTATCCCCACCCTCCCTCCTTCTTACCTTTACTGAAGGAGGGGGGGAACACAGCCATCCCTGGTGGTCCGGTGGTGGCAAGTACTGCTTCCATGTCGGGAGGCAGGGGGAGGGATCTGTGAAGCAGCTCCCCTGTCCTCCCACGCGATGCTGTGCGGAGCATTGCCATGGTAACGCGCGGCAACGCTCCACACAGCTTGCTCGCGGGAGGACAGGGGAGCTGCTTCACAGATCCCTCCTCCTGCCTCCCGACACGGAAGCAGTACTTGCCACCACCGGACCACCAGGGATGGCTGTGTTCCCCCCCTCCTTCATTAAAGGTAAGAAGGAGGGAGGGTGGGGATACTGATTTAGCATACTTTTAGCCTACTCTGCATTGAAGGCGAAAATATGGCCGCATGCCCACAGAAAGGGCCCGGCGTGCCACCTGTGGCACGCGTGCCATAGGTTCGCCATCACTGCTCTAGAGTGTGTTCCACAAAATCTGGAACCCCTGGATTGACACAGTGGCATGTATTTTAGCCTGATTATAAAGCATTATAAAATACCTGTTCCATCTCTGCTACTGGCTCTTAGTAATTTTAACAACAATGTGCACAAAAAAAGTGAAAAGGGACCTAAACTCCAAAATTACCAATATATATATAGTGAAGTACACTTGAAAGAATGTGAATAAAAATACAATTTACTAGAAGTTAAAATAAACCTATAAAGTAAAAAAAAAAAAAAAAGTATACATAGTGTAATATAGTAAAAACAAAAAATTTATATATGGGGAGGGGGTAGGTAGGCAACTCACAAACTGAAGATAGGCATCAGGCTCATCACTCCTAATGGGTAGAATGTAGAACAAATTGTCACTTGGAGAGAAATCTTCAGTATATGGAGCCAAAATAGTGCAATAAAGTTTAAAAAACATGTATTACAATCCTAATACATAATCTTCAGAGATCTACTAGAGATAAAAATAAATAAAAGATACACTCAGCAGAATGAAATAAATAGATAGTTATTAAACGTGCTGACATCACAGACTTGGTTACAGGCTGAAAAGGAGGTACAGGATGCATCAAATGTGGCACATGATGCACAAAAGGGCTTCCACTCCACCTTACAAGCTCACTGATGATCTGGACAATAGAAGCAGACACTCTAACATAAGGGTATGCTGGTCCAGCAGGCAGAAACCCAGTTAACATCCTAGATCACCTACAGGAGATATTAAACTTAATAGAAACATAGAAACATAGAATGTGACGGCAGATAAGAACCATTCGGCCCATCTAGTCTGCCCAATCCTAGGTCATGGCTCTCCACAACATATATAGGCTGATGTGGGAACACTGTGCTCTCAGACAACAGCCTTCCCAGGGCTTCCCTCCTAGATACATTATATGTTGGTTTTTTTTTGTTTCTAAAGAAGAGAATTCTAGGTATAGTCAACAGATAACCACATTTTTCATTATCCTATGCCCTACAAGCCAGGAAGGGCCTGGAGCCCGTCACAAATGCACTACCATTTTGATGGGGATTTCCCTCTCCAATTAGCTGGAAGTAAAAGCAACCACCCGTGGGTAATTAAAACATCGGTGGATTTTCCACAATTCAGTGATGGACTGGAAAGCAAGACTGGATTTCTCCAATGATCCCAGATCATTCAAATGCCACAATCTTTGCCTCAGTGCACATGCTCACTAAAGGAATGCACAATCACCACCCATACTCATAGTTTTGATGTGAGCATTCTACATGGGTCCACTCTTTCCTTCAGCCTCTTCCCCCATTTCAGAGTCTTTCCTTGCGCCTCCATTTTGTTGCCTCCTACCTCTCTTCCTCCCTCTATCTTTTCTGTTCCCATTTTCTAATCACATTGGCACAGTCAATGCAAGGACACTGTTCTCTCACACCAGTTCATATGTTTGAGTAACACAAACTTCCTTTATGTGTATGAGCAATAATAGTTGCAGCTGAGGTTTCCTGTTATAGTATATTGAGGAGCACTGGTCCTGATGTTTATCTGCTACAGTTGAAATGTGTGTGTGGTATTTACCACTCAGTTTGTTTTGTTTATGCACCTCACATCACACTCTAGCCCAATAGACATTTTTATAGCCCTGATTGCGAAACTATTCATTTGTGGGCACTCTCCATGTAAGGAAATTGTTTGCTCCCAATTTTTCATGTGTTTGCACAACACAAACTCTATGTTAATATAAATATATAAGCACAGTGGCGTACACACAATCCATGGGGCCCCGGTGCGAAAATTGATCTACCCCAGCAAACAGTGATAATACCCCTACCCCAGCACACTATGTGTATTAACATGGTAGGAATATTAAAAACTGTGTGTGCTGGGGTAGGGTTATTAAGGACTAGGGGTAGGGGTATTAAGGACTATAAGTGCCCCAAGTCTTTCACTTACCTTTTGTGAGATGGACTTTCCAAGGGTTCTTCAATAGCTTGATTAGAGCAGCGACCGGTCCAAGATGGCGCCCGCATTTCTCGACGCACAGCGCGCAATGCGGCGTCTAGGTATTCTATGTCTATGTTCCTTCCTGGCTGCCTTACCACCCCCACGTTCCCACCCCCACCCCCAAAGTCCCACTCCCTGCACCACATGCCCCAGTCAGACAGCATACCGGCCCCAGCTTACCTGCTGCATCAGTCACTGAGTATGAGACTCAGAGCAGCCAGCCATCTGCCGAGGCCACCCACAGCACCAGGAAGAATGTTATTATCGGATAGTAACAGCAGGGGTCCACAGTGTGGCGGGGCCCCCTGGAGTGCCAGGCCCGGTCGCAATTGCGACCCCTGTAGGTATGCCACTCTATAAGCAATATATTACTAGCAGTGAATGTTTATCAAATCCTTTACCAGGTTTTTCAACCAATTTAAGGGCAGAACATTTAGTCTATTCTCTATTACTGTCACTACACGGCAGAACTTGACAAATTTGTTTGGAATCTAAGACCAGCTTTTTTTTTTTTTTTTTTTTTTTAATACTCAAAGTTTTTACATTTTGAACAAGAAAAATGCAATTCTTAAAAGGACACTATAGTCACCAGAAACACTACAGAATAATGTAGTGGTTCTGGGGTCTTGTTCTGAGGTCTATAGCCTGTCCCATAGCCCTTTCAATGTAAGCACTACCTTTCAGGAAAAAAAGGCAGTTTTAACATTGCTGCCTAGTAACAACTCTAGGGACAGTCACTCAGACGGCTACTAGAGAGTCCTGGGTCAGTGCTGCAGTGTCTGGTTACAAATACATGTTTGTTAGTCCACCCACTGTACAGTGCTGTGGAATTTGTTGGCGCTATATAAATAAAAAAAATAATAGAGAACATGCACAATATCCTCCCAATGCTCTCCTATAGGAAAGCATTTGATTAGCTAAGTTCATACAGATTAATGACCTCAGCCATGGAGTTACATTCACCATTTCAGTCCCATTCCCAAAACTTTTCTTAATATGTCCAGGTAGTTGGACTGAAACATTGGTTATATGCAAATACATATCTCCTTAAAATAAATCCGCTCTTTTGTTTACTATGAAGCCCTACAAGCGTTAGGATGTCCAGTGTCAGTTAGGCAACTTTTTTTATATTGTACTTTTCTAAATAAACCTACGTTTCTATGAAAACTTAAGTCTTAGTTTTTTTGGAACCCACATAAAGTTAAAACTTGTTTATTTTCCCTGTGTTCCCTGCAAGTCATGAAAGATGGGCCTTTGCACACACTAGTCCAAGTTACAGACTTACAGGGAAAAAAAAAAAGAGCCTTGACAGGCCATGGCCTCAACTAATCGATGGGATGTTGGCAACACCACTCCCTTCCTCGCAACTACCGTCCCTTCTAGTGCCGATAATGGCCCCAATTATTGAAAGTGTGGACATGCCCACAGTTTTTTGCACACTTAACCATGACTAATGTTTTCCTGCTTTTATATATTTTCTGGAGATTTGATAAATATCCGAATTAATTTAATAGATGCACCGAATACGGACACTGAGTCAAGTGTATATACACACACTTTATTTTTCATTAGTATGTTGAAAAAGCACCATGTACCGTATATACTCGAGTATAAGCCGAGTTTTTCGGCACATTTTTTGTGCTGAAAAACCCCAACTCGGCTTATACTCGAGTCAGTCTGTATTATGGCAATTTATATTGCCATAATACAGACTGGGGGCTGGCAGAGCTGTTACTTACCTCTCCTGCAGCTCCTGTCCGCTCTCTCCTCCTCCGCGCCGGTCCGTGCAGCTCTTCTCTCAGCTCACACTGTAAGTCTCGCGAGAGCCGCACTATGACCCCGCGGCTCTCGCGAGACTTACACTGGGAGCTGACCGATGTGCTGACCGGACCGGCGCGGAGGAGGAGAGAGCTGGCAGGAGCTGCAGGAGAGGTAAGTAACAGCTCTGCCAGCCACCCTCCTCCCCCCACTGAACTGCCAATGCCACTGGACCACGAGGGAAGGAGAGCCCCCCTCCCTGCCATGTATCAAGCAGGGAGGGGGGACAAAAATAAATAAATATAATAATAAAATATTAAAAATAATAATAAAATAAAAAATAATAATAAAACAAAAAAATTATTAAAATAATTTAAAAAAAATAATAAAAATGCCCACCCCCCACCAAGGCACAGCAACACACACACACAGCATTCATTATATACACACACTGTAAATAAATATTCAATTAATATAATTTTTTTAGGATCTAATTTTATTTAGAAATTTACCAGTAGCTGCATTTCCCACCCTAGTCTTATACTCGAGTCAATAAGTTTTCCCAGTTTTTTGGGGTAAAATTAGGGGCCTCGGCTTATATTCGGGTCGGCTTATACTCGAGTATATACGGTACCTTAAATACGTCACTCAACCTGGGGTAGCCTGGTTTCCGGCCCTCTTCTAATATTTAGACACTAACCTCTGGTTAAGGCATATATAGTTGCCTCCAGTACTAATAGACTAATGACATTGATTCACCTCAGCATCTGAACTCCCCAAGCAACACTTATCTTAAGTTATTTTAAACGAAGACAACCCTGCCAAGGTTGGTCTAGGTTCTGCTCCAGAAAGCTATAGGCTGATAGAAACCTAGAATGTGATGGCAGGTGGGAACTAATTGGGCCCATCTAGTCTGCCCAATTTTCTAAAATACTTTCATTAGTCCCTGGCCTTATCTTATAGCTGGCCTTATGCTTAAACTCTTTCACTGTGTTAACCTCTACCACTTCAGCTGGAAGGCTATTCCATGCCTCCACTACCCTCTCAGTAAAGTAATACTTCTTGATATTTTTAAACCTTTGTCCCTCTAATTTAAGACTATGTCCTCTTGTTGTGGTAGTTTTTCTTCTTTTAAATATAGTCTCCTCCTTTACTGTGTTGATTCCCTTTATATATTTAAATGTTTCTATCATATCCCCCCTGTCTCGTCTTTCCTCCAAGCTATACATGTTAAGATCCTTTAACCTTTCCTGGTAAGTTTTATCCCGCAATCCATGAACCAGTTTAGTAGCCCTTCTCTGAACCCTCTCTAAGGTATCAATATCCTTCTGAAGATACGGTCTCCAATACTGTGTACAATACTCCAAGTGAGGTCTCACCAGTGTTCTGTACAATGGCATGAGCACTTCCCTCTTTCTACTGCTAATACCTCTCCCTATACAACCAAGCATTCTGCTAGCATTTCCTGCTGCTCTATTACATTGTCTGCCTACCTTTAAGTCATCAGAAATAATCACCCCTAAATCCCTTTCCTCATATGTTGAGGTTAGAACTCTATCAAATATTCTGTACTCTGCCCTTGGGTTTTTACGTCCAAGATGCATTATCTTGCACTTATCCACATTAAATGTCAGTTGCCACAATTCTGACCATTTTTCTAGTTTACCTAAATCATTTGTCATTTGGCTTATCCCTCCTGGAACATCAACCCTGTTACATATCTTAGTATCATCAGCAAAAAGACATACCTTACCATCAAGACCTTCTGCAATATCACTAATAAAAATATTAAAGAGAATGGGTCCAAGTACAGATCCCTGAGGTACCCCACTGGTGACAAGTCCAAGCTTCGAATATATTCCATTAACTACAACCCTCTGTTGCCTGTCACTCAGCCACTGCCTTACCCATTCAACAATATTGGAATCCAAACTTAAAGATTGCAGTTTATTGATAAGCCTTCTATGTGCAACAGTGTCAAAAGCCTTACTGAAATCTAGGTAAGCAATGTCTACTGCACCACCCTGATCTATAATTTTAGTTACCCAATCAAAAAAATCAATAAGATTAGTTTGGCATGATCTCCCTGAAGTAAACCCATGTTGTCTCTGATCTTGAAATCCATGTGTTTTTAGATGTTCAACAATCCTATCCTTTAACATGGTTTCCATCACTTTCCCCACTACTGAAGTAAGGCTTACTGGCCTATAGTTGCCCGACTCCTCCCTATTACCTTTCTTGTAAATGGGCACAACATTCGCTAACTTCCAATCTTCTGGGACTACTCCTGTTAACAATGATTGGTTAAATAAATCTGTTAATGGTTTTGCTAGTACACCACTAAGCTCTTTTAATAGCTTTGGGTGTATTCCATCAGGTCCCATTGACTTATTTGTCTTTACTTTTGACAGTTGAAATAGAACCTCTTCCTCTGTAAACTCACGTGTAATAAATGACTCATTTATCCTTTTTCTCAACTGAGGTCCCTTTCCTTCATTTTCTTCTGTAAATACAGAACAAAAATATTCATTGAGGCAGTCAGCCTGACCTTTATCCTCTTCTACATACCTTCCTTCTTTTGTTTTTAATCTAACTAATCCTTGTTTTACTTTTCTTTTCTCATTTATGTATCTAAAAAATGTTTTATCCCCCTTTTTTACTGACTGTGCTATTTTCTCTTCTGTGTGTGATTTGGAAGCTCTTATAACTTGCTTAGCCTCTTTCTGCCTAATCTTATAGATCATTTTGTCTTCCTCACTCTGGTTTTTTTTATAATTCCTAAATGCTAACTTTTTGTTTTTAACTATTTTGGCCACATCTGCGGAGTACCACAGTGGTTTCTTGAATTTTTTGCTTTTACTGACAAGCCTAATGCAATTTTCTGTTGCCTTCAATAGTGCAACTTTTAAATAATCCCATTTTCTTGGACTCCATTTAAATTGCTCCAGTCTGATAATGACTCCTCTACCCATATTCTAATTTTAGAAAAGTCTGTTTTTCTAAAGTCTAAAACTTTTGTTTTTGTGTGGTGTGACTCAGTCACTGTTCTTATATTAAACCACACTGACTGATGATCACTGGATCCTAAACTTTCACCTACAGTAATATCTGATACCAAATCTCCATTTGTTAACACTAAATCTAGTATGGCCTCTTTACGAGTTGGCTCCTCAACAACTTGTTTTAGAGACAATCCCAGTAGGGAGTTTAGAATATGTGTGCTCCTGGCACAAGTAGCTAATTTTGTTTTCCAATTTACATCAGGAAGATTAAAGTCACCCATGATGATAACTTCCCCCTTCATTGTCATTTTAGCTATTTCCTCAACTAGTAGATTATCTAACTCTTCAATTTGTCCTGGGGGCCTATAAATCACACCTACACGAGTTACTGTGTGATTACCAAATTCTAACGTAGCCCAAACGGACTCTATGTTTCCCTCCTTAGGACAATAGCCTGTGATGTCTACTTTATATAAATATATACTTTTGTGTGGCAATTTTGTTTTCTTTTATGGCTATTAAGCTTACAAGACAAACATACCAAATTCTAAAATCGCTCCACATTAAAAGTTTATTTTACTCCTTGTGCTTTGTGACCTGTAACAACCAAAAAAAAAAAAAAAACCTTAAAATCCCAGACACATTATATATTCTGTAAATCAGAACTAAATGTATTTATTTTTACTTTCTTTAACCTGCACTAATTAGGCACACATTATTATTGCAAAAACTGTACAAAAAACACAAAATGTTTCTTTTTTTTTTTTAAATAATAAATAATGTATATATATATATATATATATATATATATATATATATATTTTACATCAAATTAAAGCCCTGTCTGTCCTTTAAAAAACAGTAAATATGTGTCGGTGCAATAAACGAGAGAGATGCAAATTGCAGTTGAACGCATACAGCAAGAAAATGCAAAAATTGCTTGTGTCATTAAGCGTAAGACAAGCTTCTGAAGCGGTGTCCTTGAGGGGTTAAACATTAATCTCTACATAGCACAATGCATCCGCTCACGCCCCATCTTAGGGTCATGCCTTGCAACCTTTCGCCCTTCTCATGAGCGCTTGTTCCTTCCAGTTCCCCCTTTCCTTGGGGCATTACTAATATCATATGTCATATCAGGCGTGACAATCGCGAAACAACGTTAAGGTCAGGTATTATTTACAAAGTATTAAGCCCCACAGTATATCACCAGGTTCAATACTGTTCATCAGACTCGAGTTGTGGTGTGGAAACGACAGCTAGGACGTGTCTCACAATCTTATCCGTCCCAGTTATCCTAACAGTGGGCTCTCGGGAGCCTGCCCCCACAAATGCATTGTTGTGTCTATACAGAGTTTGCGGGAAGCTGCTCTATTAGCCAGTTACGTCACGTTTGCTCACGGAGGTTAGCTGCCACCAGAATGTGGGTGCGTAAGTAGTAGGTACAAGAATCAGTCTATCAGTGTGTATAGGTATGTATGAAGGTAAAGAATGTGAGTTAGAAGAAGGGAAGGAAAGGGTTGTGCATTCTCCTGCCAAAGAGAAGTTGGTGTGATGTGGTAGAAGAAGGTGTACAGGGCTGGGGCACGAGGGGCAGGGTATAAGAGGTATGGACTTGCCCCGCGGGCCTTTCCTCAGATGTTGAGGTTAAGACTCTCAAGTGTTCTATACTCTGTCCATGGGTTTTTATGTCCAATATGCATTATCTTATTATATGCACTTATCCACATTGAATGCCAGTTGCCACAGCTCTGACAATTTTTCTAGTTTACCCAAACCATTTGGCTTATTCCTGATCTGGGAAGGATTCTGTTGCTGACATGTTCACAGCCATCCCTCTGTCTCTATTGAGCGTAGACTGGTTTGTTTGTTGCTTCTTACTTGTTAAATGTTGTGTTCTGTTTATGAATACCTGATTCCTACTACCTGTGCGGTTCATGGTTATCAAATGACCTTTTTGGTAAAATGCTCTTCTCCTGTTAATATTCCAACTCCGCTCTCTGTGCCCGATAAGTCTAAGCCTATCTATATATAGCTGTGCTGGCACACTTACCTGTCTAATGCAATATTGTTTACCTCAGTCTCAGACAGCAACTAAATGTCAGCCAAAGTTTATTTTAACCTAGTCCCTGCCTCTGAGACCACACATTTGACTTTTTAAAAAAATTTTAAACCGAGACGTTGTTTACCTGTATACACCTATTTTAGTTTCTGTTCTTGTGATGTAATAGTCAGCTGTATGGTTCTTCTCTGTAGTATGTCTATCATTTATGTCTCACTTAAAAAAAAAACTAAAAAAAAACCCAGAAACATGGGGATAAGTAAATGTAAAACATAAACCCTGAGAAAAGCAGATCCCATTTTAAGATGAATACATACAGCTCACTTACTGACTGCACAACATGAAATTAACTGCTGTAAGCCAAGTACCTTGCTTTAGAAGGAGAGATCACCTGGACAGACAAATGGTAAACATCACTTCATGGCTGCTGCGCTATGTCTTTTTTGTACCACACGGCCTGCTCCACATGCAGTGTATTTCTGTCCTATCCCCCACGCTGCCACCTGTAACTTCTTATTGAACAACCAAAACAACACACTATAGAAAAGTAGATGACGTCTGCTTATAGATGAGGAACAATGATTTTGATTTATTTTTCTTCTTAAAAAGATTTTTGCTATGACACTTAATGCCTAGGTGCCTGGAGTGTGACCTTAAGGTGTTTGTCGCGTTAACGCACAAATATTACCTGGTATATAAAATTTACACACAAACAAAAAACAAGTTTAAAGAAAGAAAACAACATTCATTTAGTATTTTCTTACATTGTACATTTATATAAAAAAAAAAAAAAAAAAAAGAAAGAAATTTAATCTGACGCAAACCAGATTTTTTTTCCTCCTCTTAGTTTCTTATAACATTTCAGAAAACAGACAAGCACATTACATGCACAAAAATGTTAGTATGGCATTAAAAACATTGCTCATAAACAATAGCAATGACTTTTAAGAAATTATAAATAGTTATAGAATGGGATTAATATACAGATACTGTGTAGTTAAGATATGATGACGTACAGGGTTATTTACTAAACTAGGAATAATGAAGAATTGACAACGGTTAAATGTGGGACACAACCAACAAATTGGAAAAAAAAATCTTTTTTTAATTTGCCTATTTTTTTCCAGATGTTACATTATCCTAAAATTTGACAATTCTCCACAATTCCCAGTTTTAGCGAATAAGCTTTGTTTGTTACAGTAAAAGGGTTTGATAAAGTTGTTGTTGCATATGACGTTCTATTTCTAAAAAAAGAAACATTTTTTTTCATTACTGAATGCTTTCTTTCTGAAAGAAGAAAAGTTTTTTTTAAATGATCACAATTTCATTCACGTTTTTCAATTTATTAAAGAAACACTCCACTCAACTGAAGCACGTCAACTTGTTGAAGTGCTGTAGGAGTTACCAAGTGTCACTTCATGTTTGCTATTTACAAAGTGCTGATTTCAAGAGAAATCTGCACTTTTATAAGTTTTTTTAGATTGCACCCTTTCAGGTTCCAGCTGTGAGACAACCGGGAGGGTGCTCATCCTCACTCCCCTTGAGCACCTGCTCATAGCACCCAAACTCTCAATGCACACGTGTGAGGCACTGGATTGGACAACAGTTCTCAATTAAAAGTAACTTTTTTTTTTTTTTTAAAGAGGGTGGCACCATGAAATTTAGATAATGTTAAATACCGTTCTTTAATTTAAAATGCTGGACTGTTTTAAATCATCCCTTGAAAAACTCTTGGCACCTATTAATTTTTTCTCAGCACCAAGATTACGCATTAAAGAGCTGTCTTGGCTCTGCTCCCCTTTGCATTTGACCCACAAAGTCAGGTCTATACATAACAAATGGATTGTGGGCCACATTATGCAACAAACCCAGCGTGCTGACAATTCAAAGAATCAGCTCCAAAAACCCAGCCCATGTTGATACTTGAATATTGGGAGTTAAGAGAAAACCCATAAGCACTTGGGCCAGTTCTAAAATATATGTGGCTTGCACCTACATTTAAATTAAAATTGTCAAGCCTAGCATTATACAGCTTTAAAAGATTGTGGAGATCATAATTGTCCTTTATAAGAGCAGATACCAGGAAATTGGTTTAAGCACACCAATATTGATAAACAAAAAAAAAAAAAAAAAGTAATATGTTTTAATATTTACCGTTTGCAGTGCACTGCAGTTAACTGGACAACTATCTGATGCCAATAATTAACCGCAGTGATATAAAACATGATTGTATAAATGTTGAATGTAAATTTGTTTAAATTGGGGAAAGGCTCCATTTTACGTCTCTTTATTTTCTTTGGGTGGACGAGTTAAAACACGTATATAAAAAGACAAAAAAATAAAATAAAACTAAAACCAAGCAGGTCACATCGGAGAAGATGCACATTCAGACGTCAGCTCCATATCGAATGTTAACGTTTCTGTGAATTGAAAGAACAGTAATTAGCTTAAGTATGACACACATCATGTACATGTATGTATTAAAGATGTGGAATATGCTCTTACAATGTGACAACATCTTAGTATTCCTAGACCCAGCTTACACTTCACATGCATCACCATACAATCTCAATTAATAATGCGAAAACCAAGGGCCAACTATGTCCCTCATAAATTCCCATCTCCCATTGCTTTCAGGTGCTTTACCATAATGCGTCTTACAGTGGAGCCTTCCATTGTGGCTTTCTCAACTTCATATATTCTTAAAAACATCTCCACCTCTTGCTAAATGTGCTCTTTCTTATCTAAACAGGCACATACTGGTACATAACTTCTCTCTCAATACACTATTTTGACAGAGTAAATTATGCACCTACCAAACTGGTTTGCAGCTCCTGCTTCAGCCCCTTCACCTGGAAATTGCATCAATGAGTCCAAGGTCCGAGGAGACATTGGTAGATCTAATGTACTGCTGCATGTTGTCCTGTTAATACAAATTAAACAGTCACGACTCTCTGTTGTTTCTCCAAAGTCCATGGCCACTTCTGCTGTTTGTAATGGTCATGAAGAAATTAATCTGTATGCGCAGTGTTTCAGCTTGAAACAATGCAAATAAAAAATATTTGCACTTTTTTTTTGTTGGGGGCTAGTTACACCCCCAGCAAATGTGTCTTTGGCAGCCCTGAACTGCAGTCCAGGTTGCCTAGTTTTAATCTGTGCAAAATTTATATATGTCATCAGCGAGTACTGTGCAATGGCGACAGACATAGTGAGCTTTTTACACCATGCAGGCAGCGAAGGGAGCACGCTTGCAAGGGGAAGGTTAGATTTTACAAGGTGAACTGGACAATCAAATGCTTCTCCATAATAATCATTTGATTGGACCATGAAGGGTAAATGGGCAATGCTTTGGGACGATGGACGGGGCATGAAAATGCTCAAGCTTCACCCAGTTCTGGATTTAAGGTAGGTTTTTATGTTATTAACATGTTTGGGCTTCATGGAAATAAATAAAAAATTTAAAAAGAGAGTGGGGCAGGGGGAGGGGGAGAGGTAACTTACATAGAAGTCAGTATTAAAAAAATAAATAAAAAATAAAATTATATATATATATGATCCCATTAAATATAGTTTATGTTCTTACAGGGTTATTTACTAAAGCCTGAATATATCAATATCTGGATTTTACAACACAGTCAGCGAATTAGACAATGTAGACAGGATTTCAACCTCTCCACAAATGTAAAAAAAATTTATGGAAAAAAAACCTGGAATGATGATTGAAACCAAATGAGTTAGACCAAATTTGCAGGTAGATCGTGTCCAACTAATGCAATAGAATAAACCGCAATAATAATTTTTTTCCCCCTACGAGTTATCTAAATAGTGCTAATAGATTAACACCATAGAGGAGGGAATTATACTCAATTATTTCCTCTCTAGCTGCTTACACTGCCAGTTAGCAAAACATAGCAGATCTCTATCTGCAAAAGCCATGTGAATTTTGTTGTTTCCTACAAACAGATTTGTTGAGTGTTAATCCCCTGTGTTTAATAAACATGTAAATCGTATAATTTTATATGGTATTTGATTGTGAAAATAGTTAATCGGACAATGGATGGTACCCAACGGGATTTGATCAATCAATTGAAATAAATGAATTCTATAATACAATACAATTGCAAATTTGTATTGATTTTGGTTATCCTAAACTCATTTAGCTGATGAATAAATGTGGTCCTTCCTGAATGAGCTTGTTAGAAACGTTGCGCAGTCAGCAGCATATAGCTGTATGGTGGACATAAAGAACTATAAAAGGAGTGAAGCAATACTTACGGAGTGACACAAATAAACTTTGTCTTGAGATAAGGTACGGTGCCTGAAAAAAAAGCAAAACGTAGCAGATGTAATTTACAGTAGTCCATAGTCTCCAAATAGATCACTAAAATGCTAAACGTTATATAGCTTTTTGCCCCTCTCCCCCATGTCATCTACAAGTAATGATCACAACAAATAAATACATTTTA
This sequence comes from Pelobates cultripes, assembly GCA_933207985.1. Classification (NCBI taxonomy): domain Eukaryota; kingdom Metazoa; phylum Chordata; class Amphibia; order Anura; family Pelobatidae; genus Pelobates; species Pelobates cultripes. Next base: position 213,048,119 of record OW240917.1, read on the forward strand.
AAAAAAACACAACCCCTCGAATATAGCTGTATCTCCTCTAAGGTATCTTCTAATGAAATTACATCAACCTTTTCGAGCTTAGCATCCTAACCAATTAACTATTTAATACATAACATTTGGCAACCAGGATCACCTGCCCCAGCAAAACCTTCTGTAAGTGAACGGTGTTGGATCTTGGAAAGTATTATTATTATTATTATTTTATTATTTATATAGCGCCAACAAATTCCGTAGCGCTGTACAATGGGGTATTGACACAAACACCACTCAAAATCACCAGGTACGTTTTTTTTTGTTTTTTTCAGCTAGAGCAAATATAAGCACACATGAAAATGCCTACAGGGTTGTTCACGTAAGTGTTTGTTGTTGAGGTTTGAAAGGGATTTTGAAATTGCAGGGGTAGAATTTGAAGACCTACTTGTAAAGAGGAAGTTGATCTGGAAAGCAAGGAAGAGCACAAGTGGGTCATTTGTATTACTTTTTGATTATGTTAACCCAGAGTGCCAAATCTTATTTAGAAATGATCACTGCTTGATTTTGTCGTTGTCTAATCTCAAACACATACACACACACTCAAACAAAAACAAACAAACATATCTCTGAATCTTATAAAAGCTTGTACTAAATACAGATGTATTTTAAAATTTGTGAGTTTACGAGGTGTTGTCCTTGTATGCTATGGCTGGTCATAGGATAACTGGGTATTGTCCTCTTTGCATTAATAGATGTCAACCCGTAAAATCTACTACTACCTGGGTCAGTGGGCTCTGGATGCTCCTGGCTCTCAGGTCGGCAATACTTTCCAAAAGCTTCTTCTTTGGGAATGTCAGGATACAGGTAAACCAATGGGGACACAAGGATGTTTGTTGCATCCATAATTTTGTAACCCATAATAATCTCGGCAAAGGACATGCTGTTTAGTTGCTGTTTTGTATATGGTTCCACAGACTGGATCTGTGTTTTACCTATGGGAGAAGTAGTAAATATTATTCTCACAGATTTAATTTAAAACAAATAATTTACCCACAACCAAATTATGATGGTCTAGTACAGGGGCACCCAAAAAGGTAGAACCCCTGATGTTGTAGAACTACAACTCCCATGATGTTTTGCATGCCTTTGGAATGCCTTTAGCATAACAAAGCATCACGGAAGCTGTGGTTTTAGAACATTTGGAGATCTACCTTTAGAGCACCCCATGTCTAGTCTATTTATAAGAACCTAGGAATGATCGTACATACCACTGATGTCTTTCTCCACCCAGGTAAATGTGATCCCACCCTCCTTGCTGCTTTCACTGAACCTCAGCAGGAATGTCCCAGGGGGTTTTGTACTGAGAATTGCTCGTTCTCGTTCTTTGCTTATGAAGCCAAGGATATATCTGAAGACCAAAAATAACAAAATTGCTTTAAAATAAAAAATATATATAAAATATTTTTAAAATAAAATACATACACATATTTTACTGGAGCTGCTATTTTTTTGCAGAATCTAACAGAACAGAAAAAAAAATGCAAGAGCAACAGCATAATTCTAAGACCCAAAACCATTACAACAAAGGAACTCGGAACACAGAGCAAACCTTTTGTACACCACGATTCCTTCAAAGCTTGCAATCTAGTAATTTAATGGCAGTAAGGTTGAATTATTAGCATTCAATAAAACAAGCCTGAGCTGCACATGTTATACGAAGTGTAGTGTTTTACTACGCCCTACTTTACTTGCTAGGAAGACAGCGAATGTAAAGTCAGGTCTTTTTTTTATGAATAGGTAGATAAACATCAGATAAGTCAGATGGTCATTGCATTACTGTGCTGCAATCTCCATCTCATTTATGCAATGGTGGGGCCACATAGATAAATAATGCAACGTTGTTTAAAAAATATAATAACCCGAGCAATATAGTATCTTTGTTTTGAATTGAAGAACAAAACATTATTACACCATTGTTCTACAACTATGCAGACAAGTGATTAATGCTATAAAGAATGCATGGATGTGATATGGGTGATCTACTGTATTTTGTGCTTGCTAGACTCTATACCAGATGGGTTATGTATTGCTGCCATGTGGAATGTGTGTTTAATGAAAATATGTGGCCCTATGTTAGTATATTAGCTGGTGTTCAACACCTTGTTTTTATAAATACAGAAGCAGGTTTGTTAGAGCATGGCTTTATCATCATATAAGTTGCCAATACGTGTAATGACATTTTGAGGTTGTTTGTGTGTTTTTTCCCCCCAACTATTTAAGTCTTACTTAAACTGATAACAAGAGTAACACTTACCCTTCATTCCAAAGTGCAAGAATATATTTTTTCACGAGGTCTATGATATTGTCCAACCAAACCCAGAAGGAGAACCCTTTGCCAGCCATATTTTCCTGTTACAAGGCACATTCAACAATGAACAAAGAATTATTTTTCAGCAAAACATTTCACATAGACAATACTCCTTTAACCCCTTAAGGACCAAACTTCTGGAATAAAAGGAAATCATGACATGTCACACATATCATGTGTCCTTAAGGAGTTAAAGGAGAGTAATGACCATTAATGAAGAGACACATTCTGGGTGGATTGTGATACATGCATTTCAGTTTTGGATTACACATCATGATTAAGGACTATAAAGGATAAGTCAACAAATATATTAGTTTAGATAAACACCCACCTCAATAAAGAAAAAAAACAACAACAAAAAACCAACAAACAAAAAAACAGACAAACAACTGTTACAAAAGCATACGATCTTAAAACCAGACATTTTTACTCACTGTATATTTTTTTTATTTTTTTTAATATGGTGGCAGTACGTATGGGTTGTGCTTCCCAATTGGGACAAGCATCTACAAGATAATGCAATTTTAGAGGCAGAGAGTACATATAGCCTGAAAATGCCTGATGTTTTTTTAAGGTGCTAGAAGCTGACCAAGAAGCAGCCATGTTGATTTCTTCGGGTGAAGCAAGAGCTTTTCTCTGCACACGAAGTGGCAATTGGCTTTGTGGAATGCGCTGTGAAAGACGCTGGCGAATCAAAACTACTGAAGCATAGGCCATTATGATTGACAAAATAACAAGAAATAGAATAAATTGCCCTTAACAAGAGGCTTCATTCCCCTTAAATCTTTCCTAGAAGTTGACAACAGGTGATCTGATCTTCTGAATTCGGTTGATATGGATAGGTACATCTGAAATGCCTTTTTTTTTTTTTAATTAACTCAAGAATATGCCATCTAGTTGCAGTAGGGAGGTGGCATAATTCTAGAAGGCTGAGCTGATTAACGGCTCTAAAAGATAACTCTGGAAGAATTTAAGTTTTAGGATGAAACACAACTTTCACCCTGATAGAATATAAGAAATTCCACTGAAAAATATATATCCTGAAGCTCGCTTACTCTCTTGACAGAGGTAATGGCCACTAAGAATGCTGGTTAAGCTATAGCATATTAAAAGGAACCACCTCCAAAGTAAAAGGGGACCTGAAAGACTGAAGAAAGATCCCAGGAGGGAAACAGAACTTCCTGGATGGCCTAAGAAGTCTATTGCTTTAAAGAAACTTCTAATCAGTATATACAAAGACCAAACCCTTCTCAGAAAGAACTCCGAAAGGGAATATAATTTGGTATTAACGTGGAAACGCCCAACCTGTGGAAATCTCCTGCAGGAAGTGTAAATTTGAACCAACCGGACAAATGAACCAGAAGACAATGACAGCAATGTAGAAACTCTACCCCAAATCCTCATGTAAAAGTTAGAGGCGGAACGACTAGAAGATTATACGCAATAAATGGACTCTGACTCATGAAGACTCAGGAGATGGAGCATCCACCATGCAGTTAGTTGCCCTACTGTCAATAAGAACCTATTCAAACACTTCCAGCAGGATATCCTGTCTTCCAAAAGTGTTTGAGATCAGAAGATCCTCAAACTTGAAATTCATGTCCATGAAGGCTGAAAACTGGCTCGTGTGTGGCCAGTACAGAAAGATTGGCAGAACCACTGCTCTGTCAGTTCACCTCTTGAAGAAATCTTGGGAACAGTCTAGAAGAGAAAAAATGTAAGCCTGGAGAAATAGGGATACATGAACCAACTATTCAACGTGAACTGTCCTGTACAGAGAGGCAAACCTGAGAATCTTCAGGTTCTCCCTCTTTGCCACAGGGTCTATCCGGGCACTCAAAAACTCTCCGTAGACAGTAAACATTATCGGATCTATAGACCATTACTCTTGATCCCAATTTCTTGTGCTGAGTTTGTAGGTGATGAAATTGTGATGAGTGGAATGCATGTCTGTTGACGTGAGGGAAAAGGTGTCGTGGTCTGACCGCATTGTAATAGGTCCCTCAATTAACCAAGATCTGAATCGGTGAACGAAGTGTAGAACTGCCTTAAGAGCACTAAATTTAGTGAACTATTTTTCTGAGAACCAAGAATGCTAGCACATTAGAGAATTTAGATGAGCGACCCAGCCTGTGTTGGAAGCATTCTGTGGTGAAAAGTACTCCCTCTATAGGCAAAAAGGACAGACTTGTCGGAAAAAAAACTTGACGTTGTTCATCAGTTTAGCCGATCTTCCGCTTTTTTCGACGCGCATCTAGGAGACAGAAATCCAAGATTTCCACACTTTGACCCAGAGGAGAGAATTTTCCACTGTAGCGCCCAAATCCAGATTTTGCCCAGTTGACCGCAGGAATTGAAGATGTCAGACATCCCAGCAATCTAATTTCCTGTTCTTATGGAGGAATTTTCGCTTTATTAGCAATTGGACCTTTCCTTTAGGAGTGCAATAGATACAGAGGTAACGTTTTAAGGTTAACACGAACCTCAAAAAAAACCCTGTTTCCTGGAGAAGAAGAAAATACATTATAGTCTCTGTATCCAACAGTGTTGCTGTAGCGCTCTGGCTACCTGAACATACTTAAAGGGCAACCTTTCCGATTAGCAATAAAGTAGTCAAACTCCCAAGTAGGGAATGCCTTGTTCTTTAAAATATGCTGTTATGGGAATGTTTTGAAGAGAAATGAGAACTCTTCAATCCACTTATTATGGCGTATTTTCAGAAAACCTTGTGGGATATGTGGGAATATATCTATGATCTATATACACCATGAAATTCCTTTCTGCAGAATCAGAGTTACAGAAGCAGAAGTTTTGATTCTGAACCTCAGGAGAGGAACCAATTAATTAAAGGATCACTATAGGGTCAGGAACACAATCATGTATTCCTGAGCCTATGGTGTTAAAACCACCAGCAAGCCCGCCCCTAGGCCCCTCATGCCTCCATAAATATAGCAAAATCTTACTGTATTCAAGCCTGAAGCTGTAACTCTGCATGCGGTTTGTCTCAGAAAAACAAGCAGTCTGCTGACATCATTAGAAGTGGTAGCCTGATCCAATCACAGTGCTTCCCCATAGGATTGTCGGAGGCTGACAGAGGCAGATCAGGGGCAGAGCCAGCACAATTCAAACACAGACTTGGCCAATCAGCATCTCCTCATAGAGATGAATTGAATCAATGAATCTCTATGAGGAAATTTCAGAGTCTGCATGCAGAGGGAGGAGATACTGAATATTTGGATGCATTTTAGGCAGCCATGACCCAGGAAGGATCGCTAACAGTCATCTAAGGAGTGGCCAGTGAAGTTATCACTAGGCTGTAATGGAAACACTGCATTTTCTCAGAAAAGACAGTGTTTACAGAAAAAAGCCTGAAGGTAATGATTCTACTCACCAGAACAAATTCAATGAGCTGTAGTTGTTCTGGTGACTATAGTGTCCCTTTAAAATTCATAACTGGTTTAAAGGAAGGATCCGAGTTTGATAAGCAGAATCAGGGGGTGTAACATTTACCCATTTGATGGTAAACATTAAATGCCGGGCAAGAAGAGAGTTCCCATTTCTGCATATAAGAAAGACATGGGGTTTGAGGAACAGATAACCTTCATAAAAGTTTAGCAGATTTGTCCTGCCCCATGACCGATTCATTCCTAATGAACCTTCTCATACATCAGGTGGAAACCAACTCCACACATGTCTTAAGAAGAGGTAGATTAACATTCGTCAGATATTAAAAGTAATCGAAAGACGCGTCTCTTCGGTCACTGCGGAACATCTCACGCAGAGCAGTTGATACACTATTTGATTCTCAATAATAATTCAAAATTAGGAATGATTGCATATTCTTTGCTTAATTTTACCCACGAAATTGCAGCACCTTGGTCATATTTATAAACCCCAGAACCATATTAAGGGGAGTAGCACAGATACAATAAGCGAAAGCCTTGTATAGCAAAAGCATTCCACTGTGTACAAACAGTCCATTTTGCACATACAGTCCACGTTCTGCAAAATCATTCAATCCACAACTTGCAATTTTAATCAGACCCTTCTGACAAGCTTCCTGCTGTCAGAGGGAACAGAACAGCGGTCTGCACTTGGCGGTTTTCCAGAAGTTCTGGTTTGCGCATGCGCACCCAGAACTTCGGTGGAACGCAACTCCAACCGGACGCGCACAGCCTGCTACATAATGTAGGTGACCCCGGGCCCGACCATACTCTCCTTTAACAGACGCTTGACCCGTCCCGAGGTGGGACAAAAAAGAACTGAGATGGGTTTGCCGGGGAAGCCCTTTATAGGGTAAAGAGGAGGGACTTTTCTTAATCATCTATTTTGCAGATGCTTGTCCCAATTAGGAAGCACAACTCATACGTACGGCCACCATATGTCAGAAAAATAAACATTTAAAGCACCATAACCAGAAATGTCCCGTGTAGTGATGCCAGGAGTACAATGGCATCATCCCAGCTACACCATCAAACCAATTTAACATGACCTGACAAATTACCTGGGTCTCACCGCGTACTTTTACCATATCAAGTCTTGTCCTGCAGCAGGAGCTTGTTGCCTTTATAGAGCAAGCATGGTCAATGCAGGACCACGTCCACTGGTGATGCCCAGAGGCACACAGAAAGTTGTCAAGCGGTGCTAAAATGGTTTAACATCTTACCATGGTACATAGGGATTTAGTGCTTATGTGCTTGCAGTGCTTATTTAATATTTCTGGAAATTAAACATTTAGAAAACTGTCAAACTGGAGCTAAAAATATATAGCCTATAGAGCCCATTACAAAATTACCCCAATAAATAGGTAATGTGAGTAAATACTTTTTTAATGCATTGACTGTGATTTGTTCTGTTCAGTGATGGTCAAAACATTAAAGGCATTTCTATCATCTAGAGAACTTAAAACCAACGTACTATGCATTATTTATGGCCTTGGCTAAATCGATTATTGTGGGATGAGAATGGAAAACAAGATCTATAAATAAATTAAAATACAAGAAAATGCCTATTGTTCACTCCAATTCCATGTAGAGGTGAGTATAAGACTTCTACAAGAACCTCAGTACAAACTGCAGACAGCAACAAAATGCTATAGCAAGGAGGTCGTTTACAAAGCCAGTTTCTGGGGATGTCATTTCACTACCTCAAACCTATACATTTTCTAAATAAAAGTTAAATTACCTTGCAGAACTTGGCCCATGTTATTTGACAGCCCGAATAGTTAACCCCAGGACCTGAAGAAAATGGAAAGAGTAAAGGGAGGGGGGAGCGAAATCATCAATAATACATACCTAAAAATTCTTTGGTGAGCAAAGCACAGTTACATATAAATCATTTTAACAACTGACATTTTGACTATTTTTCACTATTCATTAATGTGTACCACTAAATATTTATTTAAAAATAAAAAATTATAAAAAGATTAACCCTAATAAAAAGTAATAAAGGATATATATCAAACAATACATATAACCTGGGAAAATCCAAATTAATATAGGTTGTGGCTTATTCTTTTTATTAGTCCAAGTGGGTCCTTATGGAAAGACTAACTACAGGATGAAGAATATCAGTAGTGGTTAGTAGTTTATATATACACTAGTACAATGGAATGGAAAAGTAAATTCAGCTTCTCTTATCAGGCTCAGAGCAGAATTAACCATACATTGACCTTATGTGGTTGACTCGGGATTATACAAAGGCCTTAGAACCATAAGTATAAAGAGGCGGCACCAAACTAGTAATTTGCGGCATTGAAACCTTCTATGGATTAAACTCATTCAATTTTCAGCTCTAGGTCCATGTAGCCCTTAATTTAGTACTGTAGCCCAACAAGCCTTAGTAGTTTCTGACAAGTAGATTTTCACTCTAGCAATTATATATGTAGAGTTTAATAAAGCTTAGCATTAAAACAGATTTACACAAATGTCCCATATACTTTAAACAATTCCAAATATTTTAATTCTCCCCTAATCAGTGTGGTAACAACCAACATTTTAGAGGTGATTTACCATCACAATTACCTTTCTCTCTCCCCCCCCCACCCACGGTCTTTGTTTTAACTGGTATTGTGTGCTGTATTTCTTGATCATATGGTGACCAGGCATTGCCAGCATAGGATGTTCATGATGTTTAGGGTTGTTGGTTTGGTTGGACATTCTGTTTTGGATTGTGGTTTTAGGAGAACTAATGGTTATGATGTCAAGCACAAGTCACCTTAAGGAGTTCAACTTATAAGGGACTTCATTAAAGCCGTCTCCTACTAGTAAGTTTGCTATCAATCTCAAGTCAAAGGATCTTCCAGCTATGTGTTTTAGCTAGAACATTATCGAAACTCAAATTGAAATGAGTGATGCAGAGTCCATGAATAAATGTATAAAAATACAATTGGTGAAACATTACATAAAGACAGGCAAGAGGCAGGGTAAATAATAATCACAGTAAGTACCTGCATACAATGCTAGAGACTCTGGTTAATTCTAAGACTGCACCCAGCAGCAAGTCATTTCCTGATTTATATCAAGTTTTATTCAGTTACTGTTTCAAAGTAGTTGTGCAATATACTTAAAGAGGAACTGTCACAAGATTATATCATAACGCAACAGCCACCTTTTTGTGTTTGTTTCTTTTAAACAAACTGTATGTGAAATCTTTTAAATAAATGTCTACAATTCTCAAGTGTTCACATTAAGTTACTGATTTATTTCTAAACCATTTTACAGGTATACTTCTATATGCCATGCAAAGTCAAAAATATTATTTTATTTACACACCCAAAAGTTTCTCTGCCAACGTGGTTAGCTGTTCAATGCTAAGGCCTCGTTTGGTGGTTGATGAGAACTGCCAGCTTAAGACCTCTGCCACCTGGTCCCACGTCCCAATGGGTGGTTTTGTAAAAAAGTTGACATTCTGAGAAGAAAAAAAAAAAAAAAGATACTTAGATATCACAATGGAAGTGCAATCTAACAAGACGTTAACTAGTTCCTCCATCTACTCAATCAACTTTATGTAAATGAGAGAAAAATCTGTTTTATTGAATAGTAATCCAGGAATTCCACTTCACATTTAAAAAAAGGATGGAGTACCCCTGATTTCTGCAAAAGTCAATATATGGAGTAAGTAATTATGAACACAATTATTCCCTTCAATAACGAAGAGGTCAAACTTGATTGGGCTTTCTGACTTATTCTATGGCTTAGGTGGGCGTACATTCTATAAATTTTGTTGCTGCCCTGTATTGTTCATACTCTTCCTTATTTCCCTAACTAACCTGACAGTTATGAAAAGAGTGCCACACAAACAAATTGTCTTAAATACATATAAAATAACATTAAAATGTACTTATTGGTTTCATGAAAAATGTCAGGAAACCTATATGGTTGTCTACAGACAATTCAGGTTAGTGAAAGCACTGGATTATCGATCATCATAAATAACATCCTTATTTCATTAAATCTGAATGTGCTAAATAGAGTGTTAAATGTATCTCACCTTTGGGTTGTTTGTCAGCATATTGTACCAAAGAATGGATGCCCAGGCATTTGGCATCTGGCAGATATTGGATATTACGACAACTGGCAGTGAATGGGTCTGTATGCAAGCAAAAACAAAACAGCTTGAACATCTATCATACCCCCCATAAGAAGAAGAATAAAAAAAGCACTGCCACTACTGTACGCTGTAGTGGTTATGTCTTATGGCTCCAGTAGTGTCCTTGTGTCCCCACCATTGTAGTCAAACCATTTTAGAATGGCTTGACTCCTTAACGTTTGTCTGCTGGCACTACTACTATTGCTAGAGAGCCAAAAGTTCTTATGCAGGAATTTCTGTTAGCTCTCCTGAGCCGAGCCCTGCAATGCTTGGAAAATTGCGGCTCTCTAGAAATGATAGTAGAGGCAGGGAATGATACAGGGGTGGTGCCAGGGCTCTCATGGCATCACAACCACTGCAGTAAGCTGTTGTGGTTAAGGTGCTTAAAGAGATACAATCACAAAATGGGTTTAATGTACAACACGAGTTTCACACATCCTTTAATACAAAAACACACTAACTTTAATTCAGGGAAAAAGACCATGTTGAAAGAAAACCTAAATTAGACTACCTAAAATGTTAAATTATTCCAAAAAGCCTTGTTTTGTTAACATGCATTAAAGTGTTACCATCTTTATCTACATACTATTAGCTAATCCAATGTTGCTGTAAATTTGCATATAAACACAGCAACTGTGTGTGACGGAGTTTAACAACTTTTAATGTACCATTAAAAAAAAAAAAAAAAAAAAAAAACATGATTTACAATAAATACAAAACAGAGGGCAGCCCCTGCTAGGAAATCAGACAGACTGTGGTGGAGAGGAAACGCTATGTACATTTGCAGGAAGCATCCATTAGATGCTGATACTCTGCTTACAGATGCAGAATAAGGACTATTGTAGAAGTCTTAATACAAAACCTTAATACAAAAATGCAATTACCTCCAGGTCAATTTTCAAGCCCTGATGATAAACCTCAGTCTCAAAGGTTATTAGATGAAGCTCTTCTGTGACAATAAGTGATGCCTGGAAAAAATAAATTATATAACTATATAATTATAAATAGTTTTACAAACTGTAAAAATATTTAAAAGGATACTTTAAACAATATAACCTATGCTCCTGGCTGACCACAGAGTTCAAGATTTGCTCTACTTTTCTACCAAGGGACTGGCTTAATACTTGCAACTATTTCTTAGTTTGGGCTTGGTTAAAAGCACCTCCAACATATGTACTTCAAAAGTGAATAGGTTTGCTTAACTTTTGAAAACTATCTAGACTTTCCAGAAAAACTGTACACACTACTCTGGAGTATCCTTTTCAAAGGGTTACTATAAGCACCAAATTAACTTTAGCTTAATAAAGCAGTTTTGGTGTATCAAAATAGTATCATGCAACTGCAGTCTCACTGATCTATTCTCTTCAATTTAGGTTAAATCACTTTGCTTATACAGCCCTAGCCATTTTTCTCCCACGTAGTGTGTGAGAGTCAGTCAGAGGAGGTGTAGCTAGGCTTACTTATTTAAGCATGAACTGCAGTTAGGCATTCTAGGTAAGGATGGGAACTGAAAATAATGCATTATGATTCCATGTTTTGCATTGGTTACAGACATTTAAGGCAATCTTTGTGGTCACCAAATAACATGCCTCTACCCAGAACCAAACGTTACTATCTAAGCTTTGCATTATGCACGCGGTTAAAATGATTCTGAACGTTAACAATCGAAAACCTACATCACAGTTCGCTCTTCCACCATTGCCGCATCGCTGCTCTCTCAATGTCTGCAAAACAAAAAGCATAGATGCAATTGTGAAAATAAAGACAAACTAAACTAAACATGAAAAGCCCCAAAATACAGGGTTTTTCAGATTTCCATTCTTCAGTAGATCCACTGATGACTTGTAAGAGTAGAACTAGTACATTGCTGATTAGGGATACAAAATAAACATCACACAAAAAGAAATTTAAAAAGACATTCACACCACAGAATATAATTACACACTCAATCATGTTATAATGAATTTTCTAGATCAGCCTAAATCAGCAGTTAAGACAGCCGTGTTAAAATGAAAAATAAATAAAGTTTATGCAACAAAAAACCATGTTCATATAACTACTCATTCTCCTCAACTTGAATTGATCAATTTGTACAAGACCTAGAGCAAATAGTAAGTATTCAGCTAATGTTATGTCAAGCCAAAGCTGGGAACACTATCCTCCCCCTTCTATATCCTCTGTCCAGCATATACTCTCTCCCTGGTTTCCCTACTCTCATTGGCACAAGCAACTGTGGTACATCTGCACTGCTCTATAAAATAAAATTGCATTGGACCATGACCTGGAAGATGATGCTGGGTTAACAACAGAGAAGGAAAGCAAACTAACCCTTTATGGTAATAAAATAAAAAAATAAAAATTATTAAATGTAAATAAATAAATATATATATATATGGAAGGGGGGGGCCTGAAGTTGTGGGATGGGCTTGGTTCCCCTTCTTAAGGAGCACCAGCCCTTCCCTCACTACCGTCTTAGGTCTGGTGAGTTGTGGAGAGGGATCGTCACTTCCGGTCAATACAAACTCCATTTTACTTACCTGTATCTCGTGGGCAGCTTCCGGGTGCCAACGGTTCCTGTTCCTCCGGTTTCGGCTGTCTGACTTTGAAATCAGACAAGGGGTTTCGCGGGACGTCTCGTGCCGGCATCCGGTTGCAAAATAAGTTCCACGGCCCGCGCAATTGCGGCACGGCCGATTACGTCATCAAGGGTCGACGGGCGCACACATGGTAGCGCATTTCGGGACACATTTTAGGTGAATGCGGGCGTTCGGGAACGGCATACAAATTTAGTATAACAATGGGGAACAGGGTTTATTCGGTTGGGGCAGTCTTCACGTATCCTGGCTATCTTATTGCTGTTCGGTTGCCGAAACACTGTCCTATATTAGGCGATAAGATATGTTATATGTGCTAGGGCGACCTCCGATGGCTGGATCATTAAAGCTGGAGTTTTTTTGTTTTTTTTCTGGTTGTAGGTTGTCAGCACATTTTCTGTATTAAGTTTAAGATGTCTGACTGACCCCTGGTGGTCATAAGGGTTATTGCTTGTGGCATAAATTATATTTAAGGTTTCTGGGCATTGTCATAAGATATATGAAGACATATGTCATAACAACGCTACTGGTGCTAATGGTCTGGATGGTATTGGCAGCAGTAGGTTGTGGCACGTATATGTCTGAAATAATTCCGGTGGTCAGGAGGGTGGTTACAAGAAGTGTGATACCTTGGCTTACTGTGTTTACTTTTCTGTCTCTAGTTCATCTATATCTAAGCACGTACTTTATATGTACCCATCTAGGAGTATCAAATGTTCTGAAATTGTGTACAGGGCAGATATTCAGGTTTGGGCGATGTTTAGCATTTCAGTGATTTTGGACCTTTTATGTTTAAGTATCAACAGCATCCACAGTGTGCTGCTACTCTACCACCTTTCACCTGCTATAGTTCAGTAATCACGATTAATTATCCTCTGACGGTCTCGCAAGACCTGGGTCCTTATGTGTATTTTTCTGTATTACTAGGTATAGGCATCCTTGCTCCTTTTGAGTAGTTGGTTCCAGTCTCCTACTGTTGGAATATTTACCGGTAGGTATCTTGTTAGCAGGGGGAATGATGGGTACATATTGATATAACCCTGAAAACTCACAATTACTTAAATTGCAATTTGCTCATCAGGTACGTCATATTTCTCTCGATAATTCTCCCATCCTCCCTACCCTTTTTCTGGTTCATTGTACAGATATATACTGGCATATAAAATAGGAGCCTCTAGGTATGTTTTCAGGCCTTCTACGCCTTACGTTAGAGGTCCTGCGAGGCCAACACCCATACTCATTTCGGAGGTACGGCATTCCCTCTGGCCAATTCATAGGTAGCCGCCTCGCTCGGTTGCGTAGAGAGGGCTTCACTTGTCATTCCCATTCTGTCTTATGCTATTACAAGTAACGGAGAGGCCATCACCCCGCCATAACGTCAATGGCCACATACTCCACACAAGCCAAATCATATATAGTGCCTCTCAAAGCTGCTTGGCAACTAGCAGGGCCTCACCTGTCACGTTATTACTTAATAGTTTCGCCGCTTGGCATTAGTTGCATTAGCCAGTTGGGTAGTGCAACAGGTAACATGTTATTTTGTTTTGTAGCATGTCACAAATACCTGAAGGCGGGGAAGAATTGTCCATCCCCAGTACACCGGCTAGATCGGTCACTCCATCCCGGGGTGACGACAATGCGAGCCCTGCATCACTCAGGGCATGGGCCATTCCTAGGATCACTGCTGAAGTGAGAAAGAGGAACATTGCATTCCCAGCTACAGCTAGGAAAAACGAATTATATAGACTGCTGAATACTCAGACTGATAACTCTGGGGCGGGGGAAGGGTTCAGTAGCAGCCAGTAGGCTGATCTACATACTGTTTTGTCTTCAGTCCTGACCTCTTTGGGTCGTATTACTGCCAAACCTGATAAGATGGATGCAGATAGTCAGCAACGGTCACCTTCAGCACTAGGGAATCAGGTCGCTACGGTTCGTCCAGACCCCCTACCGGGTAATATTCCAACCGGTCTGAAAGACCCGCATATTATTAACCTGGCACATATGGTGTCTGCAAACATCAAGAAGGACATCTTGGAACGGAAGGATATCAATCTGGTATCACTTCTTATTGCCTCGCATGCATGTACAAAACTTATGCATATGGGGACGTGTTGGTTATGTTAAAATCTAAGGACCCTAGGTTGAATCGCAAGCTATCCATACCCGAATTTGTGTTGGCTTTCGGGATCTACAGAAACGTGATATGCTCTGTATATCCTGATAGAAATCCAATTCTTCTCTCCTATCTACACAAGCTGGTGGATTTGAGGCACAAGTACGGTGGTAAGTCTTTTTACGACTACCACCGTCTTTTTCCACAAATGAGTCGGCTGCTCTATCCCAGGTTAATTATCAAGCAGACTGGGGTGTGCTTGATACGGAGCTTTTTTGTCAACACTTTACGGGCCTCAAAACTCCAGCTTGTGCCATTTGTTCATCCAACTCCCACACGGCAAATCTGTGCCCTAACTCGCTGGAGGTGAATGCATTATTCCCCCCTACTAATATGATACCCACTGGGAGAACAGGCAGGGTGCTGAAGGATAAGTTGGGACGCGATATAGTGTTTTTGGGAAAATCGCAGGTTTGTAACAACTTTAACACTGGCACTTGCGGATACAGTGCCTGCAGACTACTTCATGTCTGCTCCCAATTTTTCTGGGCTCACTCTAAAGTAACGTGTCCAAATAAATTATACCCTAAGCAGTACCTTTCATCTCTTAATGTCTCCCTGATGAGAGTTATTGTGTGGTCACCCATCTCAACATCTCGTAGAATTTTTAGTAGCAGGGTTTACTTTGGGGTTTCACACGAGTATTATTCATATGCCTACTGGAATCCTAGAATGTAAAAACTTACAGACAGCCCAGGCAGCTCCCGACACGATTGACCTACTTCTCCAGAAAGAAATTGACCAAGGGTTCTTAATTGGCCCTTTCGACTCCCCGCCTTTCGCGGTTTGGAGAACTAACCCCATAGGACTGGTCACAAGTAAATCCTCCAATAAGCAAAGGTTGATTCTCGACCCCTTTGCTCCCCATGCATCACCTACCCCAAGTCTTAACTCGCTTATTCCATCAGAAGAAATTTCTCTCCAATATGCTACCATAGATAACGCCGTCACTGCCATCCTCTCGGCAGGGGTGGGGGCATGGCTTAGTAAAACGGATATAGTTTAAGTTAAGTTACTCCCTATCCATCTGTCCCTGTGGCATTTACATGGTGTTAAGTGGCATGGTTCATATTATTTTTTCACGCGTCTCACGTTTGGTTCTAAGAGCAGCCCCAGGATTTTTGATATATTTGCTGAGACGTTGTGCTGGATGCTGCTTAACATCTGTAAATGTCCCACCGTTATCCATTACCTGGACGATTTTCTGACCATAGAAAGTAACCTGTTACCTCCCAGTAGCCTCCTTTCTATAACACGACTGTTCACACAACTTAGGAGTACCTATTTCACCAACAAAGACGGAAGGTCCAGATACGATCATCAACTTCTTAGGGGTTGTGCTGGACTCTGTGCATATGCAGGCTAGTCTCTCCGGGGAGAAGACTGAACGCGTCCTTTCAGCCATTGACTATTACCTAGCAGTGGGTTCTTGTAATAGGAAGGAGTTGCAATCGCTGTTGGGATCACTTAATTTTGCAATGAAAATTATTCCACGGGGAGAGCATTCATATCACGATTACTTAGCTTATTACAATCTGATTCCTCCCGCATTACGTTAGATGTACATGCCACTGCTGACCTACTCATGTGGAGGGAATTCTTGCTGCACTGGAATGGGAAAAGCATTTTATTCCAGTGTGGACGGATAGGTCTGTGTCTGTCTGGACGGATGCCGCGGCCACTTCTGGATTTTTTGGCAATGAATGGATGTGGGGCAAATGGCCTGGGGAAATTACTGAGATCCCAGAGTTCAAGGACACCTCGGCGTTATTTGAGCTTTACCCAATTGTGACAGCAGCAGTTAAATGGGGAGCTTGCTGGTCTGGAAATACGGTGCGTTGCTTCTCGGACAACATGGCAACGTGCCATATTGTAAACAAGGGACGTTCCTCTTCCCTGGCCATCATGCGATTTATGAGGAGTCTCACGTGGCTAGCTGCAAAACACAGTTTTCTCTTAACTTGCATACATGTGCCTGGGGTTCTGAATATCGCTGCTGTTCATTTATCGCGATCTCGATTTCAGGAGTTCCGGGCGGCACTACCAACAGCTACCCTGATACCAACTCTGGTACCGCGGTGGCAGGAGATGGTTTGGGGCTAAAGGAACTACTCACTCACGGGCATCAACTCTCTCAACTTGGTCTTTCTGATAACACCAGGAAGGCATATGGCAGGGCTTTACATATTTTTAATAGATTCTTGCTGGACTTTAATATCACAGACCAATTTTCCCACGGAAACAATTATTGCATTTATTTCCTTTTGCCACCTTCACCTAACACTATCATTCAACACCATTAAATTATATAATCACCGGTATTCAACATCACATCCTCACCACTTGGCCTAATAGACAATGCTTTCTGTCATCTTACCAGGTGAAAGCCATACTTAAAAGTATCAAGGACTCCACCCCTACACCCACACCATCCAGATTACCCATCCACGATCTATTGCTCCAGTCACTGTCAAACCTGTTAGACACCTCACCATTCGAAACTCATACTAATCAAGTCATTAAAACAGCCATCTATTTAGCTTTTTACGGTTTTCTTCGGCCCAAAGAATTTACCACCGCTAACTACAACTCCCCCAACTTCATCACAAGGTCAAACCTGGTAAAATCACACGATCACTATTTACTGTCCCTACACCATACAAAAAGTAGCGCCAAAGGACAGATGGTCACTATTACCTATTACCCCACTAGTAATAAATGGTGCCCGGTAGACGTTTTAGACCAATACCTCTCTTTCTTTGCAATGGCTCCAACACAACCACTGCTAGCCTTACACGGTAATATGGTCGCTACGAGTAAGTTCATGCTCTATGTAAGAATGTTGTTGGTTCGGTTAGGCTTGAACCCAGCCGAATATTCAGGTCACTCATTTAGAATAGGAGCAGCTACAACCATTTCGAAAAGGAATATCCCTGCGCACATCATTAAAATATTGGGCCGGTGGAAGTCCACGGCGTACACCAGGTGCACCTAGTATTTAAGATGATTATGTGATATACTATGGTGCATTGTAGGCTAAATAAACGGGTTACATCTTTTTGCCCTCTTTTATTTCACGCCTACTACCTTGTCAGTTCCGGCACACCACAACTGACCTGTCCATCCCGTTTGTCTTATGTTACTAATGCTACGGCTTTATGCCCTGACCACAAATAGATATATATATATATATATGTAACTTGGCACTCACCCTTTCTCCAACAGCAATTAATTTTTGCCTGGGTGCAATCCCACGTTGAAAAGATATATAAACAAAAAAGAGAGATGCACTCTCCGGACTTTAAAAATGAAAAAAGAAGGTATTACATTGAAAAAAATAACCGACGTTTCGACCCGTTCGGGTCTTTCTCAAGGTCAATGTACCAACATTCAAAAGTATAGTGTACACTTTTGTAATATATATAAAAATAACTTTTGAATGTTGGTACATTTACGTTGAGAAAGACCCGAACGGGTAAAAACGTCGGTTATTTTTTCAATGTAATACCTTCTTTAACAAATCCTCCTTTTTTCATTTTTAAAGTCCTGAGAGTGCATCTCTTTATTTTTTGTGTATATATATATATATATATATATATATATATATATATATATATATATATATATATATATATATATATATATATATATATATATATACACACATACATACACACACACACACATATATATACATACATATATATACATACACACACATACATACATATACACACATACACACACACATACATACACAGACACACACACACACACACACACACACACAAAACCAGGGGGCTGCACTCACCTGAACATGCATAAATGGGGTGCTGCTGGGGGCCAATTTATACAATACACAAGATCCAGCGCACTCACTTATCCACTAAACAACTACTTCAATGTTTACAGATCAGATATTATTAAATCTGACAACTTTGAAGTTGATGTTTAGTGGGTAAGTGAGTGTTCTGGATCTTGTGTAATTATATATAAATATAGGAGGCTTCCCCCCTCAACACGCCAGTTACTCAAAATCCATAAAGTACTGGATGTAGATATAGCGGACTCATACTAAAACTAATTTTTCCTTACCAAATGCTTGAATTCTGCCGACAAGCTCCCGTTATTCGACTCCTCCATGTTCATCACTTTGGTGTTTGTCCCAAGTATATTGAACTTGCGTGATCTGTAGAAAGACCGGGAAAGCAATTGGAAAGGAAAAACACAAATTATACTTCCTGCAATGTATAACTGGGGCACAGATTAAAATAGCTATGAAAACGAAATACACATGTGAATTTAGTAACACTACCATATAAAATCGGTTGATAGACATACCAGGAAATGGAGACAAAAATATGCAATGTAATACCAACATTATAGCGTACATACAACTTATCTAAAAAGACCATGGAATGCATGGAGAAAACCCATGGGAAAGCAGGGAAAGAGCCACCACAAGTACATGGGGATGTGGGAAACATCCCTACCTTCACCCCAAGAAGGGGACAGGACTCAGTGACCTAAAAGACCAAGCCATGATCTCTCATTCCCTATTTCTTCTCAGTCTCTCCTCCCAATATCCATTCTCTAAGTAACTTCTATTTCCTACCTGTTTTAAGTTCCAGAAGGTATCTGTCCTAAAATTTGCGTGTATTCTAAGAGTCCATTGGTACATAAACCAGTTTACTTGCCCTCCCCCCATGGTTAGGGGCTTAATCTGACCTACACACCTCAGGATTTACTCAAGCGTCTTGTATAGTTTAATCAGACATACGTATGTCAGCACTTCCAACTATTAATGTGACGTCCTAATGAGTCTTTCACATGACTGTAAATAACTGTACTATGGCTGATGTATGCGGCACTGCTTAACTTCTTATTGTATTCTTGTATGATTTCAAAAAAGTTGGTGAAACTACTGCGACTACATGACACAGTTATGTTTTTGCATTGAGCTGCATTTATGTCTTTTGCAAACGTGTAATTGAGGATCACCTGCAAAAATAAAGAATTTCAAATAAAAAAAGAATTATGGAACCTTTGGCTTTCTGCATTACCGCTGAACTTTACTGAAACTATTCCCAAGCAATAACTTATTGCAATTAAATCTATACAATAATAGCAATAATAAAACAATAGAATCCAGTCCTTTATGTTAGAAACGTATTCTTGTTAGTCATTCTTAAAATCCTTTCATAAGGCGTGATTTACTTTGAGAAATAGGGGTTACTACCTCTGATATTGTATTTTAATTTGAATCTATAAAAAAACAAAAAACAAAAAAAAAAACAAATACAAGCTTTGAAAGGACAGCTTGCACAGACATGTTTACTTTTAACAAAATGGGGCTATTGCAAGTTGCAACTGGGCATTTTAAACACACTAACAAAACATTAAGTTTTTCCTTTCTCCATAGACAGCCAAGAATGTCAATTAGGTTTCTGAAATGTCCAATAAATCCACTTACCCTCGCAAAGCTGCAACATCACCTGAATCCCTACAAAACAGAAACATGACAGTTTATGTGATGCAGTTTGTCAACTGGGCAAGTATTAGCGATAAACAACAATAATTCAAAAGACATATAAATTAAACTCATTAAACCTTCAGAAAAAAAAACATGAATTCTAAGAGAAAAGGTTGCAATAGAATAAATGCATCACAAGCCTTTTCTCAATCTACCAGGAATACTTTGTGATTCTCCATTATAAACCACCATTTTTGTGTTAAAAAAAAACAAAAAAAAAACAGTTTTCTTATCCCTCATGTTTGATCTAATCTTGTTTATTAAATAGATCCAGTAGATATGCAAACTACACTACTAGAATGATAAGCTATAATCCTACAATAAAAATGTTTTAGAACTATACAGGACTATAACAACATGCTCTTGTATAAGAACATTTGAAGTTGAAGGCTTACATAGAAGGCCAGTGCTCTATAAAACTGATTTATGCTTCCAAAGAAGATCAGCTTCATCCATATATTAAAAAAAAAATAAAAAAAAAAAAATAGATAATAGATTAGAAAATTAATGGTTAACTTACTTATCAATGCAAACTTTGATTTTCAGCTGGTAGTTGAGCTCAGGGAATTTCACAAGAAGTCTGTGGATAAAAACAAAGTCCAAGATGTAATAGGATATTAAGGGATATTTTAAAAATGTACTGGATATAGCTAACACTTTCAACTTAAAACATTATCTTTTTTATTTTTATTTTATTTTTTTGTGCTTCATTTTTAAAGTGGCATTCTAGCTGTAATGTTTTCTATAAGGAGTGCTTGTCAGATAATCTTTCATCTCTTTCACTCAAGAAAGGCTATGCAAGTCTTATCGGCCTGTTTTGTAATAAACATTTTATCAGCAACTGCCCCAGATATATTGAGTATACTAGTTTGCCAAATGAGTTTAACCAACACTGAAAATCACTGGCATCTGCAGGATAAATGTTATAATATAAAAGAGTTAGTGCAGGCTATTGTAGTTAAACATGTAAGCCAGGATCCATACATGAATCAAAACTGAGAGGGTTATTCAGTAAAGTCCAAATGGTCCAATACTGAACGGGCAGAACTACCTGTTCATGCTATTTAACAATGTCAGCTAGACTGAACACTGTCACCCCCCTTGTATAATTATTAGAGCCCGCAATTGGGTGAGGATGTGCCCAGTATTTTTTTATTTTTATAATAAAATAGTCTCCACCTGCTGGATACATAGGGTTGGACAGTGATCTGTTTAATTCAAAGTTCTCCACCTGAGGTGGGGTGTCTATTTTCCGCTCAGAAATTTACAAAACAGCTGCCTAGTCACTAGTTTACTAGTTTAACCCCCATCTGGCTTCTTTATCTATTTCTAGCTTTTTGTGGAGGCTTGCTGGCTAGCAGTGGCCAGCCACTACATGATTAACCCACAGCTTCAAGGTTTTGTTTTAAGCTAGAGTTCCCAGAAGGCAAATAGTACTACATGCATTGTTTTCAGGCAAAAAGCAAGTGAACACACATCCTGCCAGATGCATTCAGTGCTGAATTTTGTTTAAATTGCCAAAATATCTAAATTACTATTAGATATAATGCACACATTTCAGAATGCATCATTTCAAACTAACATTAAAACCCACTAAGAAAACTAAAGCTAATTTCAGATCTCTGCATACACTTGCTGTTTAGAGGGTTCCAGCATATTAACTAACCTGACTTTTGTTGTAAACTGTACTCCAGTCTTGATCACAAGTGGTCGATCAGGATGCATAGGCATACATGGCTGTCTCTCCACTACAAAGGCGCTATGCAAGGAAAGAAAAACAAACAAAAAACAACCCAAGTTAAAATGGCAAATTCCACAGTAATGTGCTAAAAACTAAATAACACAAATTAATTCAATTTAAAAACAAAAATAAAAACATCTAGATAGATTAAAAAAAAAAAAAAAAATGGACAAAGTGTTTTGAAGCCATTTACAAAGATGTACTCTCTGAAGAAACATTTGAGTGTTTTTTTTTTTTTTTTTTTAAATACAGAACAAAAAGAGCCTAAACAGATACGATCCCCTTCAATGAGGATCTGTCACCTATGTGACTTCCAGAAATTTGACGATTTTTTTTTTTTTTTTTTAATTAAGTATTGACAGCCCAAAAATTCGTATCTGGCCACTTTTCGTCTACAAAAGTTTAGATACTAAAATGATTGAAGTTTAACAGAGGAAAAAATGTTTTAATTTATAAACCTCCAGTCTGAGCAACACTGAACCTGATCTAATGTGTAGCATGAGTGTGCTACTGAGCTTATACTGCTGTGTGGCAGCAGAAGACAGCAATACTTGCCTCTTCATAAGGTTCCTAAACAGCTCCACAATTCTTTCTTCCAGCATGGGTCTGTGTTGAATGATGGGGTCTCCTTTATAGGACACCTTCTGCTGTAATTCTTCAAGCTTCTTTATCTGCTGTCGTGTCTGCAGCTGGGACTCTGCTAGTGAGGTTATCCTGTAGGTTGGACATAAGCAAAGACTTATTCTTTAGCCTCCAGTAAAGCACTTAATGCACAAATCAATCTGAATTCTACGGTCATTCTAAGCCTCTTGGGAAAAAGGGAATGGAAAATGCAATACAAACTTGCATTCTGCTGCTTTAGGTACAATAGGCACCCAGACAACTTCATCACAATAAAGTGGTCTGGGGGCCATGACCCCCGATTTAACCATGCAAGTGAAAGAATGGTCATTCTGCAGAATGGCAATGCTCTAATTGTAGAGTTTAAATGCCTCTAGTGGCTGTCACTAAGACAAGCACTAATGACACTTGACACCATCTGGCTGATGCAGAGTCACGTTTTGCCACCCATGCACACTAGCCTCCCAATGCTTTACTATGGGATCTCGATCTTAAACAAGGAGTCGCTTTGAGAGAGAAATGGCAAGTAAAATATCATTTTTAAACTTGGCAGGTGGGAGCCAGTCACCAAAACGGCAAACAGGGCACCATAGTGTTAGGAATACAAGGGTGTATTGCTAACGCTATAGTGTTGTTTTAATGTTATTTAATAACACTGAAGATAAAACCGTAAGCACCTTTTGAAACCAGACTTTTTTGCGTTTGAGGCAATATTTCTTATTTTTAAAAGGAATCAAATTATGAATATGGCAAACAAGTATTCAACTGCAAAACTGGATCAGTGATCTTGTATTCATACATAAACCATTGATACTGTTGTGATTGATTTTTTTTTTTTTAATACACTAACAAATAAACTGCTCTCATTATATAGCAATCTATTATAACTGGAGATTGTACCCAGGCAGTGCAATATAATATAGATATATAAAGCAGTACACGTTTGCTATAATTAAATAGAACACATTAAAATAGCAAAACAGACTTAATTATGGGCCAATGATCCAGATGTTTAACACCTACAATTTCATGGTTTTATTTATTTCGAATAATTTTTTTTCAAATGAGGGATGAATAATTTATCCAAATGAGTATTTAAAGTCTTACCAATTTTCCAGCCGATCCAGGCAAATGTTCGGGGGACCCCCAATGCATGCGATTTGTTGCCGTCGTTTCCAATCTGCAAGTTCCTCATCTGTCAAGGTCTTTTGGACATACTCCATGGCCGACAGCAGACCAGCTAGGTCACTAATTATAGTCTACAAGAATGAAATAAAATTAGACAATAGATTAAGAGTTATTATACACTGTTAGAAGGTTACATACCACCTTGTGAGAAAGCAAGATTATCCCTTCTTTTAGCATACAAAAACGCTCATCTCAATGTAGCAGTAGAAGAACTACACACTTGGAACTCATTACATTTCCTGGCTGGGTCTAGTGAATGCTGTCAAGATGACATTGTTCCCTAAACTCCTCTTCATCTTTCAAACCGTACCAGTCACAGCTTCGAAGTCCTTCTTCACAGCCATACAGGCAGAAGTCTGCAAATTCATTTGGAGGGGAAACCCCAACCCCCCCCCGCATAGCTGACTCCCAACTGACGCTCCCCAAACTTCGAGGTGGACTAGCCCTGCCAGACTTCAAAAAGTACTACCTAGCGGCCCACTTCAGAGTCATCAGCTGGACCACGAAGACGAGAGACAAACCATGGGTGCAGCTAGAAGCAGATGGGACCAAATGCGATCTTTAAAACCTGCCCTGGATCAGGAAGCGAGCAAATACAACCCTCGAACCAGTTTGTGAAAGCCACACTCCAACTCTGGCATCAGAATGGTGCCAAATACTACATCAGGACCGACCTAAGCCCCATGCTCTCCCTGAAGGGCAACCCGCACTTCCAAGCGGGGCGACCACGGCCCAATCCCACGTTTGTCGAAAAGAGACAAGTTTCTCCGCATAGCAGATGCGATAACCCCGCCAAGCTTAATCCGCCCTCTCGGCAACCTCTTCCCAGAACAACAACACACATTGGCAAGGGAACAGATATCACACTAAATCTGCTCAATACCACAAAAACCCAGTATACTCCGAGACCGCACAGAATTCGAATCCCTCTGCCTGCAAGAAACGCCTCCACCACGACCTCCCAGATCTACACTTCACTGGTGACAAACCGCTACCTCCTAGCACCACCGACCATCAGATAATGGGAAGAGGACCTCAACGAAACAATCACCGATGCCAACTGGGACAAAATTATCACGCACACCCAAAAAACACCGGGATCAGCATAGCTACAAGAGAACACATACAAAGTCCTCACAAGATGGTACCTCACCCCAGTTACCCTACACACCCAAGACCATAATATACCGGACACCTGTTGGCGCTGCGCAGAAGAGAAAGGCACCTTCCTCCACATTTCGTGGGACTGTGCCCTCATTAGGCCATTCTGGGAGACAATCAGCCACACTACTATGCAGACACCGGCCTATAAAAAGATCAGTGACCCAGAGACTCAACGCCGCAAAAGCAACCATCCCCATTTACTGCAGACAACCAACCCTCTCCCCCCTTCAAGCAATGGGTGGAGGAGGTGGAAAAGACAACACAAACATGAAGATCTGAATGCGGCAACTGCGAAAGACAAAGAGATACACAACAATGGTTCCACTGGCTGAGATACATCTCCTCAGAAGAATTCCTACAACACCTGGCTACCAGCTAAACATCTTGAGAGCAGAACAGGGGGGCCCCCTTGGGCTTCGCGGGCGGGGGCGATGGCCGGGGACTACACCCAAACAGAACCCCCCCACCTCTTCCTTTTCTTCTACCTCACACCCCCCTAATACTCGAAACCCACTCCCCCCTGCCAGCAACCGTAGACCACAAAATGCCACAACCCCTGACAGATCAGACCGACCAACCCCATAGACCTAACTCCACGAAAACACGCCCCACACAATGACAAAAGACTGAGGATGGTCCACAGGCGACACCCAGTAAACCCTGAGACACAACAACCGCCCACACCACCTAAATCCAATCTCCACCCAGAAAAAAAATACACAACAACTGACAGTTACACCACTCAGCACCTCAAGAAACACTGACACACGCCCTGACCTACAACAATGACCCTAACTTTCAACGTGAATATGACGAATAAGAACGAGCTGTAATTGAACCTCGAAATAAGTACTAAACATATGAACACTCCACTGCGTGGGAAACCCATTAAAGGGACACTAGTCACCTGAACAACTTCAGCTTAATGAGGGAGGTGAGAACTATAGCTCCCTGCAGCCTCTCATGTAAGCACTGTATTTTCTGAGAAAATACAGTCTTTACATTGAAAGCTAGGAACACCTCCAGTTGCAGTCACTCAGAATGCCACCAGAGGGACTTCCGAGTGGATTGAGGCATAAAACTCCTTAATCCACTCAGATCTGCTGTCAGCAGAGCATAGGGCAGCATGCAGACACTGAATTTTCCTCATAGAGATACATTCATTCAATTCATCTCTATGAGGAGATGCTGATTGACCAGGGCTGTGTTTCAATCATTCTGGCTCTGCCCCTGATCTGCCTCTTTGTTAGTCTCAGCCAATCCTATGGGGGAAGCATTGTGATTGGATCAGGCCACCACTTCTGATGATGTCAGCAGACTGTTTTTTTTGTTTTGTTTTTTTTAGGCAAACAGCATGCAGAGTTACAGCTTCTGGCTTGAATACAGTAAGAGTTTTACTATATTTATGGAGGCATGAGGGGCCCAGGGGGGCTAGATGGTGGTGTTAACACTATAGGGTCAGGAATACATGTAGTTGCACTGGTGACTATAGTGTCCCTTTAAATAAGCTGATCTCCACAATATCAGAGAGCACACATAAAAAGCCTCTGCGAAGGCACAAGCCAAAATGCTACTGATATACCGATTCTGTATTCTATGTTACTTGTCAACCATATATTGCAACCCCTGCGTGGGCAAAATGATTCTCATGCTGATCTCAATAAAAACGGATTCAATACAAAAACTCTCCGCAACAGAGAAAAAATAAATAAATAAGAATTAAAACACCCAAAAGGAGAACATTTTGTTTCAGAACTAGCAATTTTCCAAGCACTATAAAAAAATAAATAAATGAATATTATGATTATATTTATTTCTGATCAAGTCATGGCAGGATTGATCTATAAGTTTGCCCCTCCCCTTAGAGTACAAAGGACAGGAAACAGAGCTATGAAATTAGTTTAAATAAATATAGTGTCGCCCACTCCCTGTTGGCAGTTTTGATTTTTTTCTTGTTCTTCATAGCAGTTAAGAAGGAGGCTGTTTCAACAGCACCTAAACACCCAACAAACAGCAATTATTCTATACAAAGGTTAGTTCCTGGCTGTGCCCCTTTTAGTGACCGGGGTCTGACCTAAACTTTCTCCCCGAGGAGATTATAGTGGTTCATCTGGTGTATTAGGAAGTCTTTAGTTTATACACATTAGGCTGTCCGTTTGTAAAATTATTTGCCGGCGGAATTTAGTTTGGTATACATACTCTGTAGTTTAGATTACTGGCTACTAAAACTATGGAGGGCTCTGGAATTTCTGTAGTCCCCAACACTACCATTGAGACTTTCTTATAACAAATGGGTCACATTAAAGAGATTATTGGAGAGCATCTAGGTAAGATGTATATGTCCAGTATTGGAGCTGGATAAAAGAGTGGTGACTAATGGCGATAACTTTATTGGAAGTCAGCCTGAGGACAGAGAAGAGACTAAACCCATAACGGCGATACTTTATGACGAAATTATCTCAAATGATAGTGTGGAGCAAATCTCCAGCATGTTTCTGAGCTATAATAGTTAAATGCCTATTATACCAGGTGTTTCAGTAATTAACACACTGTATAAATTTATATGCCACCAATAAACCAAACAATAAAATATATCCCCTCCCTCTACATTTTAAACATTTACATAGTACAATATATTAAATGATAAAATGTTATTTTCCAATATGCACATTACATGTGTTTTATTATCAGTATCTATAAGTGAAGACACCAATCCCTGCATTTTAAAGATATTGATGCTACAACAGAGTGCAGGTAATAGCATTTTCGGTCTTCTGCAATGAAAAGGTTAAAGGACCAGAGAGGAAACTTCCTGATTTTAGAGTATACTAAAATTAGTGGTCAAAAGCACGACCACAGATGTGATTTCCCAACAAATGACACTTGAGACATTAATGGGCACTTTAATATTTTAACAGGCTGCAAACTACGACCCTAGAGACAGACCGTAAAGGGTACTCTAACCTCAACAATTAGGGAAGAGAAAAAAAACAAAACACTTCCCTCATTCCCATTTAAGCCAAATAACCTTACCCTTCTAAGCTGATCCAACGCGGTCAACATCTGTTCTAGCTGTTGCATTTTCTGTCTTGTGACAGACTGGTTATTACCATTAAGGTCTGATAGATCTGTAAGAAAGAAATAAAAATAAAAACACAAGCCACAAATACAGAAGCAACAAATAGTTGTCAAAGTACATAAAACAGGTTTTTAATTTAAAGTAAAGACCGAATAAATCAATGATAACATTGTGCATACAGGTATAGAGCAGTGGTTCCTAAATCATTCCTCATGCGCCCTACCAGTCCAGGATTTAGGGGTTTTTGTTTTTTTTCCTAAAAACAACACACTTTAGACACAACTGTATAAGCCCAAATTAATGGACTTGAAAGGTGGGTGTTTAGACTGGTTTGGGTAACACTGGCACAGAGAGTGACAGATATTAATGATACATTATTTCAGTGTCAGGTGGCCATGTGATAGAGAAAAAGATGGATAGTTGTAGTTTGGTGCAAAAGAGGAAGGAGATGATGTTAGAGCATTTTCTGCATGAAACGCTGAATGTACAAAACAGCACAATACATTTAGACAGTTATACGCTTGTAGAATCACTCACCGCTTTGGCTTTTTAAAGTCTTATAGTTGAAGTCAAAGTCATCCTGTAGGTTTTCTACGACTTTCATCTTCTGCTCCAGGTCCTGTAAAATGGACAAGATTTTTATTTTAAAAAAAAAATCCATTTTAAAAGAAAACAAAGCGCAAAAAGGGATTGCGCGTGAAATCGGCAAATAATTTGTACCTGGACTTTCTTTCTGACATCCTGCAGGTGCTGCTCCAGCATTTGTTGTTTTTCCGTGACCACTGCTGCTGTGGGATGAGAAGATGGTCCTCCTTGCTACATGGAAATAAAAATATCACAGGCTTGTGACAGATTCTTTATGTCTAGTCATTAAAACTCCAATGTATCTTATCAGCCACTGCATTACTTTTAATTAATGATCAGTCATAGAAATGTAGAATGTGACGGCAGATAAGAACAGTTTGGCGAATCTGGTCTGTCCATCTTATAATAACAGTGTATAATTTTTAAAAGGTACAGTTAGAGAATCTCTGGTTTTTAACTATGTCCACAAAATGTCACTTTCCGATGTTATTACACAATTGAATAGTATTCATTTTATCTACCTTGGAAGGATGAAAGATAGAAACAATGTTGGCAGGAATTGAACCTGTGACCCTATAGGTTTGAACAGATTATAATGATGATGGATTAGCTATCTTGAGCTATCTCAACATCTACAGTCAGTAACATTTATACAACTGGTGGAATTCTTGTAACTAATGTGAAAACTAGTTTGCAGTTATGAAATGTGTTGGCGTTAAAATAGATGCTCCAGACGTTCTTTAATGCATTTATTGCCCTAATTTGCTGCAAATCTTCATCAGACATCAAAAAGTGTCAGATGTCCCATCCAACACCAGTCCTCAATCTTTTTTCCCAGTGGGAGTTCTATGTCCGTCCTGAAAACGCATTGAAAGCTATGGGACAGCCTGTATACACTACATAGGACTTGTATTTATGCGCAAATTTAAGAAACATGATAGGGGGGGGGGTTCTTTTCAAGCAAAACAGATTGTTCAAGAGCTTGCAGTGTCTGATGTGCACAGGTAATGTCAAAATATAATATTTTTGACAAGTGAAAAAAAAAAAATCTCAACACATTTATAATACATACATAAAAAGTAGAAAAGTTACAGGTGGTGTATTCCTTTACAACTATGCCATTTTCAATGAAAAATAAGCTGCTTCCTTGATAAGCAAAAAAAATAAATAAATAAATAAATAAATAAATATATAAAAAAAAAATCAGGGAGCGAGAAGATTTATTTATTTTTCCTGAAGAACATCTAGCATACTTTACCTGGGCAGCAGTAGCAGCATTTTGGAGAAGCCGGCCCTCTTCCCACAGACACCTGGCCACAATCCTTGCTATCTCCATAGGTTTCTCCAGGTACCTACTCTGCAAGTTGAAAACATTGAAGACTCATTTAGAAAACAAAAGGAGGTAGAGCGGTTATATTCCATTTCTCAATTTAAGAATAAAAATGTGAACTCTATATTGTAAACAAGTTTGAGCAGGGTCCTCATCAACCTATTGTTCCTGTAACATTTTATATTTGTCTAATTTAGTTAAAATTTCCACCTTTTAGAATATTGTAAAGTACTGCGGAATAAGTTGGCGCTATATAAATGCCAGTAATAATAAATAACTGAAGTAGGACAGAGTCTGAAATCACCAACACTAATCAGAACAGCAAAGGCCCTTTTGTTCACGGCAAATCCGCAGGTTCTTCAAGAAGTGATTAACATTTGTCAGCAAATGCATGAGCTCTCAATGGGAGCACTTTGCATTTAACATACAGCCGCAAATCAACAGTTGTTTACAGGATATGTAGTTCAGGATTCATGCAAAGAAATAAAAAATAAAATGAATTGGCAATCTAATATAAAGTTGTTTCTACTTGCTAGTCTTCTAGCTTAGTTTCACAAATCAGGAATACTCCATTGAATAAAAATTTTTTTTTTTTTTAAAAGCGTGTGTCTGAAGTGCTTTGTGTGTCCAGAGTGTTCCTTTAAGCCATGCGTGCAGCTTCAGCAAAATCGATTTCATGCTACATTGCAAATTGTTGCAGTTATAATGAGGATGGGGGACAGGGAGAGCCTTTCGACATAACCAAAGCAAGTAACATTGGTTGGTTTAGTGCACAGTTTAATAAATTACTATTACGCAACTTGGAAGAAAGGCTATATCCAGCTTACATGAGTCAGCAGACAGCATCATGGCTCAAATCCAACACAAAATATTCACAAAATATTACTCAATACAAGCAAGCAACTAATTGAGAGGCTTGTGGGCTTAAAACATGTTCTGCATAAAGATTTTTCCTGCAAACTCTAAACGTACAGCACATCTTCCTACCTTCAGGTATCACCAAGACTGAGCAAAACATTACTAAGCCGTTTATCATCCAATTAGGGCAAAGAATAACATGCAGCACCTAGGAGTTCTGTAAATTTAACAGAACTCACAGGAGATTTAGTATATAAAGATTCCAGGTCAATTTACATTAACCACATAAGAACAGCCTAAATCCCTTCTGGTACCAGGTAACCCCATATATTTTTCAATACCTGGAATCCCCAGACTGGCAGGAGAGCTATAAGCAGCGATCAAAGTAAACGTTGCTAATGGTTTTTTAAATTCATTTTGAAGACCAGCTGCTCACAGAGAATGAAGTCACCAGAAAGGAGTCCCATGAAGTCCTAAGATCTGACCAAAACACATCGCACTATTCCCTACTCTCCCTTAGCTATATTAACACAGGGTTGGCAGCTCTGAATATCGTAGCACAAAGCCTTGTTCACAAAATTACACTGAACGGGGTCGTGAATGTGTCTGATGTATTGTGACTGCATCCGATGTGATGAATAGAACTATAAGTTGGGTCTGAACTACTTATCCCGTCAACACCTACTGGACACTAATCATACTTCAACACGTAATGGACTAAAAAACTAGCACAGACACAAAATGTATATAGAAGGACCCAAAGTTTATTTTAGCAACGACTGCCAAATTCACTTTCATTTTAAAGATCGCATGTCATACCAATGATTTTTCAACCTGAATTATGGTAACAAAGACAATTTATCCCTGATAAGATGTACATGAAGATGATGTGGTTGATTACCTTTCATATGACCCCTTCTTACCTGCAAAAACTGCTTTATCCTCCTCAGATTATGTTGATATAGAACATTTGATTCCTGTAGAAACCTGCTGTATTGTTGGTCTATTTCACCCAAAAGATTGTGAAAAACAAGTGTGGCATGGGATTCTTTACTTGCAGCAAAACCCCTTTAAGAGAAAAACATAATTTTATACTTGGATACATGACATAAGACTGACCCAGCATCCCATGAAATTTGCCCACTGTACTAGAGAGACATTAGTAAACATGGCGTACACAAATATTCAGCATTAGAAAAGGAGAACTTACCAGTCTTGGCTCTCTATCCAAGGTGCCAGAAATTGACGCAGCTCCATAGGAAAGCTGTCGCTGTAAAGTTGGTGCAACTGTTCCAAATATCTGGTATCCAGCTGCTGTAACTGGTTCCATTGTGTCATTTTGTGCCACGAAGGGCTAAAAAAACAAAACATTAAAAAAAAAAAAAAGTTTAAATATGGCGACTACTACTCATAACACACACAACCCCCAAAAAAGTAACAGCATCAGAGGAATAAGGTGAATTAAATTTTTATATATATATATATATATATATATATATATATATATATATATATATATATATATATATATATATATATATATATATATATATATATATTTATTTTATTCTCTCCAGCCCCACTATGGGAAATCCCATTAAAGAACGTACATATAGCTAATGTAAACTAAAAACACAAGAAGCCCGTTGCATTTAAAACTTCAAAAGGCAATGAGAAAATGAGAAATTCCGTTTTGTTTTATTGAGGTTTTAACACTATAACCTCTTCAAAAATAAGTACAAGTATTCATTTTAATTTGGTATTTCATTTTGCAAATAAAATGGGCCAGTCTGAAAAAAAACTAGACATTCTAATACACAAAACAAAAACAAAAAAGCAAAATATCAATAATCAAATCATTATTTCTACAGGAAACCACTACAATCCAATCTACAGATGTTTTGTAGACATATCAATGTAAATATGCAAACAAGCTTTATTATGCTCGCATATGGTTACAAAAACATGGCTTTCCTGTAACCAGTTTAAGCTAAAGTCTTTTTGTTATCCACCCTCCCTTGCCACTGCCTGCTACTCCCCTAATTTTATCTTGCTTTAAGACATGGTTTATGAGGTCTCAACACACAAGGCTGTCTAGCAGTCTGCACACTGCAGTGCACCGCTTTTAGCAACAGCAATAAATCAATGGGAATTACAATCCTATTAAACTGTACAAAGATGTCTCAGCATGGGGGGAGAAATGGAATGTATGCTTTTACAAGGAAGGCAATGCCTGAAGAAACCCAAGTATGTACCCTGCAGCCACACTAGTGATATGTAATGGATGGATCTGTAATGTCAAAACAGATTTTAAAACCACATGGCAGCAAGGAATGTTTCAACTTTTGTTAAACGCATTTAAGCAGGCATGGCCAAAAGGAAGACCTCTAAGCTTATAAAACAAAACAAAACCACAACACCTATGATGCTTTGTCAGCCTTTAAGCCCGAGACATCTACCTTTTGACCACCACTGTATCCTTTACAGTCAATACAAACAAAAGACACTATTCTGCATTAGACACCCAGGAAGGTTCTTATCACTGCAAGAGTATTTGACAGTGGGCGTTACAATTCATTAAAGATCGAATAATCATTAAAATATTCGTTTACGGAAAAGAACATGCTAGTCCTAAGATAAAACAACTTCAGTATTTTAAATTACCACAAAAAAAAAAATTTAAAAAAAAAATCTAGATGCAGAAAAGTAATCTTAAATCACAAAAGCTGACAATCTAAAGAACTCATGGAGAGAAAATGTAGCATAGCAGCAGATAGATTATACACCATACCTGCTCTACGACAGCCCCTCCAGTGTCCAAACGTTTCGATTACAAAAGATTAACAGACAACAGGGACCTACTGACACAGATCAGAGAACTTGCTACTGTGAAAACATGTAGGTTTGCTATACAGAACAGAAAACAGGCAGGGAAGTGTGTTCCTGATTCCAGATTTAACCAAGTACAAGGACTTCCAGTAATGCAGGCAAGAGGAGGTGGAGCCTTACAGTAATCCATGCTCAGAACATAGAATGACAATATTGACTCTAGAGCTCAAGTGGAAAATGAACAGTCTGTACAGCTCACCACTGCAAATGAACAGTAACCTGACAGGCCATAGAGAGACCTTTCAGCTATTGTGTCTGGAGCTGTGCTATGATAAACCGTTACAGTTATGTCTTTCAAAGGGCAGGTTTTAAAAAGGGTTTCTTTTCTCCTGCTAGGATATATTTTTCCACCCCCATTAACCCCTTAAAGGACCACTCTAGGCACCCAGACCACTTCAGCTTAATGAAGTGGTCTGGGTGCAAGGTCCTTCTAGGGTTAACCCATTTTTTTATAAACATAGCAGTTTCAGAGAAACTGCTATGTTTATGAATGGGTTAAGCCTTCCCCCAAAGCCTCTAGTGGCTGTCTCATTGACAGCCACTAGAGGCGCTTGCGTGCTTCTCACTGTGATTTTTACAGTGAGAGCACGCCAGCGTCCATAGGAAAGCATTGAAAATGCTTTCCTATGTGACCGGCTGAATGCGCGCGCAGCTCTTGCCGCGCGTGCGCATTCAGCCGACGGGGAGGAGAAGAGGAGGATCGGAGGAGGAGAGCTCCCCGCCCAGCGCTGGAAAAAGGTAAGTTTTAACCCCTTTCCCCCTTCCAGAGCCGGGCGGGAGGGGACCCTGAGGGTGGGGGCACCCTCAGGGCACTATAGTGCCAGGAAAACGAGTATGTTTTCCTGGCACTATAGTGGTCCTTTAAGGGGCACCCTCAGGGCACTATAGTGCCAGGAAAACGAGTATGTTTTCCTGGCACTATAGTGGTCCTTTAAGGACCAAACTTCTGGCATAAAAGGGAATCATGACATGTCATACATGTTATGTGTCCTTAAGGGGTCAAAGGAGCACTCCAAGTGCCCATGTTATGTGCTGCCTCTGCCTGTGAACTTCCTCTGACCTCATCAGAAGTGGTGGCCTGATCCAATCACAATGCTTCCGCATAGGATTGAGACTGACAAAGAGGTAGATCGGGGCAGAGCCAGCATAATTCAAACACAGCCCTGGCCAATCAGCATCTCCTCATAGAGATGAACTGAATCAATGAATCTATGAGGAAAGTTCAGTGTCTGCATTCAGAGGGAGGAGACACTGAATGTTTGGATGCATTTTAGGCAGCCATGACCCAGGAAGGATCTCCTAACAGCCATCTGAGGAGTGGCCAGTGAAGGTATCACTAGGCTGTAATGTTAACACTGCATTTTCTCTGAAGAGACAGTGCTTACAGCAAAAAGTATGAAGGTAATGATTCAACTCACCAGAACAAATTCAATAAGCTGTAGTTCTGTTGACTATAGTGTCCCTTTAAGGAATGAATCCTCCCCCCTTCTCCATCTCAGCCTGACTTGGACCATACCATCCCTACCCTCCAAGACTTCCCTCCAGCTACTGAACAGGAGGTGGCTGCGCTTCTCCTCTCGTCCCACCACCTGTCCGCTTGATCCAGTGCCCTCACACTCACATGTCTTATACCATCCTTAACTGCTCTCTTTCATCCAGCATTGTCCTTGCTCCCCTTAAGCATGCTACGGTCGCACCCATCCTAAAAAAGCCATCCCTAGACCTGACTTCCACTTCCAACTATGGTCCCATATCCCGGGTTCCTTTTTCCTCAAAGCTTCTAGAAAGACTTGTCTTTACTTGTATGACTTGCTTCCTAAATTCCAACTCCCTCCTCGATCCTCTTCAATCTGGCTTTTGCCCCCTCCACTCTGAGACTGCTCTTATTAAAGTTACAAATGACCTAATCACAGCCAAATCCAAAGGCCACTACTCTATACTAATTCTTCTTGACCGCTCTGCTGCCTTGACACTGTTGATCAAGGACTCCTTCTCCTAACTCTTCAATCTCTTGTTCTCTGTGACACAGTCCTCTCGTGGTTCTATCTCTCCCAATGCTCCTTTAGTAACTTTGTCCAACAGCACCTCCTCTCCTCGTCCTGTCTCAGTCGGAGTCCCTCAAGGCTCAGTTCTTGGTCACCTTTTGTTCTCTCTCTATACTGCTTCTCTTGGCAAACGTATTAATTCATTTGGATTCCACTACCACCTGTACGCTGACGACACCGAGATATAAACTCTCCTCCCCTAAACGCTTCCCCTGCTGTCCTACAATGTGTCACCATTTGCCTTTCTTCTAACTCTACAGCAAAATTGGTCACAGGAACCGCACTCACTCCCAGCGGCCACAGGTGCTACGGAACAGGACCAGCAATCCCAACACGTCAAGGCAGCAAGAAAAATTCCCAGGCACTCAAAATGTGAAAGCCACAGGCAGATTTATTGCAACAAAATAGACAGCAACGTTTCGACCTATAAAGAGGGCTTTTTCCAAGCTTGAAAAAGACCTCGTTAGGTCGAAATGTTGCGGTCTATTTTGTTGCAATAAATCTGCCTGCGGCTTTCACATTTTGAGTGCCTGGGAATCTTTCTTGCTTTCTTCTATCTCTGACTACATGTCCTCCCACTTTCTGAAACTCAATCTCTCTAAAACCGAGTTTCTTATTTTTCTTCCACATAAAACTGATCCTCCTCCTTCACATTCCCTGGAAGTTGACGGTACCTGCCTCACTCCATCCTTTCAAGCTCGTGGTCTTGGTGTCACTTTTGATCCTGACCTCACCTTTGAGC
This sequence comes from Pelobates cultripes, assembly GCA_933207985.1. Lineage (NCBI taxonomy): Eukaryota > Metazoa > Chordata > Amphibia > Anura > Pelobatidae > Pelobates > Pelobates cultripes. Next base: position 213,084,595 of record OW240917.1, read on the forward strand.
CTCATGTCTCTGTTGCTAAAACCTGTCGATTCCAACTTAAAAACATTGCACGCATACGCCCCTTTCTTATGCAAGATGCTTCCAAGGAGCTTGTTCGCGCTCTAGTAATCTCTCGCATCGATTACTGTAATTCTCTAATTGGTTTGCCCAGAAGCCGTACTGCCCCCCTACGATGTGATGAAAGCTGCTGCCAGGCTGATCTTTCTCTGTCGCTCCTCACACGTCACCCCTCTGTCAATCCTTAAACTGGCTTCCTGTACCCTACAGGTGCCAATTTAAAATACTAAACCTTACATATAAAGCGCTAACCAACTCTAGCCCCTCTTACATTGCTTCACCGTTTCATAGGTATGCCCTCTCTCGGTCTTTCCGCTCTACTGGCAACCTTCTCCTGTCTGCTGCTCGCACCCTTACTGCAAATTCACGTCTGAAGACTTCTAATAAGTGGCTCCTTTCCTTTGGGCCAGCCTGCCTTTTTATACCCACCTCCTCTAGACTGTAAGATCGTTTGAGCAGGGTCCTCAACTACCTATTATTCCGGTTACATTTTGTTATTGTCTCATTTGGTAAATTCCCCTTTTAAGTGTAAAGCGCTGCAGAATAAGCTGGCACTATACAAATACTACTACTAATAATAATAATAATGAGAATTGAATTTAAAGGACCACTATGGGCAGGTCCATCTAGGGTTAACCCTGCACCTGTAAACAAAGCAGTTTCAGATTAACTGCTATGTTTACATATGGGTTAATCCAGCCTTTAGTGGCTGTCTCATTGTGATTTTCGCAGTGAGAAGACGCCAGCGTCCATAGGAAAGCATTAATAAATGCTTTCCTATGGACTGACTGAATGCGCGGGCAGCTCTTGCCACGCATACGCATTCAGCCAAGGACGTCGGATGGAGGAGGAGAGTCCCCAGCGCCGAGGGAGAAAGGTAAGAATTTAACCCCATCCAGCCCGGCAGGAGGGGGCCTATTAACACTATAGTGCCAGGAAAACAAGTTTGTTTTCCTGGCATTATAGTGGTCCTTTAATCATGGTGGGAAAAGCTTCATTGACGACATCGTAAGAGTCAGAGAAATAAGCAGCTCCAAGAGAAAAATAAATAAATAAAAATTCACATAATTAAAAGAACTACCGGTACATTGTAATTACAAAAAAAAACAGGGACACTATAGCATTATAAGTTATAAGGTTTGTTTGTATTTCTTTCTGCCTCAAATGGATTTGCAATCTATTACAAACTCCCTGCACAATAGGACACTTCGTCTGAGTCTTTTGTTCAAAGCATTGCCAGAAGAGACAACTGCTGTCACGTAAAGCTGTTCTCATAACACGTTCTTCGCTTACATTAAATACACAATGGCAAAAAGGAGGTCATGTTTATTTCTCGAACGCCATTTTTCCCCTCTGAATTTGTTCTCTAAACATCAAGTTCCTTTTAGTTTGCACACAACTGAGGCTATATGAAGGGGCAGCCAGCTCTTGATCTTCCTCTTTATAGGTGGTGACACAAAAGCTTCCAAAAAAAAACAAAAAAACACATGTGAAGGCCCCCCAGTTTATCCTCCACTCCCCCCTCCCCCCACCAGAAACTAGAGTACTAGGCACAGATCTTGAAAGCCAGCAAATTGAAGAAAATAAAATTGTATCTGCTCACACAGGCTGATTATCTCAGCCAATCCAATGCTTTCCCACAGGAAACAATGGAGGCTAGTGTGCATACATAGCAATATACCTCTATGAGACCATCTGATTATAAAAAGCCAAATTTGTCGAGTTACAGCCACTAGAGGCATTTAAACCCTGCAATGTTTACACTGCCGTTACTGCAGAACAATGTTTTACTTTGCAGGGTTAAGCAGACAGGGAGATGGCACCCAGAACACTTCACGAAGATGAAGTGTCTGGGTGCCTATCGTGTCCCATCTTTGGATGTCAGTACTGACATCAGCTAACACAGTACGGAGGACATGTGGTCCTAGAGTGCTTAAACTGAACACTCCAAGCAGATCAATCACTACTACATTGCCCTGTTTTAGAACCATTTGACTTCTTACGAAAGATCCACTGGGCACTATCAACCAATGAACTAGCCTACTAAAGGAGGCTTTCAAAGCGAAGTAGGTAGGAAGTGGTGCTCGGCAGACCCCAGCTATGAAATCGAACTATTCTAAAAACATTGATTCATGCCCTGATAATCGTATCCAGAATCAGACCGTTCATCATCCCTTTCTGAGAGGAACTCCGCTCTGCTAAATCTGGTACCTCCAAATTCATCCAGGACGCAGGATGTAGGGGGTTACAAATACTTTTCTTATTTGTTCAAGGCACCAAGTTTGAGCCAACTTCTAAGTGGCTCCACTTATGTGAGTGAGACCAGTATCTGGTGGTTATTTAATCACACTGTGACGTTATTACCCTATGTCTTTTTTCTGATTTTTTTCAGATTATTTGACTGCCATTTGGGTATTGTTTTTTATATTTATGTAGTGTACGCTCACCAATTTGTTTGTTTTTATTATTTACTGATTGTATTTGTGGTTTGTGGCCCACGGAGGTGATTGTAGCACCACTTTCCAGTAAACTTAATCTATCTGTATTTATACTATCCCTTTCTGAGTATGTGTTTTAGGGTAGCTGTGCATTTTGTATTCTGTTCTGGCTTTTTTAATATTTACACACTAGGATCTGACACAGTTTTGGACCTTAATTAAACTATATATTATATTCTGAACTTCACCCTCCCCTTTAAATTAAGACTAAAAGCACCAAAACCATATTAGATTAAAGGGATCCTATAGTGTCAGGAAAACAAACCAGTTTTCAACGCTGAAGTGGTTAAATCCTCCCCCGCCAACGTCAGCTCCCGAGTGGAGCCGAATGCACAGCTAGAGGCGCGCGTATTCAAACCCGCCCATAGGAAAGCATTACTCAGTGCTTTCCTATGGTGATCTTTTTTGACGCTGGACTCCGTGAGGACATCCAGCGTCAAATAAGTGCGATTTACTCCGTGTAAATCGTGGAAGCGGCCTCTAGTGGCTGGATTAACCCTGAAGTGTAAACATAGCAGTTTCTCTTAAACTAAAAGGGATAAAACTAGGGGAAGCCCCTGCATTCTCACTGTTCAATTCTCCGCAAATGCGCTTGCATGTGTCCTATACATTTCCTGCAAAGAGAACTAATGTTTAAAGTTACACTATAGTCACCAAAACAACTTTAGCTCAATGAAGTAGTTTAAATATATAGATCATGCCTCTAAAGTCTCACTGCCATTTAGGAGTTAAATTACTTTTGGTTCTGTTTATGCAGCCCTAGCCACACCTCCCCTAGCTGTGATTGACACAGCATGCATGAAAACAAAATGGTTTCATTTTCAATCAGCTGTAAACTAACACCCTAAGTCTGGAGGCACATTCTAATCAAAACAAAACCTTTCATTTGTGCTATGTGTCTGTTCAACCGTAATTCACCTTTCATACTAAGTACACCCATACTTATTTTAGATAATTTTGTTAAGGAGAAACAGGGGATTTCACATAAAATATTTAGATATAAAACAATTTTATAGGAATAAAAACTGACGATGTGTGAGAAATTAAGAAAATGTTTTTTTTTCTTAGTTCTGCGTGGCATTTTAACTGTAAATGTCATAATACTGTTAGCTTTTAATGCAATAAAAAACACATTTGTGTTCAGCGATGTCTCACAAGTAAAACACCCCCATGTACAGGTTTTATGAGATTTTGGAAAGTTACAGAGTCAAATATAAAGTTTTCCCATGTGCAGTTTTTTACACATTGAAATTTGTCAGATTGGTTATGTTGCCTTTAGACCGTATGGCTGCCCATGAATGTATATTACCCCCATCATGGCATGCCATTTGAAATGGTGGACAACTCAAGGTATTCAAAATGGGGTATATCTGGTCTTTCTTAGTAGCCACTTGTCACAAACACTGGCCAAAATTAGCATTCACGTTTGTTTATTTGCAAAAAAACTGCACTTACACAGAGGATATCGTCTGGATAAGTTTTACTATTTTGAAACACATTTGTGTTCAGTGAAGTCTGACAAGTAAAAACAGATATAGAGATATATATATAGTTTTCCCCCTATTTTCACGCACTAGGGAGGAATGCTTGACAGCCCAGGCATCTCCAATGCCTGCTATTGCGGCCATGTGATCACTCGGCCTGTGGGGGCCTCAGAAGCAAGGAGGTGCTCCAGGGGGACTGCCTGGGCTGTCAGGCAGTCCCACCGACCGGGATTGAGGATGGAAGTAAGTAGCTGCAGGATGGGGGAGGTTTGGTGTTTATAGTGTCCCTTTAAGTATAGAGGGAGATATAGATAAAGTACATGTGCAATGGTTACACAGCAGAGAATAAGAGAGAATAAAAAATAAAAAAAGCACTGCATTACATACGTCTTACCATATGGTATGGCATAATACATTAAGGTATCAACACAGCTTCTGCTAAGGCACAAAAAAGGCATCTAATAAAAAAAATGATGCTAAATCCATATATTCCCAAGTAACATAGCATTCACTAAGCCGAATCTTAGTGCTGTAGTGGTTACGGTGCCATGCTTGCCCTGGTGCAACCCCACCCACATTATGAGCAGTAAAGCCATTTTAATATAGTGTGCCTTTTTACCTGGCTTTGCCTTACACCATTACCCCGCCTCCACTACTTCTGTGAGAGAGCAGGAAACTCTCCAAACCAAACCAGGTGGTGCTCAGCTTAGCTCAGGTGATTATTCGAAGATCCTAAGCAGGAGCATCCAGGTCTTTATCGGAAGTAGTGAAGGCAGTGGGCAATGCCCAGTGAACCCCTGGTAAGATTTCAATCCATTCTAAACATTTTTATTGTTCACAATGGAGGGCAGCAGGGGACCCCTGGCATGATAACCATAAATGTGTTCTGTAGAGGTTATGGAGGTTGGAACATTCTTTAAATAGGCATTTAATGCAAATAAATAAAATTATATAAGGCATATGTTATGCTCTCTCCTATACAACAGTAAAGGCAGAAGCTGTCCAGGTAGGAGCATTCAGCACCCCTAAAAATACTAGTCCTGTATTAAGGAATTTGGTGAAGTACTCTAATCCAGCTGGTTAAATACAATGTGTTGTCCGGTGTAACGGATCCCCTATACTCCGACTGAGTATATCTGTTATAAGTCTCCTAAATCCCAAGTGATGCAGTGATTATAGTTCCCAGTTCCCCAAACATCGGCACAACTTGATGAAGGGTAAAACAAATCTGTTTAATCCAGGCTCAATGGCCTACTTTTATACAATACAGGGACACATTAAACACACCCATAAACACACCTCCAAAATGTCCCCAAAATGCCATGTCACCATGACCATGTATAAAATACAAAAATATTATATTTCCCACATAGGAAACCCCATATATCAGAAAAGCGCTCAGATCCCACGAACACAGCCAAAAACACCACAGTGGGGATGTTCTGACCTACCACACACATAGTCCTATGCCCAAAACAGTTCCAGGATGTTTTGTCCTTTTGCCGGTCAACTTCAGGAGTTCCCTGCGAACAAAATACTGAATGCACACTCTGGCTTCTTGGTAGCGTTTATTCGTATGAACCATACGAACAAACATATCGAATAGCATTCTTCTGACGTGTGTGTGGGGAAGGAGCAGGCGTCCGTCCAAATCATGCGATGTTTAGGAGTTACCGTGTCCGATTTTAGTTGCACGCGATTGATGCCCAAACACCGCTGCCTGCATTCTCGCGAACAAGATGGCTGTCACACAGTTCCCGCGCGTTCGTGCATACGAACGGCGGCCAACCAGCCGCACAATTAGAACCCACACTGGTTGAAGTGTCAGGAGAGGTTAACAAGGGCCAATAAGCTCAGAGGCTTTCCGCAGTTTGTGGGTTGGTTCGGTTCCCGAAAAGTCCAAGGGAATCCCACGAACCAAGCCTTTTAATAGCCCTTTAATAGCCTTTTAGCATGGCCCATAGTCAGTGGGCAGGAGGCTAGCCTCCACACTCCTCCAGGAGCCAGTGGGGAACGTCCAGGCAAAGGGACGTTTGTCACATCCGGAAAATCTGAAAACTTGATTTTATGACAAGACACGGAGGCTCATATTGCATATCCCTTTCTTTACTGTCCACCAATAGCAGCAAAGAATACAAACAGAATGAAAAAACAATGAACATACAGTGACATAGGCCCCTCCCTGCACATGTCCCAGTATAATAGGAAGCATTTCCCTTCCATTTCCATCTTTCTTTGCTGCTCCAACGATAAGAACCAGCTCACATTTTTTCTCTCATTGATTACTTGTTTATTCTGTCAGTTATGGTTGTTATTCTGCTATTTATTGTCATTTCTTGTTGTATTGCTTCCTTATTGACAGATTCAATACTATTCTTCTATTTGATTCTATTAAGAATTTTATCTCCTCAGTTTATCTATTATGTTTATTGTATGTCTGTATACACACATATTGTTTGTCTCCCAGGGTTCCAGACCTCCTGTGTGAAATACTGATCTATGCACTCTCAGTTTTGACTTCTATGATTACTTCTACCTCTTAATCCTTTTCTCGCCAACTCTCCTCTCCCTGTCCTCTTCAGCTGTTTTGTGCATGTATCATGCTGTCCGGTTGAATTCACGAATCCAGACCATTCATTAGTTTCACCGGCATATAGCACATTCGCCTATTTGCCGCGTTCGACTAACTGATTCGTGCGTTTGACTCATTCGCCTGTTTTATTCACGCAAATTCACCTATTTTACTGCACGTTCGGTTCTTTACTATTGTCGAATTCACTGGTTTTGCCGCGAATCTCGCGGCGGCCATTTTCTGACTTCCTGTCTCTCATACTATCTCATGTGTCTGTGTGCCTCTGGTCTGGACACTGGTGAGATCCCTATCGTTCTTGTTCCCTGTAGTTTGGGTGACTAACCCTTACTACTCTGCAACCTCACTGGTAGGAATTTTGAGCTGCATCCATTATGCCCAAACCCAGGATGCCTTCCAGCTCACCACCCTCTGGGGTGATCAATGCCCCTTTGTCATCTATGACATGACATCTACACTGGCAGATAGACCCACCCAACCCAAAGTTGACTAATTCTTGTGCTACAGCGCTCGATGACAGATGCCATTATGGCAGCCATGGGGTCCATGTCTTCTACCCTTTCTCATACCATCTCCCAGGCCCTCCTGCCACGTCCTTTGGACACGCAAATGTCAGGTTCCACGATGCCTCTTCCGCGTCCCACTATGAACCTGTCTGAGGGTGCACCTAAGAAGGCGACTCGTAAGTCCAAACATCCCTCTGACTCCAGAACTGTTATGACTGGCGTACCTTCGGTCGCCCCAGAAAGCGTGTCCCACCCATGCAAAAAAGAGCCTTTCCGCGCCAGGCAGAACGGGCGCGGCTCTGGAAATGTGCTAGAGCGCAACCTGAGAGTGACTCAGACTCAGAAATCGGGTCAGGTGAGGAGGCTATGGTTGAGTCGGATGACGACTCTGATGTGGAGACCGCTGAGCTGGGCCTTGACCTCCTTCCCTCTGCTCAGTCAGAGACGTCCGGAGGTGACACGGGGGCACTTCGCCCTCTTGGATCCGTTGGGAGAACCTCTCTTCGACCCGAATGAGCTTCACCATCCAAGGTCGGCGGAGTGGCTCCCAGCGGACCATGTAGCCAAGTACCTTGAAAATTGGGTACAACGCCCGCTCAGTAAAGCGGCACGGAACAAACTGAGGGCAGTGCCAAAGGCCTACAGGGCCGAATAAAGTCTGTGATACCCCCGAAGTTGATCCAAAAATGACCCAGTTCCTAACTAAGATGGGCTGGAACCCACGTAAGGGCCTAGACTCTGCCCTAAAAGCATGCCAGGATAAACACTTAGACATATTTGGTCCACTGGCAAAACTTTTTGAACTGGCGGAGGATGCCAGAGCTGGAAACCATATGGTTGACCCCGAAGACCTCCGTGGTTGGGTCCAAAGGGCTATCTGTATCGCCGGGGGCGTAAACACCTCCCTCTCTATTGAATGGCGTAAAGCCATTTTGTTTAAAATAGGGCAAGGTTGGCCAGTTTAGGCTCTAACAGAGGCTGGGAAGGATGCCCAAGGATTATTATTTGGCGACTACTTCATTAAAGACCTGGGGTGCTTTGTGAGGGCATTGACAGCCCTTGACAAGGCCCAAACCTCCATGAGGCCGAATGGTTCTTATCTGCCGTCACATTCTATGTTTCTATGTTTCTATGAGACGGGTTTTTTAGGGAAGGGTCTTTACCAGGGCCGGCAGATCCAGGAGCCGTCTGCCCGGCCGGTCCTACTTTCAGTCCCGTGGCTCGGGACGAGGCTCTTTTCAGCACCGCTCCACCTTCCAGGAGAGAAATGCCCGCTCCCCATTCTTCCCATCACACGGATGCCCGTGGCGATCCAGATGTTTCCGGGGTAACACCGGCTCCAGAAGACCCTATGGTGAGTTTACTCATACCTCATGTTTCTTCACATGTTTATGTAGGGGGCAGACGCCAACATTTTTTCCCAGCCTGGGCACAGTTAACCTCTGACCCCTGGGTACTAAACACCATTCGAGGTTTCCACATAGACCTTGTGGGGAACCCTGTAACTATCCCGCCTCCTCGACCGATCTGCTTCTCCATCCGGGATCGCAGGTCGATCGACGAAGAACTATCCTCGCTCCTCACCAAGACAGCGATAGAACAGGCACCCCCGGACTCCACGGGAGTCATAAGCAATATTTTCCTAGTGGAAAAGAAGGGCGGCCAAATGCGCCCAGTCATAAACCTGCGCCCACTCAATGCTATGGTCAAGTACCGCCATTTCAAGATGGAGGGTATCCATCTGTTGAAAGATCTACTCCTTCAGGGGGACTGGTTGGTAAAGCTGGATCTCAAGGATGCATATCTCACCGTGGCTAAAGCCGAAGCATCCCGAGATCTCCTGCGTTTCCACTGGCGGACAGGGACTTGGCAATTCACATGCCTACCCTTTGGCCTATCATCAGCACCATGGTGCTTCACAAAACTGGCTACGCAGTCGAGGCATTCGTCTAATCATATACCTAGATGATATCCTGCTCATGGCCCAAGATCACGATATACTTCTGACACACCTGCGGCTGGCAATGAACCTGCTCTCCCGCCTGGGGTTCATTATCAACCAAGAAAAGTCGTGCCCGACTCCCGCAAGGAATTCTTGGGATTCCTAGTGGATATGGAGAAGGCCACTTTGAGCCTTCCAGGGTCCAAGACTTGTTCAATACGCAAGGAGCTCCGCAGGGCTCTCTTACGACCGCAACTCACCTTGAGGCAACTGGCGCGCCTCATCGGCCTCCTAGCAGCCTTCATTCAAGCAGTGTTCCCAGGTCCGCTCCACTACTGTGCGATGAAACGCTTAAAAATAGCTTACCTGAGGGCTGGCGCATCCTACGCGGACCTGGTATCTCTAGACAAAGAGACAAAGGACGAATTGCGATGGTGGATCCTCAACCTGTCTGCTTGGAACGACAGGGCAATCTTCGGCTCCATGCCGGAGTTCACCATCGACTTAGATGCGAGCCTCCATGGCTGGGGGGGCTCATTGCGCGGGTGTGGCGACAGGGGGTCGCTGGTCAGAATCAGAATCCCGACTTCACATCAATGCATTGGAACTCTTGGCGGGCTCCTTCGCGATCCGCAGCTTCGCGAGGGACAGAGCCCATACATGCATCCGCCTCCGCGTGGACAACGTATCAACGTTGAGGTATGTCAACCACTTGGGCGGTACTCAATCTGCGGTCCTAGCCAGATTGGCGAAAGACTTTGGGACTTTTGCTTAGACCGGGACCTGGTGGTTCAAGCAGAATACCTGCCAGGACTGCACAACGTCACGATATTTATTGGATGCCAGCGACTGGAAATTGGACACGAACGTGTTCTCCAGTATATTGTCTCTTTGGGGACCTTTTGCGATAGACCTATTCGCCTCCCGGTTCAACACCCAGATCCCTCGACTATTCAGCTGGAGGCCGGATCCAGCGGCGGAGGCAGTGAACGCCTTCCTGCAGGTTTGGAGCGGAGACCTCCTATATGCCTTTCCCCCGTTCTCCATGATCCCTCGCGCCCTTCTACACTCTTGCAGATATCAGGCTGAACTGGTCCTAGTGACCCCGTTCTGGGACACACAATCATGGTTCCCTCAACTTCTCGGGATGATGATAGATCATCCCAGACTGTTGCCACAATACCAGGAACTTCTTCGGGATCCGATAGGGTGTTGCCACCCTCTCCGGTTAAAGGGCTCCCTCCCGCTGCTGGCGTGGCGGATTTCAGGGGGACCTTGGGAGGTCCAGGGAGTTTCGGACACTACTAGATGCCTACTGGCAGCGCAGGGGCCCCCGGCACTAGACGGGCATATGGGTCAGCTTGGCGAGCTTGGGCTGGTTGGTGCCTGGCTCGGGACATGGATCCCGTTTCAGCCCCTGTAACTGCGGTCCTACAGTTCCTGGCTTCCCTCTTTGAAACAGGTAAGGCATACAGAACCATCAACCTATATCGATCAGCTATCTCCTCAACACATCAGGGTTTCGATGGCTGCCCAGTGGGCCAGCACCCCTTGGTGTGCAGACTCCTTAAAGGTTCTCGTCTCTCTCGGCCACCCAGACTGCGCTACACTGTGACCTGGGATGTATCAGTGGTGTTATCCTTCCCCGCTTTTTGACCCACTAATTCCGCGCACTCCCTAAGACAACTTTCAGCAAACTGGCCTGTTTGTTTTGTCTCGGATGTCCGAGCACTGGACTTTAATGCCAGATCATACACCCCAGAAGGAGTGACATGCAATATCAGCAGACGGACCTGCACATGTCCCAGTATAATAGGCAGCACTTCCCTTCCATTTCCCTCTTTCTGAAGATGCGGCACTATACACAGAGTGCGACCTATCAGAGTTTCCCCACTACACCGGCGCTGTGCCCGGTGGCTTGCCTACGCGCATATGAGGATCGCACCAAGCTACACCATTCCGCATCCTCCCCCCAGCTATTTTTATCTACCCATCCGCCGTTTCAACCCGTAACTAGCACCACTTTGTCTCGATGGGTCAAATGGCTACTTTCTCAAGCCGGTATTGACACTGCGATTTTCGGTGCACATTCGATCAGGGGGGCCTCAGCATCTTCAATGATGGCTTCAGGCGCGCGCCTGGAGGACCTCATGAAGATGGCCGACTGATCGCGGGAATCGGTTTTTTCGGGAATTCTACTTCAGACCGGTTCCTCATACGTTCGTGGCAGTAGTCGATCAGCTTTAAACTTGCAATATGAGCCTCCGTGTCTTGTCATAAAATTGCATGATTTTGCCATTACATGACGAAAAGTCATGATTTTATTAAAGACACGGAGGAGAGTTTTGTCCCACCCGTTTTATACTACGCAGGTTATAAAACTTATTTGTTTCCCCCCTCCCCCCAGTTTACTTCAATATATAGGTGACACGTATCGCTTTGATCGGTACGGTAAGTGGGATCTGTGTTGGAAGGGATTTGACTTTGTAACTATGTCAGTTTGGGTCTATCTGGTTATTTCTCTGTAGATATTGGTGGGGCCTTGCTCTGTCTGGCCTGGATGTCAGCCTCACGTACCGGTTTAACCCTTGGGCTCCTGTTTCTTTATGTTTTCACAGCCTAATCTACTCCGGTGGAATGTCTGGCTTCAGCGTGTGAAGATCTCTCCCTGCAAATACAGTTTGGTCGGCAGGCGGCAAGTTGTGCTTCCATGTTAATGGATGTTATGATCCTCCTCTTGGGTTGAAGTTTTTTTCCGTTTTCATTTATCTCTGGACTATGTAGCTGTTCCTGTTTTGGACTCTGTGTATAGTGTCGCATCTTCAGAAAGAGGGAAATGGAAGGGAAGTGCTGCCTATTATACTCGGACATGTGCAGGGAGGGGCCTATGTCACTGTATGTTCATTGTTTTTTCATTATGTTTGTATTCTTTGCTGCTATTGGTGGACAGTAAAGAAAGGGATATGCAATATGAGCCTCCGTGTCTTTAATAAAATCATGACTTTTCGTCATGTAATAGCAAAATCATGCAATTGTTACCATATAGTCTACTACCCAAGCATGTAGGAGCAAGTTACATTTTTCATTAATCATCTGATTGCCAAAAGGTCTGCCTTAATAGCAAATGGTTAAAAAGCAGCCCACAAACTCAATGAGTCATCCTCTCACATACACAATAAACCAGCCACACACTCACAAGCATAAATAGTAATACACAGACAAACAAACCTCATCCATGCACATGTCATGGTGAAGAAATTCTTAGAATGCTACTACACAATTCTTCCTTACACAAGACAATTCTACAGGGTTGGGAAATTCAGTGAAATTCTAAAGTGAGCAGGAACTATAATAAACATTTTGCTAATCCTTTGTCACTGTGACACTACATATTTAACTTAGACGGGGAACTGCAGAACAAGACAGAACACCGCTTTGTCAGCAAAACAAATTGCTCTGAAGCACAAGGAATGCTAGAACATAGTTGCATGCATAAAACCAAAAGGAGTACTTCAGGGTGCATTTTAATTGCAGGGTTTTTTTGTTTGTCTTTTTAAAAACAGTGTTTTTCACAATTGTTCTCAGAACCTGCCAACTGACCAGGAACACACGGTAAGCACAGATAATTATTTTCCCTGTTGAGAAAACCAGAAATAACATAGCAGTGAAAGTGCTCCCATTTAAAAACACACAACTGTCACGCCAAACTCATCCATCCCCTTTTGTTTCCTCGTGTTTTCCTCTCTCCGAATCTGTTCTTTTCTGATCTAGTTTTTATTTCAAACATAAGACAAGGTAGGGACTACTAATTGACGCTGGACGCCCTCATGCTCTTCAAGATGACATCCAGTGTCGGATGATGTTAGAGAAGTAGGAGGGTCGACCCAGCGCCGAGGAAACTGTAGTGCTAGAAATACTAATTTGCATTTCTAGCACTATTGTATCCCTTTAAGTATAACAAGCTAAATCTAGGCATAAGCAATAAGATGATATGTATCAAGTTGCATTATCAGCAGCATGTTAGCTACAGGAAAGCAATATAAGGATGGTATTGCTAGAGGCCAAGTGTCCTAGAATTAGAGTATTAGACATCTGACATTAAAACAATACAGAAACGAGAACACTTATCTAGTGTGTCGAAGCCGAATAATAAAGGCGTGAGAAAAGTTATTGTGTATGCTTTAACCAATGCCAAGTATACGAGTCGGTTAGGAATTGACTCTTTCAGCCTGAAGTTGCCAAATGGCGCTTTTACCGCCTCACTGTCACATATGTGGATGGAGGATCAGTACAGCACTGCGACAGCTTCTCCACTCCCCAAGACCGGACCAGCGCACCAAAAGTAAGGTTTATGTCCTGCACGACTCCGGCTCCGCAATCAGTCCCACAGGATTGCAAATGTCTGATGGGCAGTGTCCATCTTGGCTCTTGGCCCAGAAGGAGCGCAGAGTGTCAGGACGCTGCAGGACACCTCTGCAGTGAAAGACGAGGTGAATAATTGCTTTTTCATACAAGACTCGATCCGGTTCCAAAAGGTTGTGTACAGTGCATCAAAGGCTGCATGGAACAGGGATTCCCATTGTGAGATTGAGTGCTCGGTCAATGTGGCGAAAATCTGACAAAAGTTATTTCCGTATCAGAGTGAATATTAGTAGCCTTGCCTACAGGGTGTAGTGGTGGAGACCAGGATAACCCACACTGCAATGGGGGTTAGGGAGGGAATACAGGGTGCAGCCAGCAGGGTCCCGCTGTAGTGGTCTGCCAAAATTCCCAGCTGGTCCCACACTAGGCCGCAAATCACACGCATCGGAACACTGTCATGGTAAACGTCAGGGAGCTTCACAGGGGACTGCTTGATTAAGCAACCCGGATACCACGCTTGTTGGGGTTTATGTTGTTGATTTGCCGAGCTATTATACGATATGGTGGTCATGCCCCGCCCCCGACAGGTATCATTTTTGATATTCAAACCAATATTTATCATCCCATAGGGAAGATTTTCAAGCTAGTGTGAATGTGTGGCAAATCACCACACCATGCCAATCAAATGCTCCCTAGGGGCAGTATGTTATTGAGAACAGAGTTTTACTCATTTCTCACAGGGGAATCAACCACTATGTGTGTTTAACCCCACAATGGAAACAATACATTCTAGGTATAAAACTAAAGAGACACTGCACTCAGTCCACTTTATTGAGGTGAAGTTCTCTTGGTCCTTTTACTCATAGTAAAACTAGATACAGTTTAATATGATACTTATGGTCTACAGATAAAAATTTCAATATATATTTTTAAATTAATAGGAGAGTCGTATACACTAACATTGTATTTTACATCATAACGATCATTGCTGACATGGTTGGACAGAATTTATATTGTTAAGAGGTCACTATAAGCACCAAAACAACTTTAGCTTAGAGTCAATTCTTTGCCATTTAGGAGTTAAATCACTTTGTTTATGCATCCCTAGTCACACTGAATTTCCTGTAAAAGAGAGAGCGAATGTTTAAACTTCCTTTATTGCGCAGTCTGTTTATTACAGAATTTCTTGCCTCCTGCTGTGGCCTGCAGAAGCACCTGGTGTGTGACTGAAGTTCAATAAACAAAGCAAGAGTTAAACTTCTGATGTAAACACATTGTGCCAACATATCGGATTGAAAAATAAATATTTTTTTCCCATGTAACCTGTGAGAATCACAGCCAGCGTACGTGTGGCCAGGGCTGCATTAAAAGAAACAAACAAGTGATTTAACTCCTAAATGACAGTGAATTGAGCAGTGCAACTGCAGGGGCATGATTCTTACACTAAAACTGCTTAATTAAGCTAAAGTTGGTGCTTCGAGTCTACATTTAATGCAAAAGTATTTTCTTCTCCTAACTGAGTGGGGCAAATTTTAGGGCTCCAGTAATAACCCAGCGTTTGTCCATCTGCTATTAAGCAGCCTGAATGGAAAAAATTAAATTAAGAGAAAAAAAAAATAATTTAGATTTTACACCAAAGCAAACAAAGGGGACTATGCCCATAGACTTGATAGTGAGTGCCCATTTAAATGGCAATAAACAAACACACATTGTTTACCAAGTGAAGGAAATGTTACAAATGCAATCCATTGCAAAGATGATTATAGGAACCACACTCAATCCCAGCAGCCACCGGTGCTCCGGAACAGGACCAGCAATCCCAACACGTTAAGGCAACAAAGAAATTCCCAGGCACTCAGAGTGTTAAAGCCACAGGCAGATTAAATTTAAAAAAAAAAAAAAAAAATAGCAAAGTTTCGATCTTCCAAGCAGTCTTATTCAAGCTTGAAAAAGACCTCTTAAAAAGGTTGAAAGTTGCTGCCTTTTTTTGTTTCATTAAATCCGCCTGCGGCTTTAACACTGAGTGCCTGGGAGTTTCTTTGTTGCACAAATACAATCCATTTGAAATTTGAAAGAGAGGCATGTAATTTTAAAGACAAACGATCTACTAAAAAGAACACAAATGACTCAATATAATTCATGCAAGCCTATCTGGTGAGAAACAGATACTCACTACTACAGTTTGATCACTAGTGATGTCACTGGAGAAACCTACAAGGTTTTTCAACATGAGGTTTGATGTGAGAACAGCTCAGCTTGAGTATAGGTCACATAACCTCTTAGTAGTTTTAACCCCAACATATATTCTTTATCAGAAACGAAGCAGCATTGTATTGAGCTAATGACCTTTATATTTCTGGAGGTCATAATGACATAACTGCAGTGTTAAATTCCTACTGGGTTCAATAACACAGGAAACAAAATATCCACTTTTGAAGAAATCAGAGCACTTACATGGAATCAAGATCAACAAAGTGATAAACAAAGCATAACAACAAACAAACCCCAAAGTTCTCTGGGAATTTCCATTAAATGTTCACAGGAGCATGCCTACTGCAAGAGACAAGTGTGCATCGAAAGAAAACAGGCCAAAAAAAAAAAAAGATTAGGCTAACCCTAAATACTTGGCAGCAGTAACAACCACACAGGTCAAAGAATGTCTCTTCCCAGCCAAGACTGGGCAGATGTATCCAGAAGTGAGAATCTAGAAAGACAATTTGAATTGTATAAAATAAATACTAACAGATGTCCACAGCATGAAGCATTGAGATTGTTATTTTCAAATAGGACATCACACCACTAAAGGCACTTTATTGGAACGGCAAATGAGGACACTCACAATTATCCCCAATCAGCACATTTAGTACGAGAGAATCACAAGCTATCCACTGCATAGCACAATAAATAGGTTTTTATGAAAATATCTTTTTAAATTAATAATAACAAATCCCCATAAATATCTTCACATCATGAACAATATTAGGTGCTAGACTGGGTCTGCCTAGCTTTAGATAAAATTCATTAACATTTAAATATTCTAAACGATCAGCGGCAAAATAAAGTTTGTTAGGGATATAACCATTTTACTCAAAAAAAATTTAATATTGTATTTTACAGCTATAATAAACAACTGCATAACATCATAATCAACAAAGCGGTCATAATGCTTCAAATCTATACGTGCAGCGTTCCACTATAAAACACTGTACATATAGAGACATAGTATTTTGCTACCATAGGTAGACTTTAACTTAAGCAGAGTTATTAGGGCAGTGGAGGTTCGACCATAGGGCCAGTGACCCACCAGGTTTTTTTGCAATTAACAAATATACAATTTAACAATATCATTCTTTTTTTCTGTTAGTTCTTAAAACTTTCTTTTTCAATACCAACAGATTTAAATTTGTGTCTGGAATAAGGACAGAACCTTTTATTAAACACTTTGCTGTTTCTAAGTAGGGAAGCAAAAAAACCAAAACAAAACCCAAGCCAGATTTTTGGGCAACAACCCAAAAATCGGATTAAACTCTATTTGAAGTACTTGCCCATCATTGGCTGCCTGGTAGACCTTATTGTTTCCTAATGGAGTTCAGTAGTTGCACTAGACAAGCCCCTGTTCTTAACAGTTTATTAGGTCAGAGCTTGACAAATGTTTGAATCTAGGAGCCAGCCATTTTCAACAAGAAAATGCAATTCTTAAAGGGACACTATAGTCACCAGAACCACTAGAGCTTGATGTAGTTGTTCTAGTGTCTATAGCCTGTCCCTGCAGGCATTTCAGTGTAAACACTGCCTTTTCTGTAAAAAGGCAGAGTTTACATTTCTGCTTAGTAACACCTCTAGTGACAGTCACTCTGATGGCCACTAAAGAGTCCTGGGTCACTGCTGCCCCACATGCAGCACCCAGGTTCAGTGTCTCCAAGCTCTGCATGGAGGCGCTGAATGTTCCTCAGAGATTTAATGCAACTCTGTGAAGAGATGCCGATTGGCACGTTTGCAGTGCATGCACAAAATCCTCCCAGTGCTTTCCTAAGGGAAAGCATTGGCTTAGCTGAGATCATAAAGATTGATAATCTCAGCCATGGAGGTGGTACCAGACATGGCAAAACTGGCACGACGTTGAAAAAAAAAAATGGGAGAAAAAAGAAAAACAAACACTTTCCTCATGCGATTGGAGGGGGCAGATACCTAAATAAACACACTCACCCTGACAGGCTCACACACACACACACTCTCTCTCTCTCGACAGGCTCACACACCCCTCACACATTTTTGTTTTAATTGAAACCCACTCAGCCTCCCTACCTTTGGGAGTGCCGAGTGGGTCTTTCCCTACGGTCCAGTGGGCTGCTCTCTTTCTGTGTGTTAAGTGGCAGTACTCTGCCTGTAGCTCCTCTCTGCTACCTCACGCTCTGTAATGATGCTGGGGCCGGAATGATGTAATATTTCGACACCTGGCATCATTACACAGCGCAAGGGAGCAGAGAGCAGGTAGAGTACTGCTCCCTTGCGCGCCAAACTCAGTGCTCCTGCGGCTGCCCGCCTCCATGCTCCACAGAGCGGCCGCCCACCTTCAATATTCGCTGTGACAGCCGCTTTCAAAGCTCCCGCGGCAGCCACACTAACTAGAGAGCTGGCAAATTCCAGGCGCCAGGGTGAAATTTATAGTCGCCGTGGCAACCTGGTGCCTTGGATTTGTCAAGCCCTGTATTAGGTAATGCACAGTCTACACAAATGTAAAGAGAAAACAGCAGTAACAAAATTAAACTCCATACAAAGAATAAGAATTTCAGAATTTAAAGGCTGATGTCTACTTAGAAATTCATGAAAATAGTTAAATAAACATGCATATAATGCATATGCTAGATACAAAAGCAAACAAGTAAAAAAAAAAAAAACAAACAAACAAACAAACAAACAAACACACACACACACACACTGGCATCACATTGACAAAAGATTGACATCACTCTGCCTGTAGCTCCTCTCTGCTTTATACAGGCTTGTATCCCAAACACTATAGCGTCCCTTAAACTTTTACTTGCAATGGATGGCCAGCAGTATATCAGACACCAAAAGAGATAAAATAAAGACCTTTACTTTATATAGAATGCTCATGTCACAAACGTGGGCTACTGGCACAGCCAAGACAATGGGGAGAGTATGGAAGTGAAAGGGTTAATGACACCAGACCCCTGGTTACCTGTTGCTAGACCCAGCAACCACTAAATTAATCCCTGCAATCCCTTCTACACTAACAAGCTAATACACACTTTACTGCCACCACCAAGACTTTATACCCGGCGTTTTAGGTTACCCCACACACAGTAGAATTATAGTATCACAACCTTACTTTACTGATCAGACATATTATTTTATTATTTATATAGCGCCATCAGATTCTGTAGCGCTATACAATGGGTGGACTAGCATACATGTAATTATAACCAGACAACTGGATGTACAGGAACAGAGGGGTGGAGGGCCCTGCTCCATGAGCTTACATTCTAGAGGGAGTGAGGTATAGTGACACCGATGGTAAAAGTAGGGGTACGAAGTAGGTTGTTAGAAAACTATTAAATTGAAGGCTTAGTAGGTAATTTTTGACAGTTGCAGGAGACGAGTCATGGAGGGTGGGGGATGAAAACCTGCTAACAGTTTAATTGATATGCTTTCTTGAAGAAGTGAGTTTTCAATGATTTTTTAAATGAGTGGAGACTGGGTGAAATTCTTACTGAGAAGGGAAGGGAGTTCCACAGAAGAGATGCAGCCCTGGAAAAGTCTTGGAGGCGAGCGTTAGAGGTGGGAGTACGGACAGAGGATATACGTAGGTTTTTGGCAGAGCGTAGGGGCCTCGATTGGACATACTTGTGTATTAGGGAGGATAGGTAGGTTGGAGCAGCATTATATAGGGACTTGTAAGCAAGCAACAGAATTTTAAAGTGAGTTCTATATCTAACTGGAAGCCAATGCAGGGACTGACAGAGCGGGGAGGTGCGAGCGGACAGGAAAATGAGCCTCGCCGCCACATTCATTATAGATTGCAGCGGTGCAATCTGGGAACACGTAAGACCACTGAGAAGAGTATTGCAGTAGTCCAGGTGAGAGAGAACAAGAGCATGGACCAGCACCTTAGCCGCATCCGGAGTTAAATAGGGGCGGATGCGCGCTATGTTTTGGAGATCGAAGGAACGGGATTTGGCGATTGATCGGACATGAGGGGTGAAGGAGAGATTGGAGTCAAAAAGAACACCCTGGCAACGAGCCTGCGAGGTAGAGCTGATGGTAGCACCGTTGACTTGGAGGGAGACAGACACGGGAGTAGTAACATATATGATTAACCCTTTTGGTAACGTGTTTACCTGAGCTCACAGAATAAAGACACAAGCTGATTAAGTAAACATTTAATCTGACAAAAATAATTCACAGTGCTGGGTATAAAAATACAGAAATAAATGACATACAGAAACACAGATAAAGTGCAAAACAGTCCATAAAATAAAATAGGAAAAAACACAAGAGGTCCTTACATATACAGTTGCAAGAAAAAGTATGTGAACCCTTTGGAATGATATGGATTTCTGCAAAAATTGGTCATAAAATGTGATCTGATCATCTTCTAAGTCACAACTATAGACAATCACAGTCTGCTTAACCCCTTAAGGACCAAACATCTGGAATAAAAGGGAATCATGACATGTCACACATGTCATGTGTACTTAAGGGGTTAAACTAATAACACACAAAGAATGAAATGTTGCCATATTTTTATTGAACACACCATGTAAACATTCACAGTGCAGACTAATGGCATCTCCAAGAGCTACCGTATATACTCGAGTATAAGCAGAGTTTTTCAGCACATTTTTTGTGCTGAAAAACCCCCACTCGGCTTATACTTGAGTCAATGTCTGTATTGTGGCAATTTACATTGCCATAATACAGACCAGGACCGCCGGGCTCATTACAAGCCCGGCGGTCCTGTTGGGGGCTGACAGTGAGCTCTTACTTACCTTCCTGCAGCTCGGTCAGCTCCATTCTGCTCCCAGTAGGGTCTCGCGAGACTTACACTGTAAACAGAACAGAGCTGACCGAGGAGCTGCACGGAGGAGGAGGGAGCTGACAGGAGCTGCAGGAAGGTAAGTAAGAGCTCACAGCCAGCCCCCCCACTGAACTACCAATGCCACTGGACCACCAGCGATTTAATATTATTTTAATAATAAATATTATTATATATTATAATATTTGCATTATTTTTTTTTTTAAATGTTATTTTTGTCCCCCCTCCCTGCTTGTTGCCTGGCCAGGAAGGGGGGACAAAAAACATAAAAAAAAAAAAAAAACTAATAATATAATATAATAATAAAATAATATTTTAATATTTTATTATTTGCATTATTTTTTTTTTTTTAAATTGTTTTTTGTCCCCCCCTCCCTGACCAGGCAACAAGCAGGGAGGGGGGACAATAATGCAAATATTAAAATAATAATATTATTAAAATAATATAATATTAAAATATAATAAAATTAAAATAAAAATGCCCTCCCCTCATCCAGTTTACACACACACTTCATTATATACACACTGCATTCATTATATACACACACAAACACACACACACTGCATTCATTATATACACACACACAAACACACGCTCTGCATTCATTCTATACACTGTAAATAAATATTCAATTAATGTAAATTTATTGGGATCTAATTTAATTTAGAAATTTACCAGTAGCTGCTGCATTTCCCACCCTAGGCTTATACTCGAGTCAATACGTTTTCCCATTTTTTTGTGGTAAAATTAGGGGCCTCGGCTTATATTCGGGTCGGTTTATACTCGAGTATATACGGTAATTGGAGTGAGATGTCAGCCAACTGGAGTCCAATCAATGAGATGAGATGAGATTGGAGGTGTTGCTTACAGCTGCCCTGCCCTATAAAAAACACACACCAGTTCTGGGTTTGCTTTTCACAAGAAGCATTGCCTGATGTGAATGATGCCTCGCACAAAAGAGCTCTCAGAAGACCTACGATTAAGAATTGTTGACTTGCATGAAGCTGGAAAGGGTTATAAAAGTATCTCCAAAAGCCTTGCTGTTCATCAGTCCACGGTAAGACAAATTGTCTATAAATGGAGAAAGTTCAGCATTGCTGCTACTCTCCCTAGGAGTGGCCATCCTGTAAAGATGACTGCAAGAGCACAGCGCAGACTGCTCAATGAGGTGAAGAAGAATCCTAGAGTGTCAGCTAAAGACTTACAAAAGTCACTGGCAAATGCTAACATGCCTGTTAATGAATCTACAATACGTAAAACACTAAACAAGAATAGATTTCATGGGAGGATACCACAGAGGAAGCCACTGCTGTCCAAACAAAACATTGCTGCACGTTTACAGTTTGCACAAGAGCACCTGGATGTTCCACAGCAGTACTGGCAAAATATTCTGTGGATAGATGAAACCAAAGTTGAGCTGTTTGGAAGAAACACACAACACTATGTGTGGCGAAAAAAAGGCACAGTACACCAACATCAAAACCTCATCCCAACTGTGAAGTATGGTGGTGGGGGCATCATGGTTTGGGGCTGCTTTGCTGCGTCAGGGCCTGGACGGATAGCTATCATCGAAGGAAAAATTAATTCCCAAGTTTATCAAGACATTTTGCAGGAGAACTTAAGGCCATCTGTCTACCAGCTGAAGCTCAACAGAAGATGGGTGTTGCAACAGGACAATGACCCAAAGCATAGAAGTAAATCAACAACAGAATGGCTTAAACAGAAGAAAATACGCCTTCTGAAGTGGCCCAGTCAGAGTCCTGACCTCAACCCGATTGAGATGCTGTGGCATGACCTCAAGAAAGCGATTCACACCAGACATCCCAAGAATATTGCTGAACTGAAACAGTTCTGTAAAGAGGAATGGTCAAGAATTACTCCTGACCGTTGTGCACGTCTGATTTGCAACTACAGGAAACGTTTGGTTGAAGTTATTGCTGCCAAAGGAGGTTCAACCAGTTATTAAATCCAAGGGTTCACATACTTTTTCCACCTGCACTGTGAATGTTTACATGGTGTGTTCAATAAAAACATGGCAACATTTCATTCTTTGTGTGTTATTAGTTTAAGCAGACTGTGATTGTCTGTTGTTGTGACTTAGATGATGATCAGATCACATTTTATGACCAATTTGTGCAGAAATCCATATAATTTCAAAGTGTTCACATACTTTTTCTTACAACTTTATTTACCGCTTACATAATTCTTGTGGTAGATTGTTCTCCAAGTAGTTTTTAAAAAGAAAATTCCTCTCTGGATAGTCCAACATCCTCAATATATACATTAAAACTAGTTGTTTCTTAGTGGGCAGACCCCTGGGTGGATCAGAGGGGTTTGACCTGGCAGTTTATTGCCCACTCTTAAAATTATGTTGTCCTTTGAAGAACCCAAAGTCAGAGCATACGCATGCCCTACGTCCAGCTCTAGTGATTGTTATTTTAGTAGTTTTATGTCTTGGGCCTGGTGTAAGGTCAAAGCCTACAATTATTATTATAATATTATTTATATAGCATCATCAGATTCCGTAGCGCTGTACAAAGGGTGGTCTAACAGACATTTAATTGTAACCAGACAACTCGACGTACAGGAACAGAGCGGTGGAGGGCCATGCTCAATGAGCTTACAGTCTAGAGATAAAGGTTATTCAAATTCCCCCCCCCCGCCCCGCCCACAAAAAAAAGCAAAAAAACAACTCATTACATATATCAAATGCCAATGCAGCTCAGCCTGTCACTGCCATCCATTTGCTGCTTGAGCTAAGGCTTACATATTAGCCAGAGCAGCAAAGGAGCGGCAAAAGCTGCATTGTTAATCTATTGGAAACACTGCAGGGTAAGTTGGCACCACTGGTCTCCAGGCACTATAAGCACTTCATGGAATTGAAGTGGTTATGGTACCCAGAACACTCACTTAACAAATTGTGTTCAAATAACATGGAATTGGACTAGATTTTTAACAGCTTAAATAAGAAACTAACTGTGCAAGTTGTTGTTAAAGGGACACTGTAGGCACCCAGACAACTTCAGCCCATTGAAGTGGTCTGGGTGCTAACTCCCATCACCCTTAACCCGGTGTAATTATTGTAGTTTTTATAAACTGCAATGATTACTTTGCAGGGTTATTTCCTCCTCTAGTGGCTGTCTACAAGACAGCCACTAAAGGGACTTCTGGTCGTCTAAACGACGCTGGACGTCCTCACGCTCTGCACGAGGACATCCAGCGTCACCGGAACAGGTTTGTTTTCCTGGCACTAGAGAATCCCTTTAAGATAAACATTATGCATATGACTTGGGAAGAGAAAATATACATTACTCAAATAAGCCAGAAAAGAGGAAAGTGAGTAAATCCTTTAGGTTGCCCTTTTGTACTATGGGAGAAAAAAAAAAAAAAAGGGTGGTGGGGGGGGAACAAGGACACAAACTAGAAAGACCTTACTAGTACAACATAATTTGTTTGGCACCTAAATAGGACCCATAACCACTAGAATAGATATGGAGCAAAAGTGCTTTGTTCTACTTGCTAGCATCAAAATACTGAGAAATAAAAACATTTGTTCATAATATAAATGGAGTGGAAGTGGGGGTGGAAGGTATGCACACAGATACACAGGTTTCCACTTACTTTGCATTTGTAAGGCATATACAGTTGTGCTCAAAGGTTTGCATACCCTAGGAGAAATTGTGATATGTTGGCATTGATTTTGAAAATATGACTGATCATGAAAAAAAAAATAAAAAAAAAAATAAAAAAAAAATGTATTTTATTGAAGGATAGTGATCATCATATGAAGCCATTTATTATCACATCGTTGCTTGGCTCCTTTTTAAATTATAATGAGAACTGAAATCACCCAAATGGCCCAGATCAAAAGTTTATATAACCTTGAATGTTTGGCCTTGTCAGACATACAAGGTGAAACACACAGGTTAAAATGGCAATTAAAGGTTAATTTCCTATAGCTTTTTAAATTGCAATTAGTGCCTGTGTAGAAATAGTCAATGCGTTAGTTAGCTCTCACGTGGATGCACTGAGCAGGCTAGATACTGAGCCAGGGGGAGCAGAAAAGAACTCTCAAAAGACCTGCATAACAAGGTAATGGAACTTTATAAAGATGGAAAGGGTATAAAAATATCCAAAGCATTGAAAATACCAGTCCGTGCTGTTCAAGAAGTGGGAAATTTGGAGATCTCTTGATACCAAGCCTAGGTCAGGTAGACTAAGAAAGATTTCAGCCACAACTGCCAGAAGAATTGTTCGGGATACAGAGAAAAACCCACAGGTAACCTCAGGAGAAATACAGGCTGCTCTGGAAAAAGACGGTGTGGTTGTTTCATGGAGCACAATACAACAACACCTGAACAAAAATGAGCTGCATGGTCGAGTTGCCAAAAAACAAGCCTTTACTGGGGCAATGCCACAAAAAAAGCCCCGTTACAATATGCCTGAAAACACCTTAACATGCCTCACAGCTTCTGGCACACTGTAATTTGGAGTGACGAGACCAAAATAGAGCTTTATGGTCACAACCATAAGTGCTATGTTTGGAGAGGTGTCAACAAGGCCTATAGTGAAAATAATACCATCCCCACTGTGAAGCATGGTGGTGGCTCACCAGTGTTATGGGGGGTGTGAGCTCTAAAGGCAAGGGGACTCTTGTGAAAATGGATGGCAAGATGAATGCAGCATGTCATCAGAAAATACTGCCAGACAATTTGCATTTTTTCTGCACGAAAGCTGCGCATGGGGTGCTCTTGAACTTTCTAGCATGACAATAACCCTAAACACAAGGCCAAGTTGACCCTCCAGTGGTTACAGCAGAAAAGTGAAGGTTCTGGATTGGCCATCACACTCTCCTGACCTGAATATCATCAAACTAAGGGTATGCAGACTTTTGAACAAGGCTCATTTCATTTTTTTCTTTGTTGCCATGTTTTGTTGTATGATTGTGCCTACAGTTGAATCTGAATCCCATAAGAAATAAAAAATGTGTTTTGCCTGCTCACTCGTGTTTTCTTTAAAAATGGTACATATATTACCAATTCTCCAAGGATATACGAACTTTTGAGCACAACTGTATGCAGGTAAAACAATATTACAAATCAAGCCATTCAAATACTTCCACTCCACCTCATCACCCACCCCCCACGTCCTATTAAAGGCTAATAATTGTGTAGAGGTTGGTAAGAATAACTCGTCCTGGCTACATAGAGCTTTCCCCTTTTAGCTGAAAGGTAATTTGTCTTAATGGGGTAGGTGAGCTTGCGCTGTAGAAGACCATTGGAGTGATACTATAAACATTTAGTTAAATATGCACAGCGATTTGGTATAGCGTGCTACTAACCTTTTTTTCTGTTTCATTCAGATGAGGAACAGAGTTAAACAGTTGCCACTTTATTGAAGAGGCTAAAGTACAGTTAAAGAGGCAGTCTAGCACTATAAGCACAACAACATGGTGCTGTACCACAATAAAGTAGTCAAGGTCCACCAGGTACCTTTAGTCTGTCCCCCTAGCCAATAAAAAAAAAAAAAAAAAGGTGAGCAGTGTCAAAAGAGAAGGCAACAAGCTCATGGTAGTGTTGAGTTTATAGAAGTAGAACATATCTCTCTTACTGGGAGACTACTGGGTGACATTACTGGTCCATAAATGAACGTCTTTGTAATTCTCAAACGTGTGTGCAGAGTACACATTCAAGGCTGCTCATTTTTTTGGTATTATGGGGCCACTTTTTTTTCTTCATGTTATTCCTGTTTATAATAATGATTGCATTCTATATTTCTTACACTGTACCCATCTACAATTGTTTTTTATTGCAATTAAAGAAACAGAAAAAAAATTAATCTAAAATTAAGACTTCAAGCACCATAACCACTTTAGTATTGAGAAGAGTGCCCTTGTACACTCCCACGAATATGGTGCAACACTGAATGGAGGGACAGTGCCAGGGCACTCCAGGCACTATAACCAATTCAAAGAGATGAAATGGTTATAGTGACTACAGTGTCCCTTTAAAGAGAGAGTATAGTTACCCAGACCTTAAACCTTCAGATGTAAACATAGCAGTTTCAGAGAAACTGCTATGTTTACATTGCAGGGTTAATCCAGCCTCTAGTGGCGGTCTTCCTGAGAGCCGCTTCTGCGACACTGGATGAGAAAAATCGCATTCAGCATGCAGAACGTCCATAGGAAAGCATTGAGAAATGCCTTCCTATGGACTGTTCGAATGCGTGCGCAGCTCTTGCCAGCAGGGAGCCCGGTGCTGGATAAAGGTAAGTGGCTGAAAGGGTTTAAACCTCTTCAGCCCAGCGGGAGGGGGGCTTCGGTGGGGGAGGGGGGGTTTGGGACGACCTAAGGGTTATATAGTGTCAGGAAACGAGTTTGTTTTCCTGACACTATAGTGATCCTTTAATGTCACTACTTGTCACTCTCCACCACCACTAAAGCTTAGTGAGACTCAGAAGCTCCTGCTTGGGAGTTTCCATTAAAAGGAATTCTATAGTCACCCAGACCACTCAATGAAGTGATCTGGGTGCGGTGTTCCTGTACTGTTAACGCTACAATGTAAAACCTTGCAGTTTTCGAGAAACTACAAATGTTTACATTGCAAGGTTAAGTCTTCCTCTAGTGGTTGTCCGTCAGTGCAGCAGAAGCACCTCTACTGGCCGTCATACGGAGTAAAACTTAATTCAATGCTTTGCTATGGGAAAGTATGAATGTGCACATGGCATGATGAGCATTGGATTGAACCATCACAAAGGAGATCATTATGCCCCCACCGTGAGGTTGTCAGAGAAAGAGATAAGTATGGAGTTGAGAAAAAAAAAAAGTAATTTTTTTTTTTTTTTTTTTTTAATTTCCTCCCCACTGGCTTACAATAAATATGCTAAAATACTTAATCGTAATGCAAGATAACAGTTCAGCTCCAGGTGCCTCCACTCAGATCTCACCCCAGTGTGCCTATGTCCTTCTGTATTGCATACAACACCATCCCAGGTAGAAACATACCCCCTCCCCTGTTCACGCTGACCTACAATAATTAAATATGTTAAAACATTTGGTAGGAAAACAAATCAATAACAGATGTTCTGAAGGTACCTCCACCCAGTCAGAACTCCAATATGCCTACATTATTCCATATAGTGTCTAAGACCCCCAAGGTGTACATATATGCCCTTTCTTTGTTCCAACTGACCGAAAACATTTAAATATGCTAATATACCTGATAAGCACACATTGTAAACTCAGTGATGCCTTGAGTTTACATATATCTCACTGTTCCCACCTACCTACAATAATTAAATATGCCAAAATACTTGATAGGAATGTAATAAACAGAGGTTAGAGTTCTTCCACTCCGTCAAATCTCTTTCCAAAACGCTAGTGTCCTTCCATATAGTATTTGGGGCACCTGTGCCCACAGGCCTACACTAATTAAACATGCCAACTTACTTGACAGTGATGCATGATAAACCTTGTTTATAATCTACATGAATCCTCAATTTTACTGAAATCAACAGTGAGTAAAGTCAATATATATTCTGCCTACATGCCTGTGATCTTCTCTGCCATACACAAGTCCTTGACCGGTGTGTGTACACATTAACCTATCTTGCATTGCATTGTTTTCAACGTTTTAAATGCTACAGTGAGGAACGGAGAGGTGGAGGGTGAGAATGGAAATGGGTGCATACTGGCTGTACAAAATGGGTAAGTTTTTGCGGCTAAAACCTGCATGACAGAAAGGGTTAAAGGACCACTCTAGCTTAATGAAGTGGTCTGGGTGCCAGGTCCAGCTAGGGTTAACCCATTTTTTTTTATAAACATAGCAGTTTCAGAGAAACTGCTATGTTTATAAATGGGTTAATCCTTCCCCCAAAGCCTCTAGTGGCTGTCTCATTGACAGCCGCTAGAGGGGCTTGCGTGATTCTCACTGTGAAAATCACAGTGAAAACACGTAAGCGGCCATAGGAAAGCGCTGGAAAAAGGTAAGTTTTACCCCTTTCCAGAGCCAGGCGGGAGGGGGACCATGAGGGTGGGGGCACCCTCAGGGCACTATAGTGCCCCTTTAAAGGAACACACCAAGCACCATAACCATTAAAGCATGATGTAGTCGTTTTGGTACCAGGCACCTCCTCCATTATAGATACTCAAACAATTTTAGAATTACCACCACTCCAGTATTTTAGGAAAACCATGGGAAGCTGCGCTAAACCCAATAATGCAGTGCTTAGCTCATTGGCTGAGAGCAATGAAAGCTCCCACTTAAGAGATTCCAGGTCTCAGACAATTGGATGCAGTTAGAGGTGCCCAGTGCACTCCTGGTTTAAAAAAAAAAAAAAAAGTTAAATAAGATTATACTGTCCATTATATGTTTGATTACATAGAAGTTGGAGTAGCACAAGGGCACTACAGGCACCATAACCACAACAGCACCACAATCAAATGGCACAGAATAACAGGAGTTTTTTTTTTTTTGGGGGGGGTGGGGGGAAGGTTAATTTAGTATAATGATGAAATGCAAGAAAAGTCTTAACAGTATAAAACAAAACTGAAGGGAAGGGTTA
Source organism: Pelobates cultripes (assembly GCA_933207985.1). Classification (NCBI taxonomy): domain Eukaryota; kingdom Metazoa; phylum Chordata; class Amphibia; order Anura; family Pelobatidae; genus Pelobates; species Pelobates cultripes. The sequence continues at coordinate 213,113,657 of OW240917.1, forward strand.
ATTTAACTCCACAGGGCATCATTAGGAGTTATAAAGTGTTGTTTTGGCATAACTGTGCCGTTAATAAGCATTGTCTTTGTTAGCAGTAAAAAGCTACACTCAGCATAAAATATGCTAATATTACCACAATTGGGCAGGTGCGGTTAAAAACATGCTCAAAAAATAAATAAATAAATAAAAAAAAGGAATTCCTGTTCAAATTCACAATTCACTGGGTAGTTCCCTAAAGTGTGAAATGTATGAAAGGCATTCAAAATTAAAAGTCAGGCCATAATAGACTAACGAAAAACATACATTCTATTTAAATTAGAATTGTAAGCCTTTGTTACCTTAAAAAAGAAACAATTTCCCAACTTTGCTATTTTACTCGAAATTAAACAAGTGGGTGGACAACCTTCCTCACTCCAGATGTTGTGGACAACATCTCCCAGAATGCTCTTAAAGCCATAATACATGGCAAAGAAAGCATCTAAGGAGATGTAGTCCACAACATCTGGGAGTACCAAATGTTTTGCCTACCCCGGGTAAAAGCCAGGAAATTTCACCTTGCAATTCCAAGATTAGCATTTAGACTTTATTAGAAAATAAAAATTGTTGAAGTGGCCCTAAGTCAGGTGAAGTAATGCAGAAAGAAAGTCTAAAACAAATACAAGTGGAGCAACTAGCTGCTATGTGCTACTGGTTTCCATGGTAACTGTGCCACTTTTAGAACTTTTTTCCAGAATTCTTCATACAGAACACCCACACATACTGCCATGTGTATAGAATAAACTTAATCCTATATGGAATGTTCGCATGTTGTTCTAACTCCATCACGCAGTTCTTATAAGATATATAGAATGTGATGAATGTGCCCATAACCGCCTTACCGTATTCCGTGCCAACCGAACTGTCCTGGCCTCTGACGCAGCTAACACAACGTCTGGCACCGCAGCCGGAAACCGTCTGACCCACCTCGCTCTAAGCCCGCCCACATTTGCCAGTCTCACCCAAATGCCCAGCCCACAAATAACAAGCTTCGTGTAAGCCACGCCCCTACGCTTGGAGCATGGGAACTCTCAACCAATCAGCAAAGGAGTTACAGAAATAGCTCATGCAGCCGAGGCACTTCAACCAATAATATCGCTCGTAACAAGATTTTATTCTTTTTTTTTTTTAAACCACGCCTTAGAACCAGTTGGCTCACAGAACGAGAGGCCACGCCTTTCCTCATTGGTTATTCATGAGGTAGCTCGTGTTACCCCGCCCACTTGTTGGTTCTGGGACGCTCGCTTTTACGGTCCGGCTGTTCCGTGTAGCTAGTCACACGCCCTGCGTCAGCTATGCGACAGGGAAGGGAACGTTGAGACGCACGGGGAGGTGCGGCAGAGAAGGCGGAACAGCCTGCTGGGAATCAGGAGAGTTCCTGGCAAGGTGACGTAAGACTCAGCTACGTCATTATGTAAAATACGATGACGTTTGCAGAGCTCTGCGATACAATATTCCCCTTTAAACCAAGTAATAGGCGCTAATTAAGCCAAACCGTTAATTAAATAATAAAATTACCGCACTGCTCAGCAAAATTGAACCTTATGGCAGCCATCACCATGGCATTCCAGATGTTTGTGAACTACATTTCCCATGACTCCCTGCCATTCACTCTTATTAGCAGAGCATCATGGGAAATGTCTCTGTCCCATGGCTTGTTTTGTATCATTTTCTACTATTAAATTATTTTTAATAACATATTTCTCATTAAAAAAATTTTTTTAAAAATGTATAACAATTCAAACAATATTAAGGGGGAGGAGGGGTTTCTTTTCATCTTTACATATCCAAAAATGAAAATGTTTACAAAAGTTTCCATAATTTCAAATTATGTGCAAGGTTAGTAGCGAAAGTGCTATATGAGGAGAGGACTGCACATTTTAATCCAAAAAAAAAAAAAAATCGAATAACTCTTTTTATTTATTTTTTTAAAATTGTGCTATTTGCCATAATATTTGAAATCCCAATCTTGTTTCCAATAATTTTCAGTGTAGTAATTAACACTGTATATTTTTATTTTCCTCAGAAAGGTGAATTGTGGTGATCTGAAAATTGTATTGCCAAATTTTATGCCATGTGAGACAAAAATAAAATAAAAAATCTTACGTTTACTATTCCTTTCGCTACACTGACTTAAATTGGAAAAAATTGTTTCTTATTTCAGAAGCAGGGTTTTTCACAAAGCTCCAAATGTTCGTGAAATAAATTTTAACGCTACACCTAACTACATACCATCCAACTGTCCCTATTTCGGAGGTATAGTCCCTATTTTGGACTTCGATCACTGTGATCTCTTTTCTAGGAACTCCATATTGTTGTTGTGTCTCAGTGTATAACAGAGCTCTCAGTGTATAGCACACAACAATAATACTCACATTAATGTGTGTTTAAACAATACTAGATGTGTTTAAAAGCCAGTCTGTGTAAATAAGATACATTGTGCTTCATGTAAATTATTTTAGTTACATAATTTATTATTAGTAAGTCATCTAAAATGTCTCAGAACAGCTTCGCCCACTGCCACACCCCCACTTACACCCCTAAAACTTAAGTGTCCCTCTTTGTCTATTTGAAATATTGGGAGGTATGTAACTATTTCTATATAAACCTACCATATACACTGCGCACCCAACATCAGGGCCGGATTATGAGCCCATTGGGCCTGGTGCTGACATTTACGATGCGCCTAATTACAGAATCAATAGAAAACGCTAAAACAGACATACCTCCCACACATCATGTATCTGGTTGAGGTGGTACTGAGGGAAACTCACAGGATGCAGCTATAAGAAACTAGGTGCCCTGTACAGGAACAAATCCTGCCTAAGCCCTACAGTAAAGGAAAATATTGTACAGCAAATGCTGATGCCAATCATTGATTATGGGGATGTTGTGTATGCACCTGCACCGCAAACTCATCTAAATAAGCTTAATACATTGTATAACTCGCTCTGCCGCTTTGTGCTACAATGTAATTACATGACCCGCCATAGTGACAGGCGAAAAGAACTAAGCTGGCTGTCGCTGGAACCCAGACGCACCCTTCATCTTTCCAGCCTTTGTTTAACCCCTTAAGGACGGAGCCAAATGTACACGTTGTGAACGAAACAAAATGTAAACAAAACCTGGCATTTGCGCTACATGTCTGTCCAACCGTAATTCACCTCTTTCATATTAAATGCACCCACCCTTATTATATATCATTTTATTCAGGGGAAACAGGGCTTTCATTTAATATAAAATATTTAGCTATGAAACATAATTTAATATGAAAAAAATGGGAGAAAATAATTTTTTTTGATTTTTTTAGTTCTACATGACATTTTAACTGTCAATGTCATAATACTGTTTGCTTTTACTGCAATAAAATACACATATTTGTATTCAGCAAAGTCTCACGTGTAAAACAGTACCCCCTATGTACAGGTTTTATGGCGTTTTGGGAAGTTAAAGGGTCAAATATAGCACGTTACATTTGAAATTGAAATTCGCCAGATAGGTTACGTTGCCTTTGGGACTTTATAGTAGCCCAGGAATGAAATTTACACCCATAATGGCATACCATTTGCAATAGTAGACAACCCAAGGTATTGCAAATGGGGTATGTCCAGTCTTTTTTAGTAGCCATTTGGTCACAAACACTGGCCAAAGTTAGCGTTAGTATTTGTTTGTGTGTGAAAAATGCAAAAACCGCCAATTTTGGCCAGTGTTTGTGACTAAGTGGCTACTAAAAAGGACTGGACATACCCTGTTTGCAATATCTTGGGTTTTCTACTATTGCAAATGGTATGCCATCATAGGGGTAATTTTCATTTTTGGGCTACCATCGGGTCTCAAAGGCAACGTAACCAATCTGGCAAATTTTATTTTTTTATATATATATATTCTTTATTTTGATAGTGCAATGAGGTCAACAGTCGTGCCCGCAGTGCCACAACAGCAACTGCTGGCTATTCATGGTATACAGTGTGATGACATATTCGTAAGTTGCACAATTTTATAGGTTAACTGGTCGATATAAATCGTACTATGTTACCGGTAGTGATTTGTAGTAAGTAAATACCTAGATATCGTTAACATTTGTCTTTGGTAGAAAGGTTGTAACGTTTTTTTGTTTTTTTTTAAAATAGTAGGTCCAGATGTTAATGTGATAGGTTAAACATATGAAAATAGTAATAATAGTGTCTTGGGTGTGAGTGTGATAAGGTCGGTGTGGGGGTCGACCTATGTCTGACTGAGAGCAGGAGACCTGACCGGCTTCCCTTTAGGCATGTTTTGGCTGCCAGAAGCTTGCAGTGTTTGGTGCCTTGTATTCCGTCGTTGCTAGGGGTTGGTTAGAGATTTGTCACGTAGCTGATTATTGCTGGTGTGCGCCTGATAATCTATAAGTATATCGCGTCTGTCCATGTTATATGTCTTTCTTTGCTTCTCTTGGGTTGCGCTCTACCTCATATATATGTTCGTCTGGGGCGTACTTTTCTCTGCTTAGGAGGTGTCGTGTAACCAGGCTTGCTGTGTGGTGCACTGTGGTGGCATGATGTTTGCCCTCTCCCTCCCCCCCCCCGTGTGTGTATAGTGTCCGTCCCCTACCCCCTCTTTCTAGGTTGCCTGTATTTCCCCATCATCGCTCATGTCTCTGGTGGGGGTCGTGTGGTTAAGGTGTTTTGAACCCAAGGTGCCAGGTACCATGGGGCCATCTATATAATATCAGTTGGCGCATCTCTGAATAAAAGATTTTAAACTAAGAGGGAAGAGCTCAACTAAAGGGGAAACATGCTGAAAAAAACATTAAATAAAACAACAATAAATAAAATGCTAGGTGCTTGAGGGGCTGTAAGAAGTTTAGTTCACCCAACTAGGTAGGCAGGCCTGTGATCAGTCCTCTTGTAGTCTGGCAGATCTATGGGGGGTTCTGCAGACCTGGCCTTCTTTGTGTCTCTGACCCCTCAGGGCCTTTCTCCCGTGTTGCGTTGTCGCCTGTGGCGCTAGGGGTCTTGCTCGATCCTCCTTTTCCTACAGAGCACTATAATTATGGAACGACCTCCCACACACTTTCAAATCTTCCCTAAGCCTTTAAGAGACCCATCTCTACATACCTCAAAACAGGATGCACCTGCCATGGTTGACTACATGTTTACCTGTGCTATGTTACATTTTGTATATATTGTGTGTTAATATTGTTTTTTATTGTACCCTATTGCATCAATGCAATGTTTTGTGGACTCAGGACATACTTGAAAATGAGAAAAATCTCAATGTAGCCTTCCTGGTAAAATATTTTATAACTAAATAAGAAAACACATACCCTATGCTAATCTCTCGCTTTCACGTCTCAAGTAAATCAATGCCCTGTAACAGCAGTTTCTGGTGAAGCAGGATGCCGGTGGGCAGGGTGAAAGGGTGAACAACTGTTGCAAATCATGTAACCGGCACCGCCAAAGAGGCAAATATGTCCAGAAAGGCAGCCGATCTGCCCAAAGAATTGGAAGGTCAGCCTGGCATTAATGCATCGCAGGCTGCCTGCCCTTTATGCAGAGTGGCCAACTAAGGGGGTACTCTGCAGAAAACCCCCTGAGCTTGGGGCAATTTCGTCTACTGATGCGCTCACTCTACACTTTCTGGGGACTGTCCTCAAGCACCCAATTTTCACTCTTCTCCTAACCTTTTTACTAGCAGGCAGAAGCTCCTGGTATGTAGTCTAGGACAGAGAAAAGGTTTATGTAGCAGGGCTCGAGTCCTGCAGGAATGCGTGGGAATGCATGGCAACTTTTTCGAGCCCCCTTCCTTGAGCCAGCAGGGAGATCAAAAAATCTCCCTGCTAGCTGTAACAAACTCCTTGGTGGTCTAGTGTGCTGCTTTCAGTTCCAGCGCATTGTGAGTGTCAGAGCACAGCGCCGGGTTCCCAGCCTGCTCTCTGACATCATCACAGTGCGCCGGAACCGCGAGGGAGTGCCGCAGCCCCAGCAGCACACTGGACCACCATGAAATTAATTATTGCCTCCCCTGCCTGCACAGAAAGTAAGCAGGAAGGGGGCAAAGCAAAGTATATTAAAAGTCCCCTAACCCTGTCTCTCTAACCCCTAACCCTGTATTACTAGCCCCCCTAACCATGTCCCTCTAACCCCTTAACCCTGTCTCTCTTGCCCCCTAACCCAGTATCTATAACCCCCTAACCTTGTCTTACTAGCCCCCCTAACCCTGTCTCTCTAACCCTGTCTCTCAAGCCCCTTAACCCTGTCTCACTAACACCCCTACCGTAATAACCTTCCTAACCCTAGCACATTAACCTCGTATATATGCATACGAGCGTATATATATATTTTGTTAGGGGGGGGGGGGTAATTGTGGATGAGATCCCACACTTTTTTCCCCAGGACTTGACCCCTGGATATAGTGAGTATAGAAGACAGGGGACATACCACGGTGTTAGCGAAACCAAAGCAGCAAGAGCATTTGCATAGTGTGCAAAGTCAGCCTTACCTTAACAAATGTCATTGTCAGCGAGTCCACACCCACACATCCTTTTTGAAATTCCATACTTAATTCCCTCTGCACAGAGCAAGGACATTTGCATTTTTTTAAAAATCAATAGGACTATTCCATGGGCCTGGGCCTGGGCCTGAACCTGGAGCTTCACCTCCATCAGTCCCTATGTTAATCTGGCATTGCACCACATCATTATAGCTTTGGCTATAAATAGCACCATAATGGTGATTCAGTGATTATGGCATTGCTATAATTTTGTTTATATTTTAAAGTCACCAAGGTTAAAATTTACATAGTGAATCAAGGTTAATCATCTTTCAATTTAATAGTGAATCATTCCTATTAGTGAACACATTCCCCTATGTAGCGGAGCTCTAGGACTCCAAGTAGTCTCTCCGCTGAAAAATCTCTCCCAAGCAAAGCAGATAGTGATTATAGCTCTCAGCCAAGATTTGATGAAGGGTGAAATAGTTGACACTGACACACATGCAGATTCACTGATACAAGCACTGACACACATATATATACCGATACAGACACAGACACACTGACACATACAGACTCACACACATACAAATTTATAGACTCATAGATAGAAACATTGCTACACATGCAGATACACAGACACAAACTGACACACATGTAGATACATAGATACACAGAGACAACCACTGACATACATACAGGTACAGATAAACAGATACAGATACAAACACTGACACAGATGCAGAAACACAACCTGACACACATGTGGATGCACAGGTAGAAATACTGACAGACATACAGTAAACAGATACATGTACTAACACATACAGATACACACACTGGCATACATAAAGATGTACAGACACACAGATTGCACATATTGCCACACATACAGATACACCAACACACAGGTACAGACATACAAATACAATCACTGACACACATACAGATACACAGATACAAACACTGACACACATGCAGATACAGACATACAGATACATGCAGTGACATACAACTACACACACTGAAACACATACAGATACACACACTGGCACATATACAGATACACAGGCATAAAGATACACACACTGACATACATACAGATACACACTGGCACACATGCACACACTGACACATAGAAATACAAACACTGACAAACAAACAGATACACAGGTACAAAGAATGGCACAAACATACTGATACACACATACAGATACACAGATATACAGATAAACACACACAGATACAACACCACATACATAAAGATAAAGACATCCAAAGCCCACATATAGGTCAACATTTTAGCCACTCTCCAGTTTCAGGTGCAGAAGGGTGGCTTCATGAGAGGGTCCATGGAAATCTGAGTGAGCTGTGAAAAGTTAGCCCCTTTTAATTAAACAGATTTATGTGAAATTCCAACATATCAGTATTTCATAAAGATTTTGACATTGGTTAATGGGGCCCCTGCAATGATGGTACAATGAACTCTTACTTCCAGTGACATGAGAGTTCCACTTTAAATTTTTATATTACATTGTTAAAATTAGGAAAAGAGAAACGAGTACAGCAACATTCAAAATATAGTTTTAAAGACTGTGTATAATACCATTGGTTGTATGCAGCACAATCAATATCTTAAATACTAATGTAATACAAAAAAAAAAAATATATATTTATAAATATGTAATTATTTTTATATCACATTTATGTTATATAAAATTATCATTTATTAGTTATATAAAATTAATTTTTATTAGATTTGTTTGCTTTAGTGATTTATATTTTTTGAAGATATACATAACTAAGTCAAACTCTTGCTAAGGGACTGGGAGAACAATTTGGGACTGTATCAGGGTGTGGCTGTTCTCATCTTGCACATTCCGTACATACGCTTATGACCACATCTATATACATCTAGCTTAGAAACAATAATAAAAAGGCTTTTGGAAGCGATTGTTAATAAATAGGTACATAAAAATTACATGTATAGTACCTGCATAACAAGACAAAGAACCAATTTCTCTCAGGTAAAATATGCTGACAATTTGCCAAATTTCAATAACTAAAGTGAACTCAAATCTCAAATTAAGCTATTCAACAAATACTGTTGATTTGCAATTTTTTATATTGTCCTCAAATGTGCACATCAATTCCTGAAAACAATGCTATGACATTTGCCTAACATCTGAACATGAAAGAAATTCTAAATAAAATGCACATTTTAAGACTCTAAATACCCCCAACTCAAGGGAGACAAGGGAAAAAATTAGGCGTGGATATTTCAAAGCATTGTTGCCCTACCTTCAGGTCTCAGGATTTGTAAAAATCAACATTTTAATTTTTTTATGAAATAAAACTGATATAGCTGGGTTTTGAATGCAGGAACAGACTGACGGCAGTCAGGGCCACCAAACAAACTTACTTCCTGGACCCCCTTGTCCAATATACACATGTACAAAAAATAAAATGTAAATATGAAAATAAACCAGATGTGGAATATTGGAGAACTGACAATGAATTTTATAATTTAGACCAAAATACATGGGCTAAAAATATTTGAGTTGTAAAAGGTTTCTTATTTGGCCTACAATGTGCAATTTGTCAGTTTTGTAAAGTTTAGTGAATAAACATTGTCTATGTATTTGTATGTGTGCATATAGTGGAAATTGAGTGTGTATGAAAGCATGTATTGCTTTGTATATTGTCAGTGTAGGTACTTTATGTATCTAGTATCACTGTGGATGTATTTAAGTATATGCATAAAGTGTTACTGTAACTACATGTGTGCATCTCTTTGTAATATATGTATGTATGAATTCAACAACACAATTGAGTTGGTGAATGGAAGAATGCTTTTGTGTGTTGTGCAAAATTGTCTATTCGTATTTGAAACGCGTGTAAATGCAGAGTGTCTCGGTGTGTGGACCATGAGGTGTGTAATGTGTGGAGTACTCAGAGAGAGAGCTCAGGTATGTTTACAAAACATCATCAGTGTGTTTAAATGTAGGGGTATATTTCTACGGCAGGTCAGTGTGTGCAAATGCATGAGTGTATTTTAGCAGTTATTTAAATAGTGTGTCAGTGTTTGTGTGTGTGAATGCAGGAGTTTATTTGTGAAGAGTGTTAATGTGAGTGTGAGTAATGTCTGGGTGTTGTTTGAGTACACAAAGAGCTGGAGTTGTGTGATACAAATGTGTATTTTTTTTTTCTCGTTTCTCTTTTTTCTCCACTACATTATCTCTCTGGCAACGTCTAACTCCCCCTTCACTGCACCCCACAATTTTTCTTGTACCATATAGTAATAGCTTGATTTGTACATAACAAATTTATGTGCTGCCCACTAATATGGATGTGTGTCCAGAAAACACAGCGACTGGAATCCTAATCTGTCTACCTCTCTCGTTTTTATTCCCTATAATGCTTTTCCTTTCCTCCTGTTTCTTTCTGCATTCCTCTTTTTGTTTGTCTGTATCCCACCTTTACTATACCTTCATACCTTGCATGGCCAAACTGAAACCTTTTTGTGCCGCAAAAAGAAAGATCCCAAAGTATATTTTTGTATAGAGTATGTGTTGTGTGTACATAGTGGTGTATTTGTATACACTGTTGCCATTGGAATACAGTGGTGTACGTGTCTGTAGTGTTTGCGTTTGAATGCAGTGTTGGCTTTTAAATGTAGGTGTGCTTTTTTGTTTAGAGTTGGTGTTTGTTTATAATTTTAGCGTTTTAATACCGGGGTGTGTCTGTATGTAATGTTTGCATGTGCGCAGGGCCGGCGCTTCATAGAAGGCGACCTAGGCATCTTCTAATGCTACAGCCACCTTAGCGCTCTATAGAGAGCCTCAGGCGGCTACGGCACTGCTTCTCTCCATCCCTTCCCTGAGTAGCGTGGCCAAGCTCCTCTCCAGCCTGCGGTACAGGAACATCTGTTTCATGTACCCAGCCGGACTGATAGGAAGTGCACACTTGGTGTGCACTTCCTGTCAGTCCAGATGGGCACAGGAAACAGGAGTTTGGACACGCACACAGGGAAGGGGTGAGGAGAACTCGGGGTGAGAAGAACACAGGAAGGGGTGAGAAGAACACAGAGAGTGATGAGAAGAACACAGGGGGGTGAGGGAAGGGGAGAAGAACACAGGGAAGAGGTGAGAAGAACACAGGAGGGGGGTGAGAAGAACACGGGGGGGGTGAGAAGACAGGGGTGAGGAGAACACAGGGAGGGGGGTGAGGAGAACACAGGGGGGGTGAGAACAAGGGGAGGGAGAGACCACTGGGGGAGCGTGGGGGGAGAGTAGAGTCCACTAAGGGAGGGTAGTGGAGAACGTGAGCGGGAGGGGGGGTGTAAGAAGTACGTGGGAGGGAAGGGGGCGAGGAGAACGTGTAGCATTGAGGAGAGCGTGGGAGGGGGGAAGAGACCACTAAGGGATGGAGGGGGTGGTGGAGAGACCACTAGGGGAGGGGGGAGAGCAGAGACCACTAAGGGGTGGAGGAGAGACCACTAGTAGAGGGGGTGAGAAGAGACCACTAGGGGAGGGTAGGGGGAAAGGAGAGACCACTTATGGAAAGGGGGGGGGGGCAGAGGAGAGCAGAGACCACTACACACACACAATGCATCCCTATACATACACAGAAACACACAATGCATCCCTACACACACAGAAACACTTCCCTTACACACAATGCATCCATTACACACACACACACAATGCAAACCTTACACATAAAGACAATGCATCCTTTGCACACATACACAGAAACACACAATGCATCCCTTACACACAAACACACACTGCTTTCTGTCCCTTACACAAAAACACACTACTTCCACTACACACAAACACACTGCATCACTTACAAACTGGTATCCCTATACACTACATTCCATAAGCACACACATTAGATCCTCTACAATAACACATAACACATCCCCTGCACACTCCACTCCCTTTGAGCGAACTCATGGGTGGAACATGTAGGTGGACTTATGGGTGGGCCTTATGGGCATACTTACCCTTGAGCTGCGTAAGGGGCCCCAAAAAATGGAGCTGCTTCCCGTTCGCCCAGAACATTGAATTTTGTGACCACAGTTACAAATAGCCTCCTGTTCTACACCAGACCAGTGGAGCCAAACTGCAGCCAGAGCCCATCACCATCCTCATCTGGTTGTAAGTAGGCAATCTAGTAGATTATTAATGGCACTAATCTCTAATTTACCTTACATTAATGGGACACTTTAGTCCCCAGAACCACTGCAGCTTAATTAAGTGGTTCTGGTGTCTATAGCCGGTCCCTGCAGGCTTTTTAATGTAAACACACACACTGTGTGCAGCACTGGAATTGGTTCATATGGGTGGGGCATTGTGATATCACATGGGGGAGGGGGAGAAGGCAAATTTTTCTCTTGCCTACGGTGGAAAAAATCCTTGCACCGGGGTGTGTTTGGATGTAGTGTTGGCTTTTAAATGTGAATGCACATTTGTGTTTAGTATTGGTGTTTAAGTAAAGGGGTGTGTCTGTATATAATTTTGAATTTAGAGGTGTCTTTGTATGTAATGTTAGTTTTAATATTGATTGCTGGGATGTATCAACATACATACATACACACACGTCAGCAATTTGTATATTTGCAGTCACCCCCCTGTTACCTTTTGTCTGTGGGAGGGTGACTTGCTTGAGTTGCTGCTGCCTGAGGATGATGTGGGCTCTGCAGCAGCTCTCTCCCCACTCCTGCTTCTTTTCCTCCCACGCAGACAGACTGCCACTTCCTCCCATTTTGCCAATGTGTAAGGGGCCTGGTCACTCTCTTAAAGGGCCCCTGCGCCTGATCAGTAGTACCCTTCAGGTGGCCCCAAGTGCATGGGTCATCTGATGGGCCCCACTAGCAGTCATGCCCTAGTGCAACCACATAGTCCGTTGTTCTGCTGTTGGGCTCTGCCCAGTCCCAACACTCTATGTCCAGTGTGTGCTGAGCTGTATAAGCTGTTGCCGCCTCCTCCA
>OW240917.1:213126251-213137594 GCA_933207985.1 Pelobates cultripes
TTGACATATAATGGAGAAAAAATGACGACATGTTAAGGCACAATATATGCCACATGAGATACCCTGGAGTGTCTACTTTTATTCTTTATTTTGTTTGTGCATATGGATAACAAGCATGTTTGCTGTGCCACAACAGCTGGAGCAAACTGGACTGTATACATAAGAAAATATCATTATGGCATTAAAAGCATTGCACATTTTTAAGTTAGTAATCAGGATGAACAAATATGACATGTCACTGTGGAGTACGTGGTTATAACATGGCAAGGCAGATTGCACTTAGTGGTATATGCTAGCTATCAACATTGCTGTCTGTTCTACTCCTTGATTAGGGTGAACATGTATAGCACAATGTGTGATGATAGAGAATGAAATAATAGAATATTAACATTGTGAAGGTTAGCAATTCACGTGGTGATGTGTGTAGCAGTAGCTGATAGCAGATGTTACTCTCGTGAGCTATGTTCGCTGGTTGTGTGATATGCGTGTAGAGAGTGAGTTGTCTGAGCGCTAGTGTGCTAGTCTGCAAAATGTGTGTTAAGAGATACACGGTCACATTTTTAGTGCTGCTTGCTAATTAGGTAACCGCTGGGATAATTTATGGAGGCATATACATAGCATGTTCATTTTGTTTAGTTACATTAGTTGAGTTAGTGAGCTCGGAGTGTCTACTTTTACAAAGGGTAGGCCTTTTTGCGGTTATTGAAACAGTCAAACTGCTATAATGGCCCAAATTGAAACATAAGCCCTGCAAATTCGTCTCTGAAAATTCTACTCTAAAAACTGAAATGGTCAGGTCTCCTTTATGGCACTGTAGCGTCACCAAATAGTGTCAAAGACATACATTGGGGGTATTGTTTTACTCAGAAGATTAAGCTGAGCATAATTAGGGGTGTTTGACCATAGTGGAACATATCAAATATATAAAATGCCCAGCACAAATGTAATGCTTAAGGAAAAAATGCGGAAAATATTTTTTAACACAAATTTTGACATATAATGGTGAATAAATGGTAAACCGTTAAGGCAAAATATATGCCATATGAGATACCATGGAGTGTCTACTTTCACGAATGGAAGGCCTTTGTGTGGTCATTTGAACAACCAAACTACTATAATGCCCCAAAATAAGACATAGGTCCATTAAATCCATCTTTGAATTTTCTAACTGTAGAAACTGAAATAGTCTCGCCTCTTATATTTCATTGTAGCTTCCCAAAATAGTGGCAAAGACATACAATGGGGGTATTGTTGTACTCAGCAGATGTTGCTGAACACAAAATGGGATTTTGACTAGGAATAGCACACAGCAGCTTTACAAAATACACATTTAAAAAACCTTGTTACATGTGTGTATTTAAAAAAACAGAAGAAACACAATTTTAGTACAATATGTAGCAGAGATTGGTGGGAAAAAGGCTATGTAAAAAGTGTCAAAATACCCTTAAATAAATAGCCTGTGATGTCTTCTTTATTTAAATATATACTTTTGTGTAGCAATTTTGTTTTCTGTGACAGCTGTCAAACTTACAAGTCAAACATACCAACTTCTAAATTTTTTTCACATTTAAATTTTATATTACTCCTTGTATTTTGTGACCTGTAACTTTTAAAATAAGCTGAAATCCTTTACATATTATGCACTTTGAAAAACAAGAAACCTAAATGAATTTATTTTGAATTACTTTTCCTAAGCTGGACATATTATACACACACTATTATTGCCAAAACTGTGAAAAATATATATATTTTTTCTTTTTTTAATGTTTTTTAATAATAAATTAGATTTTATATATGTATAAGTCACATCAAAGTAAAGCCCATCTTGTCCTTTAAAAAACGATATATAATATGTGTTGATTCAATAAATGAGAGCGATGCAAATTGCAGTTGAACACAAACAGCAAAAAATGCAAAAATAGCTTGAGTCCTTAAGGGTATGTCCAGCTTCTGAAGCTGCGTCCTTAAGGGGTTAATGTAACTGTGCAACAATGTTGCAATTAAATGTGCTATATAAATGATAACAGTTACTCCGCCCACTCCAGTTATAGACTACTGGTGGAGGCAAGAACACTTCACACAATTTCCCCAGAAATTGTAGCTTTTCTAGTTATTATTATTATTATTAAATTGGAGTGTTTCTTAAAGGAGAATTATTACTACCCTGGACATTTTGCCATGCCAAAAGAACTTGCCAAAGGAGAGTTAGTTGGGCTAAATTAAAGGACCACTCTAGGCACCCAGACCACTTCAGCTTAATGAAGTGGTCTGGGTGCCAGGTCCTTCTAGGGTTAACCCATTTTTTAATAAACATAGCAGTTTCAGAGAAACTGCTATGTTTATTAATGGGTTAAGCCTTCCCCTAATCCTCTAGTGGCTGTCTCATTGACAGCGCTAGAGGCGCTTGCGTGCTTCTCACTGTGAAAATCACAGTGAGAGCACGCAAGCGTCCATAGGAAAGCATTGATAATGCTTTCCTATGCGACCGGCTGAATGCGCGCGCAGCTCTTGCCGTGCTTGCGCATTCAGCCGACGGGGAGAATCGGAGTCGGAGAGCTCCCCGCCCAGCGCTGAAAAAAGGTAAGTTTTACCCCTTTTCCCCTTTCCAGATCCGGGCGGGAGGGGGTCCCTGAGGGTGGGTGCACCCTCAGGGCACTATAGTGCCAGGAAAACAAGTATGTTTTCCTGGCACTATAGTGGTCCTTTAAATGTAAAACTGAACAAGCATGAAGAGCAAATCAACTCATTCTTTTTTACCCCTTAACGACACATGACATGTGTGACATGTCATGATTCCCTTTTATTCCAGAAGTTTGGTCCTTAAGGGGTTAAGTATACAAAACAAAAACAAAAGAACATGAGTAGAAAAAGAGCAAAAATGTTAGTTGAAATCTGAAATAGCCACATTAGTTATAGGGGGTCAGGGAAAGGCAAAAGTTGACTTTTTTTTTATCATCAATATAGAGCAAAAAAAGAAGCAATGTCTGTGGATATGGAAATCACTGTTACAAAAGCCTTATAGCAATGTGATTGGATGACACTGTATAAAGTACTACAGACATTAAATAAAACACTAGCCAGATGGTAATTATTGTTATTTGTACCAAAGGATTTGGATAAAGCAGATATTTTAAAAAGGATCAAAATCTCAGGCGTAGATTACAGACCTGTGAGCTTAACATCTGTGGTCCGAAAATTATTTGAAATGTTATTAAGGGATAATATTTGAGAACCGATTGTGAACAACGTGATTAGTGAGAATCAATCTGATTTTACAAAGAATATATCATGTCAAACTAACTTAATTGCATTCTATGATGAAGTTAGGAGACCTATATCATTCAGTAGATGTTACACAGTGCCACAAAAAAAAACATACTCTTCAAACCGAACACTATGGATTGGACAAAAGTAGTGACTGACTGCAATAATTTAGGGTTCTATCCTGGGCTTTCTTTAATCTTTTTATCAACAATCTTGAATTAACATTGAAACTCATAAATCAATGTTTGAAGATAATATAAATGTTAAGCAATACAGTCTAAAAGTTAGTATTATGTCTCTACAGAGAGGTTTAGATAAATATCAGACTGGGCAAGGATGTGCACAGAGAGAAATATAAAGTTATACATTTTATGTGAAATACATTTACAACACACACTTTGAAAGTATTTAAGCATAAATAAAGACAGGTGACAATGTGCAGTATCAGCCAACAGCCATAATTAAATGTTAAAGGCTATAAAATGATTCTAAGTGCAAAAAGAATAATGTGTGTGACCCCAGTAAAAACTGGAGTACACTCACAGCGGTCAGTGAGGTGGTGCCAGATCCACCAAATAGGGCTTGGACCCAAATACTATATGTATAAAAGTAGAATCAAAAAAAGAAAATGAATATTCCACCACAGCACAAAAGATGAAGAGGGGGAACACACTATACTGGCTTTATTAATTAAATAGGGGGTAATTCCAAAGGAAAAAAATGCAACCTGTTAAAATATACTTAGATCCTAAAAGGATAAGGAAAGGGGTAAACTGCTCCTGGGTAGAAATTCTCCCATAATATCAATTCTAAAATTCCTTTATTAATAAACAACGTAAAAGAGGTGTATCAGGAGACAACAACAGGGCAGGACCCTAAAATATCAACAAGTATCAGCCCAGCTAATTAAATCGTCAGGTGAAAACACTTCAGAGCAACACACAAAAAAATTGTCTATTGAATCTAGAGAAGGGGATGGGTTCAGTTCAGACATGATGCTGCCCATGAAGGCAAGACATTGAGTGCCTACAAGGCATGTTAATAGCACTGTTTAGTGTTTGTGAGTATCTACATGGGTCATTGCATGTGTGGGGGGATCACTTTATGTGAGTGAGTGAGTGTCTGCATGGGGTCAGTATGTGTGTGGGTCTCTGAGTGTATGTGTTTGTGTGTATTTGTATGGGTATGAGTGTGTATTTGTAAGGTTTGCTGAGTGTGTGAGAGAAGTTGTTTATGTGGGTCAGTGTGTGTGTGTGTGTGTGTGTGTGTGTATGGGTCAGTGTGTGTGTACGTGTCACTGAGTGTGTCTGCATGGGCCACTAAATGTATGTGTGAGTGTATGTCTGCATAGGTCAGTGTGTGTGTTTATAGATTACTGAATATGTGTGTGGACATTTACTGAGAGTGATTGTGTGCATGAATCAGTGTGTGTATATATATGACCCCAAGATAGCTGCAATCTCCTAAACATGCATACATTATATGGGTGTTCCTGGGGCCAGTGGCCTACTAAGAGGGGGGGGGCGGTCCGCCCTGGGTGCCACTGGCTGGGGGGTGCCATGACCCTGGTGTAGGGGCTGTGTGAGCTGTGGCCGCACAGTGCCCAACAGCTCACACACGCAAGGAGCAGCTGAACTGGCCGCATGGAAGGAAAGTGGGGGTGGGGCTAAGCAGAATCGGGGCGGAGCCAAATTGGCAGCGGGGCGGGGCTTAATACGGCCCTTACCCATTGCTGTTACTGCTGCACATGGAGCAAGAAGGAATCCCTCTCTCTCCACCTAACAGGCTCCAGGGAATCCACTCCTCTTCCAGCTCCTGTCTGTAAGTAATAGTGTATGTGACTGTGTCTGTAAAACTGTCTTCCTGACTGTGTTTGTGTGTGTGTCTGCATGCCAGTAACTGTGTTTGTGTTTGTGTGTGTGTGTCTGCATGCCTGTAACTGTGTATGTGTGACTGCATGCCTGTAACTGTGTGTGTCTGTCTGCCTGTAACTGTGTGTGTGTGTGACTGCATGCCTGTAACTTTGTGTGTGTGACTGTCTGTCTGTAACTGTGTATGTGTGTGACTGCATGCCTGTAACTGTGTGTGTGTGTCTGACTGCCTGTAACTGTGTATGTGTGTGTGTATCTGTGTGTGTGACTGCATGCCTGTAACTGTGTATGTGTGTGTGTGACTGCATACCTGTAACTTTGTGTGTGTGACTGTCTGCCTGTAACTGTGTATGTATGTATGTGTGTGTGTGTGTGACTGCATGCCTGTAACTGTGTGTGTGTCTGTCTGCCTGTAACTGTGTATGTGTGTGTCTGTGTGTGTGACTCCATGCCTGTAACTGAGTATGTGTGTGTTTGTGTGTGTGTGTGACTGCATGCCTGTAACTGTGTGTGTGTGACTGCATGCCTGTAACTGTGTGTGTGTGACTGTCTGCCTGTAACTGTGTGTGTGTGTGTGTGTGTGTGTGACTGCATGCCTGTAACGGTGTGTGTGTGTGTGTCTGCCTGTGACTGTGTGATGTTGCCTGTAACTGTGTGTGTGACTGTAACTGTGTATGTGTGTGTGACTCTCTGCTTGTGACTGTGTGTGTGTGTGTGTGACTGTATATGTGACTGTCTGCCAATAACTGTGTGTGTGACTGCCTGGCTATGACTCTGTGTGACTACCTGTAACTGACTGTGTGTGTGTAACTGTCTGCCTATAACTGTGTGTGTGACTGTGTGACTGTCTGCATGTAACTATGTATGTGTGACTGTCTGCCTGTGACTGTTTGAAGTTGCCTGTAACCGTGTGTGACTGTCTGTGACTTTGTGCATGTGAGCGTGTGTGTGTGTGAATGTATATGTGATTGTCTGCCTGTAACTGTGGGCATGACTGTCTCTGACTGTATGTGTGACTGTCTGCCTGTAACTGTGTGTGTGTGTGTGTGACTGTCTGCCTGTAAATGTATGTGTGTGGGGCTGCAGGGATTTTGTAGAAGGGGGCAGGGATTTTGTATTGGGACAGGAATATTTATAAGGGCATTTGTAGATGGGGGTTGCAGGGGTTTTGTAGATGGGGCAGCACAAGATTTGTAGAAGGGGCGGGACAGGGGTTTTGTAGGAGGGGGTGGGGCACACAAGGGTTTTGTAGAAGGGGGCTGACAGCGGTTTTGCAAAGTTTCCAAATTTGTTCAATACATAAAAAATAAAGGAAAACATTTAAAAAATGTTACAGGTTTTTTCTTTGGGGGGGAGAAAGGGGGCGTGAGGGGGTGCCAAGCCCAGGATCCGCCCCGGGTGCCAAATGCTCTACGTACGCCCCTGCCTGGGGCTGTTTAATACAGCATACAAGATCCAGCACACTCACTAAACAGCAACTTGAAAGCTCACAAAATTCTATATATTCAAAAATGGGAGCCATCTACTATTATTTTCATTTTTAGCCTTATAGATGAAGGGGGCCCTCTGTCAATTTACAGACAAAAAGTTGCTGAACCTGATATAGAGCAGACAGCTTTGAAAAATAAATCTC
This sequence comes from Pelobates cultripes, assembly GCA_933207985.1. Lineage (NCBI taxonomy): Eukaryota > Metazoa > Chordata > Amphibia > Anura > Pelobatidae > Pelobates > Pelobates cultripes. The sequence continues at coordinate 213,133,020 of OW240917.1, forward strand.
TGAGCACCCGGGGCTTAACACATGCCCATCTCTGCTATGCACATTTTGCGTCTGCTTGAAACTTGTCGAACAAACATAAAATGCATCCAGTCAAAACCGGCATTTGTTAAGTCCTGTGTCCCCCCTTTGGGCTAGTAATAGTGGACTTATAGTTTACTACCTGCTATATTTTAAATTTATTTTATAATGGAATTTTTGAAACAATTAAATACATATTTTCTTCTTATATTTTGGCAAATAATTCTCATGTGTGCAAGGTCAATTGGCAAGGGATCCTCTAAATGCACCGGACAGAGATACCACAGGGACATTGAGTCACACGTGCACGGAGTCTAATTTTGCAAGAAATATAGCAAGACTAATTACTTGGGTAAAGAAGGACACTTTGCCGCATAGGAAAAAGTTATAAAGTAAAGCAGCTTTTGAAACATGATCTTGGATCTTGTATTTTTCATTTCGATTTTAAGTTAATCACTGTTTGTGACATTCCAAGAGATAGTTATTGCTGCATGTGATAAAGGATAAATTTAATTTAATATTTTTGTATAAACTTAAAAAGAAAATGCAATTTTTTTTAAAGATTCTTGCTGTGCAAAAGGGATTACAAACAAGCCTGCAGTGCCATGATAGCAGTGACACTTCAAAAGAAAGGATAAGTGAACTCCAAAGGTTCAATTTCAGGCAATTTATTGTTACCAGAATGTGCAAAGCAACGTTTCGACCAGTGTGGTCTTTATCAAGCTTGATAAAGACCAAACTGGTCGAAACATTGCTTGATAAAGACCACACTGGTTGAAACGTTGCTTTGCATATTCTGGTGACAATAAATTGCCTGAAATTGAACCTTTGGAGTGCCGTTATCCTTTCTTTTGAAGTATTACATTTGGGATTTGGTGCTGAACCGGGATCTGGTTGCACCCTGGTTCTAAGGTTGGAAGATTGAGTGCACAGGACTGTTACATTGATGATAGCAGTGACAGGCATATCAAAGCAAACAGTATCATGACATAGGATTAAACTGCACAATTTTTTATAAGTAAACAGGATGGTTCTATTCATGCCAGAAGATGAGTAAGTATGGTTAGTAATAAAAGTTCATGTTAAACTGGCATGTGTGGTAGTCAAACAAAAGTAATAATAGCATGCTTCAACTTTTAGCTAGCTTATGATAGACATATATGTTAACACGGATTTATGAGCAAGTAGTGAGATGTTCAGGCCATTTGCTCAGACATCACATTTCAGACTAGAATCCTCTAGGTAAGTATGCTTATCAATGTTAGGCTATAATAATTGTAGCTTCTGGGTAAGGCCACGCATTAGAAAAAGGTAAAAACATGTAGGTCAAATAACAATAACAACAAGCTGTGATACCACTGGGTAGAAACTATAGGACATAATGTAAAAAACAAAAAGGAGCATAAATCTCTGCTTATAAGACATGAGCTGTGATCACAGTGATGCTTCGCCAGCCGGGTAGTCACCCGACACCTCAGGTCAGGGCCGCCATCAGGGGCCCCACGTGTATCAGCGGAACTGCCGCCGGTGCAACTGCACCGGGGCCCACATGCTGATGGAGCCCATGAGGTGGCCCAAGCATTTAGGGCCACCCAATGGGCCCTATTATCTTCAGGGGCCCGGTCAGCGCTGTAATAGCGCGACCGGGCCCCTTTAAAAAAAAAAAAATGCAGCCAGAAAGCAAGTGCTGCTGGGAGGAAGTGATGTCCGGTGACTGGCCACTTCTCCTGGCCTTCCGTGCACCTACCCCAGTAGGTGTCAGATCCAGGTAATGGTAAATTCCGCAGAAGCTTGCGTAGAATAGGACCAGAAGCGGTGTGTGCAGGGTTTCTTTCTGTAGGTTTGAGCCACGCGAGGAGACATTTTCGTCTTCAAAAGCTTCATTTTAAACATAGTTTAAGCAAGAACAGGCAGGAGCTAAAGCTATGTGCAACCTGCCAGCATGGAGCTCAAGCCCCATCCCTGCCCCCGCAAAACCTTTTAAATGTCAAATATATCACATACAGTTGCAAGAAAATGTATGTGAACCCTTTGGAATAATATAGATTTCTGCACAAATTGGTCATAAAATGTGATATGATCATCATCTAAGTCACAACAACAGACAATCACAGTCTGCTTAAACTGGAATTTTTGAAACAATTAAATACATATTTTCTTTAATAACACACAAAGAATGAAATGTTGCCATGTTTTTATTGAACACACCATGTAAACATTCACAGTGCAGGTGGAAAAAGTATGTGAACCCCTAGACTAATGACTCTCAGAAGACCTACGATTAAGAATTGTTGACTTGCATAAAGCTGGAAAAGGTTATAAAAGTATCTCCAAAAGCCTTGCTGTTCATCAGTCCACGGTAAGACAAATTGTCTATAAATGGAGAAAGTTCAGCACTGCTGCTACTCTCCCTAGGGGTGGCCGTCCTGTAAAGATGACTGCAAGAGCACAGCGCAGACTGCTCAGTGAGGTGAAGAAGAATCCTAGAGTGTCAGCTAAAGACTTACAAAAGTCACAGGCAAATGCTAACATCCCTGTTAGCGAATCTACAATACGTAAAACACTAAACAAGAATGGATTTCATGGGAGGATACCACAGAGGAAGCCACTGCTGTCCAAACAAAACATTGCTGCACGTTTACAGTTTGCACAAGAGCACCTGGATGTTCCACAGCAGTACTGGCAAAATATTCTGTGGACAGATGAAATCAAAGTTGAGTTGTCTGGAAGAAACACACAACACTAAGTGTGGCGAAAAAAAGGCACAGCACACCAACATCAAAACCTCATCCCAACTGTGAAGTATGGTGGTGGGGGCATCATGGTTTGGGGCTGCCTTGTTGCGTCAGGGCCTGGACAGATTGCTATCATCGAAGGAAAAATGAATTCCCAAGTTTATCAAGACATTTTGCAGGAGAACTTAAGGCCATCTGTCTACCAGCTGAAGCTCAACAGAAGATGGGTGTTGCAACAGGACAATGACCCAAAGCATTGAAGTAAATCAACAACAGAATGGCTTAAACAGAAGAAAATATGCCTTCTGAAGTGGCCCAGTCAGAGTCCTGACCTCAACCCGATTGAGATGCTGTGGCATGACCTCAAGAAAGCGATTCACACCAGACATCCCAAGAATATTGCTGAACTGAAACAGTTCTGTAAAGAGGAATGGTCAAGAATTACTCCTGACCGTTGTGCACGTCTGATCTGCAACTACAGGAAACGTTTGGTTGAAGTTATTGCTGCCAAAGGAGGTTCAACCAGTTATTAAATCCAAGGATTCACATACTTTTCCCACCTGCACTGTGAATGTTTACATGGTGTGTTCAATAAAAACATAGCAACATTTCATTCTTTGTGTGTTATTAGTTTAAGCAGACTGTGATTGTCTATTGTTGTGACTTAGATGATGATCAGATCACATTTTATGACCAATTTGTGCAGAAATCCATATCATTCCAAAGGGTTCACATACTTTTTCTTGCAACTGTACATTTAAATATATATATATATATATATATATATATATTTATTTATTTTTAAATAAAAATTATTAAATCATTCTTATCCAAAAATATTAAATCAATGTTTTAATGCTCAATGGGGTTCCTCAAATGATTGAGTTTAAATGTTTTATGAATAGTTGTTTTTTGTTTTTTCCAGATCATGTATGACTGCTACAATTTGGTCCTCAAGTCCTCCAGTCTTAGAATTGCCTTACAATTGCCTTTGACAAACATATATTGACTTTTAATTATATTCAGGATCCACTTCAGATATTGACTATTTTGTGGATAATATATATCCATATTCCTACCAACCTATATTTAAATCGAGGTAGAAGGGAGCAAACAACAATCTCTCTCCTTGCTCAAACTGAGTTAACTAGTTGTGTTAAACAAACACTATACATTCCAAAAGAAAAACAGATGTTCGACAGTAAGAGGGTTATAGTACTCCAAGAAGTGTTTCCATGTCAGAAGCATTGGCGGATCCAGTGGGGGGGGGGGGCAACGGGCAATTGCCCCCCCCCGAGATTCTCCCCTGCCGGCTAACGCAGGGCTGGCATTCCCCAAGTGCCAGCCCTGCAATGTGCCTGCGGACCGGGGAGGGAGATCAGAGATCTCCCTCCCCGGTCCGCAGGCACCGTGCTGACAGCCGGCGGCGCAGGGAGGGAGTGAGAGAGAGAGAGGACCCGGAGCTCAGTCTGCAGCTCCTCCGGGTCCTCCTCTCTTGAGATATGGAGCGTTGCCGCGGTTACCACGGCAACGCTCCAAATCTCGCGAAAGTGAGCTCTAGCCCGGGAGCGCGGGCTAGAGTTCACTCTGACCACCTGACCACCAGGGAATCACCACTGGGACCACCAGGGAAATGTCCCCCCTCCTCCTAAATAAAGGTAAGAAGGGAGGGGGGACATAGAATATTTATTTTATAAAATAAAAAAAAAATATTTAAAAGCCTCCTTCCCCCCCATACACACACTGCCCCCCATTACACACACTGCCCCCCCATTACACACACTGCACCCCCATTACACACACTGCACCCCCATTACACACA
>OW240917.1:213137694-213160411 GCA_933207985.1 Pelobates cultripes
CTGTACACACACTGCCCCACAAACACTGTCCCCCATACACACACTGCCCCACAAACACTATGCCCATACACACACTGTCCCAATACACGCACTGCCCCCATACACACACACTGCCCCACAAACACTGTCCCCATACACACACTGCCCCACAAACACTGTCCCCATACACACACACTGCCCCCATACACACACTGCCCCCATACACACACTGCCCACATACACACACACACTGCCCCACAAACACTGTCCCCATACACACACTGCCCCACAAACACTGTCCCCATACACACACTGCCCCACAAACACTGTCCCTGACATACACTGCCGCACTCACACACTTCACCCTTAACACACACCACTGCTCCTATATCCCAGCAGACCCCAGGTAAGTTGTCAAACTGTTCTTAAGCGGTATGACTACTTACTCTGGGGTGGAATCCTGGCACTACTGACACCATAACTACTACACTGAGCTGTAGTGGTTATTGTGCCTGGATTATTTATTTAAATAATCTACAAGTGCCCCTCCCGAGATCAGGCTCTGGATCCGCCACTGGTCAGAAGTGTTTCCATGTCAACTTGTAGTCACATCCAGGCTAACCAATGAATAAGCTAGAGTCCAATGTTAATTGTATCAAATGAGTAGCTTGAATCATTGGTTGTATAAAAAAAAAAAACAACCAAATACATGTAAAGGTTTTGAAATAAATTTGAAAGACAATTCTTACCTAAAACTACGAGTTGTGTATTCTTTTTACAACACAAGTACTACTGGTGTTTTAGAACATAAAAATTAACTCTTGATTATTAAATGTCGAACCAGCTTTTTGCTGAATGGGCAAAATCTCTTAAAAAGCTCTTATAAATTATTTTATATATCTACCAGTCCAGTTCTCATCAAACGTTTCACAGTATCACTATCACTGAGTGACTATAGCTACTTTTATCTTCTTTCTAAAACAATCTGATTATTATTGCCCAAGGTTCTTCTTCAGAAATCAGAACTATAGTTGTGGAGATTATTACTTAAATGATTTATATCCTCCCAATAACTAATTCATTGTTCATTGTTATATATTCTTTCTTATCATGACTAGGGTAATTGGGAGTTGGGAAGAGGCAGTAAAACAAAGTGGATTTTCTTATGTCTTATGCTATCTTCAGAAAAATGAATTTGCATTTTCTCTTTAAGGAGATAATTAGGTATTTGAATAGCTGCCTGGTCTTCATTGTCAAGTGTAACAATGGAAATTCTAGCTAGTACTTACATTCTTTTTTTTTTTTTTAAATGCTTATTTAATTTGTAAGGTCAAATTCCTAATTATTTTCTGTACTTCTACAAAATTAGTACATTTTCTTTTTTTATTTCAGTATGAATATACATGCAACTACAAAACTTGTAAATTGATTCAGAGGCATAATATGGCCCTTACATCATGTTGAGTTTCTTTCTATTAAGGCTAAACACCTCAACACACAAACCACAGAACTATAGAGTATCCTATACACTAATACTTACACTATGTAAACCCCCTTAATTTTGTTAGCACAGTGTGTATGCCAGTGTATGTGTGTATGTATGCAAGTGTATGCCAGTGCATGTGTGTATGTATGCCAATGTATGTGTGTATGTATGCCAGTGTATGTGTGTATGCCAGTGTATGCCAGTGTATGCCAGTGCATGTGTGTATGCCAGTGTATGTGTGTGTGTGTGTGTATGCCAGTGTATGTGTGTATGTATGCCAGTGCATGTGTGTATGTATGCCAGTGCATGTATGCCAGTGTGTGTATGCCAATGTATGTGTGTATGTATGCCAGTGTCTGTGTGTATGCCAGTGCATGTGTGTATGCCAGTGTATGTGTGTGTATGTATGCCAGTGTATGCCAGTGCATGTGTGTATGTATGCCAGTGCATGTATGCCAGTGTGTGTATGCCAATGTATGTGTGTGTATGCCAGTGTATGCCAGTGTATTGTGTATGCCAGTGGATGTGTGTATGACAGTGTATGTGTGTGTGTGTATGCCAGTGTATGTGTGTATGTATGCCAGTGTATGCCAGTGCATGTGTGTATGTATGCCAGTGCATGTATGCCAGTGTGTGTATGCCAATGTATGTGTGTATGTATGCCAGTGTCTGTGTGTATTCCAGTGTATGTGTGTATGCCAGTGCATGTGTGTGTGTGTGTATGCCAGTGTATGTGTGTATGCCAGTGTATGTGTGTATGTATGCCAGTGTATGCCAGTGCATGTATGCCAGTGCGTGTATGACAATGTATGTGTGTATGTATGCCAGTGTATGTGTGTATGTATGCCATTGTATGTGTGTATGCCAGTGTATGCCAGTGTATGTGTGTATGCGTGTGTATGCCAGTGCATGTGTGTATGCCAGTGTATGTTTGTATGCCAGTGTATGCCAGTGCATGTATGCCAGTGTGTGTATGCCAGTGTATGTGTGTATGCCAGTGTATGCCAGTGTATGTGTGTGTATGCCAGTGCATGTATGCCAGTGTGTGTATGCCAGTGTATGTATGCCAGTGTATTCCAGTGCATGTGTGTATGCCAGTGTATGTGTGTATGTATGCCAGTGTATGTGTGTATGTATGCCAGTGTATGCGTGTATGTCAGTGCATGTATGCCAGTGCGTGTATGCCTGTGTGTGTATGCCAGTGTATGTGTGTATGCCAGTATATGTATGAATGCCTGTGTGTGTGTGTGTATGTATGTATGCCTGTCAGTATGTATGTATGTAAAGAAGAGAGGAGGGTGGCTGAAAATGAGGTGTATGTGTGTATGCCAGTGTATGTGTGTATGCCAGTGTATGTGTGTGTGTATGCCAGTGTATGCCAGTGTATGTGTGTATGTATGCCAGTGTATGCCAGTGCATGTATGCCAGTGCATGTATGCCAGTGTATGCCAGTGCATGTGTGTATGCCAGTGTATGTGTGTATGCCAGTGTATGTGTGTATGTATGCCAGTGCATGTATGCCAGTGCGTGTATGCCAGTGTGTGTATGCCAATGTATGTGTGTATGCCAGTGTATGTATGCCAGTGTATATGTGTATGCCAGTGTATGTATGCCAGTGTATGTGTGTATGTATGCCAGTGTATGTGTGTATGCCAGTGTATGTATGTATGCCTGTGTGGGTATGTATGTATGCCTGTCAGTATTTATGTATGTATATATCAGTATGTATTATGTGTATGTATATGTATGTTTGTCAGTAGGTATGTCTACATGTATATGTGTGTGTGTGTCAGTATCTCCCTATGCATGTGTGTGTGTCTGTTTCGGTATTTGTATCTGTTAGTGTGTGTGTATTCCTGTGGGCGGGATTTGGAGGCGGGCTTTAAGGGGGGCCCAGACCTTGAGCTGTGTTAGGGGCCCCAAAATTTCTGATGGCGGCCCTGTTAGCAAATGTATATATTGGGAGAAACACCTATTTAGAAATAGCTTTTTCTCCCAGGTGTTAGTCATCCACAGGATGTCCTTCTGCTCACCCAAGCATAGCAACCACCGTGCATACGCTGTGGATGCTATGGAAACCACCTAGCTTGAGCTGCTGGCACTGGCTAGGGAGTATAGGAATGGAGTATAGGAATAACTTCATGGAGGAGGTATGCCCTGCATGAGGAGATGTACCCAAGCACGGCAAATCACTGAAAACAGGAGGAGGAGCAGGGCATGGCCCGGAGGTAGATGTTATACGAAAAGTAACAACAACAAAGCTCAAAGATAACTGAGCTGGGGGTTGAGGTGAATAAATCTCTATATTTTACATTGAATAGTTCATGTATCTTTGTGATATATGATATATTCAATGTACATGGGAGTGATTTAAGGCAAGTTATTTATTTATTTTTTACAACAGATTCACTTTCACCTTGTTTTACCTTGTTGTATATTTTTTTTTTTTGCATTTGGTTTCCTACTTACTTACCAACCATACCTTGACAACAGTGTCGGATTAACATCACAAGCGCCTCTAGTCACAGAATTCTCAAGTGCCCCCTATTCCCCTTCCAAACCTTTCAAACAAATTTAAAAAAAAAAAAATGCTGTTTAAATATTATAAAATATATTGTATATGTGTGCATATATTAAGTGTGTAGTGTGTGCGCATATGTAGCAGTGTGTGCAAATCTCTGAGTGCATGTTTATGTGTATGTGTGTTGAATGTGTCTGGCCCTAACCTTGTCCCTGCATTCAATCATATCTACAGTTTCTTTCCCACCACATTTAGACATAGCCGAGATCCTTCTCCAGTCGTCCTCATTCTTGAGACCACAATCAACCATTTCCATCCGCCTTCTCCCTTGTCATTAGTCAAGTTTCCAGCTATCTTCCACACTCCCATTTTCATAGTTACATAGGCTCAAAAGAGACATGCATCCATCATTCATTTCAGCATTTCTCAAATCAGTTTTTGCTGTTGATCGAAAAGAAGGCAAATAATCCAGTCTGAAGTGCTTCCAATTTTGGAACAAACTAGGAAAAAAATCTTTCTGAATGGCAGTCAGATATATCCTTGGATCAATAAGCTCCCACTAATTAAAAATGATATGCCTGTAAATTATGTTTTTGCTAGTATTAATGCAGTTGTTGTTTAAACATCTTTATAGACTCTGATAAAACCACCTCTTCAGGCAGATAATTCCACATCCTTATTGTTCTTACAGTAAAAAACCCTTCCTTTGCCACCAACTAAATCTCCTTTCTTCCAGTCTAAATGCGTGATCTAATGTCCTCTGTATAATCCTGTTCATGTATAGATTTCCAGATTAAGGTTTGTTTTGGCCAAGAATATATTTCTATAATGTTATCATATTTCCTCTCTGGTGCCGTTTTTCCAAATTTAAGAGATTCAATTTGTTAACCTTTCTTCATAACTAAAATGCTCCATTTATTTTTATTAATTTTGTAGCCCACCTCTGCACTTTTTCTAGTGCCATAATACACTTATTTTGAACAGGTGCCAAAGATTGCTCAGCATATTCAAGGTGTGGTCCTACCAGCGATTTATAAAGAGGTAAAATTATATTCTCATCCCAAAAATGAATGCCGCTATTTATACATGACAAAACCTCACTGGCCTTAACATCTCCCGATTGACGTTGCACATTGTTGCCTATTTTGTTGTCTATAATAATTCCCAAATACTTCTCGTTTTTCCTAATTCACTACTATTTAGGGTCCAAGTAGCTTGTGCATTCTTTACCCCTAAATTCATAAAACCATGCTGATTATTGCTAATAACAATGTTCTTGCCAATGAATCTCTTAATATTATCCCTTAATAACCTTTCAAATACTTTCCCAGCCAGAAGTTAAAGGTACACTATAGTCACCCAGACCACTTCAGCTCAATGAAGTGGTCTGGGTGCCAGGTCCATCTAGGAAACTGCTATGTTTACATTTGGGGTTAAGCCAGCCTCTAGTGGCTGTCTTCCGGACACTATATTTGTGAAATATTAAAAACAGACTGAATACCTTCAGGCACTGGAGCTTTGTTTACATTTAGTTGCTGTAGCACCTTGTCTTGAGTCATCCAATCACAAAGATTTTTGCAGCAATCCCATTTGCAATTTACACCGCCATTTCCTTGCCCGGTTAGCCATGTTTGTAGTCCCCATCAGTGGCGTACACACTATCCATGGGGCCCCGGTGCACAAATTGATCCGTGGGCCCCTCCCCCCCTGAAAATCACAGTGAGAAGACGCTGGACGTCCATAGGAAAGCATTGAGTAATGCTTTTCCATGGGCGGTTTGAATGCACGCTCAGCTCTTGCCGCGCATGTGCATTCTGAGCTGAGAGGTGGATCGGGGCGGAGAGATCCCCAGCGCCAAGGGAGCCCGACGCTGGAGAAAGGTAAGTGCTGAAGGGGTTTTAACCACACACACACTCTCACGAACAGACGCATACACACTAGCTAACAGACACACACATTTACTGACAGACACACACATACTCGGTGACAGACATACATACACATTCACTGACAGACATACACACTCACTTACAAAACATACACTCTCACTGACAAACACACACTCACTAACAGAGACCAAACAGACTCACTAACACACTCAGTAACAGACACACACAGTAACACACTCACTGACACACACACACACACACACACTGACACTCACTAGCAGACACACACTCAATAACAGACACATACAAACTAACACACTCAGTAACAGACACACACACACACACACACACAGTAACACACACACTCACTGACACACAAAAACTAACACACTCAGTAACAGACACACTAACAGACACACACAAACTATCACACTCAGTAACAGACACACGCACACAGTAATACACACATACTGACACACAAAAACTGACACACACACTAACACTAACACACATACACACACACACTTTTTTTTTTTTTTGTAATTTTAATCCCCCAGCCTCCTTACCTTTGGGAGTGCTGAGGGGATTCCAGGCGGCGAGGGAGCATTCTCCCCTGAGCTCTCTCTGCCCAACTCCCTCGTGCTGCTTACTGATGCTGGAGCCGGAGTGACGTCATGTTCCGGCTCCGGCATCACTGCGGTGTGTGCGAGGGAGCTGGGCAGAGAGAACTCAAGGGAGAGTTCTTCTATTCGCCCTCTCTTTGGAGCCACTCCTGGAGGCGGTCAGAGCTGATGGGGGAATCGTGGGACATACAATAGGGGGAACGGAGCACAGGGTTGCGGCTTACGCCGACGATATGCTCTTCTTCCTAGAACTGCCGCTGATCTCCATGCCAAACCTGCTGGGGCTCCTCCGAGAGTTTGGGAGGGTCGCGAATTTGAAACTCAACACAGAGAAGTCAGAGGCCATTAACATCTCGGTCCCAGCCGAATCTGCGTTGCACCTTCGATCACAGTTCAAGTTCAAATGGTGCGAGGTTAAACTAAAATACCTTGGTATCTGGTTGACTAAAAAGCTCGCACACCTCTACCAGGCAAACTTTTTCCCTATCCTGACCACCATTCAGGCCGATATGCAACGATGGACAGACCTCTATATCTCGTGGTTTGGACGCATCCTACCGCGTCTTCTCTATTTATTTCAGACGCTCCCGATATATCTACCACGAGACTTCTTCCACGCTATATCCACAGCGATTCGGAGATTGGTGTGGAAGAGGGGAACACCACGAATCAGTAAAGACCGACTGGAGCAACCTAAATACAGAGGAGGAGCCGGACTCCCATCGATCACGGGATACTACCGAGCTGCACACCTGCTGAGGCTTGTAGACTGGCACACCCAATTGACTGACAAACTATGGGTACGGGCCGAAATAACACAGGCAGAGGGGAAGATCCCTGCGCAACTATGGAGGTCGGGAATCTCACACACCGCCCTCCGTACGGGGAACCCCCTGATAGACGCAACCGTGAAGCTATGGTGCACTCTTCGCTATCCGCAGCAGCTAACTACCCACACCAGCCCACTAACGCCCATCTCATGTAACCCAGAAGTGGGAGGAGGAATGATGCCAGGGGAACTAAAAAGTTTCTCGAGATCAGACTGGATCTACATGCGCCAATGGTGCGAAAATGGCACCCTCAAAACCCTGACGGATTTGCTCCCTGACATAATCCCCACGGTCCTAGACCGGTTCCGATACCTGCAGGTCAGGTCGTACTACTCAACCACGGTAGCCAAACAACAATTTCACCGTGATCTCACACACTTTGAAACACTTTGCGCAAGTAGGCGGCACATGGAATGGGGGATTTCGACCCTATACGCAATGCTTATAGGTGGGAGAAATGAGCCGCCTCCGAAATTTATTGCCAGATGGGAAAGAGAAACCGGAGAATCCCTGACAACCCAGGACTGGGACAAGATATTTTTACTCACACACAAAAGCTCTATTAGCTCAAAATTTCAAGAGATGAGCTACAAGCTGTTAACTACCTGGTACAGAACACCTGACGTGCTACACCGCATGAACCCAGATATGGAGGATACATGTTGGCGGTGCAGAGAGGAGAAAGGCACTATGCTCCATGTCTGGTGGACATGCTCATCCATCGCCCCCTTCTGGGAAATGGTAAACGCCAAAATACGCAAAATATCGGACCCGGAACTCCCGCTCCAGCCCCTCCCCATGCTACTACACCACACGAGCATGACACTAAAGACCTATAAGAAATCATTGACGAAACATCTGCTGACGGCAGCAAAATCCCTGATACCCACAATGTGGAAACAAACGAGAACCCCCACCTTCCAGCAGTGGGTAGATAGAGTAGGAGAAATTCGTTCCATGGAAAGCATGACGGCAGCCATCCAAGGCCGCACAGAAAAATGTAACCTGACATGGACCCCCTGGCTCCTGTACATTGCTGCGGACACCTATCACTCTTAAAACACCTGCCACTCTTTTCCCCTCCCCAACTGCTCCACTCACACCTCTTCCTATTAGGACATATATACCCCCTTCCTCTCTCCCGCCCCTCCCTACTCCCTCCCCCTCTCCCTCATCCCCGTCCCCCACCTATCCGGACATTGCTGGGCCAGACTATCTCAATTTTAGATATGGACCAGGACATACATGCCATGACAGATCAACGCACAGACGCCACAACCAAAGCAGGCGATGGGGGGGTTAACAGACAAAGGCCCACATACTCAGACTATAATACCGCGTACACCTAAGTCACCCTAGATGCCCACAGACTTATAACTACACATATGGGGGACATCGCAGTAGGATCAGCCGCATAGGCACTCCTGCCCGTATGACCCACACACTGACACCCCTCCGCCAGGACGACCACACTTGACAGGCGCAGAAGCCATACAAAAGAGGCTAACCGTCTCAAACGTTGACGAGAACCACTACATTCGATATGTGCGACACACAAACAGACTCTATTCATGCCGAAATAATCTAGATAATCGCAAGTGGCTAAAAGAGGGACAGAATTGAAAGTGCGGATCCTGTGACCCTTGGTGTTCGCTATAGTTAAGGCGACTCCCCTACCCCTGACTAATCTCCTTTTCCTATTCTCTCCCACACCCCCATTTATCTTGGATAATAACAGATAACTGAAGAATGTCAAAAACAAACAATAAGAATAATAAGGTATAAAGAAGTCAGATGGGCAGTTGTTTTATAGATAGAACTGTATTATAAATGCGACTTCTATGTGGTTCTTGAATGTACCCTTGGATCGTGACACTAACGCAAAGCTATTGTGCTCTTCTTTCTGTATTTTTCTGTTTATGAAAACGCAAAATAAAGATTGTCAAAAAAAAAAAAGGGAGAATGCCCCCTCGCGTGCTCGCCCGGTGACACCACTGCCAGCCTCAGGGGGCCCTGAGGTGACCAGCTCCTGGGCCCCTCAGGAGAAGAGGCTGTCAAAATGTGGCCGCACTGGCATACATACCCGGGTCACAGGGTGGCCGGGCCCGGTCGCAGCTGCGACCCCTGCGACGACTGCGCTATGTACGCCAGTGGTCCCCATGCCCCCTCTTAATTAGCCATGACAGTATCAAGAAAGTTTTATGGTGTTTAATTCCATAATATTATAACTTTTGGTTGGACTCCAGCCCTCTTACCTCACCTTCTTACAGTGGTCTTTTGGATGATGTTCTCCTGAATTTTTAATCCCTCTTTGTGAGACATTATGTGGTCAGACTTAAATGCTTTAATTCCTTTTATTTTTTCTTTACCTCTTCTCCCCTGATAATCCTTAGGTCAAGCTCACTTCTCTGTGAGATTTCTCTGTGTATTTTTTATCCTTTCTCTGGTCTCTAAATTGCCTTAAGTTTCGGTAAATTACTAATAGTTTTTTTATCCTCCGAATTCATCTGAAAAATAATCATTTCTATATAACCTACTCACTGGTTGTGAGTGGTCTGCGTGTCTTATATTCTAGCTGTGAGTATGTCCACTATTTTTACAGTCTGGCATTGGATGAGCCTGAGTAATTAACTAAAGTGGGGATTGTTGGGAATTCAAAGTGAATTAAAAATTCTGCAAGCACAGTGACAAAATTAATAAAATACCTTTTTCTTTCTCTTTTCAAATATGTTTTATTGAAAAGTGTTTGCATTTTATAATAATGATATGAATACAAATGTTACATAACAGTCATATCTAGGCATAAAATGCATATATAAAAAAAGAACAAAAATCTGTGATTAGAAAAAAAGCTTTACATCATAAAAAACCTGCTGCTATCAAATAAAACTAGCTAGAAAACAAAAAAACAGCAAACCAGGAGAAGTCCATAAGAGCTGGTTAGCGAGCAGTCAACATAAGAATAAGCGAGATTACCCAAAACACAGAAACATAACAAAATCAAGTAGTCTTCCTCCGCTTTTCTACATCCGTTAAATATGTGTACTCTGTAACAGTCCACGTCTTGATAAAGTCTTGCCCTTCCACCATATTATTTAGCACAATGTACAGTTGCAAGAAAAAGTATGTGAACCCTTTGGAATGATATGGATTTCTGCACAAATTGGTCATAAAATGTGATCTGATCATCATCTAAGTCACAACAATAGACAATCACAGTCTGCTTAAACTAATAACACACAAAGAATGAAATGTTGCCATGTTTTTATTGAACACACCATGTAAACATTAACAGTGCAGGTGGAAAAAGTATGTGAACCCCTATACTAATGACATCTCCAAGAGCTAATTGGAGTGAGATGTCAACCAACTGGAGTCCAATCAATGAGATGAGATTGGAGGTGTTGGTTACAGCTGCCCTGCCCTATAAAAAACACACACTAGTTCTGGGTTTGCTTTTCACAAGAAGCATTGCCTGATGTGATTGATGCCTCACACAAAAGAGCTCTCAGAAGACCTACGATTAAGAATTGTTGACTTGCAGAAATCTGGAAAGGGTTATAACAGTATCTCCAAAAGCCTTGCTGTTCATCAGTCCACGGTAAGACAAATTGTCTATAAATGGAGAAAGTTCAGCACTGCTGCTACAAAACATTGATGCACGTTTACAGTTTGCACAAGAGCACCTGGATGTTCCGCAAAATATTCTGTGGACAGATGAAACCAAAGTTGAGTTGTTTGGAAGAAACACACAACACTATGTGTGGCAAAAAAAAGGCACAGCACACCAACATCAAAACCTCATCCCAACTGTGAAGTATGGTGGTGGGGGCATCATGGTTTGGGGCTGCTTTGCTGCGTCAGGGCCTGGACGGATTGCTATCATCGAAGGAAAAATGAATTCCCAAGTTTATCAAGACATTTTGCAGGAGAACTTAAGGCCATCTGTCTACCAGCTGAAGCTCAACAGAAGATGGGTGTTGCAACAGGACAATGACCCAAAGCATAGAAGTAAATCAACAACAGAATGGCCTTCTGAAGTGGCCCAGTCAGAGTCCTGACCTCAACCCGATTGAGATGCTGTGGCATGACCTCAAGAAAGCGATTCGCACCTGACATCCCAAGAATATTGCTGAACTAAACAGTTCTGTAAAGAGGAATGGTCAAGAATTACTCCTGACCGTTGTGCACGTCTGATCTGCAACTACAGGAAACGTTTGGTTGAAGTTATTGCTGGCAAAGGAGGTTCAACCAGTTATTAAATCCAAGGGTTCACATACTTTTTTCCACCTGCACTGTGAATGTTTACATGGTGTGTTCAATAAAAACATGGTAACATTTCATTCTTTGTGTGTTATTAGTTTAAGCAGACTGATTGTCTATTGTTGTGACTTAGATGATGATCAGATCACATTTTATGACCAATTTGTGTAGAAATCTATATCATTCCAAAGGGTCCACATACTTTTTCTTGCAACTGTATTTCCCCTCATGTCGAAGAAAAAGCTTAGCAGGAAACCTCCAACGATATCTCACATTTTTAGAACGTAAGTCCACCGTAACCGAAGCTAATTTATATCTTACAAGCAAAGTAGTAGATGACAAACATTGGAAAAATTGTAAATCCTTAAATTCTATTGGTAGATCAAGTCTCTTTCTAACTTGAGCCAGGAACTGATGTTTGATGTGTGAATAATCGAACTTCACCAATACATCCCTGGGAGCAGTCAAAGACATGGACGCTGGTTTATGGACTCTGTGACACTGTTCAAAAGGTAAATCAATCTGAGAGGCAGTCGGCAAAATTGCATGGACAAGATTAGCAACATGTAAAGAAAGAAGGTTCGGCAAAGTCTTAAATCAGAATAGGCAGACTCTCTGATGAAATCATCTTCTCCATCCATTCTGATGTTATAAATTAGCTGCCCTAAATCACTTGGGGAAGTCTCCATTCGCCTAGCCGAATCACCCTCTTCACCCGCAATTTGCATGTCACGAAGTGCCAGTTCTGTACACACTCGCATTCCCGAATTGCTCAGGTCCACCTCCATTCGCGGCCCCATGCAGCCAAATTACCAAAATATATTGTGCCATATACCCGGGGTGGACACACATACACAGTTACAGGCAGACAGTCACACACACAAAGTTACAGGCATGCAGTCACACACACACACATACACAGTTACAGGCATGCAGTCACACACACAGACACACACACACATACACATTTACAGGCAGACAGACACACACACAGTTACAGGCATGCAGTCACACACACATACACAGTTACAGTCATGCAGACACACACAAACACAGTTACAGGCATGCAGACACACAAACAAACACAGTTACAGGAAGACAGTTTTACAGACACAGTCACACACACACTATCACTTACAGACAGGAGCTGGAGGAGGAGTGGATTCCCTGAAGTCCTTCCCTGGAGCCTGTTAGGTGGAGAGGCAGGGATTCCTTCTTGCTGCACTTCCATGTGCAGCAGTAACAGCAACGCGTAAGGGCCGTATTAATCCCCGCCCCTGCTGCCCATTTGGCTACGCCCCGATTCTGCTTAGCCCCGCCCCCACTTTCCTTCTGTGCTGCCAGTTCAGCTGCTCCTTGCGTTTGTGAGCTGTTCTGGCCGCACGGCACCCTAACTACCATGGGGCACTGTGCGGCCACAGCTCACACAGCCCCCACACCAGGGTCATGGCACCCCCCACCCAGTGGCACACAGGGCAGACCGCCCCCTGCGCCCCCCCCCCCTTAGTATGCCACTGACCATGACTACTACAGCATGTTTTAGAGGTTATGGTGCCAGGAGTGTCCTAGCGCCCCCCCCCCCCAGCTTACATGGGGCTATCAGGCACCAATCATCCTGGTGCCATCAGGCTCTTAATGCATGTGTCCCCAGATATATTGTCACATTGTTTGCAAACAGTTTGACTGCTTACATTGGAGACCCCTGGGTACTTCTGGCATGTTTGAGTGGTTATGGTGCTTGGAGACTTCCTTTTATATAAATAAGGAAAACAGAAAGATAGTGCTCCTTGCATCTCAACCTGGGAAGCAATTACAAGTGACTACAGTGCTTGAGAAAAGCCTTTAATTTTGTGAATGTGTGTGCATTTCTCTATCTGTTAGATAATCTGCCCGTTTTTGCCTGTTTGACGTTATCTATCGTATTTAGAAATCTTTTCTATTTTAACATTCTGAGTATAAGAGATGTATGAAACCCATCAGCATACAAGGCTAGCTTCTTTTATCATTATGGCAGTTCAGGGGTTAAACTCATCTGTTATCTCTTTCCACAGGATATCTGTTATATTTACCAGGGGAAGCGAACACTTGCATTTTTTTGCTGCTGTATGTAAGTTTCGTGATAATGTTGAAACAACAGCAAAAAAATTGAAATACATTTCAGAAGCAAATTTTCTTTACAAACTCAGTCTTATTTACTGGGCTATATGTTATAAAAAAAAATATATTTAGTTATGAAATACTTAATATTATGTAAACATTTTGAGAAACTGTTTCATCACAGGATTCAGATACTGAACTTTTTTTTTTCAATTTGACAATTTTTTTTTTCATCTGTAGAAAGCAAAAAGAGGGGTTACAGGCATAGGTATAACGCAGGTTGTAACGTGTCACATAGTTTTGCATAGGCTCCCAGCCAGGTATTGTACTCTTGGTCGACACATGTGTCATTGGGAGAGCGTCGCTGCATAACTTTGGTGTGATGTCGGGTGCGTGGTCGGTCATATGCCTCGTTGTGCGGCTCCGTTTGTCATGTTTTGGGATGAGAGCTTTCGGAGGCGTGAGCTTTATTGGGATGGGGGAGGGGGAGAAATAGGACGGGGGGGTGGGGGGAGAAGGGGGTTGCTTCAGTATGTGTTGTACCAATGTCAGTAGGGTCCATCCGATTCGCACCTCGGGTTCATCCCCATTGTGCTCTCTTCTGTCTCTTGTCCCTTAGCTGTCGTCCCTATGTCTATGTCTCTGTATGTTCGTGTGTACTCTCCTCTGTCCGCTAGTCTGCTAGTCTGTGGCCCTCTTGGCCCAGGTCTCCCAAATCTCTTGCTTCCAGGTCTGGCGTTTTGTTATGGGAGCTGTGTGCATTTCGTAGCAAACCACTTTGGAGACATATTTAATCAGTTCTTGCATAGTCGCTGTGGATGTGGAAAGCCAGTTTCTAGCGATGTGTGTCAAGGCAGCAATTTGGATGTGGTATATCAAATATTTAGCGGCCGAGGAGTACTGGTCTTCATATATGAATAGTAGGAGGGAGGCTGGGGAGTTGGGGACTGCGATGTTTGTATGTGTGTGGATGAGAGAGAGAACCTCTTTCCAATAGCTCTGTATGATGTTGCAGCCCCACCAGATGTGTAGGAATGTGCCTGTGTCTCTATGGCAGCGCCAACAAGTGTTTGGTTGTGAAGGCAATATCTTAGCCAAGCGTGTGGGGACTATGTACCATCTATATGCCAGTTTGCGCATGATTTCCATGTGAGCTGCGCAGGCTGACCTGCCTTTATAGCTGTTGATGGCTTTAAGCCAGGTGTCCTCGGGAATTTGGCAACCTATATCTGCCTCCCATGCTCTGACAGTGATGGAGTTATATGTTAGTATTCAGGAGTGCGTATATAGCGGATATGAGCTCCTTGGCTGGTACCCCTGCGATCAGTCTTTTTTCAAAGTGTGTGAGGAGGCATGCACGGGGGTCTGGCTCTGGGGTCTTCACGTGTGTGAGCCACCAGGATCTCAATTGTCTATAGGATAAGTGCGCAATGTGTATCTAGTGCTAAGTTCATTGAATGGCAGCAGTGCTCCCTCGTTCTGCAGGTCATGCAAGTATTTAACTCCATGATAGGGGAGTCTAACACCCAAAAAGGTAAGGTAGTCCGTCCTCCAGTCATATGCATATTCCTTCTCAAGGTCTGACCTATAGGTGCCCTCCATCCTCACCCCCATGGCTTGTGTTTTTGTGAGATTAAGCTTATAATGCAGGAATGCAGTATGTCGTGGAATGCTGGCAGCGATGTCTTGGGATCTGTGATGGTGAGGAGAATGTCATCGGCGAAGAGGTTTAATTTCACCTCCCTGCCGGCTATGCGCACTCCGTGTATGTGGTCGTTGTCCCTGGTCAGAGCCGCCAGCGGCTCCAGCGCCAGGACATACAGTATGGGTGACAGGGAGCACCCCTGCCTGGTCCTGTTGGTTATGCAAAAGGGGGCTGACATAAAGCCTGCATTAAATACTCTGGCCGTGGGCTTATTATAGAGCGCCTTTACTACCGCTAGGAATTGAGGGGGGAAATATAATTTTTTGAGGACCGCTTGGAGAAACAACCAGTGCAGGCGGTCAAAAGCCTTTTCGGCGTCTAATGAGAGGAGTATGTTATTGGTTGACATTCTGTTCATGCCCTGTAAAAGGGCAAGCGCTTTGCATGTCCCGTCTGCTCCCTGCCTTCTCCTGATGAAACCTAATTGGTCAGAGTGGATCAAAGTGGGGAGGATGCTTTTTCGTCAGGGCTTTGCAATGGGGTGTAAGTGTCCGTTGTCGCGTGGAGTGGGTCTGTGTGGATGAGTCTAGTCTGGGGTCAAGGACATGGTTGATGTCGCCACAAATCACGGTCAATCCTTCTGTATTGCGGTTACCTTAGTCAAAACTTTATGCAAAAAGTTATGTTGGTGCTCATTCGGAGCGTACACATTAACCAAAGTATACATCACATTGTTCAACAAACATATTAAAATGAGGTATCTGCCTTGTGTGTCAGATATTTCCTGTAGCAGCTCAAAGGCCACTGATTTGTGGACGTATATGGATACCCCCCTAGACTTAGTGGCAAAGGTAGAATGGTATTGGATGGTGAAGTATTTTACGCCAAATGTAGGTATACAGGCTTTAGGGAAATGTGTCTCCTGGAGACATAGGATGTCTGCGGCGTGTTTTCTGGCTTCGTTCAGAAGCATGTGCCGTTTGTGGGGCATGTTAAGCCCACGCACATTGTGGGAATAGATCATCAGAGTGAGTAGAACGGTTCTGGTGTACCTAATGTACCACACAGGAGAGAGGGAGACAGACTAGCACTAAGCTGCTCAAAAACTGGTAATGATAGGGATTCACTAAAAACCTATATAGAACAAGGGAAAAGAACTCTCTAGAAGAGTGGGAATACCAGGAGCTGGCTAGGTGACTAATGGCTAAAACACTACTACTTAGAGAATAAAAATATAAAAATATATATATGGTACTATGACTTTAAATCTGGAATGGACAAAGTATCCCTATAAATGTGCAAAAATGTGAATAAAGGTGCTATGAGTGGAGATCTCAAATAAACGGGATATCCCTTTAAATATGCAAAAATACAAAGAGAATGCTGCTATACCTTTAAATGTCCTTTAAGAGTGTGCAAACATGCAAAGCAGTGCTATATAGGGGGGGTGATAAAAAAAAAAAAAGTATGTATATATATAAATAAATAAATAAATACAAAAATGCAAAAAGGGGAAAGATGAGAGACCAAATTCTCTGCTTGATGACCAAAAAATATGTATGAAACTGGTGTCTATATCCCAAACAACATGAGGGATAAATGATACCTGTTGCAAATAATATACTTAGTAAAAGATAGAAGTAAAAATAATAAGCTATACAGTACAAGGAACTGTTAGCTTTAGGCAATAAAAGTGAAAACAATATATCGCTGGAAAACTGAAGCATAAAACTGGATCACTTCATATAAGAAAAAATGCCAGTTTATTGAATATATTAAAATAACTTTGGAAAAAGTTAAATATAAAAATACAGGTCACACTAGATTCAGAAATGCATTACCAGACTGATGCATTGAGAAATAACAGCAAGGACCTTCGGATTGTTAAGGATGGATATGGATTGTGATGATTCAATATACAGCTGCCGGTGAGGATGGCTTGTGTCTGTGAGCACGTCCCGAGCAGGAGCCTCACTTCAGGGGACGTGCAGGACAGATGCCTCCGGTGGCGGTATTTTCCAAACAGGTCCTGCGTGTGGAGATTAGTGGTGCTGCTGGTACATGCGTCTGATCCCGTGTGTTGCTGGAATGCCTGTCTTACGCGTTTCGTAGGGAATGGGCCCTACTTCATCAGAGACATAATGCAGATCTTCAGAGTGGTTTATGGGATTGGTGCTTATTCTGCCAAAGTGGCACATTAGGCTGGAACCACGGGTGTCCGCCCCTGGGCATCAGTTTGAAATCTAGGGCAGGACGCTTGTGGTTATGGGACCATAGGAGGGTTGTGTCACCAACTGGATCAGTGGGGGCTCCGGTGTGCGCTGTCGGTATGGACTTTGAATGAGCGTGGTATGGCATTATGGAGCAAAAGGCAAGGAGGGGGAATAAAAACCAGGGGAGCAAAATTAACAGAAGTATATACAGTTCAGACCTTAGTGGGTACAAGGTACAGGCGAGCTGTATGTGTGGGGGGGTGGAGGCAAAGATGGTTTCAGGTAGAAGGCCTGAGCCGGCATAGAGTCGGCAATGCGGCTACGCTATAGGCGAGGGATATAGTGGGTACATGTGATACAACAACAACAGTAGTGGTTATGGAGGAACATGTTAACTGCCGCACTGCCCTGCTAACGTATGGCACACATTAGAAACAAAAGATAGCAACATTACAAGTATATAACAGAAGCTTAATGCACTGTGTGGGGCAGAGGCTTCACTCAACGTGCGTGTATGTAGTGTTCTTGCAATACTTGCGGGCAGCATTCAAGCTTGGGACCAGTCTCTTTCAAGGCGTTTGGGAGACGATGCATCCGCAGTTCTTTCAGCCGGGCTCAGGTTCCATCTGTGTAGTAATTGTAAACCCTCTTCTACTGACAGGAGCACTGTTGTGGCGCCATTGCGCATGACAAGCAGACGGATAGGGAATCCCCAGCGGTAAGGTATGCGATGTTCCCTGAGGACTTCAGTAACTTTTTGGAATGCCTTCCTGTGTTGTAACGTGGCCGCCGAGATATTCGCGAAAACTCGCACTTTTGAGAATTCTGGCGGTAAGTCTTTCGCTGTGCGGCTACTGCGGAGGATCAGCTCCTTCACATGAAAATAATGAGCTTTGAGTAGAGTGTCTCTAGGTAAGGATGCAGCAATGTGTTTGGGCTTTGGGACCCTGTGTAGGCGGTCCAACAGTAGCATATTGACCGGGATGTCCGGTAATATGGTCTTGAAGAAGCCATTAACGAAGGCAGGTAGGTCTGCTTCCAACACCTCTTCAGGGATGCCGCGTAGTCTTAGGTTGCTTCGACGTGACCTATCCTCGAGGTCCATGAGCTTTACCTGATATTTGGCTAGTTGGGTTTCCAGGGCTTGCATCCTGTCTACCGCTTGGTTGTGGGAATCTACAATGTTGTCCACCTTGGTCTCCACGTGCCCTGTTTGCGACCCCAGGTCGTATAGGTCTTGTTTGATCTCGGCCACACTTTCCTGCCAGGTAGCGATCAGTTTAGTTGATTGTTTGTCCAGGGCTGCCTGTAGGAGCGAGGCTGTAAGCCCCACTTCAGTCTGTGAGTCCAGATCAGAGCGGGGGCTGCTCCCGCCGGAATACCCAGCACCATTTTGAAGGCCTGGGTCAGCGTGTTGTGAGGCCGGCGGCTTTTTTGGGGCAAAAAAATTCATTTTGTCGCCTTTGTCGGTGTGTCTCCGTGTCTTGGAGTGCGGCATGACGGCTTGTGTGGCTATCAGTCCCAGCTGTGTGCCGGATTGGGTTGGATTGCCTGGCTCTTATTGCGGAGCTCAGAGCTCAAGCGGCCATCTTACTCCGCGGTCAGGACATGCCCCCAGATTATGAACTTTTGAAGTGAAACCGTCGAAGACTTCTATATTTCGAAATGTTATTAATATATGTCATTAAATGGGTATAGTGTAAGCATCATAACCACTAAAGATCAGCGGCCATAAAGTTTTTGTTATGTTTGTTTTTCCCAACTGGTTTTGGAATGGAGGATTTTGAAACCTGGTTTCAGCTAGGTTGCAGTGACTATACTTGTCTTGAGAGTCACAACTGTCCAGCAGATAGAGACCTATTACCTTGTTACATAGCATCTGCAACATTAAAGGGTAATGCCTTGAGTAGTATGTTCTGTTAAGGGTTGGGACAAAGATTATGAATATTCTAACTAGGACATACAATGAGCATAGATAATAATCATTTAGCTCAATGTTAATCTAAAATATTTAATCTAAGCTTAAATATTAAAAAAAATCTAATTAAAACCACGTATAAAGTCTAATTCCAGTGCAGTAAATATGCACAATTCTGACATTCTACCACAACCTGGAACCAAAAATAAAGATACTGGAAGAGAGAGAGTACACTGCCAGGTGTCCAGCATTAAACATGTGCAAGTAGTCATGATGCTCGTTTCGTTCCCGAATGTACATTCATACGAATTTCATACCATTCGGCCATTCGAATTCTTACGAATGTCCGAAGTTCCGAAGGTGCGAAGTGACGAAGTTCGCTATTTCGGAAGTGCTGAAGTGATTTGGATTTCTGAAAAGTGGCAAAACAAGAGAGAGGGAGGGAAAATTAAGTGAATGATGACAGGAATCTTGACAAATAAGCTAATTCCTTTTGTGCAATGACATCATATCCTGTATGAGTCACATCGCGGCTGCCAGCGGACCCTAAAAGATGTTTGTCCCATGCAGTCTCGCGCAGTCTCTACTGCGCATGACTGCATCATACAAACATCCTTAGTCATTTATTATATAGGATATATAAAGTAGACATGTGCAATTTGTTTCGTTCCGAATGTACATCCGTCCAAATTTCATGCCATTTGGACATTCAGAGTTCCGAAGTGACGACGTTCGGCAGTTCCGAAGTGCCGAACAGAACGCCATTGGTCCGAATTGCCAAAGCAGACACATTTTTTTACTTACCTAAATTTACAAACCAAAATAAATTTTTTGCCCATTCACATCCTTATCGAGCATGAGCTACTCAACCGTGCTGCAAAAGTAATGGTAAAAGAAAGGCAATGAAGATTAATATTAGTTAGGTGGCTCTAATATAAACTTATATTGATGGAACAAGACTCAAGTACGGGACATCACGAGGAAAAGAAATAGGGGGAGACAGGAGGAAGAGTCATGCGTATGGGACAGTTAGATGGAAGTGACCCAAGTAGGGATGAGTCAGGGAAGGAGACACAATTAAGTGTGTGAAGGGGAGAGACATAATAATGGGGGATTCAGGAGAAAGAGGAAGAAGAGGAGTCAGAAGAAGAGGGAGAAGATGAGTTACAGTTCTGGGTAGAGCTATTTCACTTGTTACTATTAATTCAACTCGGGAACGACCAGAATTTAATATGGCACATCCCCCTCTAGAGGTGTAATTCCCACTTGTCTTGGGCAAACCTGATATGTATGTCCCAGTTCTGCGTAAGATTACACCCCCCAAACTGCAATAAGGTTAACTGTGCATTATTCGTCATTCATGATGGAGTACAATTGTGTAGATAACACCACCATCCGTGCACTATGGAGTTCCAAAGCACAATTTGCAGATTGAAATAATGGTCAGAAAAAATATATATATGTACACACACCATGGCTGGTAATGTGGGTATGAGGAATGCTCTGGAAAGTCATATTTAATTTAGCAGAGACAGCAACAGAGAGATTAATTAATGATTTAATTATTCTGATATTGTCTGCCTTGAAAAGCCACACCTAGAAAGTCAGTGTCTCACCAATGCAATGAACTAAGAAGTTCAGCTGCATTATACAGATGATTAGTTATAAATGTTATGAATAGTAAGGAAATTGAGTGGCGATTCAATAATACTGCCTCTGGGGGAAATAGCTGTGTTGTGTGCAATAAAAATCATTGCACCCCATACATTCAATCCCACCTAATGTGTGGGTGGTGGAGCTATAAACACTGCTTTACATGAAAGAAGGTCTCCAGAGCTATAACCATGGTAGCCTGGTCTGGTTGAAGAGATATCAGTCTTTGGTACTGGGTCTGAAGTGCTCCAGAGTCCCCTGGTAGTGGCAAGGAAGCTAACCTAGCGGTGCTACACAGTCAGAGTACAGGAGTTCCATTACAGTCTCTATTCTACGTTTTTTATTTTGTGTTGTTCAGACTTATTTTCTGTACGGCTTATGACAGGGCCACAGTCCCCTCAGGATTAGGCATCAGATCTTGAGCTATAAGATTCACATAGAGGAAATCGATCAGCGGATGGCCCATTTCATGTAAGTGTTGCACACTTTTTAAAAAGAACTGCCTACTAGCAAACCAAACCAACAGCATCTATATGTCTTCCAGCACAGCTCGCCCACCTGTAATGGGAAAATTCTATCAAATATTTAATGTTATCTGTACATACAGTAAATAATAAATAGTTCATTAACTAGTTTATAAACAATGGAGGGTTCAAGAAATATATATTAAAATCCAATATTATTTACTTAATTGTACCTATAACAAAAATACTTAAATATTAGATTATTAAATAACTAACTAAATAAATAGAGTATAACATGGCAACTTTCTAAATCATTGGGGTAAAAACCATAAGGGGTCATAGTATTCAGTCTGAAAATTATTTCAATTTCCTCCCTAGCATTTTTTTTAGTCAATCTTGGTTTTATTGTGGCATAGAATGAACATGAGATACAGCAGTGTGTTATTGACATAGATAGGTTAAGTCATATTGTAAAAACAAGCATATTGGGACCAATGTCTTCATGAAGACAAGTTATACATCATATTAATGTACGTTCATGGTCACTTTGTGAGAAAGCGTGGCACTTTTATAAGTAAAGAAAACAACATGTATGCCTGAAATAACAATCGTTTGAGTAATTTAGCTTAGGAGTTAGATGGGAAACTGGTGTAGTATATTTGTTTCGTCACATGCTAGGGGTGATAGATTGTGAGACCACTGGGTCCACGCCACTGTGGATAACATTGTACATAAGTTGGGCACTGGCTCCCCAAGATGGGTATGAGGGTAAGTGCATATTTAAAGGGTTTGTTTGTTGCCATGTTATGGCCTTTGGAAAGGCTGGTAGGTGATAAGACAAAATATGTGCTTGGCATATGTGCTTGGCATATCAACCAGCGTGTATAGCATGTGTATCATATTAAGCTGCTCTCATAATTTGAAGCATAAGAGATAAGCGGAGATACATCATATTTACAGTGAAAATAAACAAATAAAGATAAAATGGTGATCGCTGTGAGCAAAACCATATGGAAAAATGTGAATGCAGGCTGGCATGCCTTGGGTATTAGAGTAGGCCAGTGTGTGAGTCAGAATACTGACTATCCAAGGGCTTGAGGTGTGAAGTCCTGACTCAGCCGATGCCCTGGCTTGTT
>OW240917.1:213168140-213193475 GCA_933207985.1 Pelobates cultripes
CTGTGGGGTGTACATTTGGTAGAGGTGTGTGATGTTGCATTTTGCCATAACCTGTGTGGGAATGTGTCGTTGCATATGCCAATGGTTTGCAGAGGTGTCGCCATAGACCAGGGCCTGGTGGAGCAGATCGTGTCCCTGTGGTTGGCCCAGCTATTATACATTAGTTTGGTGGTGGGTAAGGTGCCCTGGGTTGTACGTCTTAGTCTTCTGGGCGCCCATATTGATGCCGGGAGGTCAGCGACCTCACTGCAGCTGGCTTCTATCTCTATCCACTGGAGGTGCAGGGACGTATCTTCCGCGAGGCAAACAAGGCATCTGCCTTGGGCGGCACTTTGCAGGGGACAGCAAAAGAAGCCACCCCCAAACGCCCAGGTAGATCCCTTGCTTGCCTCGTGTCCTGGGGGGCTCAAGAGCTGGCCGGCTTGTCATTTTTGAGCCCCCCCGAGGTGGGCGGCGGGCAGTGAGGGAGCATGCTCACCTGAGCTCTTCCTGCTCCGCTCCCTTGCGCGCCGCTTAATGAAGCCGGGAGTCAGAATATGATGTCACTCTAGCTGCCGGCATCACTAAGAGGTGCGCGCGGGAGCTGATCAGGAAAATCAGAGCTTCCTTCGCCGCCTACTCAGCCTGTCTTCCCCCTGCCTGCCCGCGCAGCAGCCCTACTGACGCAGGTTAGTAATCCACTCCAGCTCTCCCAGGGAGGCTGGGTGGATTTAAAATAAAATTTTAGAAAATAATAATTTGTAAATGTTGGGAGAAATTTGTGTGTGTCTGTGAGTGAATGTGTGTGTGTGGGAGTGATATCGTCAGGTTGGAAAGTGTGAGGAGGATGTTGTCCGCGAATAGGTTCAGTGTGTATTCTTTGCACCCTATGGTGATTCCTTGTATATCTTGGTTGTTGCAAATAGCTATAGCCAATGGTTCCAGTGCCAACACGTAAAGTAGTGGGGAGAGGGGGCAGCCTTGTTGGGTGCCGTTAGTGATTGTGAATGTAGTTGAACTGAACCCTGAGTATAGGACCATGGCCAAATGTGAGCTGTAAAGGACTTTTATCGTATATTGTAAGTTGGGTGGGAAGCCATACCTAAGTAGCACCTCATGGAGGAACCGACCGTTGAGACGGTTAAACGCTTTTTCAGTGAGAGCATCGTGCACTGCAGCTTGGATCGGTTGAGGTAATGGAGGATATCCAGGACCTTACGCGAGTTATCCAGGCCTTGTCTGCCGGACATGAACCCTACTTGGTCCGTTGTGATCAAACTGGGCAGCAGATTCTTTAGCTGCTCAACATGGATTTTAGCATATAGTTTAGCTTCTGTATTTAGCAAGGAAATGGGCCTGAAGTGTGTCAGTGGCTTGCCTGGTTTCAGGAGGGTGATAATATGGGCCACTAGGAATTCGTGTGGCAAAGTGCCTTGCAGTGTAGCGAGGTTAAGGGCTTGCGTTACGTATGGGCTTAGTGTGGTTTTGAATATAGATATGTGAAGCCATCAGGGGCTGGGGCCTTCTCTTTCGGCATGGATTCTATAAGTCACATTACCTCTTGGATTGTGATAGGATCTGTGAGGTGGGTTATTTGGTGTTCTTGGAGCTTGGGCAAATCGATCTTGTTCAGGTATTCATTTATTGTGACTTGTGTCGGTTGTGTGATTAAACTGTTATCCTTCAGATTGTAAAGGGAGCTATAGTAGTCTGCAAATTCATTGCAGATGTGTGTGGGTTGTATCATTTTTTTGGCCGGTGAAGGTCAGAAGGTAAGGGATTTTAGTTTGAGCTTGTCTGTCTCTAAGCCTTTGGGCCAGTGCTCTACTAGCTCTGTTCCCTAGAACAAAGGTTGTGGCTTTTAATTTTTTGATTGCGTAGCTCGCTTTTTGGATGTTTGTGGCATTGACGTGCCTTTGTAATTCGGTTATCTCGTCTTTTGGAGGGGGTGAGTTGGTTGACACTGTGTAGGTCGTGCAGTTTTTTTAGATTCTGGATGTGTGTGGTGTGATATTTTGTCTTAAGGTAGGAGGCTCTGCATATCAGTAGACCTCTGATGACCAGTTTGTGGGCCAACCATAGGGTCATGGGGGATATGTCTTGAGTGTCATTAGTCTTGAAATAGGTTTGTAGGTGCTGCTGTAGCGTTTGGACAAACTGGGGGGTTGTTAAGTCTCCAGGGGCTGTGGTTTTTTATAGTTGTAATAGTCTCCAATTGTAAGCTGTGGTCCGACTAGGGAAAGGTCCCTATGTTGCATGTTCTCACTCTGTTCAGGTGCGCACCTTGCAGTAGAAAGCCGTCGAACCAGAATATGTGTTGTGTACCTGTGAGAAGTGGATGTATTCCCTATCTTGTGGGGGCAGTGTTCGCCATACATCGTAGAGTCCGAATGTATGTAAGAGCTTGGTGAGAGATCTACGATGTTTGTGGAGTATTTTGGCTCTGTGAGATGAGTGTTTAGCTGTCGAGTCTAGTAAGGGGTCTTGGAACTGGTTGAAGTCTCAGCAGAGGATTGTAGTGCCTGTCTGCAGCTGTGCTATGAGTTTCAATAGGTTGTGGAGGTATCCTCCTTGGTTTACATTAGGTAGGTATGCATTTACAATAGTGTAAGTGAAGTTGTTTATAGTGCAAATCAGAATAAGGTACCTGCCTTGTGGGTCCTGTTTTACTGTTATTTCCTCAAATGTCAAGTGGCGGCTGAGTAGGTGCCGTGGCGTGGTATTGGTGGGGGTAGAGTGTTTTCCCCAAAACGGGGTTGGAGTTTATTTGAAAGTGTGTTTCCTGCAGGCAAACTATGTTAGCCTATGTGTTCTTGAGTAGGGTGTGCCTTTTGTGCAGGTTATTCAGCCCTCTGACGTTATGTACATATTTTCATATTATGTTCGTTTTGGGGCTTAGTGCTGGTCTGGCGCTTACATCTTTCACTAGTGAGTGCGGCTGCCAATGTGGCATTGTGGCATTACGTTGGGGAGGTTTGTGCGTTGTGCTCCAAATGTATATTTTCAATGAGGGGTCGAAGAGCCCTGGTTCTTGCTTTTTAAGCAATATTATGTGTGCAGAGAGGAGGTGAAACAATGGCATTACCTCATTATTTCATAACACATTCCCTGCAGACATTTTTATTAAACAAAGCCTTTTCAGAGAAAGCCACTAGAGGTGCTTCCTGGGTGAGTGCAGCACTGATGTTTAGTGTGTCTACGCTCTGCATGGAGGCACTGAACGTTCCCCTTAGAGATGCATTTATTCAATGAGAAGATGCTGATTGGCCCAGAGTTTTGCCGCACATGCGCATTGGCCTCCCAATACTTTCCTATAAAATTTGATCGTCAAGTTTCATTCTCTCAGCCAATGTGATGGAGCGTGGGTGGGGCCAACCTACTCTAGGTGGTGCTGGAAAAATAGTTTTAACCATTTTTCACGGGGGAAGAGGAGGGACGATCACCCAAATGGTGATTTCTCAACTATAGTGTCAGGAATACGTTTGTTTTCCTGACACTATGTTTGTATTCCTGACACTATAGAGCTCCTTTAAAATAACAAATAAATATAATCCCTGAGGGTAAAAGTCAGATCACTAGTGCCAGTGAAATTAAAGCATTTTTTCATGTTGTCTGTGTCAGTCACAACCAGGGGAGGTGTGGCTAGAGCTTCATAAACAAGCAAATGTGATTTAACTACTAAATGGCAGGGATCTGAGACTGCAAGGGCATGACACAGTTTGGAATCATTTGCAAAGCTTAATCAATATAGGGCCGTGCTCCATATTAATTTTGTGTGAAGAGCTCTTGTTGTTTAAGATACTTTGTTTAACCACTTCACTACCAATTGATTTGCAAATAAAAATTAATGATAGTAGATATGCCTGCATGGCAGGTGGCAGTATAAAGGAGGCTGTATGTCCAATTAATATTTTTATTGTGGTCTTACAGGTCATACTGGCAGAATATACCAAATGTTGTTGTAGATGGTGATCATTACCAGCAAAATAAGATCGGAATGGAAAAAAAACATTACAATCCCAAATGTGGAATCAATCGCTATGTGAATGAACAGTAAGATATAGTGACGTAGATTGAAAATAAAACAACTAAAATTGAATCAGCGTCCCTGATATGGTACCAGGCATTGTAAAAGCTGTCTAAACTGAACTAGGACCTAGCAGCTGGCAATTGTTAAGGAGCCTCGTCTGATAGGCCATTGGTAGCTTAATCAAATGCTATGCGGGGGTGAGAATTCTCCAATGAGAGGGTCTGGCAAAAAAAGGCCCAAACTGAAGATATGTTGAGCAAGCATAAAAAAACCCATAAATAAAACAGAGGTACAAAACATATGTAGACCAAATTAAACAAGAACATAGGCATAGAAGGCACAGAATAAGGCCCATAATAGGAGTAAATGCCCAAATGAAAGGCTTCCAGTCCCTTGAGCCTCAGGTTACTGCTGCATCAGATTGGTTCATGCCAGCATTTTGTGTACTGCTACAGACAAATGTTATCAATGTGCCAGTGAGGTGTAGGTGACACAGAGCCAGTCCACGCATTGCCCAAGGCAAAACTTTAACAGGGGTGGCATCTTGCCGCCCCTGCATGTCCCCATGGTGTGTATCTGTCAAACTACTCCCATAGGCATCGCCTATAGTAATGCCATAGTTCCTCAGTTAGGAAGAAGGGGTGCTCTTAGTAGCTTCATTGCCTGTCTAGAGCACATAAGCACATGCCTGCGGGGTTGGATTAAGAGGCATGGTGCCGGTGGCAGAAGCAGCAATTTTACCTACTGTCCACCTGGCATCCAGGCAGGATATGGACAACCCAGCATGGCATCTGAAGAGCAGTGTAGCGCAATGGTGCAGCATCCAGGATCTGATGTCCCCCTGCCCTGTGCCTGAAGGAGGTACCATGCTGTTTGTATTAGGCTGTTTTCAGTGCCTCCAGCCCTCACATGAGTCTGTAAGGGAAGAGGGAGGGCTGCTTGCTTTGTGTGTGTGTGTGTCTGTGTGTTTGTGTATGTATTAGGCAGTGTGTGTCTGTGAATAAGACAGTGTATTAGGTACTTTGTGTGTAAATACATTAGGCATTGTGTTTGGATTTAGCAGTTTGTGTGTGTAATTTGTGCATGTATTAGGCAGTATCTATGTGTGTATGTCTTAGAAGGCTTGCATGTGTCTATGTATTAGGCAGTGTGTATATACATGTATTAGGAAGTGTGTATATATGTATTAGGTAGTGTGTGCATATATTCATTAGTTTGTGTGTGGATTAAGCAGTTTGTGTGTGTGTCTGCGCAGTGGTGTATCCTGGTTTTGTGCTGCCCTAGGCAGGACAAAACTCAGGCACACCCATCCCCCCGCGCCACCCCCACCCAACCCTTCCCCCCCGCCCCACCTTCTAAATACACACACACAGTCAGACACACACACAGAGTCAGACACAGACACACACAGTCAGACACACACAGTCAGACACAGACACACACACAGTCAGACACACACACACAGACAGACACACACACACACAAACAAACACACACACAGTCAGACACACACACACACAGTCAGACACACACACACACACAGTCAGACACACACACACACAATAACTCACATTAACACTTTTTTTAACCCCCAGCCTCCTTACCTTTGGGAATGCTGACGTCATATTCCGGCTCCCAGCCTCACTCTGCGGCACGCGAGGGAGCTGAGCAGACCGCTCAGAGGAAGAGCTCCCTCGCCAGCCGCCCGCACGCCCAGCGCCCAGCATGTCTTTTAGCCGCAAGGCTAACTAGGCATTTGCCCTGAGCGTTTAGGCCCTGAAAAATGCCGCCCAAGGCAAATGCCT
The DNA here is from genome assembly GCA_933207985.1 of Pelobates cultripes. NCBI lineage: Eukaryota > Metazoa > Chordata > Amphibia > Anura > Pelobatidae > Pelobates > Pelobates cultripes. The sequence continues at coordinate 213,173,955 of OW240917.1, forward strand.
TGTTTGCCTCGCGGCTAATACGTCCCTGTGTCTGCGGCTTAAAAAGTCTGTGTGTGTAATTTGTGCATGTATTAGGCAATGTCTGTGTGTGTATGTATTAGTAGGTTTGTGTGTGTCCATGTAGTAAGCAGTGTGTATCTGTGAATGAGACAGTGTGTATGTATGTATGTATGTATTAGGAAGTTTGTGTATGTAAGCATTAGGCGGGGTGTGTGGGGATTAAGCAGTTTGTGTGTGTATGTAGTAAGTATCCTGTGTGTGTCATTTGGGAATATATTAGGCAGTGTCTGTGTGTGTGTATGCATTATAATGTTTGCATGAGCCCTGCAAGGCAGATCCTTGGTACCCCTAAGGCTCAAGTAAAGGTCGATGCCTCTTTGGCACTTGTGAGACAAAGCAGTCTGCCGTTCTGCTGTAGGCTAAGTTGATGGCCTAGTCCCCAACAGTATTGTATAGCATTGTCCTGTAGCATTATGGTAATATGTTGTAAAGACTGTCTCCACTGTACTGTAGAGCAGGAGAAAAATATGGGTCTCAAAGGTATGATGTGTTGTGTAAGTGCTACCGACATAACTGTTGTCTTCTCCTCCTCTGTGCAGAACTGCACTAGCAAGTCCCTTGGTACAGCCTTCAGGGTTCTGGGAGAGCTGGCCACATGGAAATGTAAGTCTATCACAACAGATTGTGCTTTAGCCTGCTGCAACATGGAAGTCTGTAGTGTCTGAGGAGGTGAGGGATCTCATGTGAGAGCACTGATTCCGGAATACCTTGGATCCTTAAGTTCCTGCGACCGTGTGAGTCTTCCATTATTTCTATTTTTAAATTGTTTACTGCTCCTGTTTCAGCTACTCCATCTCTGCTACCAAGTCTTCATAATGTCCTTTGGATGACTCTACGTCTGCTGGTATGAAGTCCTCCCATACATTAACCTCTAGTAAAACAAATGAAAGGTCTGCTGAAAACATAGCCTTCAATTCTGTAAGAAAGGCTTTAATCTCTGCTTTATTCACTCATCAGATTTTCACAAATTGGTGCATAAGCCTGAACTGACCCTGGTGGTAAGTAATTAGTGGAAGCCTAAATGGGTCTACGGTATGGCATGCAGGGATTTGCCCACCGAAGGCTTTTGAGGAGCCCTTGCATGAGGTTGATTCTGGCTGTTGCCATCCTCTTGTGGGGTATCTCTATCAGCTATGCCTTACCATGTTACTTCTCGCTGAGGGGAACCCTCAGGTTCCCCCATGGAGCTGATTTCCAAATACTCAGGAAAAAGCTCCCTTGGTGGCACCATCTTAGTTGCATGCTGTCTGGATGCCAGGTAAAGTAAGTCATCTATATGTTGACTCGTCATATAAGAATCAACTCTTGCTGATTTTGATTTGCACCTCATGTCCACAAACTGTTCAGGGGACAATTTTAATCCCCCAAAAATCAGCAATGAATGAGTAGATAGCTCAGATAGGTAGGTTCTCCATGGAGTTCAAGAGAAACATGTCCACTCCAGTCAGTCACTAGCTCTGCCCCCCCCAGCAAGGTTTTAACTATCTCTTCTAATAATATGGGCTTATATAGCATTTTTTCATTATTTATTTTACATTCGCGTGGCGGCTGGTTAGCAAGCACTGGCAGCCAATCCAAAGGTTGTTTTTTTTTACTATTTCCCACTGGTTGCTGGTTAGTACTACCAGTGATCAAATAGTTTGGATCTTTAAAACCTAGGTCATGAATTCATGTTCGTTTTGCAAATTCCAGACATTGTTAAATAGTGTGAACAATATCTAGACTTTGCATTTCGGATGCCCCGGTAATATACAAGATTAGTTTTGCCCCATTTAGTAAGAGGCCATTTGGATTTTAGTGAATTACCCTGTCAATGTTTTACTCACTGTAAACTCCAGAGAAGTGACAGTCCCCTTGTTAGACATCAAATAAGAGGTGACAAAATAGCAATAAATGCAAAATACTAAACATTATGGCTTGTTAAGTATAAAACAATACTGTAAACTAACATTAATGTAAAAATAAAGACACAATTCTAATAATATTTCCACACAGGGCACTCTAAAGAATCACAGGTTATTCCTAAAGTATGACTTGTTAAGGTGAATTTAAATAAGAAAATTAGGCAAAAATTATTGAAACTAAAACAAAGCTGACTTGGACATTTTTCGTAGTTTGGCTATTTTGGCCCAAAATTTAATTTCATTTTAAATTCCTTGTTACTCGTCTGAACCATTTTCTAAGCTGGTATACAATATAGCTATAATAGTTTCTAAACAGTTAAAGTGGCCAAAACATCCTTTTCTCTAGAGCTAATGAACGTGATTTGTTTCTCATTGCAAACATTAATTGTGACAATGTAATTCGTTTTCCTGTCTACGAAAACAACAACAGGTTTTGTTTTTTGTTTTGTTTTTTTGCGTGTACGTCTTGTTTTGGTTTCAAAGATAGTAAAAACAACACTTGTTTATGGAATTGTGAGTGTTGGCTTTAGTTACAAGAGATGGGTTAATTTTCCTTATTGCCTATGCTAAGCTTTTTAAACCACCCCTTCCTGCGCTCAGATGTGTGTGGTATATGTTGTGTATGTGCGTGGTTATATTTTTGTGTGTATGGTTATGCATGTGTGTGTGTGCACATATATGTGCCTATCTCTGCCTATATCTTTGTATTTCTGTATATGTATCTCTCAGCGTCTGTCTGCTTCCTGCCTCCCCCCCTTGTACCATCTGGAAGTCATATGATTTCTGAGACCTGATGTGTACTTGTGACCCCTCCCCCCTGATCCTTTGGCAAGCTTTAGGGTTGCAGAAATGGGCTATAGCTGTGGCGTTTTATAATTAATTTGTATACGCTGTTAAGTAAAACACAACTAGCCACACCAAACAGAAGAAAAGCACTTGTGCAATAACGTAAACAAAATGCAAAGGCAAAGCATAAATAAAAATCTTTATTAATTAAAGAAAAAAACAGCAACACATTTTTCATTAATGCTTTAATTACACGTTGTGTTAGGCTGAGATATTTCATATATATTTTACATTTAAAAATCTAACTATTTAATTATAGTGAATTCATATTAATGTACTGTGAGCATTTCAAACTAACACAAAATACTGCACCCTACTCTGAAAGCTGTTTTCATAAATTCTTCAAATCGGCGTCACAACATACAGTTTTATTTACTAACGTGGGAATTCACAGTGAATTTCAAACTTAAGACCAAGGTAACTGAATTGGAAGCATAGCTCACTTAGAGATTTTTACCAATAAAATTTGAAATTAAGTTTGAATTCTCACTTTGTGAATAATCCTGATAGTTACCAACATAATTGTCATAGATGTGCAGAATACAGTACTTTAGTGTGTGCACCCAGGGAAAATTCATATATCTACTTTATTAAAAAACAAATAATTTTAAAAATATGGTACAGTGTATTAAATGCTTGCTCTGGTGATAATCAGGGGGTACATTTTTATGACCGTACTGTTTACCCAGATGAAGAGCTAAACTGAGACAAAATTGGACAAATGGACAAGGAGGACGTCGGGACTCTGCAGTAGAATATCTTTACGAGGCAACACATTGCACTTATGATGATTGTGTGCCCCCGTAATAACTTCTCCTGCAGCCTCTGATCACCGCCGCTCATATATTAATCACCACTCTTGGGACACAAATAGGATCCATCATACTTAATAGCAAAACATGCACGTGGTACCTTATCAGTAAGACAAATGCTTACTATGTAAGGCAAGATATGTACATATTTATGCAGATCCCACAGTGAACTGTGCTTTACATTGCTGTCAACAGCATACCAAACGTAAAATGGAATTTATCAGTTGGTGGAATTTACTGCACATTGTATTATCTAAATGAACAATACAAGACTATTTATGATTATACAATGACTGGACGGAAAGCAGTAGATGGGGCTTATTTGTCTCTTACAAAGAGATAAAGTGTGACATCTTAAAGCCACTGAGAAGGCCACCTGGCTATTGAGTCATCGTGGTGTAGTTGTCCACTCATTTATTTAGTGGAAACAATGGTAATAGCACAAACACTAATCTTAACAATTGTTACAATGAAGACATTGAAGAATTTATGTACTTTTGTGCTTTAAAGGAGCACTATAGTGCCAGGAAAACAAACTCGTTTTCCTGGCACTATAGGATCATTAGGTCCTCCCCACCCTCATGGCCCCCCTCCCGCTGTGATTTTCACAGTGAGAATCGCGGAAGCCGCCTCTAGTGGCTGTTACAGAGACAGCCACTTGAGGCTGAATTAACCATCGGTGTAAACATAGCAGTTTTTCTGAAACTGCTATGTTTACAGCTGCAGAGTTAAAACTAGATTTACCTGGCACCCAGACCACTTCATTGAGTTGAAGTGGTCTGGGAGCCTCTAGTGGTCCTTTAAGTACTTTCTATGAAAAGCTGTGAGAAGGATCTTTAACTACACCAGGGGTAGGTAACCTTTTTCACTCCAGACATTGTGGACGACATCTCCCATAATGCTCTTATTACCATAATGCTGGCAAAACATCATCCACACCATCTGCAGTGCCAAAGGTTGTGTACCCATGTACAAGACCAAGGCATTAAATCTTGATTTTTGTTTACTTTGCGACAGAAAGAGAATGAACAATGATACAATGACTTGAAGGATTTCTGAAGACATAGAAATAAATCCATGCAAAACAAGTGTCCACTTCAAAATTACAAAATAGATATGTGAAGGTATTGATCAAGCACCAGTCACATGTTTTGGACTTACCTTATCTTACTGTTTCAGGTCCTGATATGCAGTGCGAAGGTGCTTCATTGGTATTTTTTAAGCAAATTCGTGCTGGGCTAGAGGTGTTCAAACCTTTTTTTTTTATCATAGGGGTAGTTGTAAAACAAAATATAGAATAAAACTTAAAAGTTAAAAAAAAATAATTGAGAAACGAGAGGACAATACAAAGAAAGCCAAACATAATAAAGAAAGAAGATAATATAAAAATTAAATACAAAAATGCAGAAAAAAAAGAATAAAACGGCATGATAAAATAAAGATTACAAATTGTAAAAGTGATAATAATAACAAAAAGAAAATGATAACGAAAAACAAAAGCTAGACTAAGCTAAAAGCTCAATGCTCAATGTAATAATTTTTTTTTTAGAAACTACATCCATCCCCAAAGGATGACGAATTTTGACACTATGAATTTAGTTGTCTTTTACTCTAAACCTGTGACTCAAATGAAACTTATGACTAATGATTATACATATATATGCTTTTAAATGTGTGTGCAATGTAGTGACACTAAATGTTTATGTTCATAGTTTGTGTTACTGAGATCTTCCAATGGATTCTTTTAAGTGATTTACATTGGTCTACTCTTAACAATGTTTTGGAAACCACAAAATGCATTGTGAGTAATACGCTTTGTATGTTGCAGCTCATGACGGATTTTACCTGGAAGACTATACTGGTTCTATTACTGTAAAAAGAGTGTTTTCGAGATCTACGTCTAGATGCACGGTAATTATAGCTGTTTTAGAACAAAATTAATATAACATTTTCTATCTTTGCTCGTCTATAAGAAGTCTGGCATCTGTAAGATTATTTGAAATTATTCAATTTTAACTTCTATTAAAATGTAATAAGATCTTGGTTCATGCTATAGTATCTTTTAAACACTTCCTTTTAAATTAGTAAGATGCCTGATAATTAAAATATATTTTAAAAAGGGAACACAGAATTGTTAAGAATTCTACTGCAATTCGTCTCCAACCCATTTGTTTTCAATATGTTTTTGGTTAAGATTTCAGAACGATATGTAGCAATTTCTACACTATTGAATTTTTTTATGAGTGAACTGACTTTTGGGAATTCCAGCAACTGTAAAGACGGTCTGCTGATCTTTCTATAAAGCAAATAGTTACATTTCCATATATGGATGTTAATGTCAATTAAAGTGATACTGCAAGTACCAAAACAACTTTAGCTTACTTAAGCAGTTTTCATGTAAAGATCATGCCCCTGCAGTCTTACTGCTCAATTCTCTGCCATTTAGGAGTTAAATCACTTTTGTTTATGCTGCACTAGCCACGCCTCCCCTGGCTGTGTCTCACACAGCCAACATGAATTTTTTTTTATAATTTCACAACAGATCTTTCAGCACAGTGTGTTTATTTTAGATGTTTTTGTCTTCTGCTCTTCTCTTTAACAGATTATCACATATGAGTCTCCTGCATGCTGTAGCAGTCCATTAAAAAAGCAGGAGACAAGAAGTTTTAAATTATACAAAATATGCAATAAAAGAAGTTTTAAAATGGTCTCTCCCTTCACAGGAAATATGTTGGAAGGCTATGTAAGTCACAGACGGGCAGGGTGTGTGGCTAGCACTGTATAAATATTGTAAGTGATTGTAAGTGATTTAACTTATAAATGGCAGAGATTTCAGCAATGACAGAGTTATTCATATTATAGTTATTATAGTGTCAGTGCAAAATTAAATTCAAATTTTAAATAAAAAAATAACCGAACTTACAAACTGGAAAAATTCTCTAAATCAACTATGTTTTCAGTTCAACTACTATGGCTTTCAATTTGAAATTCACTTTTCATTCACTTTGCATTCCAACTTTAGTAAATAACCCTGTGATACTTCCGTGGCATGGTCTATTAAGCTAAAGTTGTTCTGGTGCTTAGAGTGTCCTTTTGTATTTGTTGTCCTTAAAAGAACACTATTAGGTCAGGAACACAAACATGTATTCCTGACCCTATAGTGTTAAAACAACCATCTAGCCTCTCTGACCCTCCCTAGCCCCTGAAATATAGTAAATTCTTACTTTGCAGTCAGCAGCTGCTGGCTCTTCTCCTGATCTGCCTGCTTGGCTAAACTCATTAGAAGTGATTCCCTGGGCCAATTACAATGTGTTCCCAGAGGACAGGCTGAGACTGTCAAGGATGCAGATCAGGGGCAGCACAAGCCAAACACATCCCTGGCCAATCAGCATCTCCTCATAGAGATGCATTTAATCAATGTATCTCTATGAGGAAAGTTCAGTGTCTCCATGCAGAGGGTGGAGACACTGAATGTCAGTGCTGCACACTGTGCAGCACTGCTCCATGAAGCACCTCTAGTAGCCATCTGAGGAGTGGCCAGTTGAGGTATTGTGATGGGATTTCAACATGGTTCAAAATTTAGTAGGCCTGAAATCTCCATGTGGCATATACAAGTACAGGTATTTGTTGTATCTGTTAGTTAGTTACATGTAGCTAAGATACTGTCATCAATGTACTGAGCATGTGCATCAACTGTAGTCACATTCCTTTGTCCTTAAAAGGAGTCATACGGTCTGCCCATATTAGGTGATCCTGAATATCCTGTTCACTGATTGGTCTAAGGGTATGTGTGAGTGGAGCTATGAATGGGAGGAGTTATTGTTAATAATTAGCCTGTGCAAACTATGCTCTGGGCTCATACCTTTTGAACACAAGTTCAGTGTGAGACCCGATCGGTGTGTAAATAAAAGACCTGTTACTTCCTGAAGACTTGTGTCCATATCTCTATGTGTGGCTTCTGCGGTTTGTTCCTGTTATTCCTCCGGTAACAGTATCCCTAGGCTGTAATGTAAACACTGCCTTTTCTCTGAAAATAAAAAACAGTGTTTACTGCAAAAAGTCTGAAGGGAATGGTTATACTCACCTAAACAAATACAAGTTGTAGTTGTTCTGGTGACTATAGTGTCCCTTTAATATAGCTGCTAAAGCGGTCTACAGACTTCATGGAACCCATCATAATTGGCAAGATGTTTTTCTAAAAGTGTGTAATTGTAAAAAGTTGTGGAAAATGTTTCAGCTATATCAAAATTATTCAACCCCATTGAAAATCAGGTTCATTGTCAACATTTACAGACTTTCAGCTATTTGCAAACAAATGAAACAAAAGCAATTGAAATAGCCCGACACAAAGAATTCAATAGAAATTGTGTATACTAAATTAATAACTAAACAAAAAAAAATTCCATTTGACTGTTCCTTTGGGTCCTGATGGGCAGGGCTGATGCTACCTTGGCCCAGGGGGGCAATGTTCCAGGTAAACGGCAGGAGAGAAACACACATCGCTCCTCTCTTGCCGGTCACTTCTTGTAGAGTGGCCGAGCAGCAGTAACTCCATCCAGCCCAACCTTTCACTTTCTGCATGCTGCAGGCTGTGTTGAGGGGCGGTGATATAAACAATGTCAGATCCCTGCTTCTTGCGTATCAAACAGGGCAGCTGGTGGAAATAATGGAAATACCTCCGTGCTGGTGGTGCACATGGGAGATGCACTTAGGGCCACCGGGTTGGCATTTGTCAGCAGGGGTCCAGTTAGTTGCTTTAACAGCATGACTAGGCCCCCTTCTTATCAGCAGCCTTGGAGGAATTTGGAACCCAGGTAAGCCACCTTCCTGCACCCAAAAGGTAGAAATACTGGAGGATGGCTATAAAAGTGTAAACATTAGCTAGCACGTGTGTCTGTGTATGTCTGTCTGGGTGTATGTGTATCTGTGTGTCTGTATGTCAGTGTGTTTATCTGTATGTAGGTCAGTGTGTATGTCTGTATCTGTATATGTGTCAGTGCGTGTATCTGTGTGTTGTTAGTGTGTGTATTTGTGTATCTGTCTATCTGCATGTGTGTCAGTGTGTGCGTATCTATCTGTCTGTCTATCTGCATGTGTGTCAGTGTGTATCTGCATGTGTCAGTGTGTGTATCTGTGTGTATGTGTATCACAGTGTGTGTGTGTGTGGCAGTGTATGTGTATATGTGCATAAAGCATTCAAACACCAACACTACACACAAACAAGTCTATTTAGTGTATTAACCACTAAAATTATATATAAACACACCCCTGAATTCAAAAGCCAACACTACCCATGCTTGTATTCAAACGCTAACACTACATACAAACACACCCCTACATTCACACAAACATACTCCATACAAAAACATACTTACATTCAAACAGACAAACACTGCTCAGCCCTAAATACAACCCTGCAAGCATGGAAGATTGGTAGAACCCCAGCTGTTAAAGCATTGTTGGAGTTGTACAACAGATGGGGATCTACCTTTTGGCCGCCCTTGCAATGGGTGAGGGGGCAAAGAAATGCAAGCAACAGGGCCCTCTCTACTTATTTTGCCTCTGGGTTCGCCATAGATCAGAGCCGGACAGCATGCTTCCCAGGAACCTGATTGTAGCATGCTTCCCAGGAACCTGATTGCACAGGCCTGAGATGTAAGTATCTACTTGTGACTGCATGTATGACTGCCTGTGTCTGTGTGTTTCTGTATGACTGTGTCTATGTCTGTGTGACTTTCTATGTGTCTATGTGACTGTATGACTGTATGTCTGTGTTTGTATGACCATGTGCCTATATGTCTGCACCTGTATGATTGTGTGCCAAAATTACTATGTCTGTGTGTCTGTATGTTTGTGCCTTTGTGCATATATGTACTTGACGTACATATGTCATAAGTATGGGACTTATTGCATGGTCAGAACGTGCAACAATAACTATGAGGGTGGAGTAGACCTTCTCCATTAAAGTTACTGGGATATGGAAACTGAATTAGTATTTATTATCTATACCCACCATTACAGCCGATATGCTTGAGGAACTTTTTCAATATTTTAAGCTTAGTGATAATGAGCACACTTCTATAGATGCCCTCGCGCTAGCACACAAGAACTATATCCACAGCATATTCTTAAAAAATGCTTCATTTATTAATAAAAAAATAGAATTAGAGATCAAATGGCTTTAATGACACAACTCGCACAGGTGAACAGGCTTAACCAGCACACACCTTCTTCCACCTTCCTTAACATATTACAAAAATTGTTAAATTCACTGAATGCCCATTACGCTGGACAGACAGGTTATATACATAAAAGGTTAAAAATCAAATATTACATCTAAGACAATAGAGCATGCACCCTTTTTGCCAAACAGTTAAAGCATAAAATAGTGCATCTTTAAGGGTCAGAAAATTATTACTCCTAAGCACATTGCTACAGCATTCACCAACTTTTATAATAAGCTATACAATCTAAAAGATGAAGCAGATACATATCATCCCTCAATGTCTGCTATATCTAGATTCCTTACTTCCTTCTCTATACCCAAACTGAATTACTAGTAACACCTAACACTAAAGAGGAAGTGGAGTTAGTGATAGTATATCTTTCATCCCACAAAGGAATTCCAAGAAGCCCATATTATCAATCTTCCCAAGCCTGGCAAGGGTCTGCATAGCTGTGCTAACGTTCGAGCCATTTCTCTTATGAATTGTGATGCAAAAATGTATGCCAAGCTATTCGCCAACAGAAAAACAAACAAGTGGTACAAGTAAACCTATTACCTTAGTGGAGCGCTGTGAAAAAAGGGGGTAACTCACCCCTTATAGTCTTGATAAAACCGTTCACGTCAGATTTTTTGCATCCAAATATGAAAAACACACAAGAAAAAAAGTATAGTGTAAATGATAAAATGTAGATATTTGGTTTTAAGAAAAATGGATCACTCACATAAAAGAGCCTATATATATATTTTGCTCTGTACGTAAGGCTTGTATGCTCTTAGGGCAGCATCATACCACTCCTCCAGTCTGATATTTGCTCCGGCAAGATAAAAGAGAGAGAGACGTCTAATGTGTAGGACATTGTATTCACCAACAGACTAGCTGAAATTATACCAGACATTATTCATACTGACCAGGCGGTGTTTGTTAGATACAGGCAGAGGTCAGACAATAAACACAAGTTGCTAAACTTAATCCACATTATGCTGACACAGGGGCAGAAGGGTATATAGGTTGATTTGATACCTATATACGTTGATTTGATACTGAAAAAGCCTTTGACAAGCTAAACTTATAATTCTTGACTTTGGCATTAGAGTCTTTTGGCTTCCCCTTAGACGCAATTAAGGCTATCATGGTCCTTTACTTAGAATCAGCGCAAGTCTACAATGCTGGGTTCACATTGCAGCCGTCCTATGGTGGGGCTCCTAATAAATTAATAGGGGGGGGGGGACATAGTGTGTCCCCCTGTGGCCCGCCAGTAGGCCTATTAAATTAAACTGATAGAGGCCTGATGTCCCCCTCCAGCCCTCACCCACGGCCAACAGGTGGGGACTATTAAATAAAATGAATGAGGGACATAGAGTCCTCCAAGCCCCAACCATTGACGGAATGTGGGGTCACTAAAAGTAATAACGGTGGGCACAGTGCTCCATCTGAAAGCCATTGGCTGCTATTGGGAGCCCTAAGAAATAAATGGGGGGTAAACCTATTGTTCCTCTCAGCTCCCACCCATTGGCAGCAGGCGGGCCTTAAATAATAAATAATGGTGGACCTATGGTCCCAGCCCCAACCATTGGCAGTGAGTGGGGACCCTACATAATAAGGGGAGATGAACCTGTTAAATAATATATACACTGAGAGGACACAGACGATACACAGATAGCCATTCACAGTTAAATATTTATACTCACAGTTACACATACACATGCAGTTAGACATAGATGAACACATACAACATATTCATATTCACACGCTCAGATCCACACTCACAGCCATGCATTCAGACACAGTAAATATGGTCCAGCCCCATTCCCTATAGCTCAGAATGTACACTGTGAAGTTTCTGCTTCTCTGCCCCTTGGTATTCTCTATACCTGCTATATATTCATCACTCCCAATAAACAAGCAAATGTTTGTTCCAGCTCCTACCTGAAAGAAGCTGCACCTTTGGCCTTTGGAGCAGAAGTTCCAAAGACATTCTCACTCACCTAGATAGGTAGTGATATGCTATAGTGTTACTTTAATCATATATAGTAACCAAACTAACACCACCACACTTAAAAGGACTGAGAGGTAAACAAATTTAATAGAAATTAATAAAAAATATGAGCTTTTAACAGAGATCAGGGAATAAAGACTTAATTGTATAACATGAGTCAAGCCAGATGGTTAGAAAACTGCAAACCTATATCTGTCATATCTGTTTCATCCCCCTCCTTCAACACCCCTCCCCAAATTTTTTTTTTATTTTTTTTAAAAAAGAGCACTTCCTAAAGATGAAAACTTTTTTTAAAAAATGCTCATATGTTGGAATTCAATTGAAATTCTAACTTTGTCAAAGATATCAAGATGAAGTAAGGGCTATTTTGTCTTGCGCTTTTTTCCTTTGCCTGTCAAAAGTCGTTTCTTCCAAAAAACTTTAATATAGTACACACATGAGGTTTATAGTTTAAGACTGTGAGTTGGTGAGGTGTGTCGTAGACTTGTGCAAATGTTTTCTTATCAGGTAGTCCTTACAAATCTAATTCTTTGTAATTCACACCTGAACTTATTTATGTATTGAATCCAAGACTCCACAGGTAAATCCCAGGCCATCAATTCAGTCGGGTGAGGTTGAAGAGGACTCGGATTAGGACAAACTTTTCCAAACTGAACTTGTGCACAAGTTTACTGAGTTCAGTGAGAAAGGTAGTGAGTAGGACTTGTTTGCAGAGTTTTACTATTATGACTTATTGATATACTACCAAGAATAAATCCACACAGTTTTATGCATTGAGTAGAAAGGTCTTACAAAATGTAATTAGTAACAAGTATAAAAGGTATGTGGCTATGTGAAATATGGTGGGGAAGTGCAGAAAGTAGGTTACAAAACAGTGGATGTATAAAGTTTGAATGTTTACCTTTGGTGTGTGTTGTAAAATATGATTTAGTATAATTTCTTATCAATTTTTTTGGCCCAACATTTGTGATGTTTTGTAAATATTATGCTTTTGTCAAGGACAGAGAAAACATTGTTTTGTTTTGATTTTTTTTTTTTATTATAATCTTTATTTAAAGGGTTTCCCCCCTTTTTTTTCTTTTTTTTTTTATCCATAAAAAGAGACAATACAACAATTACGTACAAATGGTAAAGAAACAATTTCCTATTTAAGATATTCATCCATAAGATGTTTCCTTATACATTTCAATTAACCAAAAACAAACAATACTTTAGACTTACACATCTACATTTTGGTTACACAAAATATTTCATCAACCACATACGTTTGCATCAAAGTACCGGTAAATATATTGGGATTTTTTTTTTGTCTGCTACAGACTGGTCAGGATTCATCAATGTACAGTATGTAATTTGTTAAAAAAAAATATTGCAGGTTCTGTGGATTTTCTATGAACCCAAAAGTCCTGTGCTCTCTTCTATCTTCTACAGAAATTGGGGAAAATCACTGCAGCCATTAACTTGCACCAGTTAATTAAGTCACACTGAAACTTTTTCCATGCTGTACCCATACAAGTACTTGTACTATCTTGAGAGGCTGTACTGCACAGTTTCTAGGTTAAAAAAAAAAATTATGGCCCCCACCCACCGCTCAAGGGTGGGGGCCGGGGGGGAGGACAGTAGGTCCCCCTCATTATCTTTATGGCCCCCACCCAGCGCTCAAAACCGAAAAAACTTATAAAGCCTTGCCCCGCCCTGCAATTAGGCTAAGAACACTCTGATTGGCTGGTTTAAGCCAATCAGAGTGCTCTTTGTCATTTTACACAGCGTGGGAAAGTTCTTTGGAATTTTCCCACGCTGTGTAAAATGACAAAGAGCACTTTGATTGGTTAGATTCCAAGTCCACCAATCAGAGTGTTATGAGTCAAATTACACAGCGTGGGAAAATTCCAAAGAACTTTCCTACGCTGTGTAAAATGACACAAAGCACTTTTTTTTTTGCGCTCGTTTTTTTCTTTTTCGTCAGGTTTTTTTTTTTTGTGCTCGGGTTTTTTTATTTTATTTTAACCCCTTAAAGACACATGACATGTCTGACATGTCTGACATGTCTGACATGTCATGATTCCCTTTTTATTCCAGAAGTTTGGTCCTTAAGGGTTTAAGTTCGACAGGTATAATGGTTTTTTTATTTGGCCTTTTTTGGGGCTGAAGAATTAAGATTTTAGAAAAAAGAAGACGTCAAATGGTAAGTTTATTTTTTCTTTACAAGTTAGTTATTTTATTCCCCCCTCACTATTTTTTAGGGTGAGGGGGGGTAGGTAGGGGGATACTTTTTTTTTAGGTGGGGGGGCTGGGTGCAGTGGCGTACTAAGGGGGGGGCGGGGGGGGCGGTCCGCCCCGGGTGCCACCAGGGTGGGGGGTGCCATGACCAGCCCCGCCGCCCCCCCCCCCATGCTGCAGCCGCCCGAGCGCTTTGTAGAGAGCCTCAGGCGGCTGCAGCTTTGCCCGGGCGGTGCGTCCATGAGGGCGGACCGCACCGCCCGGGCGCAGCCTGAGGAGAGAGGCTGACAGGAGGGAAGCACTCAGCGCTCCCTCCTGTCACTCCCTCTATGTAGCGTGGCCGAGCCCAGTGTAGTCGGCGGGTACAGGGAGCAGCTGTCTCCTGTACCCGGCCGGACTAACAGGAAGTGCACACTGAGTGTGCACTTCCTGTTAGTCCGGCCAGGTACAGGAGACAGCTGCTCTCTGTACCCGCCGACTACACTGGGCTCGGCCACGCTACAGCAAAGGTAGGGGGGGGTGAGAAAGAAGAGAAATGAGGGGGGTGAGAAAGAAGATAAATGAGGGTGGGGTGAGAAAGAAGATAAATGAGGGGGGGTGAGAGGAAGATAAAATGAGGGGGGGTGAGAAAGAAGATAAAAATGAGGGGGGTGAGAAAGAAGATAAAATGAGGGGGGGTGAGAAAGAAGAGAAAATGAGGGGGTGGACGAAAAGAAGAGAAATGAGGGGTGAGAAAAGAAGAGAAATGAGGGGGTGAGAAAGAAGAGAAATGAGGGGGGTAGAGCAAGAGAAATGGGGTGAGAAAGAAGAGAAATGAGGGGGGTGTGAGAAAGAAGAGAAAGGAGGGGGGTGAGAAAAGAGGAGAAAGGAGGGGGGTGTGAGAAAGGAGGGGGGGTGAGAGGAGGGGGGGTGAGAAAGGAGGGGGGGTGAGAAAGAGGAGAAAGGAGGGGGTGAGAGAGAAAGGAGGGGGTGGATATTAATTGCGGGGTGTATTAATTAAGGGGGATGGATTAATTATGGGGGGTGGATTAATTAGTGTGGATTAATTATGGGGGGTGGATTAATTAGTGCGGATTAATTAAGGGTGTGTGTATCAATTAAGGGGGGTGGATTAATTAAGGGTGTGTGGATGAATTAGTGTGGATTAATGGATGAATTAGTGTGGATTAATTAAGGGGTATGGATTAATTAAGGAGTGTGGATTAATTAAAGAAAACCTTTAACATTTTTTACAGGGTTTTTTTTGGGGGGTGCCAAGCACAGGATCCGCCCCGGGTGCCAAATGCTCTAGGTACGCCCCTGTTTAGGTGACTATAGTGTTCCTTTAATTAAGGAAAAATAAGAGTTTTATGATACAAAAGGGTTGCCCACCCCTCTGTAGTTACTTTGAGAAATTGTTTAATTTCTGTTTTCGGGAGGGTGGGGAGGTTCTCAACCTGCGGCAGTATGTCAAATCAGCTTTGTACTATTTTAACCCACAAACCTCCTCATAGATTATGCAAAAACATTTATTGTTTGCTCTTCTGAATTTTCTGGTTTGTGCCTTCTTTTAGTGCCTTCCTTCAGCCAGCTGAACTTCTGTCCGTTTTCCAATCGCTCTCCTCAAACTTCCTCACACTGCCGCCAAACGCCAGACTGCCTCTGGATCAATCGCTCACTAGCTTGGGCTCCTTTCTTCCTCGAGGTCTTTACCCCTCTCCTGTGCTCACGCACCTATGCGTGCATACCCTCACATCATTACGTCCTCCCAAATCTGTTTACCTAATCATGACGTGGGTTTTTATGGCTGAGCAGTTGTTCATGCATGTCATATTAACATGCGCAATGACATACATTGTGGGTGGGGTGTAAAGCATAACGATCACCCTGACCAGCCCTGCAGTACTTCTTCTTAATATAGCATGGCGCTAATCGATTCTAATCAGGTCCGCTGAATGTTGGCAGGGAGATCAGAAGATCTCTCCCGGCTCTTTAAAACTCATATTCTGGTTGTCAATGGTGCAGCAGTACTCTGCGGTTCCACTGCAGTTCCAGTGCTCTGTGAAAGAGATCTGAGTGTTGGTGTTGGGTTTCCCAGGGTTTCTTTGACATTGAGTACTCAACAAGCCCAGTTTCCCATAGACATAATTCTCATATAGGTGAGACTTGTTCTTAATGAGTTCTCTCACTCCTTCACTTATTTATTAGGATTTTAAAGCACATGTTTTTTTAACTTCACATCTCATATACAAAGCCAGGAGAGGTGGTGTTGCTTAGAAATAATAAAGTATTTTCCTTCATATGTATATTTTATCCAAGAAAAAAAATACATTTTATCCAGACTGGGAAAAGACAAGATAGATATTCTTTATCGCTCATTTCAGGCTCTGTCTTGATCTGTAATCACAACATCCTGCGTGTTCTTTTTTGTCTGACTCATTGTATTCATAAGACACATTGGCAGACATAGTTAATTACATTAAGTGTTTACATCGAAAACATTTATTCTGTGTTTTTGGACAGAAATCGTACAAAATAACAAAACGAAAAGCATTAGCAATATTATTTTAAATGAGTTTTCCTGGATTGGCAAATTGGTTTAACCATATTTCTGATAAATGCCTTTAATATTTATTTTCAAGACTCAGAAATATGTTCAGACATAGCAACAGACAATAATGATTTAAATTTGATATTTAATTTGTTATTCTTAACACATATTTTTTAAAATAAATTAGTGCATTTTCTGTAAACAATCATTTTTAAGGGAAGCAGAATCTTATGTATTGTTTGATGTTAAATATTGTAGATAGAAAAATGTATGGACAGATAATTTGAAAGACATGAAGACAGACAGGTTGATAGACAGACAGATATATTGGCAGGCTGCAGGGAGAAGTGTAAGGTAAGTTTACTTACCTGAAGCCACAACTAGGGGGAATTGGGTACCCAGTTGGAGGGCTTTAAGACACGAGGGGACCTAAGAGACTCAAAGGGGGTAGGAGACACAACAGGGGAGATAGAAGACACCAGAGTGGGAAAGAAGACACACGATTGTGGAAGGAGACATTAGAGTAAAAGATGAAAGAATAGGGTAAGAGATGCAAGTGGGCATAAAAGACATAAAAAGAGACACAAGGGGGGAGTAAGAAACACAAAAGGGGAAAGGACACAATTGGCATAAATATGTAAAGGGTATGAAAGGCACAAAAGTGAGATAAAACGCAAAAGTGGAATAAAACATTTTAGGTGATAAGGCACAGAAGGTGGGTAAGAGACACAAGAGGGTTTGGTTAGTGACATAAAACGATATGTGACCACATAAGGAGGGGGAGACACAAAAGTGGGAGACAAATGGGTAAAACACCCAAACGAGGTAACGAGTTCAGAGAAAAAAGGTGGTAAAGAGGGCTTAAGAGATAAATAAGGGGGTTAAGAGCCATGCAATAGAATAGGAGGGGATTAGGAGAGACATACAAGGAGGGTCAGGAGATATACACGGTTGACAAACTGAATTTCAAGGTTGTACTAGAGAAAATAATACAAAATGCACCTTTAGGGACTCATGCTTGTTTAGATGGGAGCTTACTAATGTTGATACAAGGTCTTAACATCATGGGAATCCTAAGGTTTTGAAAGTCACAGAATCCAATTTAGAACAGGTCACAATCTAATTCATTACAGAAAAGTTATGTACATATATTTGTGCCAAACATTTTGTGTTTTTTTTCACCTCCCAAGATTCATGAGGGATATGACAATGAAATGTCCTTGAGCAAAAGATGAGCAGTACGTGAATTAGCACAGAAGACTTTCATGCACTTTTCAAAGCAGACAAAAGTGAACAAAAGTAGTCTACATCAAAACCACACTACCCTCCTGAGCAGAATGGAATTAAGAGTACGCTCCTTGCCCTCTTTATGCTTTGAGCAAAATCCATGCAATTCTCACGCAAAAGGCATGAACTTTGTGAGTAAAAAAAACCTCTCCATGTATATAATAAAGTAAATGATAAATGTTCTCAAATGGCACCAGAAAACTGCATCTGAAAAAAACAATGTTTTTTTTACAGTACAGAAATGGTCATTGTGTGCACAAAGAAAACAGCAAAACAGATGTCAGTTGCATCTATTTTACGTGAGACATTTACTTCTAATCTAAATGCTGAGCAATATTCAAAAATGTTGAAGCACATAGAAAACACACATTACATGAAAAATACTAAAATACTTAAAGCAGACTGACAGAATTTTATTAGTAGATAAATGTATTAAGTGTCAGATGGAAACTTTGGCAAGGTTAAAAAAACTCCTGTCTAAATTCACTTAAAATCTCATCTTTAGAGTTACTCTAGGGACAATGACCACTCCAGTGTTTTGAAGTGGTCATGGTGCAAGGAATCATGTATGCACAGCGGTCCATACTGAAACATGTGCTGAGATAGCTTGTGAAGCTGCAGGAAGTGCAAGTCCATCTCCAACAGCAGATTAGCAACCCAGAATAAGAGTTTCCTTCTGGTTAATGTTAAATCTTTGCATAATATATAAAAAAGTAAAAAATACAAGAGAAGGGCTGCGCTTCGATAGAACTTTGAATGATACTAAAAGTCCAGATAAAATCAGTGGGTAAAAAGAGAAAGTCTTATCTGGCAATGTCCGTGGTACTTGGTCCGAAACAGTAATCTTGCTTTCTATCTTCCTTATGAGCCATCTCATATGCAAGAAATAAAAACAAATACAAAGCCAAAATAGTGTAGTATATCTTGAGAAAAGGAAGTTGAAATGTAAAACTTGATTGCAAACTCACATTTAAAAGAGTTAGAACCTGCTCTGGTATAGAGTGCGTACAGCGGTTTAGATCCCCGCTTATGGGATATGGAATGACTTTCCTTCGCGTATTTCCTCCTTCCGTAATATGGGAGATACTCAAATAAAAAGAGACAACCAATAGTGTTCTCTGCGTAAAACTTAGAATAAAATATAAAAGTGGATACTCACAAGACAGGAGCAGGTCAACTGCTCCTGATAGTTCACGTTGGTGGAATAATCCCCACCTAGGATTACTTCCTATAATATTTTCTTCCTATGATATTTTATAGTGCATCTTGTTTCCATGACGGCCCGGCGTCATGGGCCACAGTGTTTTGCTGTTGGGGAGTGCGGAGGGGGATGGATATTAGCTCCATGGTATAATGGCTGGTATACTGTACTATGGGACATGGGAACTCCAACCTTTTGATAAAAGTAAAAACCTGATGGACAGTGGGCACAAAGATTGAAAGAAGTTAAAAAAAAAAAACTAAAAAAAACTATCAATAATAAAAAATAAAAAAAATAAAATTAAAATATTACTAAACTGTATTCTATTACTAAACTGTAATCTTTGTTGCAAAATTGGGATGCATTTTAGTTTTTACAATTTGACGCACATCTTTTCATGACAGTTTAATGAACATTTTTCTGGTTTGAAGTTATTGA
>OW240917.1:213193575-213336075 GCA_933207985.1 Pelobates cultripes
CGTCATATTCCGGCTCCCAGCCTCACTCTGCGGCACGCGAGGGAGCTGAGCAGACCGCTCAGAGGAAGAGCTCCCTCGCCAGCCGCCCGCACGCCCAGCGCCCAGCATGTCTTTTAGCCGCAAGGCTAACTAGGCATTTGCCCTGAGCGTTTAGGCCCTGAAAAATGCCGCCCAAGGCAAATGCCTTGTTTGCCTCGCGGCTAATACGTCCCTGTGTCTGCGGCTTAAAAAGTCTGTGTGTGTAATTTGTGCATGTATTAGGCAATGTCTGTGTGTGTATGTATTAGTAGGTTTGTGTGTGTCCATGTAGTAAGCAGTGTGTATCTGTGAATGAGACAGTGTGTATGTATGTATGTATGTATTAGGAAGTTTGTGTATGTAAGCATTAGGCGGGGTGTGTGGGGATTAAGCAGTTTGTGTGTGTATGTAGTAAGTATCCTGTGTGTGTCATTTGGGAATATATTAGGCAGTGTCTGTGTGTGTGTATGCATTATAATGTTTGCATGAGCCCTGCAAGGCAGATCCTTGGTACCCCTAAGGCTCAAGTAAAGGTCGATGCCTCTTTGGCACTTGTGAGACAAAGCAGTCTGCCGTTCTGCTGTAGGCTAAGTTGATGGCCTAGTCCCCAACAGTATTGTATAGCATTGTCCTGTAGCATTATGGTAATATGTTGTAAAGACTGTCTCCACTGTACTGTAGAGCAGGAGAAAAATATGGGTCTCAAAGGTATGATGTGTTGTGTAAGTGCTACCGACATAACTGTTGTCTTCTCCTCCTCTGTGCAGAACTGCACTAGCAAGTCCCTTGGTACAGCCTTCAGGGTTCTGGGAGAGCTGGCCACATGGAAATGTAAGTCTATCACAACAGATTGTGCTTTAGCCTGCTGCAACATGGAAGTCTGTAGTGTCTGAGGAGGTGAGGGATCTCATGTGAGAGCACTGATTCCGGAATACCTTGGATCCTTAAGTTCCTGCGACCGTGTGAGTCTTCCATTATTTCTATTTTTAAATTGTTTACTGCTCCTGTTTCAGCTACTCCATCTCTGCTACCAAGTCTTCATAATGTCCTTTGGATGACTCTACGTCTGCTGGTATGAAGTCCTCCCATACATTAACCTCTAGTAAAACAAATGAAAGGTCTGCTGAAAACATAGCCTTCAATTCTGTAAGAAAGGCTTTAATCTCTGCTTTATTCACTCATCAGATTTTCACAAATTGGTGCATAAGCCTGAACTGACCCTGGTGGTAAGTAATTAGTGGAAGCCTAAATGGGTCTACGGTATGGCATGCAGGGATTTGCCCACCGAAGGCTTTTGAGGAGCCCTTGCATGAGGTTGATTCTGGCTGTTGCCATCCTCTTGTGGGGTATCTCTATCAGCTATGCCTTACCATGTTACTTCTCGCTGAGGGGAACCCTCAGGTTCCCCCATGGAGCTGATTTCCAAATACTCAGGAAAAAGCTCCCTTGGTGGCACCATCTTAGTTGCATGCTGTCTGGATGCCAGGTAAAGTAAGTCATCTATATGTTGACTCGTCATATAAGAATCAACTCTTGCTGATTTTGATTTGCACCTCATGTCCACAAACTGTTCAGGGGACAATTTTAATCCCCCAAAAATCAGCAATGAATGAGTAGATAGCTCAGATAGGTAGGTTCTCCATGGAGTTCAAGAGAAACATGTCCACTCCAGTCAGTCACTAGCTCTGCCCCCCCCAGCAAGGTTTTAACTATCTCTTCTAATAATATGGGCTTATATAGCATTTTTTCATTATTTATTTTACATTCGCGTGGCGGCTGGTTAGCAAGCACTGGCAGCCAATCACTGCCAAAGGTTTTTTTTTAACTATTTCCCACTGGTTGCTGGTTAGTACTACCAGTGATCAAATAGTTTGGATCTTTAAAACCTAGGTCAGAATTCATGTTCGTTTTGCAAATTCCAGACATTGTTAAATAGTGTGAACAATATCTAGACTTTGCATTTCGGATGCCCAGTAATATACAAGATTAGTTTTGCCCCATTTAGTAAGAGGCCATTTGGATTTTAGTGAATTACCCTGTCAATGTTTTACTCACTGTAAACTCCAGAGAAGTGACAGTCCCCTTGTTAGACATCAAATAAGAGGTGACAAAATAGCAATAAATGCAAAATACTAAACATTATGGCTTGTTTTTTATGCTAAGAAAAGTATAAAACAATACTGTAAACTAACATTAATGTAAAAATAAAGACACAATTCAATAATATTTCCACACAGGGCACTCTAAAGAATCACAGGTTATTCCTAAAGTATGACTTGTTAAGGTGAATTTAAATAAGAAAATTAGGCAAAAATTATTGAAACTAAAACAAAGCTGACTTGGACATTTTTCATAGTTTGGCTATTTTGGCCCAAAATTTAATTTCATTTTAAATTCCTTGTTACTCGTCTGAACCATTTTCTAAGCTGGTATACAATGTAGCTATAATAGTTTCTAAACAGTTAAAGTGGCCAAAACATCCTTTTCTCTAGAGCTAATGAACGTGATTTGTTTCTCATTGCAAACATTAATTGTGACAATGAAATTAGTTTTCCTGTCTACAAAAACAACAACAGGTTTTGTTTTTTGTTTAGTTTTTTTGCGTGTACGTCTTGTTTTGGTTTCAAAGATAGTAAAAACAACACTTGTTTATGGAATTGTGAGTGTTGGCTTTAGTTACAAGAGATGGGTTAATTTTCCTTATTGCCTATGCTAAGCTTTTTAAACCACCCCTTCCTGCGCTCAGATGTGTGTGGTATATGTTGTGTATGTGCGTGGTTATATTTTTGTGTGTATGGTTATGCGCGTGTGTGTGTGTGTGCACATATATGTGCCTATCTCTGCCTATATCTTTGTATTTCTGTATATGTATCTCTCAGCGTCTGTCTGCTTCCTGCCTCCCCCCTTGTACCATCTGGAAGTCATATGATTTCTGAGACCTGATGTGTACTTGTGACCCCTCCCCCCTGATCCTTTGGCAAGCTTTAGGGTTGCAGAAATGGGCTATAGCTGTGGCGTTTTATAATTAATTTGTATACGCTGTTAAGTAAAACACAACTAGCCACACCAAACAGAAGAAAAGCACTTGTGCAATAACGTAAACAAAATGCAAAGGCAAAGCATAAATAAAAATCTTTATTAATTAAAGAAAAAAACAGCAACACATTTTTCATGAATGCTTTAATTACATGTTGTGTTAGGCTGAGATATTTCATATATAATTTACATTTAAAAATCTAACTATTTAATTATAGCGAATTCATATTAATGTACTGTGAGCATTTCAAACTAACACAAAATACTGCACCTTACTCTGAAAGCTGTTTTCATAAATTCTTCAAATCGGCATCACAACATACAGTTTTATTTACTGACGTGAGAATTCACAGTGAATTTCAAACTTAAGACCAAGGTAACTGAATTGGAAGCATAGCTCACTTAGAGATTTTTACCAATAAAATTTGAAATTAAGTTTGAATTCTCACTTTGTGAATAACCCTGATAGTTACTAACATAATTGTCATAGATGTGCAGAATACAGTACTTTAGTGTGTGCACCCAGGGAAAATTCATATATCTACTTTATTAAAAAACAAATAATTTTAAAAATATGGTACAGTGTATTAAATGCTTGCTCTGGTGATAATCAGGGGGTACATTTTTATGACGTACTGTTTACCCAGATAAAGAGCTAAACTGAGACAAAATTGTACAAATGGACAAGGAGGACGTCGGGACTCTGCAGTAGAATATCTTTACGAGGCAACACATTGCACTTATGATGATTGTGTGCCCCCGTAATAACTTCTCCTGCAGCCTCTGATCACCGCCGCTCATATATTAATCACTACTCTTGGGACACAAATAGGATCCATCATACTTAATAGCAAAACATGCACGTGGTACCTTATCAGTAAGACAAATGCTTACTATGTAAGGCAAGATATGTACATATTTATGCAGATCCCACAGTGCACTGTGCTTTACATTGCTGTCAACAGCATACCAAACGTAAAATGGAATTTATCAGTTGGTGGAATTTACTGCACATTGTATTATCTAAATGAACAATACAAGACTATTTATGATTATACAATGACTGGACGGAAAGCAGTAGATGGGGCTTATTTGTCTCTTACAAACAGATAAAGTGTGACATCTTAAAGCCACTGAGAAGGCCACCTGGCTATTGAGTCATCGTGGTGTAGTTGTCCACTCATTTATTTAGTGGAAACAATGGTAATAGCACAAACACTAATCTTAACAATTGTTACAATGAAGACATTGAAGAATTTATGTACTTTTGTGCTTTAACCCCTTAAGGACACATGACATGTGTGACATGTCATGATTCCCTTTTATTCCAGAAGTTTGGTCCTTAAGGGGTTAAAGGAGCACTATAGTGCCAGGAAAACAAACTCGTTTTCCTGGCACTATAGGATCATTAGGTCCTCCACACCCTCATGGCCCCCCTCCCGCTGTGATTTTCACAGTGAGAATCGCGGAAGCCGCCTCTAGTGGCTGTTAGAGAGACAGCCACTTGAGGCTGAATTAACCATCGGTGTAAACATAGCAGTTTTTCTGAAACTGCTATGTTTACAGCTGCAGAGTTAAAACTAGATTTACCTGGCACCCAGACCACTTCATTGAGTTGAAGTGGTCTGGGAGCCTATAGTGGTCCTTTAAGTACTTTCTATGAAAAGCTGTGAGAAGGATCTTTAACTACACCAGGGGTAGGTAACCTTTTTCACTCCAGACATTGTGGACGACATCTCCCATAATGTTCTTATTACCATAATGCTGGCAAAACATCATCCACACAGTGCCAAAGGTTGTGTACCCATGTACAAGACCATGGCATTAAATCTTGATTTTTGTTTCCTTTGCGACAGAAAGAGAATGAACAATGATACAATGACTTGAAGGATTTCTGAAGACATAGAAATAAATCCATGCAAAACAAGTGTCCACTTCAAAATTACAAAATAGATATGTGAAGGTATTGATCAAGCACCAGTCACATGTTTTGGACTTACCTTATCTTACTATTTCAGGTCCTGATATGCAGTGCGAAGGTGCTTCATTGGTATTTTTTAAGCAAATTCGTGCTGGGCTAGAGGTGTTCAAACCTTTTTTTTTATCATAGGGGTAGTTGTAAAACAAAATATAGAATAAAACTTAAAAGTTAAAAAAAATTAATTGAGAAACGAGAGGACAATACAAAGAAAGCCAAACATAAGAAAGAAAGAAGATAATATAAAAATTAAATACAAAAATGCAAAAAAAAAAAGAATAAAACGGCATGGTAAAATAAAGATTACAAATTGTAAAAGTGATAATAATAAGCTAAAAGCTCAATGTAATAATTTTTTTTTTAGAAACTACATCCATCCCCAAAGGATGACGAATTTTGACACTATGAATTTAGTTGTCTTTTACTCTAAACCTGTGACTCAAATGAAACTTATGACTAATGATTATACATATATATGCTTTTAAATGTGTGTGCAATGTAGTGACACCAAATGTTTATGTTCATAGTTTGTGTTACTGAGATCTTCCAATGGATTCTTTTAAGTGATTTACATTGGTCTACTCTTAACAATGTTTTGGAAACCACAAAATGCATTGTGAGTAATATGCTTTGTATGTTGCAGCTCATGACGGATTTTACCTGGAAGACTATACTGGTTCTATTACTGTAAAAAGAGTGTATTCGAGATCTACGTCTAGATGCACGGTAATTATAGCTGTTTTAGAACCAAAATTAATATAACATTTTCTATCTTTGCTCGTCTATAAGAAGTCTGGCATCTGTAAGATTATTTGAAATTATTCAATTTTAACTTCTATTAAAATGTAATAAGATCTTGGATCATGCTATAGTATGTTTTAAACACTTCCTTTTAAATTAGTAAGATGCCTGATAATTAAAATATATTTTAAAAAAGGAACACAGAATTGTTAAGAATTCTACTGCAATTCGTCTCCAACCCATTTGTTTTTAATATGTTTTTGGTTAAGATTTCAGAACGATATGTAGCAATTTCTACACTATTGAATTTTTTATGAGTGAACTGACTTTTGGGAATTCCAGCAACTGTAAAGACGGTCTGCTGATCTTTCTAGAAAGCAAATAGTTACATTTCCATACATGGATGTTAATGTCAATTAAAGTGATACTGCAAGTACCAAAACAACTTTAGCTTACTTAAGCAGTTTTCATGTAAAGATCATGCCCCTGCAGTCTTACTGCTCAATTCTCTGCCATTTAGGAGTTAAATCACTTTTGTTTATGCTGCACTAGCCACGCCTCCCCTGGCTGTGTCTCACACAGCCAACATGATTTTTTTTTTATAATTTCACAACAGATCTTTCAGCACAGTGTGTTTATTTTAGATGTTTTTGTCTTCTGCTCTTCTCTTTAACAGATTATCACACGAGTCTCCTGCATGCTGTAGCAGTCCATTAATAAAGCAGGAGACAAGAAGTTTTAAATTATACAAAATATGCAATAAAAGAAGTTTTAAAATGGTCTCTCCCTTCACAGGAAGTATGTTGGAAGGCTATGTAAGTCACAGACGGGCAGGGTGTGTGGCTAGCACTGTATAAATATTGTAAGTGATTGTAAGTGATTTAACTTATAAATGGCAGAGATTTCAGCAATGACAGAGTTATTCACTAAAGTGTCAGTGCAAAATTAAATTCAAATTTTAAATTAAAAAATAACCGAACTTACAAACTGGAAAAATTCTCTAAATCAACTATGTTTTCAGTTCAACTACTATGGCTTTCAATTTGAAATTCACTTTTCATTCACTTTGCATTCCAACTTTAGTAAATAACCCTGTGATACTTCCGTGGCATGGTCTATTAAGCTAAAGTTGTTCTGGTGCTTAGAGTGTCCTTTTGTATTTGTTGTCCTTAAAAGAACACTATTAGGTCAGGAACACAAACATGTATTCCTGACCCTATAGTGTTAAAACAACCATCTAGCCTCTCTGACCCTCCCTAGCCCCTGAAATATAGTAAATTCTTACTTTGCAGTCAGCAGCTGCTGGCTCTTCTCCTGATCTGCCTGCTTGGCTAAACTCATTAGAAGTGATTCCCTGGGCCAATTACAATGTGTTCCCAGAGGACAGGCTGAGACTGTCAAGGATGCAGATCAGGGGCAGCACAAGCCAAACACATCCCTGGCCAATCAGCATCTCCTCATAGAGATGCATTTAATCAATGTATCTCTATGAGGAAAGTTCAGTGTCTCCATGCAGAGGGTGGAGACACTGAATGTCAGTGCTGCACACTGTGCAGCACTGCTCCATGAAGCACCTCTAGTAGCCATCTGAGGAGTGGCCAGTTGAGGTATTGTGATGGGATTTCAACATGGTTCAAAATTTAGTAGGCCTGAAATCTCCATGTGGCATATACAAGTACAGGTATTTGTTGTATCTGTTAGTTAGTTACATGTAGCTAAGATACTGTCATCAATGTACTGAGCATGTGCATCAACTGTAGTCACATTCCTTTGTCCTTAAAAGGAGTCATACGGTCTGCCCATATTAGGTGATCCTGAATATCCTGTTCACTGATTGGTCTAAGGGTATGTGTGAGTGGAGCTATGAATGGGAGGAGTTATTGTTAATAATTAGCCTGTGCAAACTATGCTCTGGGCTCATACCTTTTGAACACAAGTTCAGTGTGAGACCCGATCGGTGTGTAAATAAAAGACCTGTTACTTCCTGAAGACTTGTGTCCATATCTCTATGTGTGGCTTCTGCGGTTTGTTCCTGTTATTCCTCCGGTAACAGTATCCCTAGGCTGTAATGTAAACACTGCCTTTTCTCTGAAAATAAAAAACAGTGTTTACTGCAAAAAGTCTGAAGGGAATGGTTATACTCACCTAAACAAATACAAGTTGTAGTTGTTCTGGTGACTATAGTGTCCCTTTAATATAGCTGCTAAAGCGGTCTACAGACTTCATGGAACCCATCATAATTGGCAAGATGTTTTTCTAAAAGTGTGTAATTGTAAAAAGTTGTGGAAAATGTTTCAGCTATATCAAAATTATTCAACCCCATTGAAAATCAGGTTCATTGTCAACATTTACAGACTTTCAGCTATTTGCAAACAAATGAAACAAAAGCAATTGAAATAGCCCGACACAAAGAATTCAATAGAAATTGTGTATACTAAATTAATAACTAAACAAAAAAAAATTCCATTTGACTGTTCCTTTGGGTCCTGATGGGCAGGGCTGATGCTACCTTGGCCCAGGGGGGCAATGTTCCAGGTAAACGGCAGGAGAGAAACACACATCGCTCCTCTCTTGCCGGTCACTTCTTGTAGAGTGGCCGAGCAGCAGTAACTCCATCCAGCCCAACCTTTCACTTTCTGCATGCTGCAGGCTGTGTTGAGGGGCGGTGATATAAACAATGTCAGATCCCTGCTTCTTGCATATCAAACAGGGCAGCTGGTGGAAATAATGGAAATACCTCCGTGCTGGTGGTGCACATGGGAGATGCACTTAGGGCCACCGGGTTGGCATTTGTCAGCAGGGGTCCAGTTAGTTGCTTTAACAGCATGACTAGGCCCCCTTCTTATCAGCAGCCTTGGAGGAATTTGGAACCCAGGTAAGCCACCTTCCTGCACCCAAAAGGTAGAAATACTGGAGGATGGCTATAAAAGTGTAAACATTAGCTAGCACGTGTGTCTGTGTATGTCTGTCTGGGTGTATGTGTATCTGTGTGTCTGTATGTCAGTGTGTTTATCTGTATGTAGGTCAGTGTGTATGTCTGTATCTGTATATGTGTCAGTGCGTGTATCTGTGTGTTGTTAGTGTGTGTATTTGTGTATCTGTCTATCTGCATGTGTGTCAGTGTGTGCGTATCTATCTGTCTGTCTATCTGCATGTGTGTCAGTGTGTATGTGTGTATATATGTGTCTGTGTATCTGCATGTGTCAGTGTGTGTATCTGTGTGTATGTGTATCACAGTGTGTGTGTGTGTGGCAGTGTATGTGTATATGTGCATAAAGCATTCAAACACCAACACTACACACAAACAAGTCTATTTAGTGTATTAACCACTAAAATTATATATAAACACACCCCTGAATTCAAAAGCCAACACTACCCATGCTTGTATTCAAACGCTAACACTACATACAAACACACCCCTACATTCACACAAACATACTCCATACAAAAACATACTTACATTCAAACAGACAAACACTGCTCAGCCCTAAATACAACCCTGCAAGCATGGAAGATTGGTAGAACCCCAGCTGTTAAAGCATTGTTGGAGTTGTACAACAGATGGGGATCTACCTTTTGGCCGCCCTTGCAATGGGTGAGGGGGCAAAGAAATGCAAGCAACAGGGCCCTCTCTACTTATTTTGCCTCTGGGTTCGCCATAGATCAGAGCCGGACAGCATGCTTCCCAGGAACCTGATTGTAGCATGCTTCCCAGGAACCTGATTGCACAGGCCTGAGATGTAAGTATCTACTTGTGACTGCATGTATGACTGCCTGTGTCTGTGTGTTTCTGTATGACTGTGTCTATGTCTGTGTGACTTTCTATGTGTCTATGGATGACTGTATGTCTGTATGTATGTCTCTGTATGACTGTGTATGCTTGGATCAGTATGCCTGTGTCTGTGTATCTCTATATGACTGCCTGCGTATGTATATCTCTGTATGACTGTGTATGTATGTCTCTGTATAACTATAAGTCTGTGTTTGTATGTCTATGTATGACTGTTCGTATGTCTCTGTATGACTATATGTCTGTCTGTATGTCTCTGTATGACTGTATGTATGTCTCTCTATGACTGTCTGTGTGACTGTATGACTGTATGTCTGTGTTTGTATGACCATGTGCCTATATGTCTGCACCTGTATGATTGTGTGCCAAAATTACTATGTCTGTGTGTCTGTATGTTTGTGCCTTTGTGCATATATGTACTTGACGTACATATGTCATAAGTATGGGACTTATTGCATGGTCAGAACGTGCAACAATAACTATGAGGGTGGAGTAGACCTTCTCCATTAAAGTTACTGGGATATGGAAACTGAATTAGTATTTATTATCTATACCCACCATTACAGCCGATATGCTTGAGGAACTTTTTCAATATTTTAAGCTTAGTGATAATGAGCACACTTCTATAGATGCGCTCGCGCTAGCACACAAGAACTATATCCACAGCATATTCTTAAAAAATGCTTCATTTATTAATAAAAAAATAGAATTAGAGATCAAATGGCTTTAATGACACAACTCGCACAGGTGAACAGGCTTAACCAGCACACACCTTCTTCCACCTTCCTTAACATATTACAAAAATTGTTAAATTCACTGAATGCCCATTACGCTGGACAGACAGGTTATATACATAAAAGGTTAAAAATCAAATATTACATCTAAGACAATAGAGCATGCACCCTTTTTGCCAAACAGTTAAAGCATAAAATAGTGCATCTTTAAGGGTCAGAAAATTATTACTCCTAAGCACATTGCTACAGCATTCACCAACTTTTATAATAAGCTATACAATCTAAAAGATGAAGCAGATACATATCATCCCTCAATGTCTGCTATATATCTAGATTCCTTACTTCCTTCTCTATACCCAAACTGAATTACTAGTAACACCTAACACTAAAGAGGAAGTGGAGTTAGTGATAGTATATCTTTCATCCCACAAAGGAATTCCAAGAAGCCCATATTATCAATCTTCCCAAGCCTGGCAAGGGAGAGACGTCTAACGTGTAGGACATTGTATTCACCAACAGACTAGCTTAAATTATACCAGACATTATTCATACTGACCAGGCGGTGTTTGTTAGATACAGGCAGAGGTCAGACAATAAACACAAGTTGCTAAACTTAATCCACATTATGCTGACACAGGGGCAGAAGGGTATATAGGTTGATTTGATACCTATATACGTTGATTTGATACTGAAAAAGCCTTTGACAAGCTAAACTTATAATTCTTGACTTTGGCATTAGAGTCTTTTGGCTTCCCCTTAGACGCAATTAAGGCTATCATGGTCCTTTACTTAGAATCAGCGCAAGTCTACAATGCTGGGTTCACATTGCAGCCGTCCTATGGTGGGGCTCCTAATAAATTAATAGGGGGGGGGGGACACAGTGTGTCCCCCTGTGGCCCGCCAGTAGGCCTATTAAATTAAACTGATAGAGGCCTGATGTCCCCCTCCAGCCCTCACCCACGGCCAACAGGTGGGGACTATTAAATAAAATGAATGAGGGACATAGAGTCCTCCAAGCCCCAACCATTGACGGAATGTGGGGTCACTAAAAGTAATAACGGTGGGCACAGTGCTCCCTCTGAAAGCCATTGGCTGCTATTGGGAGCCCTAAGAAATAAATGGGGGGTAAACCTATTGTTCCTCTCAGCTCCCACCCATTGGCAGCAGGCGGGCCTTAAATAATAAATAATGGTGGACCTATGGTCCCAGCCCCAACCATTGGCAGTGAGTGGGGACCTTACATAATAAGGGGAGATGAACCTGTTAAATAATATATACACTGAGAGGACACAGACGATACACAGATAGCCATTCACAGTTAAATATTTATACTCACAGTTACACATACACATGCAGTTAGACATAGATGAACACATACAACATATTCATATTCACACGCTCAGATCCACACTCACAGCCATGCATTCAGACACAGTAAATATGGTCCAGCCCCATTCCCTATAGCTCAGAATGTAC
Source organism: Pelobates cultripes (assembly GCA_933207985.1). NCBI lineage: Eukaryota > Metazoa > Chordata > Amphibia > Anura > Pelobatidae > Pelobates > Pelobates cultripes. Next base: position 213,205,349 of record OW240917.1, read on the forward strand.
ACTGTGAAGTTTCTGCTTCTCTGCCCCTTGGTATTCTCTATACCTGCTATATATTCATCACTCCCAATAAACAAGCAAATGTTTGTTCCAGCTCCTACCTGAAAGAAGCTGCACCTTTGGCCTTTGGAGCAGAAGTTCCAAAGACATTCTCACTCACCTAGATATGTAGTGATATGCTATAGTGTTACTTTAATCATATATAGTAACCAAACTAACACCACCACACTTAAAAGGACTGAGAGGTAAACAAATTTAATAGAAATTAATAAAAAATATGAGCTTTTAACAGAGATCAGGGAATAAAGACTTAATTGTATAACATGAGTCAAGCCAGATGGTTAGAAAACTGCAAACCTATATCTGTCATATCTGTTTCATCCCCCTCCTTCAACACCCCTCCCCAAATTTTTTTTTTATTTTTTTTTAAAAAGAGCACTTCCTAAAGATGAAAACTTTTTTAAAAAAATGCTGGAATTCAATTGAAATTCGAACTTTGTCAAAGATATCAAGATGAAGTAAGGGCTATTTTGTCTTGCGCTTTTTTTCCTTTGCCTGTCAAAAGTCGTTTCTTCCAAAAAACTTTAATATAGTACACACATGAGGTTTATAGTTTAAGACTGTGAGTTGGTGAGGTGTGTCGTAGACTTGTGCAAATGTTTTCTTATCAGGTAGTCCTTACAAATCTAATTCTTTGTAATTCACACCTGAACTTATTTATGTATTGAATCCAAGACTCCACAGGTAAATCCCAGGCCATCAATTCAGTCGGGTGAGGTTGAAGAGGACTCGGATTAGGACAAACTTTTCCAAACTGAACTTGTGCACAAGTTTACTGAGTTCAGTGAGAAAGGTAGTGAGTAGGACTTGTTTGCAGAGTTTTACTATTATGACTTATTGATATACTACCAAGAATAAATCCACACAGTTTTATGCATTGAGTAGAAAGGTCTTACAAAATGTAATTAGTAACAAGTATAAAAGGTATGTGGCTATGTGAAATATGGTGGGGAAGTGCAGAAAGTAGGTTACAAAACAGTGGATGTATAAAGTTTGAATGTTTACCTTTGGTGTGTGTTGTAAAATATGATTTAGTATAATTTCTTATCAATTTTTTTGGCCCAACATTTGTGATGTTTTGTAAATACTATGCTTTTGTCAAGGACAGAGAAAACATTGTTTTGTTTTGATTTTTTTTTATTTATTTTTTTTTTTTTTTATTATAATCTTTATTTAAAGGGTTTCCCCCCTTTTTTTTCTTTTTTTTTTTATCCATAAAAAGAGACAATACAACAATTACGTACAAATGGTAAAGAAACAATTTCCTATTTAAGATATTCATCCATAAGATGTTTCCTTATACATTTCAATTAACCAAAAACAAACAATACTTTAGACTTACACATCTACATTTTGGTTACACAAAATATTTCATCAACCACATACGTTTGCATCAAAGTACCGGTAAATATATTGGGATTTTTTTTTTGTCTGCTACAGACTGGTCAGGATTCATCAATGTACAGTATGTAATTTGTTAAAAAAAAATATTGCAGGTTCTGTGGATTTTCTATGAACCCAAAAGTCCTGTGCTCTCTTCTATCTTCTACAGAAATTGGGGAAAATCACTGCAGCCATTAACTTGCACCAGTTAATTAAGTCACACTGAAACTTTTTCCATGCTGTACCCATACAAGTACTTGTACTATCTTGAGAGGCTGTACTGCACAGTTTCTAGGTTAAAAAAAAAATTATGGCCCCCACCCACCGCTCAAGGGTGGGGGCCAGGGGGGGAGGACAGTAGGTCCCCCTCATTATCTTTATGGCCCCCACCCAGCGCTCAAAACCGAAAAAACTTATAAAGCCTTGCCCCGCCCTGCAATTAGGCTAAGAACACTCTGATTGGCTGGTTTAAGCCAATCAGAGTGCTCTTTGTCATTTTACACAGCGTGGGAAAGTTCTTTGGAATTTTCCCACGCTGTGTAAAATGACAAAGAGCACTTTGATTGGTTAGATTCCAAGTCCACCAATCAGAGTGTTATGAGTCAAATTACACAGCGTGGGAAAATTCCAAAGAACTTTCCTACGCTGTGTAAAATGACACAAAGCACTTTTTTTTTTGCGCTCGTTTTTTTCTTTTTCGTCAGGTTTTTTTTTTTTGTGCTCGGGTTTTTTTATTTTATTTTAACCCCTTAAAGACACATGACATGTCTGACATGTCTGACATGTCTGACATGTCATGATTCCCTTTTTATTCCAGAAGTTTGGTCCTTAAGGGTTTAAGTTCGACAGGTATAATGGTTTTTTTATTTGGCCTTTTTTGGGGCTGAAGAATGAAGATTTTAGAAAAAAGAAGACGTCAAATGGTAAGTTTATTTTTTCTTTACAAGTTAGTTATTTTATTCCCCCCTCACTATTTTTTAGGGTGAGGGGGGGTAGGTAGGGGGATACTTTTTTTTTAGGTGGGGGGGCTGGGTGACTAGGGGCTTGGGGGCTTATGAAGTGGTGGGGGGCACTGCTCCCTGCCGCTTCTATCTTTACATATTACAAGGAGGGAGCTGCGTGCCAGTAGTTCCCTCCTTGTAATAAACTAAACGAACACTGATATTTGGTGTTTGTTTGTTCGTCTGATTTTTCTATTCATTCATTCATCTTTCTGACGAATGAATGAATAGATGAAATTCCAGTTCGCATGTCCAAGTGTTTAACTGGGCATGTGCGGGAATCTCAGTGCTATCTGGTGTGGGCAGATGACGTGTCCCACAGGGACTTCATCTACCCACACAAAGATGGCGGCGCCCTGAATATAGATCGGGGCAGAAAATAGAGAATAAAACATAGGTAATATGGGGGGTTTAGGGGTATTTGGAGGTCACTAGGGGGTCAGTTAGATGTAGTGGAGGCAAGAGGGGGGTTTAAAAAAACGGGATTCGGCCATGACAGTGCCGCTTTAAAGAGCTGATTATGGTGGAGCTGATGTGATGTTTTGTTTTTTTTAGGTAAGAAATCAACTTCAGTTATGGTGGAAAAGCTTAGCAAGTGAAAAGAAAATCAGGTATAGTAAAGCAAGCTGTTGTCTACATTTTGTTCTATAGTCAATACCCATCATAATCAAAGGGAATATGAAAGGAACACCAGGCACCAATACAACTTTAGAAAAACAAGTTACCTGCACTCTCTCCTTAATCCCTATGTATTTTTAAACAAATGGAGGTTGTCTAAATATACATAGGGATTAAGGAGAGAGCGCAGGTAACTTGTTTTTCTTTGGTTTTTACTATATATTGGGGCTGATGTGTACTGTAGTCATTGCTGCCGCCCAGTGATGGGAGTGAGCACAGGACTTATCTTTCTGCATTTGTAACCAATACAACTTTAGCTTAACAAAGCAGATTTGTTATGTAAATCATGCCCCATGTAGTCTCACTGCTAAATTATCTGCCAGTTAGGAGATAAATCACTTTGTTTATATAGCCCTAGACACACCTACCTGCATATGACATATACAGCCTTCCTAAACACTTCCTGTAAAGAGAGATCTAATGTTTAAGTTTTGTTTATTGCATATTATGCAGGAGCCTCCTGTGTGTGATTAAAGTACGACTTACATATCAGGAGACAAAAAAAGTTACCATCTGATTGAAAATGAAACCATTTTTTATGCAGACTGTGCCAGGGAATGTATGTCTAGGTCTGCATTAAGAGAAGCAAAAGTGATTTAACTAATAAATTACAGAGAATTGAGCAGTGAAACTGTAGTGGCATGATTTATACACTATAACTGTTGCATTATGCTAAAGGTGTATTAGTGCCTTAAATATCCCTTCAAAACAGATTTTGTCTTGATGCTTCACCAAAAAATTAGGTGCTAGTGAGCCTTCTATATACCTCTGCACTTTGGAGAAGGGCCCCTGTTACACTATAACAGTGTTGTAGTGAATATTTATTTCATATACAGTACCAGCTCATATTTTTTATTGGTTGGGCCTAAGCTTTAATGGACACTATCCCTAAGTTTTAGGTTAAACACTCCAGGTATTATTAAGATAATGCATTATAAAATATGCATAACAATATATGTAAAGTATTAAATAATAAAATAGAAACAGTGCATATGCTGCATATCCTGCAATTTAACAGGATTTCTAGCTCGCTGCAGTGAGTAAATACAGTGTTCTGTTCCTTACTTGCATAGTTATGCACTTGGTCTCAAGTCAGGGCCGGACTGGGAGAAAAATTCGGCCCAGGCATTTTTTTAACACAGCGGCCCACTAAAAAGGGGGCGGGGCAGAGAAGGTGTGTTTTGTCATCACCAATGACAAACACGCCCTTCTCTCAAAGTGAGCATGTTGGTTCAATGCTCTTCCAGGGCAGACCATGCGCAGAGCTCTGCTGAAGAGCTCTAGCATGAGAAAAAAGTCCTGTATTTGTTCTGCACAGTGCAAGCAAAATTAATAACATGCTTGCACTGTGTTTCCTTGCAACTTGTCTCTGGTGTCTTTATAAATGGATACCAGGAGACAAAAGGCCAGGAAAGAGTATTGTGCATGTGTTTGGAGCCTGCTTGTGGTATTGCGTGTGTGTAGAGTGAGCTGGTCGTGGTGTGGTATTGTGTAATAAGGTCGGTTTTAGTCGTGTTGTGTTTGTGGTGTAATGTGATGCATATGTGGCTCAGGGACCCCCTCCCGCCCGGCTCTGGAAAGGGGTTAAAACTTACCTTTTTCCAGCGCCGTGTGGGGAGCTCTCCTCCTCCGATGCGCACGCGCGGCAAGAGCTGCGCGCGCATTCAGCCGGTCGCATAAGAAAGCATTTATAATGCTTTCCTATGGACGCTTGCGTGCTCTCACTGTGATTTTCACAGTGAAAAGCACGCAAGCGCCTCTAGCGGCTGTCAATGAGACAGCTGCTAGAGGCTTTGGGGGAAGGCTTAACCCATTGATAAACATAGCAGTTTCTCTGAAACTGCTATGTTTATAAAACAATGGGTTAACCCTAGAAGGACCTGGCACCAAGACCACTTCATTAAGCTGAAGTGGTCTGGGTGGCTAGAGTGGTCCTTTAAGAGTGTAGTGTGTGTGTGTGTGTGTGTGTGTGTATATATATATATATATATATTTGGAAGTATTGTGTATGTGTGTGGTGCAGTGTGTTGGGGGGGTTCTGTGTGTATGTGAGGGGTGCAGTATGTGTGTGTGTGAGGGTGCGGTGTATGTGTGTGTGTGAGGGTGCGGTGTGTGTGAGAGTGCCGTGTGTGAGTGCCGTGTGTGAGTGATGGGTGTGAGAGTGCTGTGTGAGATGGGTGTGAGAGAGTGCTGTGTGAGAGTGCTCTGTGAGAGAGTGCTGTGAGTGTGATGGGTGTGAGAGTGCTGTGAGAGAGTGCTGTGTGTGTGAAAGTGCTGTGTGTGATGGTGTGAGAGTGCTGTGTGAGAGAGTGCTCTGTGAGAGTGCTGTGTGTGTGTGAGAGTGCTCTGTGAGAGTGCTGTGAGTGTGATGGGTGTGAGAGTGCTGTGTGAGAGAGTGCTGTGTGTGATGGGTGTGAGAGTGCTGTGTGTGATGGGTGTGAGAGTGCTGTGTGAGAGTGCTGTAAATGTTATTGTGTGTGTGTGTGTGTGTAGGGGGGGGGGTAAATAAAAAAACAAAACAAAAAAGTCATTATTCTTCCCCCTCCCCCCCCCTCCCTTCTTACCTTTAGCCTGGAAGGGAGGGGGGGGACCGGCACGCTGGGACTGGGAGGGGGGGTCCGGCACGCGGTGTTCCCTGGTGGTCCTCGTGGGTGAGTGAACTCTAGCCTGTGAGGCTAGAGTTCACTCTCGCGAGATCCGGTTGTTGCCATGGCAACGTGCCGGATCTCGCGAGAGGAACCCGGCGGAGCTGCAAGTTAGAGCTCCGCCGGGTCCTCTCTCCAGCCTGGCTGGCTCCCTCCCCGCCGGCGGCCGCATGTGGGCCGGTCAGGGAGATCCTTGATCTCCCCACCGGCCCGTCGTGGCAAACAGCGGGGCCGGCGCTAGGAGAGTGCCGGCCCTGCATAGACCGGCAGGGGAGATCCTGGGACCTCCCCTGCCGGCCTCGGCCCCACGGCCACCGCGGCCCACCGGGCATTTGCCCGCTGTGCCCGATGGCCAGTCCGGGCCTGTCTCAAGTACATTCATAATAAAAAAAAATGAATGGAACTGCTTCTGAATCCAATTGTTGGTGCAGTATAGGTTTCAGTAAACAGTTCCACTGTTGTATTGAAAAAATGCTGTCTGAAGTAATGTAACAGGGCTCCCATACTTAATTACTTAGCCAGTACCTCTGTTATTCTCCCTCTCTTGCACAACTCAGACGTCCAGATTGATAATATACTCAGACATCTAGAGTGATGCTATAGCAGTGGTAGTCAACCTTTTTCCACTTACCGCCCACTAATGCATCTTTCTTGATGGAAAAATTTCCTTACCGCCCACCAGTTTTCGCGCAAGTGCGGAATATTTTTTAGAAAGGAGGGTGTTTTAAATAAATAAATGTACGTACATTTATCTTTTTATTTCTACTTTATGCATGTTTATAATGTTTTTAACTTTATAAAGTTTAATGAGGAAGCAATAAAATAAATTGAAATTACCTTTACTAGTGAGTAATGAGATCCTTGAGGTTGATGCTGCAAGACTAAATATTTGATATCTGGTTCGATTTTCGTAAGGAACAAACGAAGGTCTCCTCTTTCGGTGATAATCAGAAGACTTCTTTGTTTGCTCATAAAATGATTTCTCATCTGTGCGTGAGCTCCCTTCCTCTCCCTCCTCAATTCCCCTCCCCACCTTTTTTCCCCTTTTTTCTATTTTTTAACCTTACTTATAGCAATACCCAGTAGGAAGGCTGAGCTAGGTAGCCCACTTACTATTATTAGTCAACAACAATTCTCTCATTTTCCTTTTTTTCCTTCTCCTTTTTTACAAGTACTCTACTCCTTCTTTCTCCTATTCTACAAGTACTCTGCACCTTCTTTCTTCTATTCTACAAGTACTCTGCTCACAGACAAACACTTACACATACACTTACAGACACACACACACTCACATAGAAACACATACACACAAATATACACATACTCACACATGCAATTACAGACACTCACACATACACAGACAGACACACAGACACACACACTTACTGACACACACACATATACTTACAGACACACACACACACACACACACACTTACAGACACACACACATATACTTACAGACACACACACACACATATACTTACAGACACCGACACACACACACACACAGACACACATACACTTACAGACACACACACATACACTTACAGACACACACACACACACACATACACTTAATGACACACACACACACACATACACACATACACTTACAGACAAACACATATACACACAAATTATTAATATTAAATGTCCACCCAGCCTCCCTACCTGGAGAGCTGGTGTGGATCTGTCCCTGGGGTCCAGTGGGGCTTCACTTCGGCGGGCGGCTAATCAGACGCGGTGAGGAAGCTCTAACCTCTCTGCTCTGCTCCCTCACGGACTGTCTACTGATGCCGGGAGCCGGAATATGACGTCATATTCCGGCTCCCGCGGCATCAGCAAACATTGCGCGAGGGAGCAGAGCAGAGAGGTTAGAGCTCCCTCGCCGAGTCTGATTAGAACTCTGCCATGCCGGGGGGGTCCAGAAGGTTGCCTGGCAGGAGGGAGCACTTCCTCCTGCCGGTCACTGAAGACTTGCGCACGCAGAGCCGCTCGCGCCCGCCCAAAAGGAGAAATCATCTTAAAAAGAGGATTTAGCCTCCGAAATCCCTACCGCCCACCTGGAATCCTGAATCCTAGTGGGCGGTAGGGAGCAGGTTGACGACCCATGTGCTATAGTCACCCAGAACATGTCATCTTAATAGAGTGGTCTGGGTGCAGTGACCCTGTCCTTCTAATCTTGCAGTATAAAACATAGCGTTTTTTGTTGTTGATTTTTTTTTTAAAACCTGCAGTGTTACATTACAGGATAAATTCAGTTCTAGTGGCTGTCAGTATGACCAAGTATGACTTTAATGACCAATTAGAACCCGGTCATGTGACGGGGAAGCTCTGTAGAAAAGTATTGATTCAATGCTTTCCTATGAGGAGTCTTGAATGAGCGCACAGTGCTTATGCTTAAGTTCCCTATGCTGCTTCATGAGAAGCATTGGGCTTGACCACGTTGGAGGAGGACATGGCTCTAGATTAATGTCGCAGGAAGTGGAGAGCTAAGCAGCGGTGGGGGGAGGGGGAAATCTTAATACCTATAAATTACTAACAATATAGTGTACGTTTAAGTTGTTAAGATACTTGAAGTTTCCTTTAACTTATGGATTAACATAAATGTTTTGTTGTTTTAAAAAAAAAAATTAAAAAATTATTTATAGCTCAAACCACATACTTGAACGACATATACACAAAATAATTAATGAAAAATACAAAATAGAATATGACATTGCAGGCATTAGCATGTGTTAAAACTTATCTTTTTTTGTTTAAATGAGTAGACTGATGGCACTGTGCCCATATAACAAAATTAAGAGTAAAAAGAAAAAAAGAAACAATTGCACTGGCTGTACTTTAAACTAAATATAGAGCGACTACAGGGAAACCTCTTAGAAAAAGACTGATGCACTAGTTGAGTATTGTATGAACCCCATGTAAGGGCCTAGTGCTGAGCCAGCTAGCTCATGGACTTAACATAGTCTACAAGACAACGGCAAACGTATAGGAGAAAGTGGCAGTAGATCTACAAGCATAAAAAGCAAAAATATAGCGTAATACTGTTATAATATAATAAAATACGCAAGATTAGAGTGCACTCACAAAATGTAATGGAATTAATCGCAGAAAGGTGCCTCCCCTGATGGTATGGGGGGCTATAGCTAGGACCCCTTATTCTTAGGAACCACTGCTGGAAGTATGGAGAGCCGGACTCAGGATGCAGGAAAAAACGGCTTTATTTATCCAAAATATAAAATGAGGCTAAAAAAGCTTTAAAAGTACAAAAGTTGCTAAGGAGTTATCCTGCATGTTTCACCCAAAATAGGGCTTCCTCAGGGAATCTCCCAAAGTATATAGCAACATAAAATATAAAACAATGAAATAAATTAACAAAAAGCAGTTGTTGTTGTGGTAGTCGTCCGTCTCTGGGTGTGTGTTGTGAGTGAGTATATGGGCTAAAATTTTTAATTGTTCTCTTTGTGGGGGGTGTCTCCTCGCTTCCGCAGTGGCTTATCGGTAGTGTTTAGTTTCTGTATTGTGTATCCTCTTGTCTTGTTCTTGTCGTCGTGGTTAGGTCAGTTGTGTAGTTAGAGGGGTGTGAGGATAGGGGAGTGAGTCTGTCTGGGTTTGGGAGATTGGCAGGATAGCCAGCAGCTTTATGATGACTTGGTTATGTGGTTAAGTGAATAGGTGATGGAGGGGAAGTTGGTCTTTAAAGGGGGGGTGGCGGCGCTAGGCCGGCACACGTGGGCCCCCCCCACTCGCCCCCATCGGCACCTCCCCCACCGTTGCCCCTTCTGGTGCCTGCCAGGTACACGTACCACGGGCACCATCTTTCCGTGTGTTTGCCACATTGATCAAGTATTTCTGCTTGTTTCGCCTCAGCAGAGTGTATTTCCTCCACCCTCTGTAGCCACTGAGCAAGCGTCTGTGAAATAGTTTGTTTCCATAGAGCCAGCACCAGCGATTTGGCTGCGTTGATTAGATGTCGAAGGACTGATTTTTTTGTATCGTGAGACGGGTAGATTGGTTGAGTGCAGGAGCACATTGACGATATCAAACTTCGGTGTCTCCCTCAAGATTTCCGTCATTGTGTTTTTGATCATGTTCCAGTTTTGCACTATCTTAGCGCAGTCCCACCAGATGTGTTTCATGGTCCCCTCTGCTGCCTCGCATCTCCAGCAGATGTTCGGTACTGCCGGGAATATCCTGTGAAGTAGGGCTGGCGTGTGGTACCATTGCGAATTTTCTCCCATTGGGCCTCGGAGAAGGATCTAGATGTTATTTCTTCCCATTGTCTTTTGAAGGAATCCCTGTTTTGTAGGTTACCCACCAGTAGCCGTTGGTATAGGGTGGATACACTGGAGTCTGTACCAGGAGCGCTCCTGCAGAGCTCTTCGAACCACGTTAAGTCTCTGTGAAAGTATTAATCTTCTACACTAAATTGAAAGTTGTAAAGAATCACAGAGGGCCTTGGAAGTTTTTAGAACAAAATAGCCTAGCAGGAAAAAAGGGCAGCAAATATATTTCAGTTTTTGTATTTTGGCCTAAAGAGTTAAGAATAACCGTGATTTTTTCAGTCTAAAATCGAGATGGTCAGTTCTGATTTGAAACCCTGACCCACCTTTACATGATGGGGAGTAATGTATTTTTTAATTTTTTACTTTTAGCCCCTAGGGTCAGTTGGGCTATTTAAAATTCCGGCCCTTCAGTTTTTTTATTAAAAAGTAGTTCAATTAACCTATTACTTACCTGCAGTCCAGTGCCAAGACATCCTCTTCTCTGCAGCCCAGTCTGCCTCTGCCGAGGTCATCAATCTTAATGACCAATTTGCCTGGTCAAATACTTCCTATAGAGAAGCATTGTGAACTTAATGTGCATGTGTGACAATCGCCTCAATGTGCCAATCAATTTATTTTCTTAGAGTTTTTCTATATGAGAAGCATCAAAGCATGTTCCGTGATTTTGTAGAAAGTTAAGAACCATGTCAAAACTGGTTCTGGAAACTGAAGCACCACCTAGTGGCACAGCCACTGGAGGTATGTTTAGCCTCACAATGAAAACATTGCCTTATAGTGGTCCCACTTGGCTCCACCAGACCATTACAGAGTGTTTCTAACTATTGAATAGTGCTCTCGTGAATGTATAGTCCTGGTTGGCTGACATGCACTCTTTTCAGTTGCACCATTGTTAATAGTAAGATCTCTTTCGGGAAAAGATCCCTCCCAATTTTATATCACCTACCACTGGCAGATACACTGTAACCTGATGCAATTCCTAGTTAAGCAAATCATCTCCACCTGGATTATTCACTAAACCATAAGTTGCCTAGAACCATACCTTCCCACCTAGGAAAGTGTGGAAATCAAGACAGGAGGGTGACCTAGTGACATGATCTGCGACATTGGCAAGTAACAGAGGTGCAGGCCAATGACACAATTTGCATCACTGCAACTGCCCAAAAAGGTGGACCTGCCTGAAAAATGGGCATAAGCAAAACATTTTTTATTGGAGATCAAAAAGGACAAAAAAAGATACAACGTTTCAGCCTAGAGGCCTTAGTTATGTATATCTAGGCCTCTAGGTTGAAACGTATCTTTTTTTTGTCCTTTTTGATCCCCAATAAATTATTTTTTCCTTCAACCTACATTGTGACGCCTGTGGAACGCCTGTGGAACTTTACTTCCTGTTGTTCCTGGTGGGCTGCGGACCCCCTTCCACAGAGCTCCTACGTAACTTACTTATGTGCAGCACTCCTATGACTTTATGAAGAATAAATGCATGCCAGGCTGACTGCCAATCATGCTGGCCTGCCAACTAAGTCCAGATCATGTAGAGAATGCACAATGAATAACCCTGTATTTTCCCATGACTCTACCAAACTGCATCTGATTTTCATATGATTCCATTGGTAAACAAACTGAAGAGCAAAAAAAGAGACAGAATGACTCACAACCTACAAATAGAAAATGAAAGACACAGAAAAACCTGCGAACCAACAGAAACCCAACTGTATCAACAATGTGAGCAGTGAGTCCTAGAAGATGAGACACTTACTACAGTGCTCTAATAGCCAAATAACACTCTAACATTAGAAATTCAAACAAGGTACTTGTTACACCTTTAATGAAGGTAGACCCAAGTCAGCACCGTGAGGCAGGGGGAAGCTATAGTGCTAGGAAAACAGACCTGGTGAAACCTCTACCATGAAAGTAATTCGATAAAAGAGGGAGCCGCAGCAGCAGCAGAAGACAGCATTTTATTAGATTTTTTATATTCACTGACAGATTTTAGAATACCTTTGTACCAAAGCTGCTCTACTCTGCTGTATTGTGGTTATGTTACTGCTACTAGGAGTAGTAGATAATGACAATATTTTATATGTGCCCATCTTGCTCAACCAGCATGTCTCTTTTTCACTGCAAATCTTATACATATTAATAAATCTGTCCGTTAAGTATGTCAGACTGTTGTATTGGAGTGCCATTTTTCCCATACTCCTAGGATTACATAGGGAAGCAGCACTGGTAGACTAATTGAAGTTTTGCACATAGTATATCAAATGGTTGTGTACATGTATACAGTGATGGAAAAAATTATTTGACCCACTGCTTATTTTGAACGTTTGCCCACTGAAAAGGAAATGATCAGTCTACAATTTTAATGTTAGGTGTATTTTAACAGTAAGAGACAGAATAAAAAAAAATCCAGAAAAACGCAAATCAAAAAAGTTAAAATAAGTATTTGACCCCTTCGACTTAGTACTTGGTGGCAAAACCCTTGTTGACAATCACAGAGGTCAGGCGTTTCTTGTAGTTGGCCACCAGGTTTACACAGATCCTCTCCAAGTCATTAAGGTTTCGAGGCTGACATTTTCTATTGGATTAGTTCTGGAGACTGGCTGGACCACTCCAGGACGTTAATGTGCTTCTTCTTGAGCCACTCCTTTGTTGCCTTGGCTGTGTGTTTTGGTTCATTGTCATGCTGGATTACCCATCCACAACCCATTTTCAATGCCCTGGCTGAGAGAATGAGATACTCAACCAAGATTTGACGCTACATGGCCCCGTCCATCGTCTCTTTGATGCGGTGAAGTTGTCCTGTCCCTTTAAAAGAAAAACTCCCCCAAAGCATAATGTTACCACCTCCATCTTTGATGTTGGGGATTATGTTCTTGGGGTCAGAGGCAACATTTCTCCTCCTCCAAACATGGCGAGTTGAGTTGATGCCAAAGAGCTCGATTTTGGTCTCATCCGACCACAACACTTTCACCCACTTCTCCTCTGAATCATTCAGATGTTTATTGGTAAATTTCAAACGGGCCTGTACATGTGCTTTCTTGAGAAAGGGGACCTTGCGGGCGCTGCAGGATTTCAGTCCTTCACGGTGTAGTGTGTTACCAATTGTTTTCTTGGAAACTATGGTTCCAGCTGCCTTGAGATCATTAACAAGATCCACCCGTGTAATTCTCGGCTGATTTCTCACCGTTCTCATGATCATTGAAACTCCACCAGGTGAGATCTTGCATGGAGCATCAGACTGAGGGAGACTGGCACTTATTTTGTGTTTCTTCCATTTGCAAATAATCGCACAAACTGTTGTCACCTTCTCACCAGGCTGCTTGGCGATGGTCTTGCAGCCCATTCCAGCCTTGTGTAGGTCTACAATCCTGTCCCTGACATCATTGGACAGTTCTCTGGTCTTGGCCATGGTGGAAGGTTTGGAATCTGATTGATTGCTTCTTTGGACAGGTGTCTTTTATATAGGTAACAAGCTGAAATTAGGAGCATTCCCTTTAAGAGAGTGCTCATAATCTCATCTCATTATCTGTATAAAAGACACGTGAGGGAGCCAGAAATCTTGATGACTGATAATGGATCAAATAATTATTTCACTCATTGACAATTTATAACATTTTTTGACGTGTTTTTCTGGATTTTTTCTTTGTTATCCGGTCTCTCACTGTTAAAATACACTTACCATTAAAATTATAGACTGATCATTTCTTTGTCAGTGGGCAAACGTTCAAAATCATCAGTGGATCAAATACTTTTTTCCATCACTATATATACCAGCTTTGAGGAAAATCTGAAATTATTTGCATCTGAAATATTACAATCGAGCTCAATGACAGACAATCTCATTGACACATACACAAGTTGAGTGACACAAGTTCACTGACATACACAGACAACTCAATGATACACGCAAACTCACTAACACACACAAAGACACAAGCTCACTAGATCCATCTTTAATGACACATACTGTCTACAGGGAAATCCCAGGTACCATAAATTACATTTCTGACCCAGAAAGAGTGTGTAAGCTACTGGGTACTGTAATGGGTTAGAGTGTTTCCCTTTTACAGATGGAACCAGAAATATGGAAGTGAAACCAAAGATCTCAAAACAATGACCATACCAGCTGATAGTTAACATTGTGACCTAAACTAGTTGCACTGGGATAAATATGTTAAAGACTGAACTCAAGGGAAAAGGGGGACAATTCTGGAGGAGGGGAACAAATATTTAATGATCTAGCCATGAAATTAATTTTCTTGGTGAGGCACAATCTGGAATATGGAACGGTTTATTAATAAATCTAGTTATTCTTTTACATTGTTGAGTCAAAACACACACACATACACACAATCACTGTTACATAGTCTAGATTGAAAAAAAATCTTAAGCCTATCAAGTTCAACCAGTGGCGTACACACAGTCCATTGGGCCCCGGTGCAAAACTGATCCGTGGGCCAGTCCCCTGCATCCCCTCACCCCCCCGACAGACACACAGACATACATACATACACACACATAGATACAAACAGACGGACAGGTACATACAGACACATACACACATACAGACACATACATACATACAGACAGACACACATACATACAAACAGACAGGCACACATACATATAGACACACAGACAGGCACACACACAAGATACATACATACAAAGACACATACATACAAACAGACGGGCACACATACAGACAGACACACACAGACATGCACACATACATACACATACAGACAGACACACACATCCATACAAAGACACATACATAAGACACACATACATACAGACACAGAGAAGACACACATACATACAAAGACACATACATACACAAATATATCCAGACAGACACACACACAAGACATACATACAAAGACACACACACACATACATACATAAGACACACATACACACAAAGACACATACATACAGACACACACACACACAAGACACACAGACAGAGACACACACACACACACACACACAAGACATACATACAAAGACACATATACACAAACAAACACACACAAAATATTTTAGTCACCCTCCTGTTTCCTACCTTTTAGGTGCAGGAGGGTGACATTCCCTGGGGTCCAGTGGTGGCTCAGGTTGATGGGAGTCAGAGTCCCACTCTGACTCCCTCCTCCTTCCTCCCGTGCGGCTCTCTGTATGCTGGGAGGAGTGACGTGCAGTCACTTCCTCCCAGCTTTGATCTCATCACAGGGGGCCCGGTCGCGCTGTTAAAGCGCCCAGCGCTGACCGGGCCCCCTGAGAATCCATGTCCATCGGGTGGCCCTAACAGCATGGGCCACCCGATGGACCCCTTGGATGGCGGCCCCCGCAAATGGTGATGGCTGGTACCCAGTCGCAGGGGTCCGCAGGGCAGCCGGGCCCCCTGGAGTGACTGGCCCGGTCGCAGCTGCGACCCCTGCGACTGCAGTATGTACGCCGCTGAGTTCAACCTTGACCATGAGTGTTACTCACCCCATGCTGTGGAGGGCTGGAAGTTGCCTCATACAGCTCTTTTTCCGGCTTTTGCTGTCAACATGGCCAGATGGAGATGGAGCTTGGATTTTGGCATTGGTTTCTACAACATGCATGCATTTTGTATGCTGCACTTGGGATAAGCTGTCAGGTGTCCCTAGGGGGTTAACTCTGCAATATTATATTTGCCACAGAGGGGATGGGCTGAGGGAGGAGGAAATAAGTTGCTCTGATTTGAAAAAAAAACAACTTATGAGTATACAATGAATCACAACACCAGGAAAGAAAATTATTTAACTTCACGTATAGGTATACATCTTGGGGGAGTACTGGTCCTGGTGCCCTCCCATCCTGGGATCTGCTCTTGGGAACACACCCAGAGGCTACCATCAGTTTGGGGCCACAATAAAACTAAGTGCAAGAGAATACTGAGAATGGACAACAGATGAATTAGCTTGACATTTGATGGGACCCCCTCAGTTCTCAAGCTAGTTTTAGCTCATCTTGTGCCATTATAGAGAGAAACAAAGCCTTTTGTATGGATGTACATGGGGAAAATTTTCGATTTGGTTCGGCATTCCGAAATTCGGGACTTCGGCACTTTGGGACTTCTCTTGCAGCCGCTTAATAGATAACTCCCTAATTCCCACGGTATTAGGGAGTTATCTCCCAAAAGGCTGAAAGACCTTAATTGGTCTTTCAGCCACATTTACTAATACTAAGTCAAAAAATTACTTAGTATTAGTAAATTTTGCCCCTACTCGCTATACCGCGAGTAGGGGCGTGTCTATTAAACAATCTATTAAACCTGTGGCTCACTGTTAAAACAAAAAAACAAAAAACAAAGGACCTATTGTCCTCCCCCTGGCCCCCACCCATGAGCGGCAGATTGGGGGCCCTAAATATCAATAAGGGGGAGGACCTATTGTTCTCCCCCCTTGGCCCTCACCCCTGAGCGGCGGGTGGGTGCCCTTAATTAGAATAAGGGGGGGGCCTATTGAGCAGGGCAGGGCAAGGCCTTATAAGCCTTTCCCCGCACTGCGGAGCTCAGTCTGCGCAGAGCCCTCCATGGGTGAAGAAAGATTATTTTTTTTGCACTCTGTTTTTTTTTTTTCAAAGTGTGTCAGTTATTATGGATTTTTATTTGGTCTTTTTTGGGGCTGATAAAAGAAGATTTTAGAAGACAGAAGACATCAAATGGTAAGTTTCAGTAAAATTTTTTTACAGGTATCTAGTTAAAGGTCACCCCTCATTATTTTTATGGTGAGGGGGGTAGGTAGGGGTAATTTTTTTTGGTGGCTAAATTTTTATTTAGGGCTCCCACCAACTGCTCAGGGGTGGGGGCCAGGGGGGAGAACAATAGGTCCCCCACCCTTATTGGTATTTAGGGCCCCCATCCACCGCTCAGGGGTGGGGGCCGAGGGGGTGGACAATAGGTCCCCCCCTATTTTACTTTAGGGCCCCCACACGCCGCTCACGGGTGGGGGCCGGGGTGGAGGACAATAGGTTCCAACCCTTATTGATATTTAGGGCCCCCACTCGCCGCTCAGGGGTGGGGGCCGGGGTGGAGGACAATAGGTCCCAATCCTTATTGATATTTAGGGCCCCCATCCACCGCTCAGGGGTTGGGGCCGTGGGTAGGGCAATAGGTCCTCCCCTTCTTATTGGTATTTATGGCCCCCACCCACCGCTCAG
The DNA here is from genome assembly GCA_933207985.1 of Pelobates cultripes. Lineage (NCBI taxonomy): Eukaryota > Metazoa > Chordata > Amphibia > Anura > Pelobatidae > Pelobates > Pelobates cultripes. The sequence goes on from OW240917.1 coordinate 213,222,592, forward strand.
GGGTGAGGGACCGGGGGTGAGGACAATAGGACCCCCCCTTAGTCAATGGTGCTACCATCAGCTCCACCATGCAGGCTCGCTGCCTAGGTGTTCTCTTTGACTCCAACCTCTCCTTCAAGCCTCATGTTCAATCTATTGCCAAATCCTGTAATTTCCATCTCAAAAACATTGCGCGCATCCGCCCCTACTTAACGCCAGATGTGACTAAGGTGTTGGTCCATTCCACTGTCCTTTCTCGCCTTGACTACTGTAATCCGCTTCTCAGTGGTCTTACGTGCTCACAACTAGCGCCGTTACAGTCCATAATGAATGCGGCGGTGAGGCTCATCTTCCTGTCCGTCCGCATCTCCCATGCCTCACCCTTCTGTCAGTCCCTACATTGGCTTCCTATAAAATATAGAGCTCAATTTAAAATTCTGGTTCTTGCTTTCAAATCTCTACATAATGCTGCTCCCACCTATCTATCCTCCCTTATAGACAAGTATGTCCCGTCTAGCCCCCTACGATCTGCTGAAGACTTACGTCTATCTTCTGTCCATACTCCCACCTCTGATGCTCACCTTCAAGATTTCTCGAGGGCTGCACTGTTCCTGTGGAACTCACTTCCCTCCTCCGTTAGATGCTCACCCAGTCTCCACTCCTTCAAAAAAATCGTTAAAAACCCACTTCTTCATAAAAGAGTATCAATTAACCTGTTAATAGCTCTTGACTGATTCCTCTTCTGCAACTGTCACTAGTCTAATACTATCCTTACCTTTTTGTGTCATTTTACCCCACACTTCTTCTAGCATGTAGGCTCATTGAGCAGGGCCCTCAACCCCTCTGTTCCTGTGTGTCCAACTTGTCTGGTTACAACTACATGTCTGTTCGTCCACCCATTGTAAAGCGCAGCGGAATTTGACGGCGCTCTATAAATATCATAATAATAATAATAATGTCAGCCTTCCTAGACCTCTTCAGTGAGGTATATTAGTGAAGGCAATTAGCAATTTGTTCGAAAAGAAGTGCATTGAGTAGATATTTCAGCTTCCTGACCACTGCTGCTACATTAGTGTGGAATGTTCCACCAGGAATTAATTTCCAGTTTTCAAGAAGGCATCTATCTTGTTCATGAGTTGTTTATAAGGCTGGAGATGTGCCAAACTGATATTACTCTGGCCCAAATTTTTTGTCTCATTCCTATGACACTAGCTGGTCCTCTATTGTCCAATTCTCTCACCTCAGTAGGGAGTCAACACCAATGAAGTAGTGGGAAAATAGACTCTGGGTTGTCTTCTGCTGTACCAATATTCTTTCCAGCATGTGTGGCGTTCCACTGCATGCTAACATGCGGTCGGAAATGTACTATTGTAGGAAGCCCACTTTCCTATGACTTTTGCCTTAATGATTGGTTAGTCTTTTGTGACAGAAGAAAACAGTATTTGATACAGCTTTGACCAAGTGAACAGCTCTGTTGGTGACAAATAATCCAATGTGCACATTGATAATGCATATACAATTTTATAGTGAGCGCTCAACCTCTATATGGGTGAAAGTGTGGTAAAAAAGGGTGTTGGGTGCTTCATGGGAAGAATCTGTTCCCCCATCAGATGCATGCACACAATAAAAAATGGGTTTGTGACTTGATGTTTATATGTCTATGCTGCTGTTTGCACTTTTCTTGGACTATTTTTATTGAATCACTGAATGAATAAATCTTTTTATATGCAAACTTAAAGGACCACTCTAGGCACCCAGACCACTTCAGCTTAATGAAGTGGTCTGGGTGCCAGGTCCTTCTAGGGTTAACCCATTGTTTTATAAACATAGCAGTTTCAGAGAAACTGCTATGTTTATCAATGGGTTAAGTTTTCTCCATGCCTCTTAGCGCTATCTCATTGACAGTCAGAGGGCGCTATATACCTCACTGTGAAAATCACGGAGAGCATCTAGAAGGCCCATAGGAAAGCATTAAGAATGCTTTATATGAGGCTGAATGTGCGCGCAGCTCTTGCCGCGCGTGCGCATTCAGCCGACGGGGAGGAACGGAGGAGGAGAGGAGGAGGAGAGCTCCCCGCCCAGCGCTGGAAAAAGGTAAGTTTTAACCCTTTTCCCCTTTCTAGAGCCGGGCGGGAGGGGATCCCTGAGGGTGGGGGCACCCTCAGGGCACTATAGTGCCAGGAAAAAAAGTATGTTTTCCTGGCACTATAGTGGTCCTTTAATCTGGTGTGCTTTGGGTTATTTTTTATTCTGTGCATGTAGATTGATGACTGCCTGATCTCCCAACCAATTTGTTTCAAATTGTTGTCTGTTGTTTCCAGATAGGACAACAACATTCTCACGCAGGGGAGGACAATTTCCAATACAGAACATTCAGAAAAAATATGAGTAAACTGTATAAACAATTATGTTGCAATACATACATTTTAGAAAAAAGCAGGCTACAGAAACAGTACCCTATATATATGTGCATATTATCTCCATTCGTCATCTCCATTGTCAAGTATGGAAGGCAGCCCTCTGAGGCTTTCCAACTCAATATCCCTTCCAGATTTAATTGGCATCACTTGTCTTGTAACACCTGACCCCTATCTCCCCCTTCATTTCAGTTCTGGTCTGCGTGCCACCCAACCCTCCATAGTCTGCTGCGCATTTTGAGAGCAAGAGTTTGGTGGGATTTTTGAAATCTTATCTTATAGGTTATAAGGATTTAACATCTCAGTACAGTAGAGAAGCCATCCTGTGGCAACCTCACTTAAGTAGCTAATTATAGCTGTGTAAGAAGGCGGCTTTGAACTCATTCATCCTAAACTGGTGACCATTTCAGGTTGGGGGGGGGGGATGCTGACACAAAGAGGACAGTAGGGTATGGATAGATGAGTGATGACAGGAAAAAGGAGTGAGAGGAGAGGAAAGGAAGAGAGGAAAAAAAGGGGGTTATTCATCTGATGGCATTTAATAAGTTTGCTGAAGTGTGCTTTTTGTCCATCACTTCAGCATGTAGCACAAGGGATAGATAGTCATGCTGCCCTACGATCCACTCCCAACTTAACATGCTGCTTTCAATACCATACCCAGGCAACATGGGCTGCCACCAGTGTGCCATCAAGGAGAGGATGGCATGCTGGCCTCTAAGAGGACTCCATAAATCTGTGGTAAAGGGCACCCATTGACCTACAGCCTGAGCAAGCTGGTCCTTTAATAGTAGCACACAGTAATTGTACAGTGATGGGACTATTTTGCTGCTGAAAGTGATTCACAAGGGAATTCTATCAACAATATGTTCAAAGGTGGGCTGGCAGACACATCACTGGGTTGAGGACTACTAGGAATATGCCTGTACCTGTTGCCTAATGGCACTAAACTAAACACTCCCCTGCTCTGCTTCAGGGTGGTAGTAGTGGAGGCGATACTGACGGTGTTTGTTAGTTAAGTATAAGTAGATTTTTTTTTTCTGATTCTTCCCCAATAATAACTCAGAAAATTGGTGTAGATGTTGGGTCATACCGGTACTAGTGGGATGAAACTTCACCATGCTTTCTTCCTTGCCACTTAATTTACACATTGCAACTTGACTTCTGTGAGGTTTACAAAGTAGCACCAAACTTAGCTTTAACGTGACCTCCTAGCCTCAGCCCTTCTGATTAATGAATATGAGGGTGGATTTGTAGTGGTGGCAGTTGAAGATGTGTCTAAGACTTGGTTGATTAATGGTAAAGGGAAGGAAAGTGGTGGTGTTAATAATATCATTGTGTGAGTTACTTCTGGCACTCATTGGAGATGATGCTTAAACGGTTTCCATTAAATGAGATGATTCTACTGCAGACAGAGATTGGTTCCAGGAGATAGTTACTATCACTTTCAATTCTAAAATACTTTAACTTCAATACTTATAAATATGCAGAAGTAGTGAGTCTGCTAAACAATGTTATACAATGAATCAGTAATGTAGATAGTAATGATTATATGATCTACAATATACACAACCCATGTAGCACTAGATTGTATCAACATATAAAGAGACTGATAATAGTTACAATCCTTACTAATTTAAAGCACTATGAATCAGCAAAACAGTCCTAGTTAGTCTTTCAACTGTCTGCTTCGAAAGACTAACTAGGACTGTTTTGCTGATTCATAGTGCTTTAAATTGTATTTGGGTTGTGTATGTTGTAGATCATATAATCATTACTATCTACATTACTGATTCATTGTATAACATTGTTTAGCAGACTCACTACTTCTGCATATTTATAAGTATTGAAGTTAAAGTATTTTAGAATTGAAAGTGATAGTAACTATCTCCTGGTTGCAGCAATCTCATTTTTTCAACTTGATTTTATCTTTTTGCTATTTTTACTCTTTTTTATAACTTTTTCAGCCTAAGGTGTGGGCTGATATACTGGGATTTGAGGAGTTACTCACTTCTGCTGAGACCATTATTAAAACCTTCCTATTTTATCAGAAAGGAACTAATTCCTTTTCTGGTGATTCTTTATTCCACTAGAGATGGGTTCCAGACTACACTCTTTTAATTCCTCTGCACCATAGTCAAATTCCTCCAGGGAGAGATGTAAATGTCTAACGTCTGGAGTGGTGTGGGAAAGAGCAAAATCATCAATACCAAATTCCTCATCACCAGCTAGACCAAACATTTGGGACACTATTCTCGTACTCTGCTCTATCTCTTCAGTATAGAATGGCTATGACAGTACTGACAAGTCTCTGCTGATCTCTCCCTTGGTTACTTTTTTTTGGGGGTGGGGGTTACAAAAATAGGGGGTAACAAAGGCAATGGCAACAAGTCCACTGGTTTCATCAATTCCTTGCTCAATACACCATAATACATGGAAGCTGTAATAGCTGTGGAAGCAGCAGTACATGTTATTGCAGCATAAAAAGGCTGAGGCAAAATCCAGTGGCCTCCTGGGTAGTGAATCAAACACAACAGACATGCTAATCCTACTATCCTGAAGCTGAATAATACTAATAGTGGTGGTGGAAATGGAAGGAGCAATTGAGGAGGTTTCAGCAGTCCTCATGGCCAAGGAAGAGACTCTCAGAGGTCATGGTAATACTGCTGACGGTGGGTTGAGGAACACAACCTCTTCCCCTACACAGATGATGGTGGGTTTATTTTTCTTATTACAATAAATATTGGTATGAATTATTGTGTATTGTGTACACTCACACAATTTTATTCAGCAAAAATAGGTGTTTGTAATTCAAAATGGGTTGTTCCTTGGTGGATTTACTACTGTGACATTATTGTGTTTGATTTTAAAAAACACTACACTGTACATATCATACCGTCACTATACAGTGTTTGCACACTTGCACAGTACACACTCATATCAAACTGTAAATTAGTTATAACAAATTAGTGTTAATTGGCATTTGCCTGCAGCAGACACAACACCAACCGCAACCATCAGTCTTACACCAGAGTAAAGCAGGCTATCTACCACTCAAAGGTCATATGAATGCCAATGCGGCAGTAGCTAGGATACAGGATTTTTTTTTCTTTTTGTTCCCACCCTCCCCCTCAAAAAAATATTTTCTTTCGCACAACACTTAAAGGAACATCCTACTACAAACGGAAAATATATATAAATTAGTAGAAATACCACCATTGAAAAAATTGTACATCTTTTGCGTTCAGCCCTTACAAGGCCTCTCCTTCTTCCCCAGCCCAGTTTTCTGTGGCTGTCCAATTCCCAATGCAGTCTACGCAAGGCAGGTGCATGCAGGGGGCAATTACCTGCCTTTTGAACATAGCTTGCAAAAGCTTCAGATCTCTTGTGTGCAGCCTTTGCAAGCCCTCCCTTCTTCCCCAGTCCAGAATTTCTGTAGCAGTCCAATCACAGACTTCCCAATGTGGATCAATGAGAAGTCTTTGCAACACCGGTGATCTGGGAAATTGCCTTACTCGTAAGTTTATCTCCACTGAGCTAAACTACCTGGAAGTAAAAGGATCGTTGGTCTGATTGTCGGCAAGGGGTTTGAACAAGATTATTTTATAAAAGTGGCAATTTCTATTGAAACCTGCACTGTTTGTAAAATGAAAAGGACACTGTTCAAACATAAAGCAGTTCAGTAAGCTAAAGTGCTTTAGGGGTCTGGAGTGAACTTTTAAGAAAAAACTGTAAATTGATGGTTTCAAGTTAGTGTTAAATGACAATGACTAGCAGTAGGACACAGCACTAACTGTAACCACCAGTCTTAAACTAGGATAAGTCACGCAGTCTACCACTCAAAGTTTGTTTGATGGCACTCACATGGCTACTGCACAAAGTATTTTTTTTTCTATTTTTTCGTTTTTTACTGAACAACACACTACCCCCAAAAAAGGATTTTCTTTCTACAAATACTTAAAAAAAACTTTTAAAAACTGTATATTGGGGGGCGGAGCCTGACTGGCAAGCTGGCTGGACGTGCTCTGTAGGAGCTCCTGCCACAAGAGCCAAAAATCTGTCAATTTCTCATGCTGTTATGCCACAACCCTCCTACAAAGGAGCCCATGACACAGGGGTCACCTACCGGAACCCGATGAGACCAAACCCGACGACCAGGAAGACCGGCAGCATGGGGCCTACCTTGGGAGGTGGCGAGGGAAGACGGCCGCTTCCCCGCCAAGTGCAAACAGCCGCAAGCAACACTGAAACACTCCCCCCCACCCCCCCATGGACCGGTGGGGGAGATCCCGGTCCCCGCCCGGAGGAGAAGCGCTGACTCCATGCCCCAAGACCAAGCCCACGACCCTACCAAACAAGACAGGTGTTGGGGCCTCCAAAATGGCGGACAACACTGCCTCACCTACACGAGGCTCTACATTGTTAACAGAGACTCTAAAGTGAATGGATGCACTTTTCGAGGCTTTCTGGAGGAAAATCGGTGAGCGACAAGCCGCTACAAGTGACCCAGCTAAGAAACTACCACTGGCAGTGCCCCCTCAAGCTTACCTTAAACAAGCTCCACGCCTAAACAAGTATGCCGGAAAGTGGCCGGAAAACCACTGTGAAAGAGCCAGACTGCAACAGCAGTGCAACGGGAGAAACAGACAGCCACCCCCAAGCCTCAACAGGCCGGCCCGCCCAGGCGGTGTCCGACCAGCGTGGGCAATTGAACAACGGGCAGCCAATAGCAGATCACACCCAGATCGCCCACCAGCATCCCAGCACCAACGCGAGCAAACGAGCCCGACAACTGGGTCCTTACACTCAAGAAGAGGGATGGCAGAAATACTATTCAGACAACCGAGTCATTGTCCCAGGTATACAGGCAAGGCTTCCAGGAAGGGCATAGGCTAAGGCAGACTGGACTGTTGCAGAGCACTGCCCACAGCCGGCGACCCTGCTTATCAGGCAGAGACTCTCTCTCCCATTGACCGGAAAATGCAAAAACTTACCCGCTCACAGGCACTGGAGAATCCTATTAAACCCTGCAAGCAACAACTAACCTATTACTCACTACTCTATTATTGTCTTGCATTTAATGTATGTATTTTATTTGACTGAAGTGAATCATCCCCAGCCTAGATTGTTGGCTTAAGGCCTTTATCTCATTTAAATGCCCCTGTTATGCTTATGACACTTAGCAATCAGAGATCCTGCATAAGTCTTTTGCCTCTATCTTAAATAACACTGTCTTTACTTGGCATAGATTCCCTACAACACTGTAAATCACTTGCTAGATTAATGCCACAGGGGACCTCAGGTGTTCTCTTTAGTGACAGTACTAAGTTCAGGCTTGTCCCTCAGACTCCAGCAATATTAACTCCCCAGATGCCATTGCAGAAAGCATTAACTGTTACTTTTTTTCCAACGTGCTGGTTATTAAGCATGCATAAATAATTCATAACGTGCAACATATATCCTACCATTATAGCTGTCGTTACTAGCGATGCAATACCTTGGACTTACAAACCTCAGCGCTACTAGTCAGGACAAATGCACGTTCAATCTAGCATTCTAAACAATACTATATTTATATTTAACTACCTGTATTCCTCATGTCATATATATATAAAAAAAATGTGCTATCTACACTGTAAAATGTTATGTGTGCAGAAGCTGTCGTGGCTCTGCGTGCCTGTTGTTAATCTGAGCACATGAAAAATAAAGAATTTAAAAAGGGGGCTTTATTGTATGTGTAGAAGCCCTATAAAGGGTTAAATGTGAAAGGGTTTATAAAATACCCCTTCCTGTCTTACTGGAGATTCTTGGCTGATATCAGCATATCTAATGGCTAGTGTAGGAACTCACATATTGAGGCTTGCTTTTAAGTGGCAGGTGAGCTTATATATTCAAATGGCCATTGGAATAAAACTAAAGAGCCTCCATTTTGTTTAAATGTACATGGGGATTTAGGCCAGAGCATAGGCAACGTTCTCTTTGTTTTTACTATGTATTTTGAGCTGTTGGATACTAAGCTACTGCTGCTGTAAGTGCGGTGCTTTATCTTTGTGTTTGTATATGAATTTTGTATCACACAGCCATGTTACATTGCTGCCAGCCTCCCCACGTTTGTCTTATTAAGAGTTTATAAGTATGTAGGGGCAGCACCCCTTCCTGTCTCAGAGAAATTTGCCTTTTAGCTGATACCAGCAAGGTGATTTGTATGTGTTATAGCCCTATTCAGGGTTAAGTATGTAGGGGTTTATAAAACACCCCTTCATGTCTCATTAGAGATGTTTACACTTTGTCTGATACTAGCAAAGTTTATTGTATGTGTAGAAGCCCTATAAAGGGTTAAATGTGAAAGGGTTTATAAAATACCCCTTCCTGTCTTACTGGAGATTCTTGGCTGATATCAGCATATCTAATGGCTAGTGTAGGAACTCACCTATTGAGGCTTGCCTTGACGTGGCAGGTGAGCTTATATATTCAAATGGCCATTGGAATAAAGCCAAAGAGCCTCCATTTTGTTTAAATGTACATGGGGATTTAGGCCAGAGTGCAGGTAACGTTCTCTTTGTTTAAACCTAATCTTACACTAGGATTAATAACACAATGACAATCTCCTTCTCCCATTGAAAGTTGTTTCAAGTGCCACTGTCAGTAGCTAGCTAGGTAGATACAGCAGTAAGCTAAACCTAGTCTTACACTGGGATCAATGACTTGGGCTATATCCTATTCCCACACAAGTACGTAAAGGGTAAAACACACAGTATAACTACCTTCCCCAATAGTTGCAGTCAAAGTGTCTAGAAGAGCCGCCCTTTGAAGTATAGATTGTAACCCAAGCCATTTTTTAGACTATGGGAGCCATGTTGGACATTCTGTCTCACTCCATTAGTCATGCCCTCATGTCCTTAACCCACATTGCTCCTAACCCCATGGAGCACAAACTGGTGAATAACAGTGGGCGCAAAACCGCCAAAAAATCTTGCTACATAGACGAGGAAGCCTTTAAAATTGTACAGTCGGACAGGGAACGTCCAGTCAAAGATGATGTGGTCGCACCACAACAAAGAGCCACCCACCGGGCAAAATCGGTGAGGAGTTGGAAGAGGGCAAAAGCCCCAATAGAATCATCCGAGTCAGATTCGGAACAGGAGGAGGCATTGAGTCCGATGACGAGGACTCTTACAATTCGGGCACACTAGTCACCTGACCACGGCTGCCTATCCGTGTCCAGGAATGATGATAAGGACGGTGTGGAGGACTCAGCATCAGCATCTCCAGGCGTTCCCTGAACTCGAGCACATAGGGTATGATGGGGGTGCCACTAATGGTCTCTTCTCCCTCCCAGTGTTCCCGTATTAAGTCCAGGGGTCTCCTCACTCTCCTTCCGAATAACAATTCGAACGGAGAGAACACGGTGGATTCTTGGGGCACCTCCTGATACGCAAACAATAAGTGGGGTAGAAACCTTTCCCAGTCCTTCTGAGTGTCTATGAACGTACGGATCATCTGTTTAAGTGTTCAGTTAAACCGTTCACAGAGCCCAGTGGACTGGGGGTGATATGCGGAGTTCAGGATTTGCTGTACCCCACATATCCTCCAGAGCTGATGTGTTACTTCAGCGGTAAACTGAGTGCCCCTATCCGAAATAATCTCCCGGGGAAATCCTACCCGGGCGAATATTCGCATCAGGGCCTCGGCTACTGTTTCAGCATGGACGTTGGTTAACGCCACTGCCTTTGGGTATCTGGTGGCGTAATCCACCACGGTCAAGACATATTTCTTGCCGGACGGGCTGGGCTTTGCTAAAGGTCCTATGATGTCTACTGCCACCCTACTGAAGGGTTCCTCAATTATGGGCAGAGACCAGAGACGGGCTTTGTATCGGTCTCCCCTCTTCCCTACTCTTTGGCAGGTATCACAGGTCTGGCAATATCGCTTAACGTCCTGTGAAATACCTGGCCAAAAGAAGTTCTGGGTCAGCCTGTGTTTAGTACGGCTGATTCCTAAGTGTCCAGACAGGGGGATATCATGGGCGATCCGCAGTAACTCTAACCTATACTTCCGAGGCACTATTAGCTGCTTAATGAGTAAAGGTATAAATCCAGACACTACCTTTTCTGCATGCTGGTACAGCAGTCCTTTGTCCCAGATATACCTTTCCCCAACTAATCCTGCCTGATCTTTATCAATACGGTCTTTGGATACCTGTAGGGAGGGGTCTAGGGCCACTTCCGACCCAAACTCTAGGGGGTTGGCCCATGGCATGACAGTGGGCATGGGGGGGTCATTGCTTACCTGAGCCTCAGAGTGGTTAGATGGTGCTGTGGTGCGAGCCTGTTTCCGGGTCACAACCGGATATGCCTCCTGTACAGTGGGCTGCGGAACAAATGCTGAAGTCTCCCCCAAGTCGTTGCCCAAAATCACCTCAGCTGGCAAGTCCTGCATCATCCCCACATATACATTCCCGTGCCCCGCTCCCTAATTCAAGTGTACCTTGGCCGTAGGTACTTTGTAAATGGCTCCCCCTGCCACCCGTACAGCAACACCGATTCCAGCAAGATTAGGTTTGGGTACCAAATGACTTCGGACTAAGGTTAAGGTAGCCGCAGAGTCACGAAGTCCTTGTACCTTTTTCCCCTCCATATGTACCTCCTGGCGGTGCCCTTGTCGGTTATTGGAGGTGGCCTGGATGGGGTTCACCTCGTGCAGTGTTCCTAGCAGTTCTTCTAGGGGTGCTGCTGTCTCTGGGATCTGGTATGGTTCGGCCTGTATGCAGTGTATGGCCGCTCTGTTACTTGGTGCTGCGTTATTCCAGCTGGGCCTAGGTCGATTACGTGGACAGTCCCTCTGAATGTGCCCCTGTTGAATGCAGGTGTGGCACCGAATTGGCGGACATGCCGAGTACCTGGTGGGGTAGGTATTTTGGCTTACCCCAGGTCGCTGTTGAATCATTGTGCCCACTGCGGTGATCGCCGGTGCGGAGGTGGATGCTGGTCGGTGCTGTGTGTGTTGATCTCTCCGGTTGTCCTGGAACTCGTCTGCCAACTTAGCAGCCTCCTGCAGGGTGTGCGGTTTCAGTCCCTGACCCAATTTTGTAGGTAGGCAGGGATCCCATTGAAGAACTGCTCTAGGACCATCAATTGGAACAGACCCTCCAACGTGTTAACCTTGGTGGCTTCCAACCACCCCTTTGCAGCTCGCTGTAGCTGATGTGCCCATTCTAGATGAGTGTCCTTTGTGGGCTTTTTAATGTCCCTGAACTTCGTGCGGTATGCCTCTGAAGTGATCGCGTACCGGGCTAAAATCGCCTGTTTTACTTTGTTATAGTCCCTGCTGTCTTCATCCGATACCGCCCGGTATGCTTCTGAGGCGCGACCGGATAGTCTCCCTGCTAGTAGGGGTACCTGATCTGCCTCGCTGATGTCATGTAGTAGACACAACCTCTCAAAGTCCTCTAAGTAGTCGTCCACGCCACCGTCTGCCTCTGCATAGCTTTTGAAGGCTTGGTAGGGAATCTTGACTTTCCCTGGGAGAACATTGACCGGTGTCGTGGCTCTTTCTCCGGCTTGCTGATTCCTCTGCACCCTTTCGAGTATGATATATTCCTGTACATCTGCGAAGAGCCTGCTGACCATCTCTGCAGATGGTGGCTCTGGGAATGGAGCCATTCTGATTCTGAATTCTTTTGCAAATTAATTTTGTTCTTCCCCCATTGAAGGTGCTGCAGCAGCTGCTGCTCTGTCTCCTTCCATAAGTTCTGCAATCAGGGTAGCCTTTGCCTTGTCGCTGGCTATTGCTCCCCTTGCCTCAAGCAATTCTTTTAGCGTGCTTCGTTTTAAAAGAGCATAATTCGTTCCCATTCACCGGCCGTTCGCAGGTTTCCACGTGTTCCTGGCTCCGGTTTCATCCGAATGGGTTAACTCCCGAATTGCTGCTCTTTCTCCTCTATTCATATCAATTTCTGCCGACCGTTGCTTGCTGTGTAGTTTCAATCCCACTGCTCACACCAATTGTAGCGGAGAGGTAGTATAATCCACAGTATCTCCGCTGGGTAACAGGAACAGCATAAAATAATCCAGGTAAATAAGTACAGCATACAATAATCCAGGTAACGTTATAAGAATCCTTGCTTCCCAAGAACTAGACGACACATAGGCTGGGAGTCAACTGAGGTTTTATTTTCAGGTCACGGTATTTATGGGATTCCCCATGCAAGGGGTTTCCCTACTGACATTCCAGGGGTGGTACAGTAGGGGACTACATGGGGAACTGACCAACACATACATTTTTCCCATCATGCACTGCTGGACGAGAGGGATACTCCCACTGGAATATACCGTTAATGGGATTATCCCTCCGTGCAGCAGAATTTATATTTTACATGAAAATGCTTAACTTCCATTATATTCCCTTGATTTACACGAATGGACGTTCGGTAGATAGCTGGGGGCTGAGCGCATAGTTTGTGAGAATACCGCTCAGCTCCTAGTCTAACTAACCGAACGCCGGTGTTGCAATGTTGCAATCGGTTAATGGGCGCCACACGACCTCCTGTGTGTGGTCGACCATTCGGTAGTTCATTAGTTTCACGAACAGTGTTGAAACTCACTGTTAGTGAAACTACATAGGGAATGCTGGTTTTCCACATTGCAAGCAGACGAATGCCCTCGTTCGCCTGAAAGCCCCATACAGTATTAGACGTCTTACGGCTAAAACAAGGATATCCACACATGCAATACATGAATAGTCTTAAGTGGCTAGTTTTGCCACAGTGCCTCTCGATTGCGCAGCCAAAGAAGAACTCACTTGGTGGCTGTGGCACATGGAAGCATGGAACGGAAGAGCAATCTTTGGGACGAGGCTGGATTTCGTGGTGGAATCAGATGCAAGTATGCTAGGATGGGACGAGCGTTGCGGTCCTGTCTCCACCGGAGGAAAATGGTCCCCAGACGAACAGGGGTTGCACATCAATTGTATCGAACTGTTGGCAGGCTCATTTGCAGTTTGGAGTCTCGTAGGGATCTCAATCAACTGTTCCATTCTTTTACATATGGACAATGTGTCAGCGGTCCGCTACATCAACCATCTCGGGGGCACGAGGTCCGTGGTCTTCGCAGAACTAGCAAAGGACTTCTGGCACTTCTGCCTAGATTGCAATACCTCAGTACAGGCTGAATACATCCCAGGGATGTCCAACATGGTGGCTGATTGGAATTCCAGATACCTACGGGATGTATTCAGCGACTGGTGGCTGAATCGTGCCATTTTCCTGCGACTCCAGCCACTCTGGAGATCGACCTCTTTGCATCACGGTTGAACTCCCAACAACCAAAATTCTACAGCTGGACAACGAATCCAGAGGCTTTGGCATCAGATGCATTCCTTCAACGATGGCCAGACAGTTAGCATTACGCTTTCTTTGCTTTCTCCTTGATAGCACGGATGTTTCAACATCTCAGATGCTACCGAACCTCCTTGATCCTCATAACCTCATTCTGGACGGCTCATCCATGGTTCCCTACACTCATGGAAATGTCCATGGATTACTTGAGATTACTTCCAGCCTCACCAGACCTCTTGCTGATTCCCAGCAGGGAATCACACTACCTGCTATTACAGGAGCACCTCCACAGTTACTGGCATGGCTCCTCTCCGGGGATTCAGATTCATCCCAGATGTTCCACAGTCAACTATTGACCTTCTGGCGGGAGCTTTGGCTCCGGGAACACGGAAATTCTACAGCCATGCCTGGAATTAATGGGGTAGTTGGTGCATGGAACAACACATGGATCCTATATCTGCACCTGTAAGTCATTTTTGGAGATTCCTTATTTGATTGTTCGACCATGGCCTAGCCTATCGCACTATAAATTTGTACCGATCGGCTATTTCTGCAGGGCATCAGGGATTGGATGGTTTCCCGGCAGGTAAACATCTCCTGGTATGCTGACTCCTGCGCGGTATCAGATTTGCACGTCCACCGCAACCTAGGTACTCTTCGTCATGGGATGTAGATCTTGTTCTCCGGGTTTTTGGAGATTGGCCAAAGAATGAAGATCTCTCACTCAAACAGCTCACAGCAAAACTGGTGATTTTTTTTGTCTGATCTCCTGTAAACGGGTGTCAGATGTTCGTGCATTGGACCTCTCTGCACGTTTATTCACCCCCGAGGGTGGCTCGTCTAATATTTTGAGACGTAAAAAAAACGTCAATCACCTCGACTTCGACTTTTCTGCAAAATGTTAACCTATGTCAAGTGGCATGACTCAAAGAATACGAGTCCAAAGAATACGAGTTGTTTTCGGCCGCAAAGAATACAAGTTGTTTTCGGCCCTTCCACATTCGCATCATCCTGTTTCTGCAGTCACATTGTCTTGTTGGGTAAAATGGGTTATGAATCAACGGACATCGACACTTCAGCATATGGAGCGCACTCGGTCGGGGGAGCCATGGTGTCTGAGGCTTTCTCCAAAGGATGCAGGTTGGATGACCTCTTCCGGGCTGCTGATTGGTCCCGCGAATCTACCTTCAAGGAGTTTTTTTTTTTCGGACAGTTTTTCATTTTTCTGGTGTGGTCATTTCGCAGCTTTGAACTAGGATAATATGAGCCTCTGTGTCCTTTAATTAAATTATCAGATTTTACTAATTTCATGATGTAAAGTCATGATTTTATTAAGGACATGGAGGCGAGTATTATCCCACCCGATACAGGTATGTTGCGCCCTCCCGTAGATGTTTAGTCATTACGTTTTACACTGGACTTATGTTACTACAACATATTGCATTTATTGAAAGTTTTTCAATTAGGTAATAATCCGTTTACGGATACATATGTTCCTATGCTTAATACTGTACAATGGTAATAATCAGATATTCAGAAACATATTTTACCAGTTTGTTTCTCTGTTCCTTTCAGCTTCATAATAGGATTTGGCACCGTTGTGTATTGGTTCCTTCTGGGCCTAACGGAGAATCCCATCTTCTACAGAATACCGAATTATTCACCCGTGGAGTTGTTGATTGTTCCTTCAAGTTGACATATGTTATGCATTGAATTCTTCGTCTGCACCACCAAAGAAAGAGGAGTGGCTTAAGGTCACACGGGGAGTTGATAGTGCAAGGGGCATTATGATTGGATGTATTGTTATGTGGTTAACCATTTAGAGGTGCATGTTTACATGTTTGGTTTGTTTCTGTGAATATATAATATTTGCTGCTGAGGATTAAAAAGAAAGAGACTAAGCATAATACTCGCCTCCGTGTCCTTAATAAAATCATGACTTTATGTCATGAAATTAGTAAAATCTGGTAATTGTTGTACTGTGCCAGTAAGCACCTCCTCATAAATATGCATGGCAAGCCCATAATACAGAGAATCTCTAGTGATTGCTTGAGTGACAGCTATAAAGGTGCGAAATTTAAACAGTACCTCTTCACAGAAAAACCAGTGGTTATATTTGTCAAAATGCAGGGACAAGCACTTTACACCAAAGCCACTACATTAAAGGAACACTATAGTGTTACGAATGCAAGCATAATGCTATAATGTCCTGCTACCTATCCATATGAGGGTTTGAAAGGTGATCTCTACTTACCTTTCACCCCTTGCTGCGCTAGTCTCTATTATGTTGTTCTGCCTCTTTGGTTGAGATCATCAGTGGAGGAGATCTCAGCCAATCCAATATTTCTCCATAGGGAAATATTGGGAGACTAGTGCGCATGCACGACAAAACTCTTTAGCTGGCTTCCATCTGCCAGAAAGTACAACACTGAAGTGTATGGAGGATCCCGCAAGATTCTCCACAGACAATGCCTTTTTCCACTCAGTCGCCAATAGTGACGAAGGTAGCTCCACCTTCGGTCAAGTTTTGTCAGGCATAGGAAAAACACTAAAACAAAGTCGTCTCTAATTTTATTTTATTAATGTCTTGCATTGGAATTTCAGTTAATGCAAGCATTTCATAAAAACTTTATCTTTACGAAATACTAATTTTAGAGGGTGGGAGGGTTATAAAACTTATTTAATTGCATGGGGGTACGGGTTACAGAGAGGCTTTAATAGCCTAGTTTTTCCCCCCACAATGTTAACAGAACAATTGCTATTCTACTATTAACCCCTTAAGGACACAACTTCTGGAATAAAAGGTAATCATGACGGAATATTTCCGTTGTGTCCTTAACCCCTTAAGGACGCATGACATGTGTGACATGTCATGATTTCCTTTTATTCCAGAAGTTTGGTCCTTAAGGGGTTAATGTTACATTTATCAGATAGAATACTTGAGTCAAAGGATGAGAAGAGAAAGAGTTAGAGGATGAGAATAAAAAGTTAGAGGATGAGAAGGGAAAGAGAGAATTAGAGAATGATACATAGAGACCACATGTCTGCGCATTAACATGTGTCTCTACATGTGGTTTAGCTAGTTTGCCCTGGCTGGTGTTTACGAGCAAGAAAACTGAGTTCTAAACAAAAGAGACTTAGTCTCGCTGCTATGTGTCTAACTCAGGCGCCATTTTCCTGAAGACCGGGCTCTGTACCGCGCAATTAATATCGACTTTCAGAATCCACTCGCAGCCCTCACATCCCCTGTAATATATAATAAACAGCCTTCACGGGGGTGACAAATACTTATATAGGAGCCCATACTGTGTGGGCGTGGTCAGATGTGAGGCCGACGCAGAAGGGGGTGTGATTGCGTGTTGCGGGGGCGTGGCCTAGGAAGCGGTGAAGGAGGTGTGACGAGCGGTGTTGTGAGTGCGCGCGCACCCCAGCGCTAACCCGAGCGGAGGGGGCGTGGCCTAGTGAGGGGGGGAGTGTGCGCCTTCGAACGTTGCCCCAGACAGGTGGCGCTGCTGAGCGTGAGCAGGCTTTGCAGCTGGAAAGGCAAAGGGAAGAAGAGAATATTATTATTATTTTATATAGACAGACAGACTAGATAAAGAAGACTAAAAAGGGAATTTAAAAAAAAAAAACTGCATCAAGAGAGGGGAGGAAACCTGAAAGATCCTGCAGAACCTAATACGGATTTCCTATCCTCCTCTACCTCCTCCTCCCCCCTGGAGGAACCAGGGGCTGACATTATTCCTCCTGGGGAGCTGAGGGTGCTGGGAGTGCCCCCCAAGGTAAGACACTGTTGTCATGTCAGGGACTAATGCCCTGGGATCAGTCATGGCAGAGGGGTGGCATGGCCTTACAGGGACCAGCACAGAGCTATGGGGCTCTCCATGGGACCTGACAGTTTCCAGGGACTTAGCTGTCAAACTGTCAGGGGTGGACAAGATTTTGGGAGTGGGTTAGGTTTGTGCCCCCTTTCTGCATTCAGGGCTGCGACCTTGCCATGCCGTTGATGCCTACTTTCTGTAAAGGGGGGTTTGGAAGAAGAAGAGGTCAGTTATTGATTTTTTTTGAGGTGGGGGGGACTGTCAGTGACAGTGACTTTTTATGTGAGTAGTGCATGGGAGCCAAAGGTAGATAAATCCTCAGTTTAGTTTTAGAACTACAATTGCCATAATGCTCTGTCAGCCATCCTTTATGTCTGGCAGATCATTGTAGGAGTTGTAGTTCTAAATTATCACCCTTGTTGTAGGGTGTAGACCAGGGGTTATCAACAATTTTAGCTCCCCTATCTGTTGAAGAGTTAGTTACAACTCCCAACATGCACTGTCAAATCTAAAGCTGGACAAGCATCATGAGATTTGTAGTCCTGCAAACAGCCATGAGATCTATTAACGTAGGGATCTGACTGTTGACATGTCTGTTTATAGCAGGTTGTAGGGACATGAGTGTGTTTTTTTTTTTGTAGGAGTCTGTTTATAGAAAGCTGTTTATAGAACCTTGGTGGGATTTGCAGGGACTTGTCTGTTTATAGGACCTTGATTGGGTCTGTGTGTCTGTGTTTAGGTCCTTGGTTTTGTTGGGCTTTATTGTGGGACCTTGAGTGGATTTGTTGGTATCGGACAGTTTTTTTTTTGTGGACTTTGTTTGCAGACTTGTCTTTATTGCAGCCTGGTAGGACTTCTAAAGACTAGAACATTTTTACCGTTTATTATTAGGACGGTGCTGGAAAGTTTCTTAGGAGATGGTATTGGTAAACAGCAGTTCTGGGGCAAAGTTCTAAAAATGGAGCAATCCCCATGGAAACCAAAGGAATGTATCTACTCGTTGCTCTAGGTTTAGAACTTTGCCCCAGAAATGCTCTATACAAGTAACCCAATATGTGATAGCAGCTGGGTGAAAGTCGTTGAAAATGCTGTATTTAGTGGGAGAAGAGCAGTTCTGGTACTATCAATACAAGTGTTAGAATTTTTAGATAAGGTGCATGATAAAGTTGAAAAATCAAATTATAGGTCCTGGCACCTTATTTTTACGTTCACCACTTTTGTGGTATTCTTGCACCTCATATCCAAACCCATATAGGGTGTTTTTGAAACCTTTTACCCCCCACCCCCACAGGGCAGGGCTTGGCACATTTTAACCCCTTACTTAGTTTTGAAAAAATATTTTGCTTATTCTGTCCTTACAGGCATGCACCAAAACAAACAAATATGTGAAAGTTGCCCCAAGAAATGTCATCAAAGGAGGTTGTTTTGGTATAGATAAAGATTTAAACTTATCTGTACCCATTAAGATAGAGGTGCTTCTTGGTCAGTGTCTGACCCCTTGCTAATCTAGTTAAACCTGTCACTTGTTCTGCTTCAAGCAGTTTAAATAGTGCAAAAGGTGTCAGGTCCTTCACACCTGTTCTAAAGGCTCTCTGTTGCCTATCAAGGATGATCCTGGCAAGTGTCAGTTTGTTACCTTCCCTTAAAACAATTGGTTACATAAACAGGGTCCCACATCTATGATTACTTATTTATAAAATATTTTACCAGGAAAGATACATTGAGATTTCTCTCGTTTTCAAGTATGTCCTGGGTCCACAAAACATTGCATTGATACAATAGGGTACAATAAAATACAAGAACAATATTAATACACGAGATATATATATATATATATATATATATATATATATATATATATATATACACACACAAAATTTAACATAGAACAGGTAGGAAATATATAATCAACCATGACAGGTACATTCTGTTTTGAGATATGAAGAGAGGGATCTCTTAAGGGACTTTTATTTATAAAACGCCAACAAATTCCGCAGCGCTGTACAATGGGTATAATGTTGGATTTAAACTATGCTCAGTACATATTTAGTTAATAGAATAATTTCCTAAAGAGTTTAAAAAAACAAATCTATAGTCCTGAAAACTATTTTTTTATTATAGCGTTCAGAGAGAATTGGTTAAAAAAAAACATGTAGAGTCTGTGAGAATAGCTTGCTGTTTCTGAGTGGAAAGTTGTTAGATGAGCTGCATTTTAAGTTTGTCAAATAATCATATCCCCACCAAGGACCTCTGCTTTTCTATTCCTGGTCCCTCAGTAGGTTTAACTCATGTTGTGGTAAAATGTTGCAGTGCAATTTTTAGAATTGGATCCAGCATCTTGGTAAATGTTTATTTTGCAATGTTTGTTTGCTGTTTTTAACCCCTTAAGGACCCGGTGTTACATGTTGTTGTCATTTGTTCTGCCATGTATAGGCTTTGTCAGTATAGGACGCCTTGACTGTTTAGCATTGTCAGCTCCCTGCAGCCCCTACATATGTTTAACGAGTGGCTCATTCTGTTTGACTTAAGCTCCTAAAAACAGATGTTATGGCAAAATAGCATAGAGTAGACCAGGGGTAGGCAACCTCTACGGCACTCGTGCCATGCACGGCACTCAAGGTGTCTTTGCACGGCACTCAGGGCTGCTAGAGCCAAACAGGCCCTGGCCTATCAGGAGTCCCAGGTAAACTTCAGATATCTGCTAATGCAAAAAGGTGGTGAAAGGAAATCCTTAATTTATGCATTGCAGCACGTAGAGGAAGTTATCTCAGATCACTTCATTCCAGCACTTGTGAATGGGAATCCACACTGGAGTAGAGCAGCCCGCAACTGCTGTTGCAGCTCCTATCCTTGACCTGTACCTGGCTGTCCTGGCCCCACTGGAACCCATGGAAGCCACCCACACTGCTAGATATACACGGAGCTGCAGAATAACCCTCCCCTCATACAAATAATACGAACAGCCCACACACAAACATACACACAATCCGCACAAACTTAACACCACTGACAATCCACATACATGCACACAACCCCACATGCAGCCTCTCACATGCAATACCCCAAACAGGCCCACAATACCACAAACTACTCATAAACATATACAATACAATAGTTCATATACGCACAAATACAACGATACAAAGCAACTACAGTATACATAACAAGCAGAATACAGCAACATACACACCTCAATTTAAAAAAATAGGACCTGTACGCTACAGGACATCACAATCCTATTTTGGCACAGTGCTGCTAAAAGGTTGCCTACCCCTGGAGTAGACCATAATTGATCCTTAAGAGGTTAATGATAAGTGTATATAATACATGCCCTGCACAAATGAAAACAATACATTAACTTTTTTTTTTTTTTAGAACTATTTACTGGCAACTAAAATATTTGCATTGGATATAAAAATTACATATATTTCTCTATTAATTTACCAATTTATTATGATTTTTTTTTTAAAGTTAAAGAATAGGCAAAAGTTTGCTCAGATTTAAAACATGCTCGGGCTATTGGAACAGTGTTGCCGGATATCAATGCACCTTATGTATGAAACAATACATTTTATAATATGCGCTGTACGAGTAGATCTGTAGATTGTTCTGTATTTTTCTTGTGTAACCTTGGCAATTGTGTGACTATGGTAGAAGTATTGTAATTTTAGTATTATATTATGCATAATAATTAGTGCTCTCAAAAAAAAGCTTATGGAATTTGCACAAAAGACTCAGTATTAGAAATATGGAAATATTATGATTTATGGAATATATTATGAATATTATAGCTGCCTTTTGCAGTCAGAGGGATCTCTTAAAGGACTTTTTTTTTTTTATAAAACGCCAATAAATTCCACAGCGCTGTACAATGGGTATAATGTTGGATTTAAACCATGCTCAGTACATATTTAGTTAATAGAATACTTTCATAAAGAGTTTAAAAAACCAAATCTATAGTCCTGAAAACTATTTTTTTATTATAGCATTCAGAGAGAATTGGTTAAAAAAACATGCAGAATCTGTGAAAATAGCTAGCTGTTTCTGAGTGGAAAGTTGTTATCTGAGCTGCATTTTAAGTTTGTCAAATAATCATATCCCCACCAAGGACCTCTGCGTTTCTATTCCTGGTCCCTCAGTAGGTTTAACTCATGTTGTGGTAAAATGTTGCAGTGCAATTTTTAGATTTGGATCCAGCATCTTGGTAAATGTTTATTTTGCAATGTTTGTTTGCTGTTTTTAACCCCTTAAGGACCCGATGTTACATGTTGTTGTCATTTGTTCTGCCATGTATAGGCTTTGTCAGTATAGGACGCCTTGACTGTTTAGCATTGTCAGCTCCCTGCAGCCCCTACATATGTTTAACGAGTGGCTCATTCTGTTTGACTTTAGCTCCTAAAAACAGATGTTATGGCAACATAGCATAGAGTAGACCATAATTGATCCTTAAGAGGTTAATGATAAGTGTATATAATACATGCCCTGCACAAATTAAAACAATAAATTGACTTTTTTTTCATTTTATTTTTAGAACTATTTACTGGCAACTAAAATATTTGCATTGGATATAAAAATTACATATATTTCTCTATTAATTTACCAATTTATTATGATTTTTTTTAAAGTTAAAGAATAGGCAAAAGTTTGCTCAGATGTAAAACATGCTCGGGCTATTGGAACAGTGTTGCCGGATATAAATGCACCTTATGTATGAAACAATACATTTTATAATATGCGCTGTACAAGTAGATCTGTAGATTGTTCTGTATTTTTCTTGTGTAACCTTGGCAATTGTGTGAGTATGGTAGAAGTATTGTAATTTTAGTATTATATTATGCATAATAATTAGTGCTCTCTCAAAAAAAAAAAGCTTATGGAATTTGCACAAAAGACTCAGTATTAGAAATATGTGAATATTATATATGTGTATAGCCATTGTTGTATTCATTTTTGTTTGATTATTGCTGGCGTTTGTGTTTATTTTTGGTGACAGCAATCCTCTGTTTTAAAACAGAGAAAAGGTTAAATTAATAAAAAAAGTTATATGATTTTTTTTACTATTTCACTAAAATGGGTACTTTTAACATACTCCATAGCATCTGTTTCCTTTACAACTTTTTGTAGTACCGAGGTCTGAGAAGCATTTTTGTTACGATTATTAATATTTTTAAATTGCATACAATCATTGATATGTCTGTGTAATGTATCCTGTGTTCTCTTTGTTCTCATGACTTGCATGCGCTAAATCCTATCAATTATATGTATATTATCTGTGTTTCCAAAGAACATTATCCCTTTAACCCTGGCACCTAGCTTTTTTTCTTTGTATTTTTTTAAAATTTCTTATTAAGGACAATACATCTGCATCACCTGGTTGTTAAATATACCAAACCCCTCAGTATGGCTGGCTTCTAAATTCTACAACGTTTTATCAATCTTTAAGAGATGGTGTTCTTATGACTAATTCTGGATATCAATAATTATGTTTTGGTGTGCGTAAAGATTTCTGCGTACCTTTTAAATTAGCTGCCTTTTGCAGTCAGTAATAATTACAATAATTGGCTAACAATTGTATAATTTAGGAGTGTTGTTTACATTGCTAATGAATTCAGCAGATGATCGTGAAATGCACCAAAACTGTGCTATGAATCCTGTGTTTATTTATTCTTAGCCCCATAAACACCAGTGACTTTCTGTGAGATCAGCACAATCTCGTTCATGCAGTCCTGATATCAGTGACGGCTAACCTTTGGCTGCTGTGCATCATGGGGAATGTTGTTCAGAAATATCTGCAGGGCCGAGAATAGCCATCATTGCCCTACACTAACATTTATATTACTTACTTGGCATTGGTTACTCTACAGAACTCACCGCTACTAAAGTAGCCAGACATTTCAGGCTGAAGCAGGGTCTTCAGATCTCTGATTGCTATGACAACACATAGTCATTAATCATTAACTTGTTAAGGTCCTCTGATTATCTATGTTGTCATAACAATCTGAACCTTAGTGACTCATTAGATGGTATGCCCTCATTTAGCAATATATTACCGCAAGTGGTTTAAAAATAGGGCATCTAATGCTGGCCTAGGACCTCTAAGGACAATTTCATTAGCCATTCTCCTTTGTTCCTGTGTCTTTTTTTTTTTTTTTTTTTGCTAGTCAGTTTTTCAGCTCACCGAGTTGAGCACTTTGTGAACCAATTTATTGATTACTGATAAACCACACTGATTCCATGATACATATGATTAGTGGAGAAGTCTTAAGTTGCAACAATGCTTTTGATGGAGCATCTTGCAAAATAAAACACTTTGCACCATAGCACCACCTCCTTGTGCTCCTCTTCCAATAGAAATCACTAGAAAAAAGTCAATATTTGTACATTTCCCAGAAACAACTGCTCCTGCAGGGTTTTTGGAAAAGCACACCTTTCATTGGTTTTTCAATGGGGGAGTATACAGCGTGTACTGACTGCTTCTCATTCATGAAAAAAAAAAAGATAATCTAGCGAGAATGAAAGCCCAAATGTCAGCTTTCATTCACTTGTAGAAATGTTGCTATTCATATATATTTTTTTTTCATCATTGAGTTGCAGCCAGAAGATTAGTGCGTGAGTGTGTCCAGTGCTGTAATGATCCATACTGCATGATTTTATTGGCTTGCTGTTCATGTGTTTTGTAAATTTCCTTTGCACACTGTTAAAATTGGTGATATAACCAGTGTTGGCTGAGAGGTCTTCCTTGACACTTCCATATCTCTGTAGGTTACACATTGTGTAATGTGTAATGAGTTTGACAGTCTTTGTAGAAATAACAGATTTTCAAATGTGTGGGGTTTTTTCCTTTCAGTTTCTCACTTTTTTTTTTAATGTAGTGTCCACGTTACCATAAAAATAGGCTTGCCTAAGTGAATTTAAGATCAAGATACCTATCTTTAAAAAATTACATAGAAAACAAAAAACCCCGTACTTGATCAAATTACTTTGCCAAATATTTTGAAAAATTGTGAAAAGATGAATACAAACAGTCTTTCAGGGACAGTACTAGTACCAAAACAACTACAGTGTATTGTAGTGTTTATGATGCTAATAGGCTATTAGCCTTTTTTTTTCTTCTTTTAACCATATCATGCAGTTTGAAAGAAAAATCCCTCAACCTTTGCTATGAATTATAATGTCAGTTTTTAATTATTTGGCCAAACTATTTAGCTTGTTGCTTGTTCTCATACCATGCCACAAGAGACCTTGAGCACTGGGGTGTAGGAGTAGTTAACATTTCCAAATCTCAGTTAATCCATTTAGCATGGAAGTAATGGGTTGGACTCTAGTATATCCATGTGGACACAGTTTCTCATTGCAAGGCATGAACACAATGTGTGGTCACAGAATACAAGTATTTTTCATGTATAATGAACTTCAGTCCCCAGTTTTTTTGGCCAGACCGCTTGAAAGCAGTTTAATAAACAAAAAAATAAAAATGAAGGGACTTGTGGCCTTTTAGAACCATAGCACTTCAAAAAAAATGTGAACGTGTTGTACATCTGTACTAATATGCCACATGCAAAAACAAAGCCTGTATAATTCTAAATAGTAAAACACAAAACACACACCTACTAAGTCATTAAAGAATTACCTTAAGATGAACCGAAACCTTTACAAATGTTAAAGGACTTCTGTCATTTCCCCAAACAGCTTGTGCTCATTAGATTGAGCATAAGATCTTATTATGCTAGAAGTTTTGCTAGCATTTGTATAAATTATGAGGAAAAACTTGCTTAAAAATAGATTTTTCTCCCAGCTGTCAACTAGTGCCTCGACGTGCCGAGATGTGGACTCACATGGGAGAGCAGAAAAGACCTACAGGAAGTCCTTCTGCTCTCCTCCCATAGCAACCACAGAGAATCCGCTGTGGTTGCTACGGAAACTCCCTAGACAACACTTCTAGTGCTGGCTAGGGAGTATAGGAATAGAGTGACATGACGTCACTCTATTCCGACACAGACACGCTGGCAGTGAACCCAGCATGCCAACGTCCCTGACGAGATTTGCCCTACTTGAGGATGTGTCTCCAACTGGACAAATCAAAAAAGACATCAGGGGAGGTGGAGTGGAGGATTGCCAGGAGGTGGGTGTTACACGAAGCAACTCTGGAATGGAGGAAAAGTGAGTAAATTTTTATTTTTTGCTTTGAATACACCATGTGTCCTTATGATGTGGTAATACGGTGTATTCAATGTGTAAGGGAGTGATTTCAGATAAGTTGTTTTTCTCATAACATGTTCACTTTGAGCTTGGGGATTTCAGCATTAGCATTACTCAATTGTTTATTAGTCACAATTCACAACTGAAATTAAGCTTTTCATGCTGTAGAAAGAAAAAAAATTATATTTAAAAAAAAAAAAAAAGAAGAAGAAGCTCCCAGCCAGTTTAAATGGGTGAGATCTGATAGGGTAAAATATGGACCAATCCGAACAGCACAGTCTTTTATTGTCTAACTAATTTCCCTGGAGTATATGAACAAATGTTGAGGAAATCAATAAAGATTAATGTTATATTTAGCATTCTTATAGAGCTCAGATTTGCAGATGATAAAAATGAATGTGACTAACACATCATCACTTATTCTCCAGAATAATATTTCATATTGCCATTCATTTTTAAAACTTCTTTATATATCCAGTAAAGTTGGCATTCGTTAATTAGTCTCATCTTCTCATCTTGTACTCCTGGGAAATCACTAGGACAATGACCAAAGTGGGCCCTTCGAAACAGCCAGTTTTTCTAGAAGGTTTATGTGGAAGTCCTCACAGAATAAATTTGGAGGGCCTGAGCACTTTGCTGTAATTGTTACCTTCTCAAATCTATGGTTCCATTTCCTCAGATTCTCGAATTCTTCTGACCTAAACATGGCACCCAGAATCAGAGAATGGTGAATTGCAGAAACATACTTGTTTACAATACACGTACAATCTATGAACAGGATTCCTCGTTCTCATGGCAATCTACAGTATGCAGCCCGGTTCAATCCAAGTACTAATAAATATGAAAACAACCTATAATTGTTATAATTTGTAACTTAAAATTAGTTTTTCGCTTAGATAATATTAAAATTCACTTAAAATATATTTTATACAAATACATATATAAATAAAATCAGGTGTCCATTTTGCAGCTGTCCTATAATTGTAATATCCCAAAATAATCAGCAGAACACTTTTTTGTTAACTGTTGTTAACTTTTTCCCTATGTCTTTTTCGAGGAATAAATCAGGTCATGTTCGGTAGAATTGTATGTTTCAACTGCAAGGACCCCATATCGGGTTGACCTTGTTTTATGCCATAATCCTGGGGTTAAGGACCATTGTATCTGTTCAAGCAGTAAAATTGTGGCTTCCTAACTTCCAATTTGTAAAATGCCTGAAGCACAGATATGATGCAAGTTAAATGGAGTTACATTTCAAGTTTCCTCTTTTGGGCAAGGCAACGGCTGTAACAGCATTAACATGTTTTCAGTACATGAGTTTCACCACTGATTATGTAATAGCAGCCTTATTTGTCTCCTGGGTTTTATTTGACTGAAAACCACTGTGGTAACATTTGAAATCATTATGATACGATTTTTATTTGCACATTGTTGAACATATGGATTTGAATGGACCTGGTATCACATGGTATTTGTGATAGAATAGTAATATATAAATATATAGATTGGAGGAACTCTTTAGTCCATCAAGTTTTATCCTTTTATTCTCCCCAGATGTTATTGATTCAAAATTAAAAAAACAACAACTTGGCAGTCATTTCCAATTGTTTTCCAAAAATGTAAAATAAAACAAGTGGCTTTTATATTTTGTTCTTGGATCAAGAAGTTAATAATGTGCACAACAATTATTACAACTATGTATATCCTGTTTTGGCTAAAAACTGTATCAAAACCTTTTTTTTTTTTTTTTTAAAGCATGTACTAAATTTGGAAAACATATAATAAGACTACTCTGATATAAAGAACCAATTTAGCATATGTGTTGCTGCATAAATTGGCATTCCTCAAGTCTTCTGATGATCTCTTGCTTGATCGTCCTGTTATCCCCTATCCAATCCGGTTAATAAACAGGTCAGCAGGGGCAGAGCCTGCCTGCCGATCGGCTCAGACGTGCTACTGCAACCGTTCCAGAAAACTGGGTTTAGCCGCTGGTACCCACTCTGCTAAGCTGACGACTGTGCACACAAGGATACCTTCTACGACCCTGTGCAGCATTGAAATGAGCTGCCCGAGGCTTGAGGCCTACCTGAGCTTGAGCTGGGGTGAGACGGCCGCTCTCCCAGTTCTCTGGACCGGCGGGGGTTATCCCAGTCCCCACTAGTAAACATCACTACCCGCAGTCGCCTTCCAGCACCCCCCTTGATGCAGATTCTGGACAAACACCCCAAGATGGTGAACATGAGGCTGCCTTGTGCACAGAGACCTGCCATGCACGCACCGAGCGCCAGTGAGTTAACACTGCATCACCTGGCTGGGACTTTAAACAAATTCTGGGCCAAGCTTTCAGCCCATTTTGAGGCGCCAAAGGCTCCAATTAAGGGAGGAGAGTGGGGCACAGAGGATTGGGAGAAGAGCGGACCCCCGCGGGCTCTCCTTCCATTACAGCATCAAAGATTCACACTCCTGGCATGCCCGGGCTGAAGACAAACAGGGATATACTCCTGGTGCTTCAGCCACAGATGCGGGGGACCCTGCGCCGTTGGCGGCAACAGCCCAGCAAGATCCACCACCGCCCCCTACAAGGGCAGAACCCGGCCTCCTCTATGAGCAACTAGGTTCGTGGTTCAAGGATGCATGCCTTCATGACGGCCTGGGACTGTGGGGAGGACTTACTCGGCCTCATGACACCGCCCACCCCCCTCGTCCAGCCACCAAACCGGGGCATCGGTTAAGTCGAACTTTCCATCCCACATAGGTTTATGCTTACTGTAAACACCACACTATCTTTATTTAATTTGTTTTTGTTTTTTTCCTGTCGTCATGCTGTGTCCCTGCTTATCTTATACCATGTATGCTAGACACTAGAGAAACAGCACCCGCTACTACACAGGCTACACACAGACATCTGGGTCACCGCCTAACATAGACACACCCCAAGCATATTCTGGGACATTGCACTTACTAGCAGTCCACAGTTCATAGTAGAGCCGCAGACACACCATACGAACATGCACTCACCATCTAACCCATTTTGGGGAGCCAGTGTCCAATTTCTGTAACCTACATACATTCAAAGAGAGGTGGATCCAGTGGTCCTACAATCGACTGACCCTACTCTGAAATGTAACCCGAATAATATGCCTGATACGCATCCAACGCCCAAACTTCACTAATTTTACAGGCATTAACTCTTTACTTCCTCGTATTATTAAAGGGACACTATAGTCACCAGTGCAACTACATGTATTCCTGACCCTATAGTGTTAACACGATCATCTAGCCCCCCAGGGCCCCTCATGCCTCCAATCTTACTGTATTCAAGCCAGAAGCTGTAAATCTGCATGCTGTTAGACTCAGGAAAAACAAGCAGTCTGCTGACATGTGATAGCCTGATCCAATCACAGTGCTTTCCCATAGGATTGGCTGAGACTGACAAGGAGGCAGATCAGGGGCAGAGCCAGTATGATTCAAATACAGCCCTGGCCAATCATCATCTCCTCATAGAGATGAATTGAATCAATGAATCTCTATGAGGAAAGTTCAGTGTCTGCATCCAGTGGGAGGAGATACTGAATCACAGGATGCTTGTGCACAGCAGATCTGAGTGGATGGAGGCATATTATGCCTCCATCAACTCAGAAGTCCCTCTGGTTCACTCTGAGTGACTGCAACTGGAGATGTTCCTAGCTTTCAATGTAAACACTGTATTTTCTCAGAAAATACAGTGTTTACACGAGAGGCTGCAGGGAGCTATAGTTCTCACCTGAACAACCTCATTAAGTTGAAGTTGTTCAGGTGACTATAGTGTCCCTTTAAGCATCTAGTTATGCCAGACACTCCACTTCTGTTAAGCATAGATTAATAGCTTAGGCATTTTTTTTTTATTACACTGATAACAAATGGAAGAATCACTTTGTTTAGCTTACTCACCCTTACTATAAAATGTGCAGTCTTTTTTTATGTGCCATGAAAATGTACTATATGTAATCACCTCAAATGCTGGTTTATGTTGTTGTGGCAAATCATGCATGTTTGTATACTCCTGCACACACAAAAAATTTAAATAAATAAACAGGTCAACAGTTCTATTTGTATTGGATCTCTATATATGAAGAACCAATTTTTCATTTTTCCTACTGTTGTTGAAATTGCCTTTCCTCAAGTCTTGTGAAGACCTTTTTCCCATGTCATGTTTTATCCTGTCCAAACCTGTTGATAAACAGGTCAGCTGAGTTCTACATGTATACAACCTCAATACATTTATTAAGTGACCTCTAATACGTTTTCTTTTCTGTTTATTATATAAACAAGTGCAACTTTTGTCCCCACACATTTTCTAGTTCCATAATTTGCAAATTCATGATAAAATCAAATTAATAATATCCCTAAGGTGCCTCTACTTATATATATCCGGATTAGGAATTGTCCTCCAAAACCAATATGGTGCACTCTGTCGTTAAAGGAATAATACAAGCACCATAACTAGTACAGTGTGCTATAGTGGTTATGATGCCAAGAGTGACCTCGCCACCCCCAATTGAAAGCAGTCATCCCATTATAGAACTAGACTTTTTACCTGGATCTGCTATGTGCCACTACTCACTTCTTTGCAGCCTGCAGGAAAGCCGTAGACTCCTGCTTTGGAGCATCCGTTAGCTCTCCTAAGAAGCATGGCCTGCTCGTTAGATGAGAGCGTCAGTTGATCACTAGTGAGCTAAGCCCTACATAACTGGGCTTAGCTTAGAGCTGCGAGCTTCTGGCTTTAGTGGAGATGGGGAGTTCTGCATTGCAAACCCAGGTTAGATGTGAAACCATTATAAATAGGTTTGACACTCCTGGCAGCATACAGCACTCTCTTTAGTGGAGACAGCCACTAGAGGCTGGATTAACCCATTTGAAAACATATCAGTTTCTCTGAAACTGCTATGTTTACAGCAGGCAGGGTTAATCCTAGATGGACCTGGCACCCAGACCACTTCATTAAACTGGTCCTTTTAATCTATGAACAAATATTTTCTTCTTGGTCATGTTCGAGTTGGTCAGTAACTTTGTGTGTGGAACCATAGCACATACTTAACCAAATCTACATACATTAATTACAGTATCAATCCACTGTAACACTGTAATTTTTTTTAAATCCAATCCTTTATAGCAAGCTGTTGCATTAGTAAATGTGTTCTAGAAATTTGGTTTCCTTATAAATGTCTTACTCAATCTATTCTCCCACTACTAATAATAATATTGCTCAAAATGTATCACTAAATATTAAAGAGGAACTCTCACTTCCCCTGTTTTAGCACAACCATGTACCAAACTTGCTATTGGTTGTGCAAACTTTAAAAAAAATAAAAAAATAAAAATACAATAGAAATTCTTAAATGGTTATTTTTATGTGCACACGTAGCACTGCCAGAGAAAGTGCCAAGTACGCATGTACAGAATTTCCTTGTTAGATGCCCAAGCACGCATTCACATGCCAGAGGCATCACTGGGTGGCAAAGTCATGCGAACACAGAGTGCAGTAGTGGTAAGAATTTTTTTGTTTGTTTTTGTCTCTTTATTTAAAAAAACAAAAACCATTTTTTAACTTGTTGCCACTACTTTATTCACCCCAGTAAATGCTGAAATAGCTCAGATTTACTGGGGTTAAGAAACAAGGAACTATCACTTTGCTGGAAGTGATCGTTCCTCTTTAACCCTTTAAATTATTTCCATAACAAATGTGTAAAGCTCAAAGGTAAGTAATTTCGGTAGTGATATTTTAAACACTTTGTAATTCTGGCCACTACATCTGCTTTTTAAAGAATCTCTGAATGCTAACTGCAGTGGCTTGACTATTATTAAAGGGTGTACTGTCAATTCCCAATATTTTTAATAATATGTTTGTTTAGCGCAATATTTAACATTAATGTATTAATGTGATGACAAAAAATAAATTACATTTAGAAATCCACATGCTTTTATTTTGCAACTGGGCGCCTCCATCTTAGCTCCCTGTCAATCATTGTTATAAGCTCTCTCACAAAATTAAGCAGTGTTTTCATTTCTCCTCTTCTTTTTCATTGTGTGCCTTTGTCTGAAACTGTTGTTATTTGCCAAATATTTAATATAAATTTAAAAGAAAACTGACCATCTCATGAAAAAAAAGTTTTAAAAAAAATCTAAATAGTTTAAGAGAAGTGGCTGTACCCCTTTAAGCTCCAAAAGTAATGTTTGTTGTACATGTTTTGTAGCATTGATTTGCAATTTGGGGCATTTGATCTATCTATTTAGCCAAATGATATTTTTCAGAGCTTTATTACTGATAAAGAAGCCTGTTCTATTAAAGGTGCAGAAAATATTCTAATCTTAAAGGACCACTATAGGCACCCAGACAACTTCAGTTTAATGAAGTGGTCTGGGTGCCATATCCAGCTAGGGTTAACCCTTTTTTTTAAATAAACATAGCAGTTTCAGAGAAACTGCTATGTTTATAAATGGGTTAATCCAGCCTCCAGTGACTGTCTCTTGACAGCCGCTAGAGGCGCTTGCGTGCTTCTCACTGTGGAAATCACAGTGAGAAGACGCCAGCGACCATAGGAAAGCATTGTGAATGCTTTCCTATGGACTGGCTGAATGCGCGCGCAGCTCCTGCCGCACATGCGCATTCAGCCGAAGAGGAGGAAAAGACGGAGGATAGGAGGAGGAGAGCTCCCCGCCCAGCACTGGAGAAAGAGGTAAGTTTAACCCCTTCTCCTCCCCAGAGCCCGGCGGGAGGGGGTCCCTGAGGGTGGGGGCACCCTCAGGGCACTATGGTGCCAGGAAAACAAGTATGTTTTCCTGGCACTATAGTGGTCCTTTAAAGGGACACTATAGACACCCAGACCACTTCAGCTCATTGAAGTGGTCTGGGTGCAATGTCCCAGGTCCCTTAACCATGCAAAGATAATTATTGCATATTTTTTAAGAAACTGCAGTAATTCCAGAGGGGGAAGCTAAAATGCAAGGAAAACAAGTTTGCATTTAATACTTGCTTGTCTCAATAATTATGTTTGTAATGTTTCCTTTTACTGATATGTCCATGATAAATAATTTCACTAATAGCCACAACATTAAAACTACCTGCCAAAACAGCTAGGATGCATCAAGGTATGGACTTCACAAGACCTCTGAATGTGTCCTGTATTATCAGGCACCAAGACATTAGCAGCAGATCCTTTAAATCCTGCAAGTTGCGTGGTGGGGCCTCCATGGGTCAGATTTGTTCTTTCAGCATATCCCACATATGTTCAATCAGATTGAGATCTGGGTATGTTTTCCTAACACCTAACCAGAGGCAGTTTATGAAGACCACTTTTCCTTTATTAAGATGCTCCATAAAGAAAATGTATATATTGTGAATATACATCAAATTATAATTGTAGGCAGCCCGTTGACCTGCACTATTGAGCTACATCCAAAAGCGACCGTAAAATCTCAATGTGTTTTTTCTGACTACTTTCACTTATTTATTCCTTTTACATACATACATTTTTTTTGCTGGCCTGCACATGTTCCAATCTACAAATATCAGATCGATAGTAAGCACCATAAGTCCATTTACCTACAGTTGCAAGAAAAATTATGTGAACCCTTTGGAATGATATGGATTTTTGCACAAATTGGTCATAAAATGTGATCTGATCAGCATCCAACTCACAACAATAGACAATCACAGTCTGCTTAAACTAATAACACACAAAGAATGAAATGTTGCCATGTTTTTATTGAACACACCATGTAAACATTCACAGTGCAGGTGGAAAAAGTATGTGAACCCCTAGACTAATGACATCTCCAAGAGCTAATTGGAGTGAGATGTCAGCCAACTGGAGTCCAATCAATGAGATGAGATTGGAGGTGTTGGTTACAGCTGCCCTGCCCTATAAAAAACACACACCAGTTCTGGGTTTGCTTTTCACAAGAAGCATTGCCTGATGTGAATGATGCCTCGCACAAAAGAGCTTTCAGAAGACCTACGATTAAGAATTGTTGACTTGCATAAAGCTAGAAAGGGTTATAAAAGTATCTCCAAAAGCCTTGCTGTTCATCAGTCCACAGTAAGACAAATTGTCTATTAATGGAGAAAGTTCAGCACTGCTGCTACTCTCCCTAGGAGTGGCCGTCCTGTAAAGATGACTGCAAGAGCACAGCGCAGACTGCTCAATGAGGTGAAGAAGAATCCTAGAGTGTCAGCTAAAGACTTACAAAAGTCACTGGCAAATGCTAACATCCCTGTTAGCGAATCTACAATACGTAAAACACTAAACAAGAATGGATTTCATGGGAGGATACCACAGAGGAAGCCACTGCTGTCCAAACAAAACATTGCTGCAATTTTACACAAGAGCACATGGATGTTCCACAGCAGTACTGGAAAATATTCTGTGGATAGATGAAACCAAAGTTGAGTTGTTTGGAAGAAACACACAACACTATGTGTGGCGAAAAAAAGGCACAGCACACCAACATCAAAACCTCATCCCAACTGTGAAGTATGGTGGTGGGGGCATCATGGTTTGGGGCTGCTTTGCTGCGTCAGGGCCTGGACGGATTGCTATCATCGAAGGAAAAATGAATTCCCAAGTTTATCAAGACATTTTGCAGGAGAACTTAAGGCCATCTGTCTACCAGCTGAAGCTCAACAGAAGATGGGTGTTGCAACAGGACAATGACCCAAAGCATAGAAGTAAATCAACAACAGAATGGCTTAAACAGAAGACAATACGCTTCCAACGTGGCCCAGTCAGAGTCCTGACCTCAACCCGATTGAGATGTTGTGGCATGACCTCAAGAAAGCGATTCACACACCGACTCTCACCCATAGATCAGCTAGAACACACTACACACAACCACCTCAGAACAGAGGGACGACACAATAGCGATCAAGGCCTACACAAACATTTTACAAAAATAAAATATGCAAGAATGTGCTACGACCTGGCTAACACACAAATTGTATAAGTTCCTTTTAACGAATGCTGTAATGACTATGAAAAATAAAGAATTTAAAAAAAAAAAAAGAAGAAAGCGATTCACACCAGACATCCCAAGAATATTGCTGAACTGAAACATTTCTGTAAAGAGGAATGGTCAAGAATTACTCCTGACCATTGTGCACGTCTGATCTGCAACTACAGGAAATGTTTGGTTGAAGTTATTGCTGCCAAAGGAGGTTCAACCAGTTATTAAATCCAAAGGTTTACATACTTTTTCCACCTGCACTGTGAATGTTTACATGGTGTGTTCAATAAAAACATGGCAACATTTCATTATTTGTGTGTTATTGGTTTAAGCAGACTGTGATTGTCTGTTGTTGTGACTTAGATGATGAACAGATCACATTTTATGACCAATTTGTGCAGAAATCCATATCATTCCAAAAGGTTCACACACTTTTTCTTGCAACTGTATATGTATGACCTTAAAAACCTTTGGCTTACGGGACACCAAACCCGATGCAATGTTTTTTTTAAGATGCTCAAAATCTATTTATTGTGACTAGACAAAAAAAAAAAAAGAACACACTGTACAACGTGAGCCCAATATGATAATATTTTCAGTGGTCAAAATTTCTAACATTGTAAACGGCACTGTGGTAATATAAAATTATCTTTTATGATTTGATTCATGATGGGCTTTGATGTTCTCTCTATAATTGATGTCATCTCTCTTAATTTGAGAATGCATTTACCAGGTTCTAAGGCCACAGGCCATTGAAAAATAATAGCTCTCCCCAACGGCATTGGCTACATATAGTAAATATGCAATATACAGTGAATGCATGTACAGCTTGTCTGCGCAAACCGTAGAAACAAGAGAGCCATGTGTTCTAAAAATGTGTTGCTAGTAGCTCATTTTGGGGATAAATAGTATATATCATAAGAACTATATATATGTGTCTTATCGGTTTTGAAAAAAAATAAAATATTCTTAAGTATATTTTTCAGCCCCCTGATTTGCATAGTAAATATATATATATATATTTGTGTTAAGGGCTCATGATAGTACAGAAGATACAAACATTGATAAGTATGGGATAGTGTGAAAGAGCAAGTCGGTTGTGGTGTGCCGGAACCGACGATGAGGTAGGCCTGTAAATAAAGAGGGCCCACCAATAAGAAATGTATGAGAAAAGGAGTTAATAAAAGAGGAGTGGGTGGGAGGGTGATGCAGCGCTGACCTCGAACGGTATGGAGCCAGGTAAGGGGTGTCCCTTAAGTAGGGAGAAGGTGAGTCATACGCCCCTCCCACAATTACAGGCCAAAAGGCCTTAATACTTGTGTTAAGGGCTCATGATAGTACAGAAGATACAAACATTGATAAGTATGGGATAGTGTGAAAGAGCAAGTCGGTTGTGGTGTGCCGGAACCGACGATGAGGTAGGCCTGTAAATAAAGAGGGCAAAAGTAGAAAATATACTTTATTACGAAACGAGCAGTATACATACTTCAACCAGACATATCTTGAAAGGCATTTCTAACTTCTTGTACTGGGTTAGGTATGTATCTAGAGTATGCAGAAGACTTCCAGCGCCCTAGTGATTTGATAACATGTACTGGAATGTTTGCACTGGACGCTGTGGAGGCCGCCCCTATGCGGAAGGAGTGGCCCGAATAGTTAGCTGATTTTAGGCCTAGTTGTGTAAGTAGGGACCTGACGTGGGTCATGAAGGTGGTGGTAGTGAGTACCGAACCTTGTAGACAGAAAAGTGGTTGAGATGGTGATGCTTTGAAATGCTGAGTATAGGTGTCCAGTAATGTGACGGGGCACCACACGTTGTGGGTAGGATAGTATCTAACCTCTACCGGGGGTGCGTGTTGATTGGTTTTGGAGTGATGCAGAGCTAAAATATAGTAATCCATGTGTTTCGTTAAGTGTGAATGAAGCAGAATGTGAGTGGACTGGGATGTGTTGATGGCGGTAAATTCTCTTGGTCTCAAGAAACCATAAAAAGCTACGTATATGGCGGTTTTTATAACAAGGTTTGTGTTGTTCGCAAAGGGTTTTGAATCTAGTAGGCTGGATAAATCCTTGAAGATATTGAAGTCTATAGGTAGCCTTTGCGCGGTACGTGGGGGTTCGGATCTCTGGATACCTCTAAGGATGTTTTTGATCTGGTAGGAGGACATAAAACTTGTGTTGTTTGGTTGTAATGTTAGCATGTGATGTTGTATGCCTGTCAGATATAGCTTGATTGTGTTGTGAGATAATTTAAGTTTGAGGTGGCAAAAAGAAGCAAAACCTAACAAAGATGTCATGATGAAAGGTTGTGTGACGTTGTGCAGTGACAGGAATCTTTTAAATAGAAGGAAAGCCCTGTCATATGTTCTCCGGGTATTGGTGGACAGTGCTAATTGTGCCAATGTCCTGCTATGTTGCATAATAGCTTCTAGTCCATGACTAGCTGGTGGAAAGGTGGAGTGGTCGTGGCTGTACGTGCGGCTGACGGAAGTATTTGCCGAAAAGCCTGAAAATTGAAACGAGACAAATTGTCAGCAGCCGTGTTACAAACACCTGGGACATGGACACATAACAAGAAGAAATTGTGGCATGCAGCTAGCCAGGTGAGTTTCCTCAAGAACCTCATAATGATCAGTGACTTGGATCGGCCTTTGTTTATGATGTGGCAGGTAGCTTGGTTGTCTGAGTGGCAACGTACTGACGAACCTGCCCATAGATGCCCCCATGTAACGGCAGCTGCTACTATGGGATACATCTCAAATAGAGCTGAGGTAGTGGAAAACCCTTCCAGGTCCTGTACCTCTGGAGGCCAGCTACCCCAAAGCCATTCATTCCCGTAAATTGCTGCAAAACCTGTGGTAGACGCCGCGTCTGACCAGATGGTAGGTGAGGAGTCAGACAATTCAGGGAGAAACATGCTTTTCCCATTCCAGGTGGTCAGAAAGTTTCTCCACATAAGTAGGTCTGCCGTGGCTTGGTTATCCAGTGGTAACCTGTGTGCATCATGTCTAAACAGTGGGAACATGGTTAGGAGCCGTGAGATGAAAGCCCGGCCTTGAGGTATTATGCGCATGGCAAAGTTCAGTGACCCAAGTAGAGACTGTAATTCTTTGCGATTGCAAGTACCGAGGTGTATGTAGAGGTTAATGTTGGTGAGAATGTTCTCTATCTTGGTGCGTGGCAGGCTGGCTTGCATGGTGGCTGAGTTTAGCATGATTCCCAGAAAGGTGATGACTGTATCTGGTCCTTCAGTTTTGGTGGGGGAGACTGGAACACCCACCTGTTTAAAAAGACTGATGGTTGCTATGAGGCTACTGGGAGGGGAAGTGTTCTCTTCGATCAGTAAGAAATCATCCAGGTAGTGTATAACTGTAGGGCATCTGGCTACATTTAATAATAACCAGCATAATGTTTCGGCGAATACGTCAAAAATGGCCGGACTACTTTTTGAACCAAACGTTAGGCGTGAGAAAAAGTAGTAGTGCCCGGCCCACTTAATGCCATGCAGGTGCCATAGTGTAGGGTGGATAGGCAATAATTTGAAGGCATTTGTAATGTCAGTCTTGCTGAGCCATGCTCCGACCCCTGCCTGCATGATAGCTGTAATGGCGTGATCTATGGTGGAGTATTGAAGTGAAAATTCCTCAGAGGGGATAAGGGAGTTCAGACTAGGTGAGGCAGAGGTGTGAGGTGCAGACAGATCGATGATAAGTCTTTGTTTGTGGGAAGATTTCCCTGTGACAATACCGATGGGGTTTGTCCGCCATGTGGAAAAAGGAGGGGACTGAAAGGGTCCCAATAGGAAGCCCTCTGCCACTTCTTTGGCTATGAGTGTGCTAACCGCTGTAGGGTTTTGTTGTGCAGATTGTAAATTAGGACATTCAAGGATTCCTGAAGGCATGTGTATGAGACCAGTATGGAATCCTTGTGATAGACCAGTGATGATGAAGTCTACCAAATGTCTGGATGGATGTCGTGACAGTAATGCCGTGAGTACAGAAATATTTATCTCGGTTAAGTATTGCTTAGGGTACATTTTATTTGGACACATGGTTTTCGCATGTGCCCTAAAACATTTTGAACATATATGCAATAACCGACAACCGCTGTAATTACATGCACCGACATTGAAATTATTACATATTTGGGACTTCCCCAAAAACTTGATAGGTCGACCCAGTTTGTCTTTGGGTGTTCTCTCTGCTGACACAGCGGAGCTAGTGCCCTGCGAGGTGGTAGGTTCGTTCGCAGTGGTCGGACAAAAATTGGCAGTATGAGCCATGGAGGAGCAGTGTGCACAGGCCGGTGCTCTTAGACCTGCAAAGTGCCTGCAAAAAATGATCGTATCAATCTTACTCCAGTTGGACCTTGTCCCGTACTGTGAGAAGGCGCCAGACACTTTGGCAGAAAAGGATCTATGGTAGTCATAGAAAGCTGACCCACCATATTTGTTGCCCAGATCAACCAGCCTGTGCATATATAAGTCAAACTCCTCACGTCTGTGGGGATATACCGTACAGACCACATCCCGATAAATGCCAAAAGCTAATACAAATTCTGGAATGGTTAGCTTCCTATTTAATCGTGCATCCCTGGATTTGACCACCACAGAAATATCGTCATAAGCGTAGGTCTTATGTTCCACTATATCCTGGGAGGCAATTAGTAGTGAGGCCAGATTGACATCTTTACCTTCCAGGATATCTCTCCTGAGGTGCTCAGGAATCATGTGGGCAGGGTAAACTTCTTGGTCATCCGAGGTGATAGCTGGAGAAACTGATTGCAACTCCACCACTGATGGGGGAATTGCCGTGGCCGGTCCAGCCATAGTGAGGGCTGTAGTGACCGATTCAAGTTTCTCCAGCCTAGAATTGACCTTGCTCATGGATGTCATGAGGGACGTGAGCATGTCATGTATGTTCCCTGGGTGGGACTGGCTCGACCCTTCCCCAGCGTCCGTGTTATCGGTTGAGGTGTGTAATAATCTGTAAAGTTCCGCTTTCCTTGCTGTTGCTGGAAAAGGGATTTGTCGTCTCCTGAGTTCGCTAGTGATACGAGGGATAGTCCATGATCTGAAAGATGCTGGACTAGCCGTATCTTCCTCCTGTGATGGGGTGTTGGTTCTAGCCGGAGTCCTTGGGATGGAGAAATCCTCTACCCCTTCTTGCGACATACTAGATTACAAAGTATATGGTTAGCATAAAAACCCCCGAGGGGATGTACTGGCAGGCTAATTATGCCGGATGAGGCGAAAAATTAAACTTGTTCTTTGGTGACAGGTGAGGCCCTGCTAGTTGCCAAGTGGCTATGAGAGGCTCTATCTATGCGTTGGCGCGAGGGGTTATTGAGGCCACCCGACGTAGTGGCAGGAATTCGTAGGCCTCTCGGTGACAATACAAGAAAACAGGGGAAGGGAGTGACAGGTGGCACCCTCTCTATAATGCGAGGCGGCTAACTCACGTGTGGCCCGGGGGGCATTACCTCCGAAACGTTGAGGCGGGGTGTTGGCCTCGCGGACCACTAAACGATAGGCAGAATGCCCGGAGGGGGGATACCTATTTGGGCCTATAACCCCTAAAATTGCCAGTACTCTATGTCCTAAGTAGAGGAGGAACCATATGTGATGTATGGCGTGAGCAGGCTTAACGTACCTGGTAGTATGTATGCGTTAGATAAGCGATAGGTAGAGAAAACTGGAAAAACCTAAAGGGATAGAAAACCAAATATGATAGTGTGAGAATTGGATCCTATGATACCAATTTAGACTAGTTAGTTGTGGTGAGTTCTAGTAGTACATATGGAAGGGAATATATGAATGATAATGGCCCGACTGGCCCTGTCTGTGGTATGGTAATCATGCTTGGGGGTGTGTATGATATGTCTCTATGGAGACCAGATTTAATAGTAATGCTAGTGTTTGTAGTATAATAAAGTGCAGGATTTAAAATAATACCGTATATGTTAGGCTGTAAACGTAAGCCATGAAAAGAGGTAAGTACGAGGTACAGAAATATTTGAGAAGTTATCCCAATTAGGAAACAACGTGACGTATGAGTGGTTGAATCAAGACGTGTGATTCAACCCGAAAGTTTGTGAGATTTATGAGACCGTGTTCTTGTGTACTTGGTATGACGTTTGAGTACACAAAGAAAAAGTCAGAATATATAAGTGCCATGTAAGAAACGTGAGTACATGGTATGATAGAAACGTAATTTCTAAACATAATTTATAACGTAAATCCTACAAAAGATATCTGTAAAATGTAAAAGCTTGTCTAAGCTTAACTCCATAAATAAATGTATATAACATGAAGAATTTCAATAAAACTTTAATGATACCATATCTGCTAAAAGATTAAACCATAACCTAAATAAACACTTATTCATAAGTAGTTAACAGGGGTATTGCCCCAGTCATGCCAGGATTTTGTAATTTGCATAAAATAATTAACAGTAATAACATGAAACCAATTATAGCTGATGATATGCATAACAAGTTTGCTTAATGCAAGAAAAACCGAACCGATATGCCTGCCGGCAGCAAAGGGGTTAATATGCCTGTGACTTGGCCGTAAAGCGTGTGGCCGTAAAGTAAGGCCGTTTAAAATCGCGACGCCGTGGGAAATGATCCGGGCGACGGACTTACGATTTTGAAGTCCTGTGGACTTAATCTGCGACGAAAACACCGGGTATGTGCGTGGCTGAACGGGCGGAAAACCTGTAAGGATTCCTGGACACAGCTACACCAAACGAAAACCGCGGGTTTTGAAAAGCAAGATGGCGCCGTACGTGAACCGGAAGTGGATTCTCGATGCAGCGCTGACCTCGAACGGTATGGAGCCAGGTAAGGGGTGTCCCTTAAGTAGGGAGAAGGTGAGTCATACGCCCCTCCCACAATTACAGGCCAAAAGGCCTTAATACATATATATATATATATTTATTACAAACTGTTTCATTTAGCATTTTTTGTAAATTTAACCTATGACACACTGTGTAGGCTGGTCTAATTTAAACTATGACACGTTGTAAACTAGGCTAGTACAATGTAGCATTTCACTCAGTTGTGCATAATTTGTCACAATAGTACCTATATCACACACAATTATATTCCAATGGCTCCCACAGCACACATAAGTCCCCATTATACCCTATCACTCATGTATATGAGTCATCATCGTGTTACTCAAATTACTATGAGAAATACAAATTGTAAATATGGTATTTTAGGGTGTCTCATGACAATTGTTATGTCTCAAGATCCATTTTAAATTATTATTTTTACCCATATTGCTCATAGCATTCATTAGTCACTAGGCTTGCACCCACATCACACCTTCACGCTTATGCCCCTCTTGTTAAATAGCCATCATCAGTCTTGTCTGCCACTTATATTGCACATGGAACACATGAGTCTTTCAATGGCACTCTGTCGGTCACCCGCAACATACACAGCAAACATTCCTCTTATGTTTAGGAATATCAGTTCAGTACACTACTAAACTTTTGTAAAGTCCCCAAACCTCCCAATCTGTCTAACTGTCAAACATATATGTACGTCCTCTGCATTTACAGAATCACTTCTGTAGTCTTGTGTATATACAATTATAGGGCCAATGTGTTTGGTAAATCCCTAGCCATTTTTCTTTAATGGGAATGCTGAGCATATCCCATGAACCTCAGGTTCACTCTGTCTCTGACCATACTCCTGTCTCCAAGACCACTCTCATGCTGTTCCCAGCATACATCAGTGCTCTGGTTTTTGGTCTTTGAGCTAACATTTGTGTCTGTTTAAACTTAGCATGAGGCACAGCTGGTTAATTCTTTCCAAGTACCTATTCTGCATAGTGCCATTTTATGTCCATTTTCCTTAAAATGAGCTGAGCTCTTTTCCAAAAATAAACGTTCAACATAGCAAATTGATTTGTCACCTTGCTTTGTACAGCACTTTTTAGGGCATCGCAGGACCAAAGGCTTTCAAACCTGCACGCTCCGTATGTTTAAATCACAGCTGCCTGCACGACACTCCTGTATCTTACGCAACTGTGTTGGCTGGCAGAGTTGATAATTACATTCAAGCTGTGCGTAAATATTTCTCTATAGGTTTCAGCAGTGCTAATATAAATGAATATATCTATCTATCTATCTTCAGTGCTCTGTATTGGAGTAATAAAATGGTTTTGCCGTCAGTAATATATTTAAGGTAATTTTGATACAGGATTACATAAGAGTTAGAGTTAGGGCCTCCTGTTTGTCTCTTCTCTTTTTTTCCTTCTCCGGGGGAAATGCACATATTGCCCCATGCAGACAGAGGCCCTACTCTCTGCTTGCAAGGGGCCCCAGAATGAGGCCACATGAGGCAGATAGAATGAATGGAATGACTGACATGTCAAAACTGCAGCAATGCTAAATATACTGTATTCTGCTAAGCAGTGCAGACCCTTAACCCCTTGCCTTGTTTGAGAATGCCTGCAAGCATTAATATGTCATCCGTGGAGGGGTGCAGAGAGATGTGGGCTATGTAATAAAACTTGCCTGCACATTAATGATTCAGTGAGATGTGTTTGTAATGGACCGACTTAAAATGATATAATGCATTCAGGATGGATTCTAGTCTTATATTGGTGAACGTGGAGGAAGTCATTGTCATAGCAAAGGCGCTTCGATCATTGAACAGGCACCCAGCATGTGCATTGATGTTTGTCATAAATACTAAACTGTCTTCTGAATACACTTTATAATCATGGATAAAGAAAAGGGATGATGTTTGGAAGACTGAGATATGGTTTTGTATCCAAAAATACACTTTATCTAATCTGCTTCTGTATAGCTTCCTGTGTCTGAATCCATTTTTGTATTTTTCCGAAACACTTGTGTGTGTGTGTGTGTGTGTGTGTCTACAATATACAAACATACACACTCAACAGTCACTTTATTAACTACACCTATATATAGCTGCTGGTTAATGCAAATATCTACATGGTCAAGACGTTCACTTGTGGTTTAAACCAGAGTGGGGAAGAAACATGATCTAAGTTATTTTGACCATGTGGTGATTGTTGGTCCCAAAAGTAGTAAAGTAGAAACTGCTAATCCCTTGGTATTTTTTTGCACAGCCATCTACAGTTTATAGGGAATGGTTTGGAAATCAAGGTCCAAAGAGCTGCATTCTGATCGGAAAAAATAGCTTGTTAATTTGGGAGGTCAAAACAGAATGGTCGGACTGGTTTAAGCAGACAGGAAGGCAACACTAACGAAGTAATCATGTGGTTCAGCTGTGCAAGGTAGAACATAATCTCTGAACACATGTAAAGGCAACCTTGAAGTAGATGGATTACAGTCAGAGAAGACCAAACTGGGTTCCACTTCGGACCAGCTAAAAACAGGAAACCGAGGCTACAGTGGGCTTAGATGCACCAAAACTGGAGAGTGAAAGACTGTAGAAAAACATTCCCTTGTCTGATGAATAAATCAGGTTCAGCCACAGCATGCAGATGGTAGG
This sequence comes from Pelobates cultripes, assembly GCA_933207985.1. Taxonomy (NCBI): domain Eukaryota; kingdom Metazoa; phylum Chordata; class Amphibia; order Anura; family Pelobatidae; genus Pelobates; species Pelobates cultripes. The sequence goes on from OW240917.1 coordinate 213,266,820, forward strand.
TTCAGAATTTGGCGTAAACAAAGTTATTCTGTGGATTCCGCCTAGTTTGCGTTAACTATTCAGGCCTGTGAGGGATGAAATGGTGGTTCATATTTTCTTGGAACACCTTAGCTTCCTTAAAGGACCACTATAGTGCCAGGAAAACATACTCGTTTTCCTGGCACTATAGTGCCCTGAGGGTGCCCCCACCCTCAGTGACCCCCTCCCGCCCGGCTCTGGAAAGGGAAAATGGGTTAAAACTTACCTTTTTCCAGCGCTGGGCGGGGAGCTCTCCTCCTCCGATCCTCCTTCTCTCCTCCCCATCGGCTGAATGCGCACACGCGGCAAGAGCTGCGCGCGCATTCAGCCGGTCACATAGGAAAGCATTCATAATGCTTTCCTATGGACGCTGGCGTGCTGTCACTGTGAAAATCACAGTGAGAAGCATGCAAGCGCCTCTAGCGGTTGTCGATGAGACAGCCGCTAGAGGAAATAGGGGAAGGCTTAACCCATTCATAAACATAGCAGTTTCTCTGAAACTGCTATGTTTATGAAAAAATGGGTTAACCCTAGCTGGACCAGGCACCCAGACCACTTCATTAAGCTGAAGTGGTCTGGGTGCCTAGAGTGGTCCTTTAATACCAAATGAGCATTGTTTATATGCATTATATTTTACATTAATACCGTTGCAGGCTTACTGTACTCATTTGGTATCCACAGCACCAGCAATCAGTCCAATCAAGTAGTTTGAGGTGTTCTGTATTACAAAGGGGTCCAACACAGTATTGGAAAGGTATATCTAGGTAAATGACCATTGGGTGTTTAAATATATTCTAAATTTTATAATGAATACAAAAATAAAACATGCAAAAGAAGGAAATTGGCTGATGAATATTGGTTTTTTTTTGTTTGTTTTTTAATTTTACCTGTAAACATTTCTTTACCATAAGCAACTAAAGATGATGTAACACAAGGTGCATTGTTATATTTTTCAGATTTACAGCTCTTATTTGACAAAAACAATGTCACTGTTTTAAAGCTAAAACATTTTCGGATTTATATGCCGGCCTGTGTATTTGATGACCGCAAAAAAACACAAATCCTGCCCTAAAATATTACTCATACCTCACAACTTTACTTATTTAGGAGGGAAAGTCCATATTTTGGGTCCACATCACTCTGACCCACTTTACTATCCTAAGTCCTTTTGTTCTATATTGTTAGTTTATCTAATTGTAAAACATACATCTACAACAATGATACTCACATTGATGTGTCTTTAAACTCCAATAAATATGCTTAGAGCTCAGTCTGCTTAGAGACACTTTTTAAACAAACTTTGCCTAAATATGTGATATTTTTTCAATGTACAATTTTATATAACATTACATTGTGACACATGGCACAAAGAAGGCAGGGGTAGGGAGTGCCTGATAATTCTGTGTCCCCAGGCATCTGGAGTATATATCCATCCTTGCATCTGCTCCATGTACATCTAGTTTTTCTTTCTGTCTAGCACGAAGAGTGTTCATGCCATTAATTCAGTTTGTCCTTATAGTCCCTGTATTGCGCATGCTACTCTCATTGTTTCCGTTTTGTCGTTTTTGTTTTGAATTCTGCATTTTGTATAACTCTTTTACAGATGTGTGCTATGTATGTGCCTGTGAAATTGTCTGTCTTTCTATCCCACTTAGAATGAACGTATGCTTCTGTTCTATTGATCTTTACCTTTTTCTGAGACGTCAGATTGTTTTGCTGTCTATTCAGTAGATTTGCTAATGAGTAAATAATCAAATGACCTTTCTTACTTCTACTCTGAAGCAAAATTTTAGTAAACATGTCAGTAGGGATGTGGCTTTCCCCAGCTTTCAACACGACTGAAAAGGCAAATAATACATATATTAGCAGCAGTTGTGGATCAATGTCAGCTGTCAAATAAAGCTGTGTTCCTCTCTTTGTTCCTTGCTTGCAGCCTGACACAATAGTGCACAATGCACTTCTAGAACTGCATACAGTTACAAACTTTGCACCAGTATATAAAGTAGCATGCATGCATGCACTTTTACCAGCTGATGTTTTCATTTGTTAACTGCACAATACCTCTGTCGTGTTCTGTCTTTCTTTCTCTCTGGAACTGTAATAGTTGGCAGGAAGTCCAGTTGCATAATAACACATAATACAAATTAGCTTCCAGCAGTGGATGAGAGAGTGTTTGAAAAGCTATGTATAAAGTCATTACAGAGCAGAATGACTTTAACCAACTTGGCTTACCTTCCTTTCTACCGCTATAAAACCTAACATACTACTTGAATGTGACCCTTTTAATACATTGATCACGTCTCATGCTCCTATACCAGAGGCAATACATTGTTTCTTTTGGAGGATATGTCCCAGTTGTGCACAAATATGCGTGACTTATTCCTTAAAGGGCACCTGCCATGCCCAAAACTACTTAAGCTTTTTAAAAAAGGCATAATATTGAATCTGTACATTGTGCTAGCAGTTTTGCTAGCACATGTATAGATTGGCAGAAAACATCTATTTATAAATAGAGCTTTCTCCCACCTGTCAGGCAATTTGTTGGCCCTGTGGTTGCTATGGTAACTCCTTAGCCAGCACGGCTACCAATCTTTAGTTTAATTAAAGGGTGACTCGAGACCCCTAAACAACTTTAGCTTGCTTTGTGTGTGAAGAGTGTGTCCTCTTATTTATTTATTTTTTTGCAAAAAGTGCATATTTCAATAAAGATTGATGCTTTTACAAATGAACCTGGTTACACCCTGTTAGCTTTTAAAGCAGACAACAGGTAATGCTACTTCCTGGTTTTGTTTGTGATTGGACAGACACAGAAAGTCTTGACGAAATTAGAAGGGGAGAGCTTGCAAAGCAGCAGACGAGAACTGCAGGTCTTGCAAACTGATTTTTGATCTATCCCCAATTAAAAAATGCATAATTAAATGCAAGCAAGTTTTCATTTGGGGTATATCTACTACACAGTGAGTTTTATTTATTTTGTTTTTTTGGCAGTGGAGTGCCCTTTTAAGCAGTTTTGGTGGATCACTTTCAGATCTCTGCCATTTAGGAGTTAAATCACTTTGTTTATACAGCCCTTGTTATACCTCCCTGCATGTGACCTACACAGTCTTTCTAAACACTTCCTGTAAAGAGTCATCTAATGTTTACACTTCCTTTATAGCAAAATCTGTTTAAATTAGAATATCTTATCTCCTGCAATATTAATAGCATGCTAGATCGTGCAGGAGCCTCTTCTATGTAATTAAAGTTCAATTTACAGAATAGGAGATAAAACTTCTACAGAAAGTTAACACCTGATTGAAAATGAAACCATTTTGTTTTAAGCAGGCTGTCAGTCATAGCCAGGGGAGGTGTGGCTAGGGCTGCATAAATAGAAACAAAAATGGCAGTGGAAGCAGTAAAACGTCAGGGGCATGACCTATACACAAAAACTGCTTCATTAAGCTAAAGTTGTTTTGGTGACTACAGTGTGCCTTTAAAAGCACACTTACAGACAGATAAAGTATATTGATGTTAAAATAAATGTATGTGTTATTTTTTGGTCTTTATCAATTTATACACACAAATACAAATGCCTTTAATTTACCATGATTCTCCTGGGACTGTGCAATTAAATGTAACTTTTTGTTTGTCAAAGTTGATGTTGCAGCTTAAAATTATATTTTCATCAGTTTACAATTTTACACTGAAATGTAGACTATGATGACAATATGACCATCTTTTGGAATATTTTTACTTTTAATTTTTTAAGTTGCTGACTACTAGCACTGGGCATGTTTATTGACACATAGGGGTATATCTTGTAGAAGATATATATATATATATATATATATATATATATGTACATTTATATATTGATTAGCCACAACATTAAAACCACCTGCACGATATATTGTGTAGGTCCTCGTCGTCTTGCCGAACTAGCTGTGTTGCTTCGAAGCATGGACTCCACAAAACATCTGAACGTGTCCTGTGGCATCTGACACCAAGACATTAGCAGCAGATGTTTTACGTGCTGCAAGTTTTGAGATGGAGCCTCCATGGAGCAGATTTGTTATTCCAGCACATCCCACAGATGCTCAATTGGATTAATATTTTGGAATTTGAATGTGAGGCAACACCTTTGTTAAGTTCCTCAAACAACTCAATGAACAAGTTTTGCAGTATTGAAAAAGGTGCATTATCTTGCTGAAAGAGACCACTGTCATCAGGTAAAACCATTGCCATAAAGGGTGTATGTAGTCTGCAACAATCTCTAGGTAGGTGGTACGTGTCAAAGTAACATTCAACATGAATGCCAGCAGGTTTCCCAGCAGCACATTGCCCAGAGCATAACATTGTCTTTGCCGGTCTGCCTTCTTCCCATAGAACATCCTGCTTCAATCTCTTCCTGAACTATAAGATTATGTGATTTATCAGACCAGGGAACATTCTTCTATTGCTCCATGGTCTAGTTCTGACCCTCACCTCCCTAATGAAGGTGCTTTTGGGGGTGGACAGTGGTCATCAACGCACCATAGCTTGTCTGCGTTGCACTGTGTGTTCTGACACCTTTTTGTCATGGCCAGCATCAAGCTATTCAGCAATTTGAGCTACAGAAGGTCTTCTGCGTAAATGGACAAGACGATCTAGCCTTCGCTCCCCACGTGCATCAATGCTATTTAGGTGCCCATGACTCTTATGCCACATCACCAGTTGTCCTCCCTTGCACCTCGTTTGGTGGGTACCTACCACTGCATATTGGGAACACCCCACAAGACGTGCCATTTTGGAGATTCTCTGACCCAGTCTTCTAGCCATCACTATTTGGCCCTTGGTGAACATTACTCAGATCTTTTTGCTTATCCAGTTTTCCTGCTTCCAACACAGGAAATTCAACAACTGACTGACTGTTCACTTGCTGCCTAATATATCCCACCCCTTGACTGAAATGCAATTGTAACAGTATAGGTTACAAGGTAATTCACTTCACCTGTCTTCGGGTTTAATATTGTGGCTGATCAGTGTATACTTACATCAACATATTCCACAGTGCAAAAAATAAATAAAAATAAATATATATATCAATAGTAGTGATCAATTAGCAGGGTATACATTTTAATGTCATCTGATTTTTTATTTTTTTAACCCGTGAGGGTTAATTATTATTTTTTTAAACCCTCAGGGGTTAAATTTATTTTATTAATTAATTTATATATTTAAAAATTATATATTTAGCTAGCTGGGATGGGTGGAAGTTAGTGGGGAATTGGGGAATTTGGTGTTAGGCTAACTAGGGGTTAACATTAAAAAAGTTTTAGTAACGTTTAAGTAAAAAAAAAAAATACCACCCCCTTTACCCAGTCTAAATAAAAATTAACCTCTTCCCTGCCAGGTGATTACTGCCTACAGTGATCAAAATACAGATCACAGTATTATACTGTAATCTAATTTCTTTTAACCCTTGAGGATTAACTTTTATTTTTTAACCCTCAGGGGTTCAATTTATTTAATTAATTTAAATATTTTATAATTATATATATTTGCTACCTGGAGTGGGTGGGAGTTATGGGAAAGAGGGGAATTTACTGTTAGTGCTGCTTAATGCTAGTTAGGGGTTAACGGTAAAAGAAAAGTTTAGAAAAAAATTTAAAAGTGTAAAAAAAGTTAAGTGTAAAACATTTAATAAGTAAAAAAAAAAAAAAAAGTTTAAAAACGGGTTTTACGAAGTAAAAAAAGTTTTACTAAGTAAAAAAATACATAAGAAAATGCTCATTACCACTACACTTGGTACAAGCTAGCGGAAAAATGATCCCACGCTAAGGTTCAAAATAGGCCTTTTGAAATACACTGGGATGTCTTCTTTAAGAAATTGTATGCCTTTATGGGGTAGTTGTAATATGTAGCCTGCTCAAGTGCTCCAAAGTGGGACACGGACGCATCAAAACCCTCCATGAAAATTCACACTTAAAAACCTTAACTTGTCACGTCTCTTTTACAGCAGTGTAACTTCACAAAATAGTGTCTAGGTCATACATTGGGCATATTGTTTTACTCAGAAGACTTAGCTGAGCATAATTTGGGGGTTTAAACTTAGTGGCACATATGAAATGTACAAAATGCCCAGCAAAAATGCAATCCATGTATAAAAAAAATGCTCAAAATTATTTTTTACCACATACTTTGGCATATATTGGTGAAACAATGGGGGCATGTTAAGGCACAATATGCACCATATGAGATACCCTGGAGTGTCTACTTTTACAAATGGTAGGCCTTTGTGGTGTTTTTTTTTTTGAACAGTCAAACTGCTATAATACCCCGAATTGAAGCATAGGCCCATTAAATCCGCCTCTCAAAATTCTACTGTAAATGTTGAAACGGACAGGTCTCCTATATGGCACTGTAGCTTCACGAAATAGTGTCAAAGACATACAATGGGGGTATGGTTGTACTCAGCAGAAGTAACTGAACACAAAATAAAACTTTGTACAGGAATAGCACACACCAACTTTACAAAATACACATGAGAAGTTCTTTGTTATAAGTTTGTGTGCCAAAAACCCCCAAAAACTAAATTTTACTCCAATATTTAGCAGAGATTGGTGGTGAAATGGCTACATAGAAAGTGTCAAAACAAACTTAGGACAATAGCCTGTGATGTCTACTTTATATAAATATATACTTTTGTGTGGCAATTTTGTTTTCTTTTATGGCTATTAAGCTTACATACCAAATTCTAAAATCGCTCCACATTAAAAGTTTATTTTACTCCTTGTGCTTTGTGACCTATAACTACCAAAAAAAAACTTAAAATCCCAGATACATTATATATTCTGTAAATCAGAACAACTAAATTAATTTATTTTTAATTACTTTCTTTAACCTGCACTAATTAGGCACACATTATTATTGCAAAAACTGTACAAAAAACACAAAATTTTTCTTTTTTTTGCATTTTTCTGTATTTTTTAAATAATAAATAAGCATATATATATATATATATATATATATATATATATATATATATATATATATATATGTTAAATCAAATTAAAGCCCCTTCTGTCCTTTAAAAAAACGTATATAATATGTGTCGGTGCAATAAACGAGAGAGATGCAAATTGCAGTTGAACGCATACAGCAAGAAAATGCAAAAATTGCTTGTGTCATTAAGCGTAAGACAAGCTTCTGAAGCTGTGTCCTTAAGGGGTTAAGCTTTATCTATGTGTTGCCATTTAATTTTTTTTTTTACTTTGTCATGCTTCCTCTGTCTTCCCCCACCCCATAAACAACTGTCTCCAATCTATTACTAATACTTTTATGTCAGTATCTCTGTTTCACATTTGCCTTGCAGGGGGCCTGTCAAGTACTGAAGGGTGTGTTCTCTGCATGACCCATTCAACCACCATTTATTTTTTTTGTTTTTTTTAAGCAGCCCCAATGAAAATATACTTTGTAAATCTTCTAAATCCATCTAAACCCAGACAAACATTATTGTTCAAATGAATCCATGTAATGTATACTTTTGCCAGTTCTCTTCTCCATGTGTAGAATTTTCTATCCCCCTCATCCTGTTGCTGGGTCAGCATCTGCCCATGAGAACGCTTTTGAGGCAAGATATAACAGCTGTGAACCCCCCCTTCCCCGAGATTGCTATCACATTGTACTACGGACCTTTGCTCCTCTTGTTAAAATCATTCACCCTGACTCAACATTGGATATTTTGGTGAGTTGTAAACACAATGATATCCTTTATACTTAACTACCCGGTTATTTAAATAGAAAAGGTGCTTGAGTCATTTAACACCTTCTTGGCCCCTTGTGGTGCGTCATTTTAAAGTTTATTATTTTTTTCCTGTTGGTTATTTCTTAGTTTCAGTCAAATCGGTAGTGTGTTGTTTTGAGCAAAACCAAACATGTTGGTCAAATCATGAGACATATTTCTTAACAGATGTTTCCAGCACGCTGTGCTTGCATTGCAGTTTGGGATTCTGGATAGGGATTTGGAAATGATACATAGCACCACCCTAACAGTACTGTATGCTAGAACCAGTCTTATGCTGATCAGTCCTGTAAATGGAACACTTCAGGTCAGACATACCATGCATATTTGTTAAAGGGACACTAAACAACATAACCACTACAGCTCAGTTTAATGGTAATGTTGTGAATAGTCTTTGCCTCCATCCCTAGGTTCTCCAAAGGACATGGATTAAAAAAAACAAAACAGCACTCTCAAACTAGTCACATTTCATTGAAGCCATGGAGTGGCGATGTCTTGGTGCCTGGGTGAGCCTGGACTTTTGCCAAACCGCTCTGTAACACTTTGACAACGAATCTAAGGTACCGGATCAAGATTCTGCAGGTGACATAACCACTAGACAGAGCTTCTACTTTAACACTTTATGCATATAAATAAATAAAATCATGAACTGGCAACCCCAATGCAGAAGAAATGTCTGTGCTGTGCATGCACAATTTTCTCAAATTAGAAAGCTCTAGTACAGAGGTTTCTGTGAAACAAACGAGTACTTTTTAAGAAATGTTTTTTTTACATCTTTTAGTTTGGTGATGGCAAGTGCCACGTTTCTCGTAGAAATCATGTAATAAGCCTGAAAGTGGCCGAACCACAATTCTGTTCACTTTTTCTTTTTCTGAGTCCCATCATTCCCATTGTCCCATCTGGTTCCCTGCAACCAACATCGTCTTGTTTTCTTCATATAAAGTTCTCCTCTGCTCTCATCATCTGTTCCCCACTCGACCCCGTCACATCACAACACTTAAAGGGAAACTATAGGGTCAGGAACACAAACTTGTATTCCTGACCCTATGGCATAGGTTTCCAAACCAGTTCTTAAGCCACGCCTACCAGTCTAGGATTTAGGGATTACCCAGTCGTGTCAAGGTGTTTTTTGTTTTTTTTCCTAACACTTTAGACACAAAGGGGTAATTCCTAAATCCTGGACTAGGCGTGCCTTGAGGACTGGTTTGGAAACCACTGCCCTATAGTGTTAAAAAAAGCCCTGGTAGCCCTCCTGCCACCCCTTAAAAAGGTAGAAAGCTTACCTTTATTATAGCGCCATTTCAATGCCAAATGCTCTTTTAACTCCCCTTTTTTTTCCGCACATCTCCTACCTAGTTCATACCAACTCTGTACCAGCATTCACTCTTCATCCTTTTTATTTTTTGTTTTAAATAAATGTACACTCCACAGCCCTTTGTATTAGGGGGAACTGTAACTGCTTCATCTCATTTAAGTGATTTTTAGTGTACGGAGTCCCCTAGCGCTGTCCTTCCTACCTTCCTCCATCAGCACTGGCTCAAACACACATGGTCTGTCCCCCAAAGTAAATTTCTCTCTTTTCATGAGTGGATCTCCCTTGTGTCTGCTTCTGCTGCGGTAAAGTGCTTTATGTGCCCTGATCTTGTCACTGGGGACAGGTTTACCTCATGATGAGGCCATAGGGTGTTAAACCCCTTGGCATGGCAGGTGTAATTGGACCTCCATGATTGATGGCTACACTGTAGATTACATCTCAGTACTGGTACTGACACCTGTGTCATACCTCAATTATCACATCCTTCATTTTTCTACTCCTGTTGGAAGAAGGTGAGAGGAGTGGGTGATTTTTGCAGATGATCAAAAATGGGAAAAAAACAAACCTCCAAATACATGTATTTATTACAGTATTGCAGAAAAATCGGTATGATCTGATTCATTTGTGCTTCACGTTTCCACTTAGGATTAACATTGCATGTAGGAGAATTTGATGGTTTTGGACCCTGTAACCTAGGCCATGTTTCAGATGCTGTTTTGGGCAGTGTAGTTGACCTGATACTAAGTGGATGCAAAGGTTATAGGGTCACTCTTAGTACTATAACCACATTCATTAGATGTTATGGTGCATGTATCCTGTTTCTGCACTGGAGCATTTTGCAAAAATAAATAAATAAAAAATTTCCAGCCATAGTTCTACCCCCAGAGTTATAATTTTGCTAGCTGGTAAACTCCAGTCCAAACTCAGTCCAAATTATATATATGACATCACTAAGGGCATAAACCAAGATTTAAGCCTTCATTGCTTTCAAGTGCTGTGAGCACGTCAGCAGTGTAAGGCTACTTAAAGGACCACTCTAGGCACCCAGACCACTTCAGCTTAATGAAGTGGTCTGGGTGCCAGGTCCAGCTAGGGTTAACCCATTTTTTCATAAACATAGCAGTTTCAGAGAAACTGCTATGTTTATGAATGGGTTAAGCCTTCCCCCTATTTCCTCTAGTGGCTGTCTCATTGACAGCCGCTAGAGGCGCTTGCGTGCTTCTCACTGTGATTTTCACAGTGAGAGCACGCCAGCGTCCATAGGAAAGCATTGAAAATGCGAAAATGCTTTCCTATGCGACCGGCTGAATCTTGCGCGCATTCAGCTGACGGGGAGGAGAAGGAGGATCTGAGGAGGAGAGCTCCCCGCCCAGCGCTGGAAAAAGGTAAGTTTTTACCCCTTTCCCCCTTCCAGAGCCGGGCGGGTGGGGGACCCTGAGGGTGGGGGCACCCTCAGGGCACTATAGTGCCAGGAAAACGAGTATATTTTCCTGGCACTATAGTGGTCCTTTAAGCAATCTTCAGCACTCCATTGGTTGTGGACTACATCTCCCACAATGCCCTTACAGACATAATGCTGTAAAAGCATCTGAGGTTATGAAGTCCAAAACATCTGGCGTGCTGAAGGTTGCTTACCCTGCTACTGTGTTAGATCCGAAAGTGCATCTGTTTAATGTTACTGGTAGACTGAAATTAGCCAGAGAGCTTGAATGGTAAAAAATAAAAGCACATTGTAGCTCTTGTGCTTTAGCCATATTAAAGCTTCTCTATGTGAGAAGGCTGAGGTTGTTATTATTATTTTATTATTTATATAGCGCCAGCAAATTCTATACCACTGTACACTGGGGTTATGGTGACAGAAGTTCCCTGGCAACATTCCACTGACAAGAGTCAGAACATGGGTGCCCTGAGTGTCCATCAACCCATCCCACAAATTACATAGTTACATATCTGAAAAGAGACTTGCGTCCATCAAGTTCAGCCTTCCTCACATTTGTTTTTTGCTGTTGATCCAAAAGAAGGCAAAACACCTAGTTTGAAGCACTTCCAATTTTGCAACAAGCTAGGAAAAAAATTCCTTCTTGACCCCAGAATGGCAGTCAGATTTATCCTTGGATCAAGCAAGTTCTGTGGTGAGTGCGGGCGCTTCTCTGGTGGCTGGAGGTGTCCTATGCACTGCATTTAAAACGTGGCTATGTTTTAGATTTCCCACCCAATACTAATTTTCAGTAATCAACATAAATTCCCACTTATGGAAAATCTGCTGATAAGGTTCTCTGCCGCATCCTTTCACTGTAAGACAAGTTGGAGAATTTACGCAAGTGTGTGCATGCACCTCACTTTAGAGAGTGTGCCCAGGGAGTAGTACTGTGAATTTTAATATGTGTACACAAAGTACAAATTGTCCTCACATAGAAGATGGTCACAGCTAGGCTTTGGCTGTAAACTGAAGTTCTCATCTACCGTCCTGACAAGTTGATCTGCTGCTAATCAGGTTACATGTTTAGAGCAGAACTTGGAACGATGCATGCGTAATGTAAGGATTACTTTCCAAAATGCTATTGTGAGGCCTATAAATAGATCTGCAAAAAGAGATTGGGTCTGGCCCACATTTCTAAAAATTTACAGAGCTTATGTGAATTTGTTTTATTTTCCATTGAGGTGGACAGATAGACTCCAGATTGTTTATCTTATCTTCATCTCAGAAGACAATATCTTTTGATGACCTTATTACTTAATGGTAATGTTTTTTATTTTTTTGAACAATTTTTTGCAGCCTATTTTACTACAGTAAAAGCAATTGGTATGTGACCTTAACAACTGATAGATAAACACATGAGTGTGTTCTTTCAAATACCGCATAAAAACATGTGATGTTATGGTTATACTTCTACCAGCTTGTACAAGTCTCCGCATCCTTTTGCAGGTTCTCTATGAGAGTTTCTGTAGCTGTGCACAGAAGCAACTATCCTCACCCGTGATAAAACCTGAATGAAAAGCACGACTTGATGGAACGCCGGTGGGTGGGGAGACAGGGATTGGTCAGTGGCGTGCATCGTGTAATTGGAAGATCTCCAATGGTACAGTCCTGCCTGGAAAGAAAGTGGGTTCACCTAAAGAATAAGAAAGGTCAACCTGGAGCGAATGCACATTAAGCTGCCTGTCAATCACCTAGGCTGATCCAGTAAGGACGGACCATACAGAGAACACTGTTTTAGTACTCTCTGCATGGTCCTGTGCCCTTACCACAGCACGAGCATGTTTTACGAAGCACTTGCACAATGCTTTCTTGTCACATTTCCATTGTATCCTCAAGAGTGGAACACCAAGAAACAAGGTTGGGACAACACGACAGGACTCTAAAATATAGACTCTCTCACTGATATTAAGACTTGAGAAGCTTGAGTACATCTGGTAATCTAATAAAAGCCCAATAATGAAACGGCCACTAAATAATGACCTGTGTATCTTGCAAACATCTGGGAAACCATATAGTGTACATGGTAAAATTATGAAACAAATTCAGTGATTCTTTTTGCAAAAATAGTACAATTTACATTAAAATACATATTGCTAAATAGAGCAGTTTGAGCACCAAAACAACTTCATTGAAATGAAGTTGTCATGGTACCAGGAGTTTCCTAGCACTGGTGCACCTTTAGGGAGTAAATTATTCACGAAAGTTTAACTCCAAAGTCTGTGTTCCAGTGCCGGATCTCTCTGCCTCTGTCCTTCTGTTTTCTGAAAAACTTAAAAACAGAAGATCATGGCGTGCTGATGTTTGGGGAACATAAGTGCCAGCCATTATCTTCTGTTTTGACCTCGAATGGTTAACCTAAAGGCGAACCAGCACCAGGGACCTTCTGGCACCACAACAACTTCATTTCTTATGTTCCTCTAACACCTTGATTAGAGTTTTCTCAGTAACAAAGTAATCTCCATAGCTGCGTGGAAGGCATATTGGCTACAATGCTTATTTTCTGTAACATGAAGAATGTTATGTGCCTTTTCAAACCAATGGTAAGCCACTAAAATGGGGCTTATTTTTGGTAATACTAACCACTGTTTTAGATTGTATATAATTTCTATTTTTGTTGAAAGTTGAGTCTTTTATACAGTGGATGGCCCAACAAACCAATCTGGCAAATTTTAATGTGTAAAAACTAAAAAGGGGAAAGCCCTATATTTGACCCTGTAACATTTCCAAATCCCATAAAATCTGTACTGTTGTACTTCTGAGACCTCACTGAGCACAAATATGTATATATTATTGTAGTAAAAATTAACAATACTATGACATTCACTGTTAGAATGCCATGCAGAACTAAGAAAATAAAATGTCTTAATTTTTCACACTTCTTTACATTTTAATCATATAACATTTTTCATATATAAATATTTGATGTGAAATAAAAGTTCTGTTTCTCCTGAATAAAATGATATATGTATCCAGCACCTGGGACGTGGACAACATCACGCCCTTTGCGCCAAGAAGTGGACTAAATGCCGTGACATGAAAGAACAACTCAACAGATAAGCATCTTCCTCCACACTATGCAACACACATATCCCACGATTTACTCAACCCCGAAAAAGTCTGTGCCAAACTATGAAGAATGCCATCAAAGACTCTCATTGATGACTAACCCATTACAAACCCCTCCCCCCTCCCAGCCCCCCCCTGTTATCCCATAGGTTAGGGGTTCAGATCAACCTCTACGACCCAGGGTTGATCCTAGACCCTTGGCATACTGACTGGGAGCTTACACTAATTGGCCATAGGCGAGAAACAAGAGCACACCCTATAGACGACTACCAGTCTCCCTTTATATCGACAAACTATAGCAACGGACTTAGCCATTCACACCTGAATGTGACGAGACAGGCCCATTACACACAACTACAGAGCGCATAACACAAACCCAGTTTCCCTGACTACGAGTTATTGTTTCACGCTTGTTGTGAGAGGCATTGTTGTTAACGTATTTGACTAGCCTAATCTAAAAAACAAGTGTACGAAATGTCAAAATTGTTACTGTACCCAAATATATATATATGCACTATTCTATGCTTTAAGAAACTTTCTCTGACATGTAATACCACCTGCAAAAATAAAGAATTAAAAAAAAAAAGTGATATATGTATATATGTATGTGTGTATACATATATATATATATATATATATATATATGTGTGTGTGTGAGAGTGCACATAATATGAAAGAGCTAAATTATGGTTGAACAGACAAATAGCTCAAGTTGTAGGGTTTTTTAACATTTTGTTTTGATCATAACGTGTGCAATTGCCTCCGTCCTTAGGGTTTATGCTATTACTAATACTGTTTATTCACTCCAGTATTCTGTGATGAGTTAAAGGGACACTCCAGGCACCCAGACCACTTCTGCCCATTGGAGTGGTCTGGGTGCCAACTCCCACTAATCTTAACTCTGCAACTGTAATTATTGCAGTTTTCATAAGCTACAATAATTACATTGCAGGGTTAACTCCTCCCCCACTAAAGGGCACTTCCTGCTTCATAGCACAGGTTTTCTGTGCTAGAGCGTCGCTGGACGTCCTCACGCTGTGTGAGGACCCCCAGTGTCGCTCAATTCCCCATAGGAAAGCATTGAAAAGCATTTTCAATGCTTTCCTATGTAGAGCTCTAATGTGCATGAGCGGCATTGCCGCGCATGCGCATTAGGTCTCCTCAGCCGGGGGATGGGATCAGTCTCCCCCGCCGGCTGATGTGAGGAAGGGGAAGAGCGGCGGCGACCCGAAACCACCGCCGACGGACAATGGAATCATTGCATTTAGGTCAAAATTGTTGAATTATAGATGATTTATAACATTATTTGTATGACTTTTTTACTTTAAAGAGAACTTGGGTATTTTTGTCTGCAATTTGCAGTTTTCTTCATTAAGATTCACTGTTTTTCATTGTGTAGTCATGGAGATCCTATTGTGGTTATACACTGAAATTCATATTGTAGCTAAATATTTCTCTAACTATTTGTTTTTACTCATCAAAAACAGTGAGAAGTCGAACAGATTCATGGTTTTTATGTAATTTTCCAAACTTCAGGAAGCATATATCTGTGCCATTTAATGTTAGCTTTGTATGATCCATAGCTGTTTCCTGGAGTAAAAGATTGTCTTTGTACCTCTATTGTTTGACTGTGCCATTCAGCAAAATATGATGCTCTAAGCACCATAACCAATACAAAGAGCTGTGGTGGTTTTGGGGCCAGGAGTTCCCCTGTTTTAGTCTCTCAGCAAGTAGTCAAACCTTTTCTAAGGCTACTGCATTCTGGGCCCCTTTACAGATATCACTGAAGCATAAGTCTTTATTTTTACATTGGTAATATAGATTCCACTTGTCTTTGAATGGAAATCATTGACTCCGGGTTTTGTCTGCTGCTCCTAAATTCTGTCCAAAAAAAGGCCAAAACAGATATATCTAATGCAGTCGGGAAACTTCAGTTTTAGCTGTATCTGCAAAGAAGGCCTGGGGAACCCTAAGTTGACACAGGTAAATATCAACCAACTTTGGAAATGTTTTCATTACTTAGCGTGGGTTGGCAATGGGGGACTCCTGGCAATCCTGGCACCATAACCACTACAGCATACACTGCCACTTTAATTCACTCAATACATGCTTGTTATTGTGTTTCTGAACCTGGTCACATGTGTCTCAAGATTGTATTCACTAATAGAAGATATAGTCAGATTGGAACAATCCCCAATATAGCTTTTTCCAGCTCGTATATAATGTATCCAAGTACCAGAGTATACTGTTATTGGTACCTCTGCATATACATACAATAATGTTTGCATATGTTCATCAAGGTGTTTATGCTAAGGCATCATTAGTGCTCTTTGGGCATCATAGTATCTATACGTGTTGGGGATTTTATATACATTCTGAAACTCACTTAATGTTTCATGTGATCTCCACTCGCTAACTTTCTGTTCACCCCTTCAGTTACCAACATCAAATGTGCTATAAAATATTGTATAAAGTATATTTAGTTTACACCATCACTCTTGACACGTATTGGTAATGATTTGAAACTAGTTAACCTCAAACTGTTACTGATGTATTGAAGTCATGATTATAACTTAGTAGGCGATCAGCCATTTAAAGGAATACTCCGCTGCTCAAATTAAAAATAAAATAAATCACAGTTTAGTAGACATGCACCAATGAAAACATGCATGCATTTACTTATCCTTTTTTCATTGTTGATATAGTTAAAAACCGGTAGATCTCTAGATCTCTTGTCTGCTGTCTTCACAAGCCCTCCAGACATTCAGAGTTTGTCCAATCACAGACTTCCCAATGCAGCTCATTGAGAAGTTTTTGAAAGGTAGCTGCTCTGATGGGCCACTCAATCCACAAAGTTGACATCAGCAAACCGTTCACCCACACGACGCCATACGCGCTGTCTGCCGTCTGCCCTGTACAGTGAAAACCGGGATTCATCCCTGCAGAGAACACCTCTCCAAAGTGCCAGACGCCATCGAATGTGAGCATTTACCCACTCAAGTCGGTTACGATGACGAACTGCAGTCAGGTCGAGACCCCGATTAGGACGACGAGCTTGCAAATGAGCTTCCCTGAGACGGTTTCAGACAGTTTTTGCAGAAATTCTTTGGTTATGCAAACCGATTGTTGCAGCAGCTGTCCGGGTAGCTGGTCTCAGACGTTCTTGGAGGTGAAGATGCTGGATGTGGAGGTCCTGGGCTGGTGTGGTTACACGTGGTCTGCGGTTGTGAGGCTGCGTGGATGTACTGCCAAATATTCTGAAACGCCGTTGGAGACGGTTTATGGTAGATAAATGAACATTCAATTCATGGACAACAGCTCTGGTGGACATTCCTGCAGTCAGCATGCCAATTGCACGCTCCCTCAAAACTTGTGACATCTGTGGCATTGTGCTGTGTGATAAAACTGCACATTTTAGAGTGGCCTTTTATTGTGGCCAGCCTATGGCGCACCTGTACAATATATAATGCTGTCTAATCAGCATCTTGATATGCCACACCTGTGAGGTGGATGGATTATATCTGCAAAGGAGAAGTGCTCACTAACACAGATTTAGACAGATTTGAGAGAAATAGGCCTTTTGTGTACATAGAAAAAGTTTTAGAACTTTGGGTTCAGCTCATGAAAAATGGGGGCAAGAAAAAGTTTTGTGTTTATAATTTTGTTCAGTGTATTAAAATCTGTACTTTTTGTAAAATTAATAAAAGAGGACACACTTTTCACACATAAAGCATTTCAGCAACATAAAGTGCATGAGGAGTCACGCTAAGTGGATAAATGAGGTGTGTGTGTGTGTGTGTGTGTGTGTGTATATATATATATATATATATATATATAATTATTTTCTCACCCTTCCTGAGTGGTATGTTTATTCCTTATTCTCGGGTCCTCTACCAGAGGCCTGGGAGTTTGAGGGTTCTGTGCAGTATCTTATCTTACTATAACTGCACTCATCTGGCAGGGATCTCAGATGTTCCACCTGGAATCTGTTGAAGCCACTCCCCCAACTTGGGAGTCACGGTCCCGAGTGCTCCTATCACAGCTGGGACTACTACTGCCTTCACTTTCCACATCCTTTCTAGTTCTTCTTTCAGTCCTTATATTTGTCCACCTTCTCATGTTCCTTCTTCCTGATGTTATAGTCACTGGGTATTGCCACATCCACCACGACTGCAGTATTTCGTTCCTTGTGTACCACCACGCTGTCTGGTTGGTTGGCCAGCACTTGCCTGTCTGTCTGGATCTTGAAGTCCCACAGGATCTTAGCCCTGTCATTCTAAACTACCCTCGGTGGTATCTCCCACTAGAGATAAAAATAAAATAATATATATATATATATATATATATATATATATATTATTTTATTTTTATTTTTTTATACTGAATGCATGTAAAAGAAGTTGAACACCCCACAGAAGTCCCACATTGTGACTCTCCCACTGAATTCGCTAATTCTGGGAGGAATGTGGCATCTTTGTTATGTTTAAGGATCTTTATTCCAAAACTAATAGACTATAAAGTCTGTGCTGTAGAGTGGTGGCTTCAGCCTTTATCGAACAGAGACACAACAAAAAATTCCAAGCATGCCTGATTTTAAAACTTACACACTTATTTCAAGCATCGGTGATTTGAAGTGGTCATGGTGCCTGGAGTCTTTATGTGCACATTACATTAACCCCTCTGCTGCCAGAAGGGGATCTGCATTGTTTTGTCACAAGTTCTGGCAAAGTTCAATTGTGTGCACAAATGCTCCTTCATTGGCAGCGTTGGGTGAGTATTAAGTAGTACCCCCAAAATGTCAGTGTTGCTGCCGTAATAATTTTGCCAGATTTTAAGCTAAGGGCTAGAAGGGTGCGGAGTTGTTAAACCATGTGACCATTCGTGAGTTTGGCTAGCTATGCACCCCAAAAATGTAGATTTTTAAGCATCTCTTAAAAGTGTGTTTGTGACTGTTTGTGTAACAAGTGTTTTTTCAATAATTTTATATATCTATCTATCTATCTTCCGGTAATAATCAACAATGAATGCATGTAAACCATATTATTTCTTATTATAATTATTATGCAGAGAATTCCATATCCTTATTGTTATTACTGTAAAAAACCCTTTCCTTTGCCTTAGAATAAATCTCCTTTATTCCAGTCTAAACGCATAAACTTGTGTCTTATGTATAGTCGTGTTTATGAATAGATTTTTTAGACAATGGTTTGTATTGGCCTTGAATATATATGTATAATGCTATCATATACACTCTGAGATTCAATTTTTCTAAACTACAAAATACAGATTAGGGAACAGCGCACACACAAAAGAACTTTTAAAATTTTTACAAGGCTACTTAAAATTACCTATCTTAGCAAACAAATATGGGTATTCAGTTACACCATATGGCCATATTTTGTAAAGCCCACCAACTCTGTCACAGTATCCCAATATTGCTGGGTCAAACACTAATTTGAACATGGGAGATTAAAGGGAAACTATAGTGCCCGGCAGTCCATCTAGTGGCTCTCTGGTAGACAGCCACTAGAGGTGGAGTTAACCTTCACAGTTAACTATTGCAGTTTATTAATGCCCCTTTTTATACATGGCAATACCTTACTGACCTTAGCAACTGCTATTGACATTGCACATCGTTGCCTAGCTTGTTGTCTATAACTATTCCCAAATCCTTCTTGTGTGTTGTTATCCTTAATTCACTACCATTTGGGGTCTAAGTTGCTTGTGTATTCTTTACCCAGAAGCGCATAACTTAGCACTTGTCTACATTAGATTTCCTGTGCCATTTGAGTGCCCAGTCCCCGAATGTATGTAAATCCCTCTGCAGCAAAATAATATCCTGCTCACATTGTATCACTTTGTAGAGTTTTGTGTTATCAGCAAACACATAAATATGTCTTTCAATGATTATTAGAAGATTATTTATAAATGTTAAATAGAAGAGGCCCCAGAATAGAACTCCGAGGGACACCACTTACCACTTTTGTCCATCTTGAAAATTTACCATTAATGACAACTCTCTGTACTCTGCCTTTAAGCCAAAGGTATACCCAAGAAAAAAGAAATGTATCTAGGTACATTTATTTTAGTTTGAACACCAACCTATTGTGAGTAACCATACCAAACTCCTTGGCAAAATCCAAGTAAATCACATGCACTGCAGTACCTCGATGTATAGTTAAACTTCTTTGTAGAATGCAATTAAGTTAGTTTGACATGACCTTTCATAAAATCCTGCTTATTTTTTTTATTTTATTTTTTTACTAATAATACTGTTCTTCTCAATGAATTCCTAAATATTATCCTTTAATAATCTTTAAATACTTTCCCAGTATTAAGCTCACAGGTCTGTAATTTCCAGTTTAAGATTTTGAACCCTTTTTAACATAGGAAACACATCTGCATTGCTCCAACCCCCTGGTTCAGTTCCTGAAAGAAAAGAATCCTGAAAGATTGAAAATAGAAGTTCATTTATTTCTACACTTAGCTCCTTAAGTACCAGTGGGTGAATACAGTCAGGCCCTGTAGCTTTGTTTTCATTAACATTCTTTAATCGCTACAACACCTTGTCTTGAGTCATCCAATCATTTGTATATCTATTGCCATACTAGGGAAAAAGTTATTTAAATTTCTACATTTTCTTGGCCTTAATTAACTAATGCACCAATCTCTCTTTTCAGTGTATCTACACTTTAACTTTTTTTTTAAGACTTTATGTACTTAAAAAAAAAATGTTGTTTTTTCTCTCATTGGCTATCACTTTCTCATTTTCTAGTACGTCTCTAACTGCCTTTTTGCATGCATTAATGGCTTTCTTATATCTTATATAGGATGCCTATGATTTTGTCTGACTTAAATTATTTTTTCCTTCCCACTAAGCCACAATGGTTTCAACTGGTTTATTTTATGTTTACCGAGTAGTACATTACTCAATGCTACATTCTGAGAAGTATAACCTTCTTATATTTGTTTGAAGATATTCCATTTATCCCCAGTGTTTGTTTTTCCACTAAAGAGTTTATATCAGTCAATATGCCCTAATATTATTGACATTTTTTTTAATTGTATGTTTTAGTATACACTATGTGCATTTGCATTTTGGAGTTTATATAAAGCAAACACCATATAGTGATCACTATTTCCCTATTTCTCCCTACTAGTGATGTCGCGAACAGTTGGCGAACTTCCCGCGAACGGCTCGCCGCGGTTCGCCACGAACCGTTCGCGGCGAGCTCCGGTCAGCTGACACATCCCGGCCAATCTCCAGCAGACCCTCCCTCCCTAGTAATAGTTTATGGATAAGTACCCCACATTCGTACACTACCCAAACCTAAAAACAAGACAAAGCTGAAGTGTGCGCTCCGGGTAATTAAAATTTACAATAATTAAGGGGACACTATAGGCACCAAAACAACTTTATCTTAATGAAGAAGTTTTGGTGTATAGACCATGCCCCTGCAGTCTCATTGCTCAGTTTTTTTGTCATTTAGGAGTTAAATCACTTTGTTTATGCATCTCTAGTCACACCTCCCTGCATGTGACACAGCCTTCCTAAACACTTCCTATAAAGAAACATCTCATGTTTACACTTCCTTTATTGCACATTCTGTTTAGTTTGGAATTTCATATCTCTTGCACTGTTAATAGCTTCCTAGAACCTGCAGATGCCTCCTGTGTGTAATTAAAGTTTTTTTGTTTTTTTTTACAGAGCAGGAGTAAACGCTTCTAGAGCAAGTTAACATCTGATTGAACGTGAAACCTTTTTTTTTTTTTATTGTTTTCATGCAGGCTGTATGAGTCACAGGCAGGGGAGGTGTGGCTAGTGCTGAATAAACAGATACAAAGTGATATAACTCCCAAATGGCAGAGAATTCATCAGAAAGACTTCAAGGGCATAATCTATACACTAAAACTGCTTCATTAAATTCAAGTTATTTTAGTGCCTATAGTGTCCCTTTAATGCGTTATCCAGATGTGCAGCTATCCCAATTTGCTGTCCTTCATCATCAATATTAACATTAGGCAGTTTATAACATATCCCAAACAATGATTGATATCCTTTCTTTCTCCCCAAGCAGATATCTACCCATTAAAGGACCACTATAGGCACCCAGACCACTTCAGCTTAATGAAGTGGTCTGGGTGCCTGGTCCAGCTAGGGTTAACACTTTTTTCTATAAACATAGCAGTTTCAGAAAAACTGCTATGTTTATATTGGGGTAATCCAGCCCTAATTGACAGCCGCTAGAGGCTGTCTCATTGACAGCCGCTAGAGGCGCTTCCGCGTTTCTCACTGTGAAAATCACAGTGAGAAGACGCCAGTGTCCATAGGAAAGCATTGTGAATGCTTTCCTATGGACTGGCTGAATGCGCGCGCAGCTCCTGCCGCGCATGCGCATTCAGCCGAAGAGGAGAGGAGGAGGAGAGCTCCCCGCCCGGCGCTGGAGAAAGAGGTAAGTTTAACCCCTTCATCTCCATCCAGCCCGGCAGGAGGGGGACTCTGAGGGTGGGGGCACTCTCAGGGCACTATAGTGCCAGGAAAACTAGTATGTTTTCCTGGCACTATAGTGGTCCTTTAAGTTTCCACATTTTCCTTGTCACATTTCACTTGCTTAAAGGACCACTATAGTGCCAGGAAAACAAGCTCTTTTTCCTGGCACCATAGTGCCCTGAGGGTGCCCCCACCCTCAGGGTCCCACTCCCACCGGGCTGAAGGGGGAGGAAGGGTGTTAAATCCTTACCTTTCTCCAGCACCGGGCTCCCTCTGCGCTGGGGACTCTCCTCCCTCTTCTGCATTTCACAGTGAGAAGATGCATTCAGCCAGTCCATAGGAAAGCATTCTCAATGCTTTCCTATGGACGCTGGCGTCTTCTCACTGTGAAAATCACAGTGAGAAAACATAGCAGTTTCTTTGAAACTGCTATGTTTACGGCAGGCAGGGTTAACCCTAGAGGGACCTGGCACCCAGACCACTTCATTAAGCTGAAGTGGTCTGGGTGCCTATAGTGGTCCTTTAAGATTTGCCTTTAACTCATGGCTGACATACAAACATACCCCACCACCTTTTCTGTTTTTTCTATTCTTCCCAAATAATGTGTAACCATTTAATTTAACTGTCTCATCCCACGTATTATATTGCTTAGTGTATGTTATTGCCTCTAGTTCCCCCAATTGTTATTTACGCTTCTTGCATTAGTAAGCATATATTTAATATTATCACGAGTCTTTTGTACTTTATGTGGAATTTCCCTACTTTTAAATACTTCATGTGATCTGATCTTGTCCTTCCCACCATCTCCACGACCTTCTGCTGAGCTAAAGCCCATCTCCTTACGCTATAGTGTTCCTTTAATTATTCTTAATCTCCTTTTTTCCAGCTTCTCTTTGCTGTCGGTGGAGATGGACAGGTCACAAGCATTTTCCTTTTGAGTTAGCAAGGGAGCATGGTGCCTCTGCATTTTGTGATCGTTGAAACAGCGTTCCCTGCTACCCTTGCACCTTTGCAGCATCCTGACTAGCAGAACAAGGAGGTAGTAATATAATAACATGACCTCCTGATGTGCTGTCACAAAGGTGATAGGGGAGTAGAGAAAGTTGTCTCTGCCACAGCATCACGCAGATACAGCACAGTTCCCCACTATGTGCCATAGCTTTTTTTTTTTTGCATTACACTATTTGAGTAAACTTAACAGTATAGAGTCGCTTTATGAGCCTTTCCCAGCATTCTGTCATTCATGTTTTGTGTTGTGAAAAAGTAGTGCTTACATTGAGATATAATCATGTCTCTAGGGGCTGTTAATCAGGCAGCTGCTTGACGCGCATCCCCCTTGCTGTCTTGCAATGTTTGGTGTCCTCACGCCTAGCATAAAGAAATGAGCACTCCCCAATATATTAATATAATACATCTGAATGAGGAGGTGCTGATTTGAGAAGCAAGGTAATTGCCAAACATGTCCCTGGTCTTCTCTTTGGAGAGGCATTGAATTTGCCGAGATCATCATTACTGATGATCTCAGTGAGAGGCTATGAGGAAGCCGCAAAGAGAACAGCACAGCGAGAAATACAAGGTGAATAAGTCTTCTTTTTGTTAGTTTTAAAGGGGGGCCCTAAATCTAAATATGCAGGAATAAACTATAATGTTAGAAATACATGTTTAAATAGATGTTTTTTTCTGTGCTTACGAATGTCTATGTAACTTTATAATGATGTTGAGTTAGTATTTTATGCACGCATGCGTTGGATGGAGATGAATCATTTGATATTAGGAGGAGCTGTGTTTTTTTTGCCAGATCAAACGTTGTCAGTTGTCAGAACTTGGGTGGATATGCAGTTGTGTGGAAGCTTTTTGCTGATGTGATATCCAAAGTCAGATGAGTGATAGTGAAACCTGTCTATTACTGTTGGGCTGAGAGAGTATGAAATCACAAAGGGTCATGTAAAGTCATGTGTATCTGTAAATGGAAAAAGAAAATCGTTCACATTCTAAGATGATCTATATCAGTTATATTATACAGTATACCTTTAGCCAAAATACACTGTTTGGTTATCTTGCACACAATCTGTAATGTAGGCCTCTACTTTCATCAGGGGCTACCAATTAGTAGACCAGTTTTGCTTTCTCTATTTTTTGAGGCCAACATTGGATTCCTCTACCACTTTGGGGTTCAGCTTGGGTACTTTTTAACACAATAAGCAACATTTTGCACAAAGTCAATACTCTCATCATTTGGAGTACACCATTCCCATGTTGAAAAATGGCGACTGTACCATAATGTAGTTATGATTCTTTTCATTGGTACTGAATGATAAAGAAGGCACTCTAGACTGAGTATGAAGTTCACATACCAGCAGGATTATGAATTACAATGGCCCAGTCAAGTCCAAACTTCCATCCCGTGTGTGTGTGTGTGTGTGTGACGACTTGGTCCCAGTCCAGCATGGCAGAGTTTGAGTATTATTGGTAAGAAGAATGGTCAAACAGTCTCAGGGTGCAGACGTGGAACGCTGATAGATATTTACCCCAACAGTCTGACAGCTGTGATTGCAGACACAGGTTATCATGTCTAGACTGGTGCAGTCCATGGTTGTTTTGCTATTGCCTTGTGTAATGACTCCTCTTGTCATTATGGTGTCATTTTGAATGCTTCACATTCACCTAACAGTGTCACAAACTGTATCGCAAAAACAAATTTAAAACTAATCTAACATTCACTTCATACGTCTTTTATAAAGAAGATTACTAATGATGTTTAATGGTTTAATGCTACCCACAGTAACATGACAATAATTTAGAAAAAGTTTGGGGGGACAACAAAAATTAAAGAATACATTTTGATTAAAAATGTTTTATAAAAGTAACAAAAATAAGACAGACTGGCTTTAATCTGGTCATCATATAACAGAGCTAAACTCCATATAAATGATTGCAGTTGGATAATGTAATGTAATGTGATATTATGTAATCTACCTGCTAGAGTTCCATCAACGATAAAATAACCATTTGCACTGTGTGTCCCCATTAATGTGATTTCTTGCTGGGAGATAATACATCTGGATTGGTTCCCAATCAGTGGTGTAACTTTCTTTACATGGAAAAAAAAAAAGATTGGATTAGCAGTGGAAAAAAGTTCACTCAGCCTATTTGAAATCACAATGCTTAAACTACACGTTCCTGCAAAGTCAATTTGTCTCATTTGCTTGTGACACCAATTAATACCCTCAATCTCTAGCTATTAATGAAATGGTACATGGTAATTTGTTTACTGTAGATGGCAGACATTTAGATGGCGGTCATAGTTTAAAAGAGGTCTGCTTTAGAAGTGCACCCATGCTCCTCTTCTCCACGTACTACCATGGAAGACCTCACACCACCTTATTGAGCCAGTTTGGAAAAAAATACAAAGATTCCAAAGTGACCGTACTGTTTAAAAAACTTTTTTTGTAAACTCACAACAACCTGAATTTAGTGATTAGATCCCTCTGCTTCAGTTATTTCCAAGGATATCAATTCTGGCGTATTCATCTCTCTTTTCTATACCTTTAAATTTTCTATTTAATCGTCCCTCTTCCATTATATCTCGTCTTAAGCCATTGCGAGTCCTTATCACAAGCTCGGTATATTTTTAATTTCATTTTGTGGTGCATTATCTTACTTCTTGGAATATGTGTGTTTCTTAAGACCGATTACATAATAGGCTTGAAGGTTTCAAAATTAATCTTTAAAGGAACAGTAGTATCCCCATCTCCATAATTTGTGCCCCTGTCTATGGACTTTGAGTTCTGTGCATTGCTTAGTGCTAAATTACTAGTTCCAAATGCTTGTTGTGCCTCTGTATGTAGATTTATTGGAGCTTTACTCACTAAAGTATTCCTATGACTGAGTTCAGGGTTTTATTAATGCAGATTCCACCAAAGCAACACCTTCCTTGCCTTCGTTTTGAACTTTAGGAAGTGCTTCTAATTAGAAGTATTTTGAAATATTGGGCAGACTAGATGGGATGAATGGTTCTTATCTGCCGTCACTTTCTATGTTTCTTTGTGAGAAGCATTGGTGATAGATTCTCTCTTCAGGTGTTCTCCATTGCCGATCAGAGTTGCAGAAAGGAGACTGTCCTGATGTGGGAATAAAAGAGAAATTAAAGGTACACTCCTCTGCCCAAATAATAATAATAATAATAAAAAAAAAAATTAAGATTACTATTTAGTAGATATACCCAATGAAAACATACATGCATTTAATTATGCTTTTTTTTCCATCCAGGGTATATATAAACACAACTTGGAAAAGCTACAGATCTCTTGTCTGCAGCCTTTACAAGCCCTCCACTTCTTCACCAACCTAGACTTTCTGTGCCCACCCTATCACAGGCTTCCTAATGGAGCTCAAACAGAAGTCTTCGCTTGACTGCCTCTTGAGTTTACTACCTTCACTGAACTAAACAGAGTTTCTTTATACTGAATCCATTTTTTTTCTCTTAAACCAACCCATATTTGGATTCTCTCCATATTCTGTCCAATTTACCAGTTCTCATTGCCCTATCTCCCAAACCAGGGGTTCCCAAACCAGTCCTCAAGTACCCCCTACCCGTCCAGGATTTAGGGATTACCCTATTGTGTCTAAAGTTTTTTTTTCTTCTTCTTCTAAAACCACCGTAGACACAACTGGGTAATCCCTAAATCCTGGACTGTTGGGGGATACTTGAGGACTGGTGTCCCAAGCTACATCTCTGTCTTCCTCATTGCCCCATCACTTTTTTTTTTCCATGTTCCTACAAGTGTGACATTATTAAATGACACCACAACGTGTTTTTGTGTTTGTAAAGATTTTGTGAAGTTTGGTCTACATATTTGCAAAGCTCAAAGCCGAAAGACCTTATTGAACAGTTTTAGAGAAACAAAAATTTTAAAATGGGTCAACAAGAAAATGTAAGTATCTAATAATTTTCGCTATTATGTTAATTAACAGTATGGATTTTACCCAGTTACAGTAATGTTTCCACCATATTTGATCTTTACTGATTGGCTTAAAGTGTCAGCTTTGATGCCCAGTCTATCACTGCCATCCAAATTATGGACAAAATTGATAACATGGCAAGAATAGGGCTGGGCTATGGGTGCGTGGGGGAAACACATTTTTTTTTTTTTTTTAAAGAATACTCAAACAGTTTGAGACAGAACTGGGAGTAGCTCCCTTAGACGTTAGCATCATAACCATTACAACAGGCTGTGGTGATTATGGTAATTAGCCTGCCACTTTAACCAGTGGTAACAAAATATAAAAACCTATTATGCTGTGTTGTTGATTAAGAAGGCTTCAAGTTTGTTCTAATTGAATTGCTCATAATACTTTGTAGTAAAAAGCTGTTGAAGAGAATTATCTTAATTGTAACCTTGCTACAAATGAATAAAGTGTTTATTCTTTTTATACAGGATGGGCCTAAGTCTGTTGCCATAGTAATGCATCATTATTAGTAGCTGGAAGAGTTAGGGAAAGCGTACCCGGGTAACATCCTTCCACACTGTGTTTATTAGTATGCCTTCATAAATATATTGAAAATGGGACACATCCATTGAAAACAACATATAAACAGATTTAAAAAAAAAAATCTTCACTAAACAATTAATGAAACAGTCATGGTACAATAAATGCCACGGAGATTATCAGTCAAGCTTAAATTTGGGTTAATTTTTTTGGTTTTTGTCCGATGCATTGAAACTGGACCTAATCCCTACACCAGACAGGCTAGAATGTAGATATTGGTAAGACGTGCATGAGTACCACTCAATGGGTCTGTGCCAAAATCCCAGAAATCACTACTTTTTGAAGATGGAAACTGGACGTATTAATAGACTTTGCTGTCTAAAGAGATATGATTGCTTAGACATTGCCTTCATTGCTGAGTGGATATTTGGCAGATTTGTGTTTGCTGTAGCAGTCTATTTGATTTGGCACTAGTTATCCTTATAAAAAAAATGACTGTTAGTGCCTGGGGTATTTTACTCCTTAGTAAGAACTCTAATTACCGGTATTCTGGGTATTCTACTTATAAAAATCACAAGGCATTTCATTATTAAATATCTTCCCATCATTAATGTCATCAGGGGCTTCTTTTGATATACGTGGTGGTTGTGATGGTAATTTTATTGTTGGCAGGGTTCTCAGTCTACCTCTGTTTACCTGTATTGCAAAAAAAAAAAAATCAAAAAGGTTTTCACACAGTAACATTATCATGCTGCCAAAGGTAGAACAGACGTCTACATTGATAACTCAATAATTTATTTTTTTAGTCTAGATTATTTTATTATATGACAACTGTATGCTGGAGGGTGGATTCTTAAAGAGAAACAGTCAGGTTTGTGACTGTTCCATTTACCTGACCTCAGTTCACCTTAAGGGATGTTAGGCCATTTATTGGGGTGGAGTGTGCAGGTGTGACGATTGCCTTTAGCTTCATCGTGATACCTTGCTCTCACAAGCATTCTGAGCTATGTCTTCCCATGATGGTGCGTGTGTGCGCTTACAACACCAATTGCACTGAATCACGAGAAGAACATTTATTTGGATTGATGCCAGGATGTACATTGTTCTCCCTGCTGAAAAAAAAAAATCCTTTTTTTTTTTTCTCTTTTAACCCCTTGCCTCCAGTGCGCATGCTATAGATAATTTTGTATTTTTGGTGTCTTTAGCAAAACACAATTTCCAGTACCTTTTCTTGGAAGTATTCTCATTAACCATGTAAGTATTTTCAGCAGGCATTGCCGTATCAAAATATACAATTCATTTTTCGGTAACTGCCTTTATGGTTAAAAGAAAAAAAACTTAAATGGAATAATAAACCTTGAAAAGAACAGTGTATTATTTTGTGTATTATTTTATGTATTATTTTACTTTCCCTAAATATCACAGAGGTCTAAGAAAGGAAACAAAATGGTTTAAAACAGTATAATAATATATGCGTGTATGTTTGTGTACATATATATATATATTTATAGTCAAGTTTAACGTGTTTTATTCTAATTATGATTTTTTTTCTGCATTCCTTAGACATATGTTAATATGTTTTCACATATTTACTACATTCCACAGGTTCTAATCTTTGGGTAATATAGAATATCATACTATTTGTATTCAAATGGCTATATTACTCTGCGAGAGGACTATATGTTTAAAAAGGCATGTATTTTTAGTAACTAGAAAGCCTGGAGCATGATTAAATTTAGCACTTCATAGTACCCCTAAGCACATATTTCTAGAACATGATAATACTGGCAAAGATTTTACAACAAGGTAAATATTGCATATTTTCCCTAGGCAGATGCTCATCTGCTGAGGAAAACCTGTACATTTAATTTGGTTGAAATAACGTAGTGGATGTTGAAAGATCAAATGTAGACATAGCAAAGTGCCAATTTTGTATCCCTATTTTGCATCCCTATTTTTCCATTTTCATTGATGACATAGTTGCATTCAAATGACAGGTAAGATAGTGTAAGAAAGGTGTATATATTTTTAGAAACTTGACTGGTAGCCCACATTAGTACCCATAATTTAGAGTGCTTACCAATGTTTAGAATTTGGAATGTTATAACATACAAAAAATGGTTCAGGCACTACAAGGTTCAGAACGGCAAATTTATTGAAGCCCAAAGCAATGTTTCAACCTTACGGTCTGTGTCAAGCTTATACAATTGCCACTGGAACCTGGTGCTTGGTTCTGGTTCAGTTGCACCCTCGCTCAGATTGATGGGATTGAGTGTAGTTCCTTGTTTTTTGTGTTTTTTTTTTTGGAAAGAATATAATTTGGAATGTAACCAAAAAAAATATAGGTCATTTAATAAAATGTTTATTATCTAGCTGGAGACCTGCCAGTCGACATATTTGATAGATAGCAAATATAGGTAGGTTTAAGGATAAGGTAGTTATCAAAATAGCAATTAATATCTATTTTGAGTTATGTTTTTTTTAAATAGCTTAGTCACAGAATTAGAAAGAGAATCCCCCAAATAATTGTTTAGAAGAGGACACATATTTTTGTGCATTACAGGAATATCTCTATATTTTTGTGGTCGTTACACCCTGATACAACTAAGTGCCCTTGTTTGAAACAAATCTGCATTCTTTTAAACAAATGCTTAAACCAGTATCTTTGAGTATGTTTCACATAAAATTGGGGAGGTGCGCTCCAATATTACAGACTAGTCAAGGCATGCAATTTGATCATGTCACATGTTTCTGGCAGTCCTCCCAGTTAACCACAATGCGGCCCTCTCAACCGTTGGCTACATTGAATGTAGTCACTATAACAATATTATATATATATATATATATATATATATAAATTTATTTTTGGTCTGTCGTTGCAGCACATAACCATAAAAGCATTACATGCATTTGTTGGACAACAATATAGAGTCCAGTGACTCCCATTTCTTCGGTAATTGGTGCTGGTAGACATCCTTGCTATTTTTCATGGGTGTCTAGTGTTCCAACACCATTAAAAAAAAAAAAATTCTTTATTTTTGTTGTGCAAGATGTAACAACAACACTTGTTCTGCCATGACAGCAGGTGCAAGTGCAATAATTTCAAACATACCCTTTACTTAGTCTACCTCAATACAAAAAGAAAGCGGCCCGATCCTCCTTCTCCTACAGAGCGCCGCAATTGTGGAACGACCTCCCGCACAATTTAAAATCTTCCCTAAGCCTAAAGTCTTTTAAGAGATCCCTCTCTACATACCTCAAAACAGAATGCACGTGTCATGGTTGATTATATATTTCCTGCCTGTTCTATGTTAAATTTTGTATATATTGTGTATTAATATTGTTTTTGTATTTTGTTGTACCTAATGTAACAATGCAATGATTTGTGGACCCAGGACATACTTGAAAACGAGAGAAATCTCAATGTATCTTTCCTGGTAAAATATTTAATAAATAAATAAATAAATAAATAAATAAATAAATAATTTATTATTTAAAATAGTCAGCCTACAATTGACATTAGATGTAATCCGGCATCAAGGTATCAATCTGTTGTGTGCTTGTTTTTCTGACTTGCCCTGTTTGAAAATTTCAAGCAGAGATAAGAGACCTAGTTGATGTGCAGGCCAATATATCAGAGTTATTTCCTAAATTAAGTGTTCAAAGTAAATTTCAGATTTAAGACCAGAGTAGCCAAACTCAAAGTATAGCTGTTTTGAATTCACCTTGAATTCTCACGTTGGTAAATAACCCTGTAACCCTTTAAGTTAAATTGTGACCAGCTTCAGTTCGTGCTTTCTGTCTTTAGAGATCTATAAAATGAGTAGTACTGAGTTTGATAGATTGTATGCTAACTTTCCTTGCAACCTATATAATGTAATGGAACCCTGAAGTGGAGGGTTTGTTTATTGAGCGTACTGGACTAACAAATATAGCATTTGGCTGGTGACTAGTCCAAATTAATAAATAATCATTTGCATGAATTCAAAATGTTCACTACAGCAGAAAAAAATATTAATAATCAATTATTTATTTGGAAACAGTCAGTGGTAGTCTGTCATCAATGTCCTTGGCGTTAAAAGAAATATTTTGTTGTGCATATTTTTTTTCTGGTTACAAAAGTATGTGTGTACTGAATGCTTGTGGAGATGTAAACCTGAAATTGTTTCAAGAGAATTTTGTCACGGCCTCTCTCTCATGGCTAATAAAACTGTATTGCCACGTTTTAATATTTTACAAATATGATTGGAAGCTGTATGTTTGTGTTTACATGCCACATTGCAAACGTATATTTCAGTTTCCCTCCATTTTATTATGCCCACATCCATGCCACATTGCCCACACTTGTTTCACTTTGCTTGGCTAGGCAAGCTGCTCTTACTGCTGGCCGCGATTAAATCTACGCTATGCCACGTTGCTCTGTGGCTCTCGGCTCACTCCTGCAAGTTTATATAGGCATCTCGCATGAGTGCGGGCGAGATTCACGGAGAGACCCAGTTCACGTAAGTAAGCACAGGCCCTGCTCCTGAGTTCTGACTCATCTGCAGCCCACAGCCTGTGTGTGCATGTAATTTTGTTATGTGCACTGCAGGCTAAATGGGTGTGCACGCATACACATTACAGGGAACACTGTTTGTTATTGGAACTATAATGTTGCAAATTACATATATCTCTCATCAACCATAAAATGGCTTGCATTTTCCATTTAGTTGTTTTCCCTATTTATGTTGAAACTGTGTGTGTGTGTGTGTGTGTGTGTGTGTGTGTGTGTATGTGTGTATATTTATATATATACATATATATATATATACGCCATATAACAGTTTTGTATTCATTGTACGCTTGCTAATAGTATTTAAACAGAAAAAGACCTTGCTTCTGGTACATGTTGTCCTGAGTCTGTACTTAACCACCTAATTGATAAAGTTCAGTGAGGATATTCTGATTCATATAAACCCTTCAACTTCATTTTCTATCTAAATAACAGGAAATTACCAAACACACACACACAAACACGCACACAGCTACTTTCGCTTCAGGCAAAACTATCTGATTTTAAGGTCTCCAGTATACGCACTCGAGCCTGAAAAATTGCTGCTGTAAGCTTGTTGTGCATTTTGTGTGTTGAAATATGTGTATGAATGTTTGTTTTCAAAGCGGTGGCGATATGTTGTGATTTCTTTCATTTATTTATTTTTAAGGTGTTAAAATATAGGTTGTAGCCGTATTAGTCCAGTGATACAGATGTAAAATAACAGGTGTAATACCTTTTTTCATTGGACTAAAACTATTTTCTAATGACAAGTTTTTCGGGAGAACCTCCCATTCTAAGCTCATAAATGCTTTAGACTTCAGAAAGGGAGGTTTTCACGAAAGCTTGTCATTACGAAATTCTGTTAATCCAATAAAAAAGGTATTACAAGATATGAATTTCATCTGTTGTAGTTGACAGGGAAATAATTATTTAAATCCCTACCATTCCCATAACTATCTGATATCTGCCTAGGATCCTTCGAAGCCTGTCCACTGTATCCAGAACATTTCATGATTTATTGTAAAAGTATATCTCTCTATTGTGTTACCTTGCTATATAAAGCCACAGAGAAACAATAACCTATGCCTATATATATATATATATATATATATATTCTCCTTTTAATCTTAAAGTCCTACAATATAATATTTAATAAAATTAAAATGCAGGAGTAAGGCAATATAGTAAAAGGGACACTATAGGCACCCACACCACTTCAGCTCATTGAAGTTGTCTGGGTGAAGTTTCCCTATTGCACTTAGTGCTGCAATGTAAATCATTGCAGTTCCAGAGAAAGCCACTGAGGCGCTTCCTGCATCCAAGCAAACCTTCATGAGGACATCCAGCTTCAGATTTTTCTGCATTAGCGTCTGCTCGTCGCGATATGGAGGAAGAGGCGATGCCACGACCCAGTGCTGAGGGACATTGGCGCTGGTTAAAGGTAAGTAAAGGGTTTTTAACCCTTTATTTTCTGGGGAGGGAGGGGAGCACAAAGGCAGGGAGGGGGGAGAAGCAGAGGGGCTATAGTGCTAGGAATACAGCTTTGTATTCCTGGCACTTATAGTATCGCTTTAAAAAAAGGCAATGAGTAAAAAAGTTAAAAAAGGCATTTTAAAAACTGATAATGAGATGGTGACTATATGTTACCAAAATGCAAATGCTTGGTTATATTGTCTTAACTAATAAGAATATGACATAAGTGTGACTCTCATAATTTTCTCATACTCTTGTTACACTGACAGTCATGGCTTATGGTGTTCAAGTTTCAAGTTACGCACGTCACACTGAAGCTGCAAAAATAGCCAAATTGTATTCTCCAAGGCAGAATACCCAGTAGGAAACACAAAGTGATGACCGCACAATGCCTTAGTCATTTATAACACTTAGGTCATGTCATCTTCTTCTAAACGATCTCTGTGATATTCCATATAAGAAATAGATTTGCATGAACAAAAGTTTCTCTGAACGTTTGCCAACTGATTTGTTTACTGGGGAAAGTTATCAAATGTGTTGAATATATACAAGGTTCAACATATGTGAATAACCTTGTTTGTGGCTACTTCCTACAATTCTCTATGTCTATACCTCTACTCTTGTTTTCTTTTGTTGCCACTGTTCTCCACGGCTCTATGCAGTGACCTTTTTCAACAACAAAACACAGATCCGCTGTTTACTCTGCGTTTTCATATAGTTATTTTGCTGCTGAATTTGTCACTTTTTTACCCTGACCTATCTTATAGCTACTACACTTATATGACAGTGTACAAAAATGTCTGAGCGAGCACACGTTTATTTGCCTCCAAATTCAAAAACATTTTCAGTGTCGTGGAGGTATGCGTTTTTACTTACCGTTTGTAGTCCCCACCCCACAGTAAATGCTTCAGTTGTATCTATTGAGGTGAGGGAACGAGGAGCTGGCTCTTTGGCTCTTTCAGTAACGTGACATCAAGTCACTGGCTAAGGCCAGTAAGGTATTGTCATGCATTAAAAAAGGTATTAATTCTCGAGATGAGAATATCATTTTGCCTCTTTATAAATCACTGGTAAGACCACATATTGAATATGCTGTTCTAAAGAAGAATATTATGGCACTAGAAAAAGTGCAGAGGTGAGCTACAAAATTAATAAAAGGAATGGAACATATCAGCTATGAAGAAAGGTTAACAAATTTAAACCTATTCCGCCTGAGGGGATATGATAACATTATACAAATATATTCGGGGCCAATACAAACCATTCTGTGGAAATCTATTCACAAACTGGACTTTGCATAGGACATGAGGTCATGCGTTTAGACTGGAAGAAAGAAGATTTTGTCTAACGCAAAGGAAAGGTTTTTTTACTGTAAGAACAATAAGGATGTGGAATTCTCTGCCTGAAGAAGTGGTTTTATCAGCGTCCATACAGATGTTCAAACAGCAACTAGATGCTGACTTGCAAAAACAGAATATTCAATATATATATTTTTCAATGTAGGGTAATAACTGCTTGATCCAAGGATAAATCTGATTACCATTCTGGCGTCAAGAAGGAATTTGTTTCCTAATTTGTTGCAAAATTGGGAGTGCTTCAAACTGGGGTTTTTTTTGCCTTCTTTTGGATCAACAGCAAAAACAAATGTGAGGAAGGCTGAACTTGATGGACGTAAGTCTCTTTTCAGCTATGTAGCTATGTAACCACTGCGAGACAAAGTCACGTCAGTCATGACCAGTACACTTTAAGCTGGAACATTAATTTAATTTTGAACGGAGGTCAGTATTAATCTGATTTCATTTTGCTGTTAAAGCTTACAATTTTATAAATATCTTGTTTTATGGAGCCCATACTAGTGTTTACTCAAAATACAGAATTTTTATAGGTTGAAGGACAGGAATTATCCATATGTTCTTTGAACACTGATACCAGTTTTGCACATGGTTTTCATACAAAAAACTCCCCCAACAAAACAACACTGGACACAAATTGATAACAGCCTTCACATTTTTCTAGTGTGAAGATCACCACTAGTTCCAAATGAGCAAAACACAGATCACAAGGCCACCACATAGCTTTCACATAATTCGATAAAGACATATTATTTAGAAATAGACCCTGCTGAGCATATTTCAAAACAGATTGTGAATGCAGGCTCCTATTCTTTTCTGTACATTTATATTTTCTTCTTATTAATAATATTTAGAAAAGTAATTTTTTGAAAATATATCCAGAATTTGAGATGTTGGCTCAGCTTTTTAAATAGTGTTGGGGAATCTCCAATATAAATAAAAAAGGTTCAAATTACTTATAGTGTGGTGTCCCAATTATATGCAGCATAATGTTGAGTGCTTGGAACATATAGGATGAACGAAGACCTCTTTGTTCGTTCGTTTGGTTTATTCCAAGGAGGGAGCTACCGTCTCGCAGATCACTCCTTTTAATATCTAAAAATAGAAACGACAGGGAGCAGTGCTCCCCGCCACTTCCTAAGCCCCCCCATGTCCTCCCTCACTTTATGCGGGTCAGTATGAAAATGGGGGGGGATGACCTATTGTCCTCCCACCAGGCCCCCACCCATGAGGAGGAGGTCCTAAATTAAATGGGGGGGTGGGGTGGACCTTGTGTCCTCCCCCCGGCCCCCACCCCTGTGCTAAATAACAATAAGAGGGGCCTATTGTCCTTCCCCCGGCTCCCAACCATGAGCGGCGGGTGGAGGGCCCTAAATGAAAATGGGGGGTTGGGGATGGACCTAGTGTCATCCCCCCGGCCCCCACCGCTGAGCAGTGGGTTGGGTCCCTAAATTCCAAAAGGGGGGACCTATTGACCTGAGCGGCGGGTGGAGGCCCTAAATTACAATGGGGGGGCCTATTGTCTTGCCCCCACCATGGGTGACGGGTGGGGACTAAGTGTAAATACCGTGGGAATTAGGGAGCTATCTACTAAGCGGCTGTAAGATGCAGCCGCAGATCGGATAGGAATTTCATTAATTCTAATGAAATTCCGATCAGAACAAAGTCCCGAATTGCGTCCTAACATGAATGAACAAACTGTTCTCATTCTGTTAGGACGAAATTTGGTCCTTTCGCTGGCATTCTGTCTAAGTGACGGGACGTACGGGAATACCGACAGGAAGCATCACGAGATCATGGAGGAAAGGTAAGAATTGTGGGAAAATTGCTTTGACCACAGGAAACAAAGCACACTTTGTCCCTCCACTGGTCAAAGCTGGTCATGGAAACCTCCATAAGACAGTAGTTTCTACTTTGTCTTATGTTTCAAAGAAAACTAGAGCAGACAGGGAGAAATGAAGAACAGATCCTGACAGAGGGAGAGAAGAGGATTAAAGAAAAGTAAGGTCAGCATTACAGTGCCGCTTTAAATAAAGATTAGGTCAAAACCCCTCTTCAGAGCAAATAAATACCTGTGTTTGCACTCAGATTTTGCATCTTAAAATAGCATTTGCTAACCCTGTAACATTTTGACCTGACAGTAGTGGTATTGGCCCAAATGTTTTGCAACATTTATATTTTATTTTTTTAACTTCAGTTAAATTTTACACTACACTTGCAGCTCACTCTGTTATTTAAAGGGACACTATAGTCATCAGAACCACTACAGTTTAATGTAGTAGATCTGGTATTTGTAGACTGTTCGTGCAGTTTTAGCACTGTAAACACTGCCTTTTCAGAGATGCATTGGGTTGGCTGAGATCATCTCAACCATGGAGGTTGGGCCAGCCGTGGGAAGACCGGCATGGTGGTAGAGAAAAAAATAATAAGTAAAAGAACCTTTTCATTCGACAGAGAAGGGGGCCGGAAACATACATAACCACTCAAACAATATAGTGTCAGGAATACGTTTGTATTTCTGACACAATAGCGTTCCCGTAATGTCCTTTTTCAGAAATGTATAACTTTTTATGACAAAAATCCCCAAATTGCATAAAAACGATACCAAGCCAGAGCTTATCATATATATATATATATATATATATTTTTTTTTTATATAATAGTCTAATGACTAAATAATTGTGCAATGTATCATTATCAGAATTTGAATTCTAAATAATCACTTTAAAGGAACACTGTATCATTAGGAATAAAAATGTGTGTTCCTAATGCCTTAGTAACTGTTTAAGTGACTGTGCCCCTGCTGTAAGTGTTAAAATGGTGAATTTACTTACTTTTATTCCCTTGCAGCGCTGGTCTCTGATTGTGGGACGGGGCGAGCGGGACACAATTTGGAAAGTCAGTGGTGCTGCTAGGGGCATGAGCAGAGTATTAATGATGCATTGTTGTATGCATGTAATTTCCTGAATTTATTGTACACAGAGCTTGCTCTGATCTCTCTGGTTACTTGTTTCTGGTTACCTGTGTGTGTGTGTTCTTTTTGGTGTGTTGTCTGCCAAGGCCTGGCTAAGATCTTTCAGCTTCTCCTCGTTCACCCTTCTTTTTCGATTAGAGCAGTGTACATCTTATTTTAACCTCTTTGTATCGGGGGGCAGTGGATTACATTTTACAGATTTTAGCTTTCAAATCAACACACACTGCATCTAATAACATGAGTAGTTGCATTGATCAGTGCATTTTAACACCTTTTAGTGTCTTGCCATGTGATAGGTAGGTCCGTACTGAGTATTAAATGAATCCGCTTACTTGTAATATTATAGAAAGAACCCTATGCTACTAATGAATCAGATTGGTCTCACCCACAAAGCTACTCCTGGAACCGAAATGCCAGGTAAGTATCTTCTGTGTGAGACATGAATCAAATCTTGATGTCGTTATTATTGGCTTCTTGTAAACCTCTTTAAAGCACAAACTCTGTGTACAGTGAGCCAGTAGGTCAATGTCTGGTTTGCCATTTTACATTTAAAGAAATGTTGAGTTTGCCTTTATAGAAACAGAAGCTTAAAGGGGCACGTAACCCCCACTGTAACCACTATCCCCTACAACTCACTGTGTCTCTCTTTGGATACTCTCTTTTCCTTTTCAAATAAACAGGGTTTGAGTTGTCTTCTAGGTACCCAAAACAAACCCAGGCAGAGGCTTAGCTAATAGGAAAGATTCAGCTGAGGGCTATCTGATCAAAGCTGACTTACCTGCTGGATGGCAGGGATCGACAAATTTGCTTTCAATCTAGGCGCAAGCTAAAAAAGTTAGGAGTCATTCCCCCCCCTCCCCCCCACAACAAAAATACAAATCTTAAAGGACTAAAGTCGCCAGAACCAGAGCTTAATATCATGGCTCTGGTGTCTATAGCCTGTCCCTGAAGACTTTTCAATGTAAACATTGCCTTTTCAGACAAAAGGCAGTTTTTACATTGCTGCCTATTACCACTCTAGTGGCTGCCGCTAAAGTCTCTCCTATCTACCTACATTCAGCGTCTTCACACTCTGCATGGAGGCACTGAGCGTTCCCCGTAGAGATGCTTTTGATTGATATAATGCATCTCTATGAGGAGATGCTGATTGGCAATTGATAATCAACTACGGAGGTGGGCCAGCTGGAAAACAGATGAGTAAAAACAGGGCAGGGGGCCTAAACCTACACATTCACTGACAGACATCCAGACTGACACACACACACACAGACACACACACACTGACGACAGATACCCAAATTCTCACACACTCAGTAATCTTTATTATTGATACACTCAAATATATACATACAAACCCAAAGATGAATACATACAGACATACACACACGACAGATACAAAGAAATGAAAAAAAATACATATTTTTATCCAGCCTCCTGTTTTCTACCTTTTGGGCTCAGGAGGGTGGCTTCCCTGGGGTCCAGAGGGACTGGGCAGCAGCAAGTGAAGGAAACTGTAATAACTTGCTACCGGCGTTGAGGTCATGCAAGGGGAAAAGAGGGGCGGCCAGCTCTGCGGCATGGAGTAGGAGGTGGGCGGGGAGCAGGGTCGGCTCTGTGGCATGGGGGCGGGAGGCGAGGAGCAGGGTCGGCTCTGTGGCATGGGGGCGGGAGACGGGCGGGGAGCAGATCTGTCTTTACCTGGTGTCCTGCTAGGTTAGCTTGCCATTCCCCTGTGCAGCCTCTGCACCGGCAGGAATTAATTACAGTTTCCTTGACTTCCTCCCGGCGCACCGAAAGCTGCACAGGGATTGACACAGGAAGAGGAGGGAACTGGCTGACCAACCCCAGGCGCTAGGAAAAAATATTTAGTCCCCATGGCGACCTGGCCCCTAAGATTTGTCAAGCCCTGCTGGAGGCTATTACAATTTCCATATTACCTACCGTAAGTGGCTGCAGAGTGCAAGTGTCAAAACACTTTGACAGAAAAAGCGCAGATTACACCCAAAGATTTCCAACACCATAACCACTACATTAGTAGTAGTTATGGTTATTAGATTGCACCTTTAAAATCTTACGCTATGATGTACCCAATGTTATGCCAACTGAGGTTATGCATAACAAGCTTCCTGGCAGCTTGATTTCAGATGTGGTTTAATTATTCACAGTGTAACCGGGAAAGTTTTAACATGATTTGCAGGCAGATTTTAATGCTTTATTGATTAAAACTCTGTTATGTAACATTTCCTCTTAAAGTGGCTTTGTCACCTCAAACTTACCATTCTCCCATTGTTTCCTCTTTCAGAATCTGTTCTTCTTTTCTTCATTTCAAATCTATTTCTCTTTAACCCCTTAAGGACCCATGACGTGTGACATGTCATGATTCCCTTTTATTCCAGAAGTTTGGTCCTTAAGGGGTTAAAGAGACATACAGTGAGGGAAAAATTATTTGATCCCCTGCTGATTTTGAACGTTTGCCCACTGACAAAAAAAAAAAAGATCAGTCTTTAATTTTAATGGTAGGTGTATTTTAACAGTAAGAGACATAATAACAAAAAGAAAATCCAGAAAAATGCATATCAAAAAAGTTATAAATTGATTTGCATGTCAATGAGTAAACTAAGTATTTGATCCCCTATCAATCAGCAAGATTTCTGGCTCCCAGGTGTCTTTATATAGGTAACAAGCTGAGATTAGGAGCTCTCTTAAAGGTAGTGCTCCTAATATCAGTTTGTTACCTGTATAAAAGACACCTGTCCACAGAAGCAATCAATCAAATTCCAAATTCTCCACCATGGCCATGACATTAAGAGCTGTCCAAGGATGTCAGGGACAAGATTGTAGACCTACAAAAGGCTGGAATGGGCTTATTCTGTCTCTCACTATTAAAATACAACTACCATTAAAACTATTGACTAATCATTTCTTTGTCAATGGGAAAACGTTCAAAATCAGCAGGGGATCAAATACTTTTCCTCCTCACTGTAGGGAATACTTTGTCATATGTATTTTTCCAATGCTTGAAAAATCTTGACAAAAGGTGGGGCAAAAGGAATTGACAAAGGAATTGGAGCTTGCCTTAAGTTCCACCCTTTGTCAAGATTACCCAGTGTAGGAAAAATACATAAAGTAAGTAGTTCCTGAGTTGTACATAAATAGATCCGAAAAGAACAGATTCTGAAACAGATAGAGAAGAGTTTGAGAAAATTTGTGCTGATCTTACTGTACAATAATTACACTTTGGTGAATTAAAATCCTCTCTTCAGCTATACTATTAAAAAGATCTTATTTGTCTTTAGCATACACATTACATCGCGGGGCCAGTTTTGATGTATAGTCATATTTATTGGTTATCCACCTGTATATGTTATCCAGAGAAACCGAAAAAAAACTACTGGTTTACAACCAACCAGATAAAACAATACAGTAAGTCTTCATATAATTGGCAATCTACTGTAGAGAATTCAAGAGTCTTTAACCCCTTAAGGACACATGACATGTGTGACATGTCATGATTCCCTTTTATTCAAGAAGTTTGGTCCTTAAGGGGTTAAACCCACCAACACCTCTAAAACGATAAATTAAAAATGATTGAAAAAGGTTAATCCTGACTCTTCTGTACTCTCTGGTATATAGACAAATTCTAAATGAGGATTCTAAAACATACAGAGAAAGGAAAAATGTTTCATTAATTAAATTTATGTATTTACTAGTAAAACAGCAATTGTAATTCTATTTGCAGTGGGAGTTTTATTGTGTGTGTGTGTGTGTGTGTGTGTATTGACGTTAGAGTTCCCCTTTAAAAATGAGAGCCTGTCATTACACCTTGAGTGTCCTTTTTTTATTGACATGGATTAAATGAGGTACAGGGTGATATTGATATGTTGCTACTATTTCTATTTGCCACTTTGTTGCTAACAAACATAAAATCACACAAGATCCAGACAACGACATACATGTCCTGCCCTACATTCTGCATTTTACATAAAACAAATAGATCTAGTTTAAAAATTACATTTTTAAAACCAATGTCCCTTTCTGAGGGAGCCTGGAGCTGGAGAAAGGTAAGTGACTGAAGGGGTTTTAACCCCTTCAGCCCAGCGGGAGGGGGGCCATGAGGGTGGGGGGACACCTAAGGACTACATAGTGCCAGGAAAACAAGCTTGTTTTCCTGGCACTATAGTGGTCCTTTAATGGCCTGTGTACCAAACAGTTCTTTCAACATCTGAAAATCCTATTCACTGATCAGGTAACTGCTCGCAATTAGCTGCGGTAGTTCAACAGAAAAACAAGAAATGCCATGTATTGTGCAAAGTACGCATCGTTCTATAACAAGTCTAATTGTACAGATTATATTTCATTAAATAAAGTTACTTTAACATTTTAGTGACTGTTTAATCATGGAAAAGTCAACTACATTCATCCATTCCTCTATATCTATATGTAGATATATATAATATATATTATGCAGCGCTTCTCCCTTATATTTAGATGATAACTATGCTCTATCTTTACAATTTTAGGGCTAGCAGTACCTATGCTGGCAAAAAAATGTAGACTGTATTTTTACATTTAAGTTGTATATTTAGTCTACAGCTATTGCATACTTAAAATAAATATAATATATGATAGTAATAACATAAATTAAGGATTTAATATGTTCTAGCAAATTATATAAAGCCTGTGATTCGCACATTTGTAGTCTGGAACACACAATATTAGCAAGATATGCCTTTACAAGATATATGTGTCTGAGACTTTAATATCACCTAAACAACTCAAAACGAATTCAGTAGCTGTGTATAGTAAGGGGACACTCTAAGCACCACTACAGTCACTAGAGGAGCCTCCTGGTGCTGTCCTGCAATCTTTACGCTTAAATGCTCCCCACAATCATGTTCACTATCCCCCAATTCTTCCCTGTGGAGAAGCATTGCATTGGCTGAGATCATCATCACTTGGCTGTGGTTACTCGGCTTATACTCAAGTCCATGTCTGTATTATGGCAACTTACATTGTCATAATACAAACCAGGACCGCCGGGCTCATTAAAAGCCCAGCGGTCCTGTTGTGGGCTGGCAGAGAGCTGTTACTTAGCTTTACAGCAGCTCCTGTCAGCTCCCTTCTCCGTGCAGCTCCCCTGTCAACTCCGTTCTGCTTAGAGTGTAAGTCTCGCGCTCCGCGCGGCACACAGACCGCAAG
The DNA here is from genome assembly GCA_933207985.1 of Pelobates cultripes. Lineage (NCBI taxonomy): Eukaryota > Metazoa > Chordata > Amphibia > Anura > Pelobatidae > Pelobates > Pelobates cultripes. Next base: position 213,309,974 of record OW240917.1, read on the forward strand.
ACTTACACTGTAAGCAGAATGGAGCTGACAGGGGAGCTGCACGGAGGTGAAGGGAGCTGACAGGAGCTGCTGTAAAGGTAAGTAACAGCTCTCTGCCAGCCCCCCCACTGCACATCCCATCCACTGGACTACCAGGGATTAACATAGCCCCCCTCCCTGGCCAGACAACAAGCAGGGAGGGGGGACAAAAACCAATAAAAAAAAAATACAAATATTAAAATAAAATAATAATAATAATATTAAAATAATAATAATATTAAAATAAAAAAATTAAAATAATAAAAATACCCAGTTTACACACACTACACAAACACACACACTGCATTCACACACACACTGCATTATATACACACACACTGCATTCATTATATACACACACTACACACAAACACACACACTGCATTCATTATATACACACAATGTAAATAAATATTCAATTAATGTAATTTTATTGGGATCTAATTTTATTTAGAAATTTACCAGTAGCTGCTGCATTTCCCACCCTAGGCTTATACTCGAGTCAATAAGTTTTCCCAGTTTTTTGTGGTAAAATTAGGGGCCTCGGCTTATATTTGGGTCGACTTATACTCGAGTATATACGGTACATCACCGAGCCTTATCATTTAGCTGCAATGAGGGCGGTTGATGCCCCCCTTCTCCCACTATCACATTGTCCCTGGGCACGGTTGCCCAGGATCGGGCCTGGTGTAATTTTATGCAGATTTGACCCTTTTCCGCCCGAAATGGGATAGGCCCATTTTCTGCAAAAAATTTCGGCAGCCAAAATTTCAATGCATCCCTAGTTGTCACAATATTGACCTTTCAGTAAACAAAATTAAAAATAGAGATTTTACCTACTGCAGCAGAAAGGTGTTTTTACTTTAAGTAACAGTAAACCTATGACATTCTCTATGACATGTAATGTTTCATTTATTTAATTGAACAAATGTGTTGAATTTATTGGTGATTATTCACCAAGCACCAAATTGTAATGTACTGAAATATGGCAACAAATAGACTAGAGCCTGGTTGAAGAATTTTTCAATATTAGCACTTTTTTTGCAATTCAGTGTTCTATTCACTACAAATTAGTGTTTAGCATATAAACCCCAGTCCGCTAAAATATGTAATTTAACTATTACCAAGAATAGTTTGTCAATAAAAATAGAAATATATATTTTTTGTAGATAAGAAGGATTCCCCCTTTCCCCCTTTAAGGGACATGTGGTTGTTTTAAGGCATACAAATTTTGTTTCTCTAACTTTTTCTTTGCAGGATTTTTTTTTGGGGGGTTTCTGTTAATCATATTATACTTTTACTGTAACTTAAGCTTACATCAAAGTTCACAGATCATCACTTATATATATGGATCTTGGCTGTGGTTACTGTACTGGGAAATGTGCCATCTCTAAGCTTAGAGGGAAATCACCGGAATTGTTGGTGAAACAGCTTTCCCTCTGGGTTATGAGGTAGTGGTGTGGTTTCTTTACCTCCCTGCAAGGTTCCATTATAAAAACTGTCAAATCACACCATTTGCCGGCAGTTCTGCCTACACTTTGCTTTCTGCCTTTGGAGGAGGAACAAGAAGATATCCAGACAAAGGGAATTGTTTTTATAGCATATAGCATAAATGTCAATGGTCTACTGCATATTTTCCCAGACATGGCCAGGTGTCTCCCGTAACGTACGTTAAACTTGGAAATATACTTTATGAAATTTATTTTTGACAGGGTTCCAAATGAATTTTTAGCAAAACTGGTAGCTGTGTTCTACAAACCTTGCTACATTCTTTATACTTACAAATAATAAGATGTCTGGTGGTTCATTATTCAGATTCTGAAGTAGAATGCGGTGTGTTTGCTATGAGAACCCATTTAAAGCAGTGTTTTAAAACGGAAACATTGCCCACCTTATGCATTATCAGAGTTGCAATTCTGCAAAAGCTTAAAGGGACACTATAGTCACCTGAACAACTTCAGCTTAATGAGGTTGTTCAGGTGAGCACTATAGCTCCCTGCAGCCTTTCTCATGTAAACACTGTATTTTCTGAGAAAATACAGTGTTTACATTGAAAGCTAGGAACACCTCCAGTTGCAGTCACTCAGAATGCCACCAGAGGGACTTCCGAGTTGATTGAGGCATAAAACTCATCAATCCACTCAGATCTGCTGTCAGCAGAGCACAGGGCAGCATGCAGACACTCCCACTGCATGCAGACACTAACTTTCCTCATAGAGATTCATTGATTCAATTCATCTCTATGAGGAGATTCTGATTGGCCAGGGCTGTGTTTGAATCATGCTGGCTCTGCCCCTGATCTGCCTCTTTGTTAGACTCAGCCAATCCTATGGGGAAGCACTGTGATTGGATCAGGCTACCACTTCTGATGATGTTCTCAGACTGTTTTTTTTTCTTAGGCAAACAGCATGCAGAGTTACAGCTTCTGGCTTGAATACAGTAAGAGCCTTACTATATTTATGGAGGCATGAGAGGCCCAGGGGGGCTAGATGGTGGTGTTAACACTATAGGGTCAGGAATACATGTAGTTGCACTGGTGACTATAGTGTCCCTTTAATTCTATCTTTTGGCTTGAAAAATATACCTGGTAACAATTTGTACAAAGCGAATCCAGATGTAGAGATTTTTCATCTAAGAAGATGGGAAACTCACAATGATAAGCACCGCTACAAACTTTCCCTAGGCCTCTGCACAATAATTTCAAAAGGGGGACTTGAAGAATTGAAATACCAAGCTGTGTGGAATTGTGCTCTGTATATAGCCTTCTAAAATACTACAGCTTCCTACTCAGTGCTACTTCTGTGTCACACTGTTTGTGTTTTCTAGTTTTCTTACCAAATCTCAGATTGCTGTTTATAGTAGTTATTCCTTGTTTTCATGTAGTTTTCCACTCTGGCTTCCCAGCGGATGACTGTGTCTATGACCCTCAAGGTTTTACAGATCATAATAGGCTATGTAGGTTTCATCGTTGGCAAACCTCCTACCACAGCAATCTAGTGTATGCAAGATAATGATTAAGGGGTTACTCTAACCCTTTTTATTTTTTTTTATTTTTTTACCTTTAGAATGGGTATTAGCAATTAGGTCTACTTCCTTACAAACCTTTAAAATGAGCATAAACTTAACTCGTTTCCATGTCCCTTCTGACGTCAGTGCTTTCCTCTCCATGCTCCCATCAAATACTTCTCATTTAATTGAGCCATCCTCACTGGGTCAGAGAAGACGTATTACTTTAATAAGATATGTCTCAACTCCAAATATACATATAGCCCATGTTTACAAAATTGCTTCGAATTGTAAATAGCGGCATTTACATCTAACTCTTTCAGGGTTATTCATTAAACCAAGAATTGACCATTTAGTTCTCAGATTCATTTGCTGCCTAGGCAGACTGTAAATATCATTTTTTTTGATTGAAATAAATACTAGCATTAAAGGACCACTTCTATATTGGGTATTCCTTGGGTCACCCATTAAGGAACACAAGGGGAATCACCAAGAATCCACCAAAAGAAGGGTCTGGACAACCCTTAAATGGTCCAAGGAAGCATACTATTCGAGTCATATGACGGTATGACTCTTTCCTTGTGAGTTAAACCTCTCTTTACTTCTGTTCTACAGTATTCTACAGACATATTGCGCTATTTGTTTGTATCTATTCTGTTTTACAGATAATCTGTGATATCCTACAGCTCCACCTATTATATTGTATGTATTGCTATGTGTTTGTAAGTGGTATAGGGGGATACCACTTTATAGGTGTATTTGAGCTACTTAATTTTCTTTTTCCCACATTGTGTACATATCACTTTGTATTATTAGACTATAAATATTGATGGTATAAAATAAATCTGGATTTTTCTGTATAATTTATCAGCTCATTATTTTAACCCCTTAAGGACACATGACATGTGTGACATGTCATGATTCCCTTTTATTCCAGAGGTTTGGCCCTTAAGGGGTTAAAGGATCACTATAGTGTCAGGAAAACAAACCCATTTTCCTGACACAATAGTGCCCTAAGGGTGCCCCCACCCTCAGTGTCCCCCTCCCTTGGCGCTGAAGGGGGGTTAAAACCCCTTCAGCAGCTTACCTTAATCCAGCGCTGGTTTCCCTCAGAGCTGGTGACCTCTCCTCCCCCGCCGATGTCAGCTCACAAGTGGAGCGAAATACGCATGCGCATTTCTCAATGCTTTCCTACAAACGTTCTGCACGCTGGATGCGAATTTCGCATCCAACGTCGCAGATGCGCGTCTAGTGGCTGTCAGGAAGACAGCCATTAGAGGTTGGATTAACCCTGCTATGTAAACATAGCAGTTTCTCTGAAACTGCTATGTTTACATCTGAACGGTTAAAACCTGAGGGACCTGGCACCCAAACCACTTCATTGAGCTGAAGTAGTCTGGGTGACTATGGTGTCCCTTAAAAAAATAAAATTCCCTACTCATCCATACTGTGGTGAAAACTATTCAGGGTATATGACAACAGATTTATCACTTTAAAGAGACACTAAAGACTACTAAAGCACTTTAGCTTGCAGAAAAACATTATATATAGACTGTAAGCTCGTTTTAGCAGGGTCCTCTTCAACCTATTGTTCCTGTAAGTTTTCTTGTAATTGTCCTATTTATAGTTACATCCTCCCTCTCATAATATTATAAAGCACTACGGAATCTGTTGGCGCTGTATAAATGGCAATAATAATAATAATAATAATTTGTGAAGAGAGTATTCTCTCTCTTTTTTTATTTTTGCAAAAAGTGTAGATTTCAAAATAAATGGACCCTTGTATAAATTAACCTATTTACACCCTCTTGGCATTTAATCAGACCACAGGTAAAAATACTTCCTGGTTTCGCTAGCTCAGTGGAGCGAAACTCCAGAGTTCGCAATTGCCCAGAGCGAGAAGCCTTGTAAAGACTTCTCATTGAGCTGCACTGGGAATTATTTGATTGGACAGCCACAGAACATCTGGGCGGGATTAGAAGGGGAGGGCTTGCAAAGGCAGCAGACAAGCTGTTTTTATATATACACCCAATGAACAATTGCATACTTAAATGCATGCAAGTTTTCATTTTGGGTAAATCTATTAAACAGTGACTTTTATTTATTTTATATTTGGACAGTAGAGTGTCCCTTTAAATCTGGGCACTTTTCTGTAAAGATATATTTTTTCTCTCTTATGTCTGCTTCACTACTCAAACCAGTGCTTCAGTAACATTTATTGGGGTGAAGGAAAGAAATCGCACATTGAATAAATGATTATTGAAAATATTTTTTTGTAGGATTATGGCCCAAATTGTGTTAACTGAAATGCTCAAAGACAAACGGATCAATCCACTAAATAGTTGTAGAGACTTTAAAACCAACACATAAAATTTATTCTGTAACAAAAATAGAAATGACTTTATCCAAATCACCTATTTTACAAGTGTGAGCTAGCTTCAATTTACTGATCAGTAAAGCGACTCTTAAAGACCAGTTTTATCAAACTAGTTTTCAAGTAGTCGTACGCTTTATGCGTTTTATATAATATGTAGCATTAAAACACTTTCCTAAACTGTTGAAGACTTTTAAACTAAACGATTTGCAGTCGTTTTAATGTACGTTATTAAAGAGGAACTAAAAATAACTTCCCTAATAATATATTACTCCACAAATCTATTCTTGGTAATACTTTCTTCTTACTGTGTCATGTGCAAGCAATGCACTATTCCATTGAATATATATATATTCCATTATTCAGACTATTTCAAAAGCATTTCAACATGATACAGGGTAATTAGGAAAAGAAGAAACACGGAATGAGAAATTAGGGAGTTGTATGGAACTGCCTGCTTCACCAGACACGTTCCAAAAAAGGGAGGTAGGCTCAAGGAAGAGAAGAGGAAACATATGAGGAGAGAGAATATCTAGACATGTACTATATATTAAGAAGAGAGATTCAGTGCATATATATGCATCCACATGATAATGTATCTAGTCATTGAAAATCTGTGTTTAGATAAAAGCTTCATGGTAGTGTAATCTAAATTTGTCAAGGTACTGGCTCAATCATGTATGCACCTCAATGCTCAGGCCCACGTTTTCCTTCAAATGGTAGATAAAGGCTAATTTTCAAGTTATTTCCCTACACTTGTGTTCTACTCCCTACTTGGAGGGAGTGGAACATGGTGGAAGGCTAGAAATCTGACTGTCTTGATAGATTGACATTGCACAATTACTACTCGTGTTTAAAACAGCCTTTAAAATAATAAAAAAACATTGTGTTCTACGCCCTTCTTGAAGGGAGTGGAACATGGTGGAAGGCCAGATAGAGATCTGACTGTTTTGATGGATGGATATTGCACAAGTACTATTCATGTTTGAAAGATCCGGTTTTAAAAAAAGAAAGAAAATCAGAGTTCTTTGTTTACCAATCCACAGAACTTCTGGACTCTTCCGTGGTCCTCCATTTTGTATTGTTAAGTATTTGTATAAAAATGACACAGTTCCTGGTGGCTTTATCTGCCAGAAGATGGCAGTGTAAGGATGGAGAGTTTTAGGGAGCCCGACCACAGTGGCAGCAAATGTTGTAGGATTAGGTGTGCGTTGTGGCTACCTATGTGTAATGTATGTGGCTGTTTGTGTGATGTGTGTATGTTTTGACTATTTGTGATGTGCAGGTAAGTGTGAGCTATTTGTAGCTTTGTGTGTTTGATAGTTGTGAGTGATGTGTGGGTGGCAGTGAATGATGTACTTGGCAGTGCGTGAGGTGTTGGTAGCTGCTAGTGATTTGTGTGGCTTATCGTATCTGATATATGTTGCTGTGAGTGAGTAGCAGTGAGGGGTATGGGTTGCTGTCTGTTGGTAGCTTTGAGTGAGGTGTAATTAGATGTCACGTTCATGTGTTGGGGAGCTGTATAAGATAGACTTGGAAAAGAAAAACTGTCAGGAGAATTTCATGGCATAACAGTGCCCTCAAATTTTTGCAAATGCAGATTGTTCTTACAGATTAAAAAAAACCAAAACAATAATAATAATTAAACATCACTTACTACTCATATAAGTACGCACATATAGAAACTGCAATCAGTCACAGAGGCATGCATTTGCAGATGTACACACTCACAGATGCACACAAACACATACAGATACATAATTTACCCTTACAGATCCAAATAAAAAAAGAAACATTAACATGAATACAACACACACTCACAGTTGCTAGATACAAAGTGTCTAACTCATGTTTAGCTACATCCAGACACATACAAATGCATAAGTACACTTACAGACACACTCACAGATACACATATGCACATACAGAAATGCTCAAGTGCACACTCACAGATAAATACACAATTACACAGTCACAGATACACAATCAGTTTTACATACAAACACATTCACGGATACCAATAGGAATAAGAGAGAGGGTTGCAAGTTGCATTTACCCTTTGCTTCAATCAGAGAGAAAAAAATAGATTCCAAACCTCATCCTGTATAGCTCTTCCCTGCCTCATGTAATTCACCCATGCTCAACTTCTAAACTTCCTCTAAAATAAAGAATTTCAGGTCACAGTTCCCTACCTGCCTCTTTGAAGTGCTATTCCCATGTGGTCCTGGTGATTGGTGACACTGGTGTTGTGGTGGGTGGGGGAGGACTTGGAGCACCAGAAAGCTCTGGCTGCAATGGGGGGGAGCGGGCATCAGTCCATCATTTTTTGTAAGCCCAATAGCTGCAAACCTCCCTCAAGTGGCAATGAACTGCTGTCCTTTCTTGTATAGTAATAACTAATTGGTTGGGGCCAGTGCCCCCCCCCAGGCAGCCAGGGTCCCTTATGTGTGTATTGGTTTTACTTCTCTGATAGTGGGTGGAATGTTCTTTGAAATATCTATCATTTTTTTCTGATTATTTAGATCATTCTGTTTTCTGTGAGGCTATAAAGCTATTTTGGGTAGAAGTGATCGGTTGAGTGCCTATTTCTTTATTTTTGTTTCATTTATTTTAGCTGTAAGCTGCCAAAAAAGTAGGCAGAAATGCCAATATGATAAGCTTTCACACACACAAACACAAGAAAAAAGCAGGCGTTTGCTGGATAGGGAGCATGGGACATTCTGATTACATAAAAATATAGATTTATTCACTAAACAGTGAGCTATAGTGAATTTGAAAACAGGATTGCAGAATGCAGGTCAAGGCAGGCAGGAAAATTCTACAACACATCTATAGTTACAGCTTAAAAGACAACTATAGTGCTAGGAAAACAAAGTTGTATTCCTAGCACTATAATGACCTATAGTGCCCCCCTGTCTCGTGCCCCATTCCCCCACCCCACGTTGTTGAACGGGTTTGAAACCCCTTTATCACTTACCTGATTCCAGCGCTGATGTCCCTCGGCAATGGTTCAGGCTCCGCCTCCGATCCCTCCCCCGCCAATGTCAGGCAGCGGGGGGACCTAATGTGCCAGTTGCATTAGGTCTTTTACTATAGAAAAGCATTATATAATGCTTTCCTGTGGGCTTTTGGGTGACACTGGATGCCCCCATGCATAATGTGAGGACCAAATTTCGCCTAGTCTGAAATTTTTATTTGGTTTACAGTTGGGCACAGTGCACTATTTAGCAAGGAAACATTGTCTGTGAGATTTTAAGCTCACCCATGTTGGCTTTATAGTTGTCCGCTTATGTTTTTTTTTTTTTTACGTTTTTGTTATAATCTTGATGAGATTCACTTTCTGTCATCCTGTATTGTCTCTTCAAACAGGGCTCGACAAAATCCCAGGCACCACTAGAATTTTTTGCCCTGGCGCCTGAGATTTGTCTGCCCTTTAGCTTAAGCGGTCGTCTGCACAAACAATAGAGCCGGCTCTGGTTAGAGTTCATGGGCATTAAAGTGACCCTGACGATAGAACTTGATTCGATTAGGCTTATTTTTCATCCATCGTAAAATTCTATGATCTAATACTTTTGATCAACAGAAAAACAAAGCACTGTAAATGGCAATCATTCTGTGTAGTTTAATAGCGGATTAAGGTGTCTGCATGCTTTTAGGAGTTAATATGGTTGAATAGGATCCTTTTTCGTTATTTGGTTAGTGTGTAAAAGGAAAACTGTTGTCCAGTATCGAGTGCGTGAAAGTGGAGGATGACATTTTGCCTTTTTATAAATATGAAAAGAATATTATATTTCCGTTCCCACAATTCCTTGTTGACCTCATTTTCTGAACTCATCAAGGGTTATTTACTGTACCATCTTCCCCTACCCTCTTTCTACCACTAATGAAATGTACTCTTGCTGCATGGTGTTTCTCCAACTCTTTAATTAAGACCTAAATCATGTCTCATAGTTACCCTCTCATAAGAACATCTCTTCATAATAACCTTTAGCCCCTGGCAGTCACTCAAGCTCATAAGCTTAATCCTTAAATCCATAGATTAATTTAGGGTTTATCATGCAGACGCTGGCTCTGATTTCTCATATCTGTGTTTATCCCTGCGGCTGTTTACCAAGAAGCTGTGGCCAGATGTAATGTCTTCAAATCTTGTCGCACTACGTGTCTTATTGTGTATGTTTCCTCAATGTATTAATAACATTTCGTACTTAGAACATTACTTAATGTGTACTTATTAGTTACGTCAGAATTACTTTAATAGCTACAGCCCATTGAATACAGTTGCACTCAAACAATAAACAACAAGACATCACAAGTGGATAGATTTAATTTTAGAAAAATTGTATAATGGGAAAGGAATTATGTTATGAAAACTACAGATAGTAGCTCAACCGGTGAAATATCTGTCTGTCTGTCTATATATCTACCTATTTATCTATGAAAATGTAGACTTAGTGGTGTCTAGGGGGTTCCCACCTTTTGATCTTGGCATCCTTTAGTGAGAGGAAAAAAAATTCCAAGGCAAACCTTGGCAGCAATTTATAAATATCACATTTACGCAACGCCTTTCAAGAGAGCTATACATATACTAGTCGATTCAACTTAACCCTTTATTGACCATGGACATATCAGGTACGTCCGACAAAAAAACGGTCCTTTAGGACTACGGACGTACCTGATACATCTGCGGGTAATTAGAGCGCTGGAAGCGATCATGATCACTTTCAGCAGCTCTAATGGTAACGCTCTGCCTGTACTGAGTGCCTCGGGGGGGGTCGAGGCACTCAGCTAAAGTAAAAAAAAAATTTTAAAAAAATGAAATTTAAAAACAATGTAGCCCCTACCCTCTCTCCCTCTCCCTCCCCATGTACTTACCGATAGACGCTGTTCCCCCGCCGACGATCGGTCTTCTTCTTAGGGGGAATGTCTGGGCTCAGCACAGACGGTCCCCCCTCTCCAATTTAGGACCCACAGGGGCCATGTGACCGCTCTAAAAGAGCAGTCACGTGGCTGCAATAGGTGTCCACAGTGCTGCCAGCAGGGGGACTGCCTGAACTGACAAGCAGCCCCCCTGCTGGTGAAAAAAGTTAAAAATAAATAAAAGTAATAAATTTAAAATATATATATATGTACATTTTTATATATAATGTCATGCTAGTGCTAAGTTTTTTATTTATTAATCTATACATATATAAATATAAAAATACACTTAGAGTAATATTACACACGTTTATATATATATATATATATATATATATTATAAAAAAAAATAATTAAAAATAAACTGTAAAAATTATTTTAAATAAATGATATATATGTAATTTTTTTCTAACTGTATTTTGATATTAAAATATATTTATATCAAAATACACTTGGAATGAAATTATAAATATCTATGTATATCCCCTTAATGACCGTGAACGTACTATGTACGTCTGACAAAAAAACAGTTGTTTAAGACTAGGTACGTCCGCGGCAAATAGGAGCCCTGGACTTACATGGACTGGCGATCCGCGGCGATCATGGTAGGGAGGGATTGCCGGAGACCCCAGCAGTCCCCCTTCAGCAGCTCCGGGCCCTCCAGGGCCATGTGATCACCATGATCACATCACCGCAATAGGAGTCTAGGAGCTACCAGCAAGGGGACTGTCTGAGCTGTCAGACAGTCCCTCAGGCTTCAAAAATGTCCCAAATAATGACATGGGTGCATGATTTATTTATTTTTTTGTTTAAATTTGGCATGGATTGGTGGTAAAATGAAGAGTCAAAATACCCAAAGTTTAATACCTTAGGTTGTCTTGTTTTAAAAAACATATACATGTGAAGGGTTATTTAGGGATTCCTGATAGATATTAGTGTTACAATGTAATTTGCATTAATAAAAAAAAAAAAAAAAAAAGAATTGAAAATAGCAAAGTGCTACTTGTTCTTATAGCCCTATAACTTCCAAAAAAAGCTAAGAACATGTTAACATTTTTGTCCGTTGTAAATGCAAAATAGATTTTGGGGATCAAAGTTAAAAAAAGTGTTTATTTTTATATTTTCCCATCATATTTTATCATTTTTTTTATATGATTTGATAAAAATAATGGTATCTTTAGAAAGACCATTTAATGGCGAGAAAAACTGTATATAATATGTGTGGGTACAGTAAATGAGTAAGAGAAAAATAACAGCTAAACACAAACACCGCAGAAATGTAAAAAGAGCCCTGGTCCTTAACGAAAATTGAAAAAACGGTCTGGTCACTAAAGGGTTAAAGGAACAGTTAAGACACCATAAGAACTACATAGAAATGACATTATTATGATACCTAGATGTCACTGGCGCTGGCTCACCTTATGGGCTAATACCTTTTTCGGACCTTCTAAACCGTAAGTATCTTGCAGAATCGGGCGGTGGCAACACTGTTTGGCTGAGAGTGGTCAGCTGACACTCTTGGCCAATCAGTGAATCCCTATTCATAAAACTGGCTTTTAAAAAAAAAAAAAAAAAATTATTTTGCAACCTCACTTTTAATTGTGACACAAAACAAACCACTCCACCCACACCCAAAACAAAAACTCTGCATTTAGCCTTTTTAGAGTAGTGAAGTCCTCAATCAAGTTATTGCATATTACTATTATTATTATTACTTTTATATAGTGCCAACAAATTTCGTAGCGCTTTACAATGGGTGGACTAACAAAAATATATATGTAACCAAACAAGTTGGACGCAGAGGAACAAAGGGGTTGAGGCCCTGCTCAATTAGCTTACATGATAGAGAGAGTGGGGTAAAGTGGCACAATAAGAATAGTATTAGGGAAGTAGATTGGTAGAATAGTATTCACTGAAGACTGTGTGGTTAACACTTGTTGTAAACACTGACATGACCAAATGCTTCCATAAGTACTTCTCACTATATCTGCTCTTAAAGCAACTTTACCAGCACTCATTAATAGGTCGTCTTTACCCAACTATTATTTAACATATATGTAGAGTTTGTGCCTCAAGATGGCCATCTAATAACCAAACTTGTCTATTGTAGACTAAACCATTGGCACCTAATAACAATATCATCATAAGATGTGGTATTTTATTAATTTTTTACCTTGCTTCTATTTATTGTTTTACATATTACCGCATGCTAAATGGCTACATCTACCTTTATGGCTACAAAACAGACCTAATGAACACTTGAAGCATTATCACTACTACAGTACACTGTGTTGGTTATGGCGATAGCAGTTCCCATGGTGCCTTCCATGTTCGTAGACAAACTATTAGCAGGTTCCTGGTATCCGCTGGGTACCTGTTATCCAACTGACTCGAGGTAAGAAGTCAAACCGTTGGCAAGCAGTTTTTACTTCTTACTTTGGGGGTGCAGGGGCACTCATGGTACCATAACTACTACAGTTGTATTGTTTATGGTGCTTAGAGTGTTCTTTAAAAAAAAGGGGGGGAACTGTTAGTTTTTGGTTGATGAGAGCGCTATAAAAGTCTGTTCACCAAAACCAGAATTGTAGTGAATTGAAAAACAAAATGCAAAATGCAGGTAGCAATAGCCGATTCTGAAACTTCAACTCAATTTAGCTTTTGATTTTGATTATAAAATGCATGATCCTAGAATAGATGGTATAGTATTTTCTTGTCTTAATGCAGACACTATGACAAAATAAAAACATCATAAATATAAAAATATATAAAAATATATAAAATAGTAACTTTACAAACCTCAACATGCACACATTTGACTATAGGTTGTGGTGTCTACTCCTTAGAACATTCGATAGTTATCCTGGTTTTATCCATTTCAAAGCTTAAAGGGATATGCTAATCATATTTTAGCTTGCTGAAGTGCTCTGTGTGAAAAGTGTGTCCTCTTTTTACAATTAACATAAAGTGCAGATTTCAATAGAAATTGACACTTTTATAAATTTACTTTGTTACACCCCCGGCTATAACTCACACAACCATTCTTGGTTACTTCATGGTTGTTGAGCTAAATTAAAGAGGCAGCAATTGCCCAGAACACCTGCCTTGCAAAGTCTTCTGAGTGAGTTTAATTTTGAAGCTTGTGATTGGACAGCCAGAGAAAGTCTGGGCTGGTGAAGAGGGGAGGGGGCAATAGAGTGTCCTTTTAATCATTCAGACCTCAGGGATCCTCCCTTTTTGTGACTAATATTCCAATATGTGTACTATTATATTGTATGTGCCAGATTTCCGCAATGTCATCATCTCCATCTGCCAGGCAGACATGGAAACTTTAATTTTCGCACTGGGGCCGTGGTTTCTAGTTACGCCTCTGCTGTCAGTATAGGGTATTGTGCTGCTCAGGTACCTCTGTTACTGTATAGTTTATTTAGCCAAAGATATCCAATCAGGCCTTACAGTTATTGTTAGTCTATAAATTCCTGATTTTGGTAGAAAATATTGGTGGGAATTGTGGTCCTACAGCATAGTCGAAGAAGTGATTCCTGCTTTAGATTCTACACTTCATTAGTGTGTGTGGCATTAATTTGCTGCAGACATAATTCTTGCCTGATGAATGCATTCTAGGGAGAATGACTTAAAAAAAAATAGTAAATGTCTGTGGATGTTCTTATTTGCAAAACATATCCAAGATGTTAATAGCCAGTCCTGATGCTCCAATTTACTTTAGTGCAAGAAATAGGTGTGAGCAATGTATGTACCTAAGCAGATCCAGTGCAGTGTTAATTTTGTAGACTAACCATTTTAGTGAGATTTTAGTCGACTAAAATGTTTACGATTTAGTTGACTAAAACTAAAATAATTCAGATGACTAAAATACGACTAAAACTAAAATGTCTTTTTAGTCAAAAGACTATGATTAAAAGCAAATTGAATTTTCCGCTAAAATTAACACTAGTTGGTACGACAGATGGGGGAGGGAGGAGAAGTAATGAGACACATGGAAGGCTGAGGGAATGAGACACATGGAGATTTGGAGCATACAAAGAGACATAGAGGGTCTAGGGAAGGGGCAAAAGGGACAGAGGCTTCAATGAAACCCATTATATTTCAGTAATGTCCACTAAAATCCACTGGAGATTTAGTTGTATCGACTAAAATCTACTAGAGATTTAGTAGACTAAAACTAGACTAAAACTAAAACAATTCAAATGGCTAAAATACAACTAAAATTAAAATGGATTTTTTAGTCAAACGACTACGACTAAAAATAAATTGAAATTTGACGCCAAAATTCACACTGGTCCAGTGCAGGTCCAAATTGTCCTCTTTCAAGTCTATAGGCACATTTCTGTGAACATTTGATCATCTTGTTTTGTGTGTTTTCTCTATGCATACACCTTGTTATCAAGTTCACTAATGTGCATGTTGCACCTCTATTAAATTTTCTGAAAAAAAACATTTTTCAATTCATTTTTCATTTTTAAAGTAAAGCTTAGATGGTGCTTTTCGCTAGGTGCTCACTCTAAATTTTATATTCTGTGTACACCTCTGTTGATATAGATTGTGAAGAGATAGTTTTAATGGGTGGCAAGTACAAGTAAATGTACTGGAGGATTCATAGCCTTGCTGTATACTTTCTCAACTAAATAATATAAAATTTTTTCATATATCCAATCAAATAAGGAGTTTATGGTACGTTTAAGACTTCAACTTTGAGACTATGTGATCCATTATGCAAGTCTATAAAATCTATTGGTGGAATACACGTGTACACGGCTATTAAAATGGCAATTAGTTTATTTTATGTAAATACAATTCTGGGAATATCAACATATCCTAAATATAAATGGGGAGAGGAGTTAAGGAGTTAAGGGTCAAGACGTGAGTCCCTCTTTGTAAATCTCTGCCTGCATCTCATAAATAGCATTGGCTGTTACTCTCAGCCGTGCTAATCCCCAAATGTTAGTACTGATTACTTTTTCAGTATATTGCATGTGATTCAGTATTTATTCAGCATAGTATTGTGAGCCTTTAATCTAGTCTATACCAACATTGAGGGCTATTTGCTATTTTAGAAGATACAGTTCTTCATGTTAAATTTACTGGCTGGTCTGATATTTTAATACAATCTGTGTTTAGCAAATGTAATTAACAGTTGATTGCATTTTGTTAAACTTCCTAACACTTTTCACTTCGGATTTCTTAGGACACATTCAGTACAGTTCTGTATCTTTATGAAGTGTGTTTTGAATTTATACAATTTTATGTTTATTGTAATTCGAGGGAGTGGAATTTTTTTCATGTGGTACTCTACATAGGCGCTGGTAATATTAAAAATGCTATTACCAAGTATGCTAGCATGCAGGGTAGAGCAGGGTACTAATGTTATTGATCAGCTTTGTCTAGGTTTGTGTAAACAAGTGTTTTGTTTGTATATTTTTTAGGTTGTGAACAGAAAATTATCTGAACGAGGTTTTGACTCCATCCTGTAACTGGGCCTGTTTCTGAGTGGTAAGTAGATAATTTATATAATATATATTGATGTATTTGGGGGGGTGAATAAAAAAACAAAAACAAAAACTGAAACAAAATATACACACACACACTGCAGATACTTAGCAATGGACACTTTTAAACACAGCTTTTTTTTAAATCGAAGCATGAGCTGTGTTCCAAAAAGATCAGAGAGACTTTAACTTCCAAAGCAGACACAGTGCCCCGCTGATATTTGCACTGTATTGTATTTGCACCGTGGGGAGTTGTATCACGTTTGACCTCACCGCAATCTTTGTGGTACCTAGCTGTGTAGAAAATGTATGTGACAGAGAGGATACATAATGGTGAAATGTGCATAGAACATTGTGGGGAAATAATACCATTGAGTAGTTCTGCAGAATAATAATAAATCACAAGACTGTAGGTTTATGGGTTTATAAATGTCTCCAAAACCCTGAGATGGAATGATTTCCCCCTAATACATGCTTCGATCTATCTTTTGTATTGTATGGTATTTGTAGATTAAAGGGATCCTATAGTGCCAGGAACACAAACCTGTTTTCCTGGCACTATAGGGTTATTAGGTCCCCCCTTCCCGCTGGGCCGAAGGGTTTAAAACCCCTTCAGCCACTTACCTTAATCCAGCGCCAGCACTGGTGACCTCTTCTCCTCCTGCCGACGTCCGCTTTCGAGTGGAGCCCATTTCATATTCAAACCGCCCATAGCAAAGCATTACTCAATGCTTTCTTATGGACATCCAACATGAGTTCAATGCGATTTTCACACTGAGAATCGCGGAAGCGGCCTCTAGTGGCTGTTAGGGAGGCAGTGTTTACATTGCTGTGTTAAGATTACCTATAGAGGCTGTCTTTGCTGTTTCATGGAGTTTGACTTTGTCATGCTTTGTATGAGGATGTCCAGCTTGTTGAAAATCCCCATAGGAAATCATTGAGTCGAAGCTTTCCTATGGGAAGGCCTAATGCGCACATGGCACTTGCCGTCCATGAACATTAGGTTACCCCATTGGCTGATGTTGACAAAAGAGGACCCCAACCCAGCGCCGAGGGGAATTAGGTCAGGGTTTAAAGCATTTTGCACCCTTTACTTCACACTCACCCCCTCAACCATGTCACAGTCACCCAATGAAGACTGTCATTCTTACACAGTTACATTCCAAACATGGAATACAGCCTTACACGCAATGCACAAAGACAACAAGCATCCCCATGTACACTCAACACACTGCAGCTACCCCCCACAACACACACTTCCAAACACAGATATACATATGCTCACAGTCACAGAGACACGCATTCAAACACAAGGATACTCAAACTTACACTCTCTTGCACAAACATACACATTATGACTGTATGTGTGTTTATCAGTGTACACGTGCGTGTGTGGGTGTGGCACTCGGTATATAGCGGGATTCACTGTGCATGAGTCACTCAGTATATTGAGGAAATAACTTTGCGGAGCAGTGTGTCAGTGTTGCCCATTATGCAGAGGAATTCATTGAGCAGAGCATTTCGTGTATCACTCGATATATAGAGGCATTTATTGTGCAGAGCATTCTGGGTCATTCAGTATATAGAGGAATTCACTGTGCAGAACATTCTGTGTATTGGTATATTGAGAGATTAACTGTGCAGAACATTGAATGAGTCACTCAGTATATTAATGAAATAACTTTGCAAAGCAGTGTGTCACTTAATATACAGATTGATTTTACTGTGCAGAGCATTATGTGTGTCACTTATTATATAGAGGCATTCATTATGCAGAGCATTGCACGTGTCAGTATACAGAGGGAATCACTGCACAGAAAATTGTGCGTCACTCAGTATATAGAGGGAATCACTGTGCAGAGCATTGCATGTGTCACTTAGTATAGAGAGAGAATCACTGTGCAGAGCATTGCATGTGTCCCTTAGCATATAGAGGGAATCACTGTGCAGAGCATTGCATGTGTCCCTTAGCATATAGAGGGAATCATTGTGCAGAGCATTGCATGTGTCACTAAGTATATAGAGGGAATCACTGTGCAGAGCATTGCATGTGTCACTCAGCATATAGAGGGAATCATTGTGCAGAGCACAGTGATTCCCTCTATATCTACAGAAGGTGGAAAAGTGAACAGCGCCGAGGGAACCTCTGCAATGAAAAAAAGTAAGTAAAACAGGTTTGTGTCTTGTTCATTATTATTGAACCTGCATATACCTAGGGACAGGGACACCGTAACATTCAGAATTCTGGTTTGTATTTCTAATGCTGTGTTCCTTTAAATTAATCATCAGATTGTTTATTTGCAAAATGCTGTACAAGGTATAGGTTTGTGGTTTGGATACCTGGAGTGTCCCTTTACAGTAGATGTGAATCACGTTTTTTGTGTGGGAGAGTGCCATGTTGGTAAGTTCCCAAGGTAATATGTATATACTTTGCATATACAGTTAGGGAAGTGATGAGAATCTCACAATGTTAACTTTTCCTGGCTTAGATGATATAATTGTAATTTAAGTTGCTTGTATAAAGCACCCTTTTTGTACACCCTCCCCCCTACAAATTACTTTGTCCATGAAGATATAGTTACATAACATAAGAGTGGTAATGAGCGAATGTGTGAATGCAAAAGTGTGTGCGTGTGTTGCGTTCGTACGCGCAGTCATGGGAAAAAGAAAGCACACCCTCTTTGAATTCTTTGGTTTTTCAAATCATAAGGTGTACTTAGTTTCTCACACATGGCTTTTCCATTTTGGCTTTATTTTTGGTAAATAAATCATAACACGGTGTCATTGTCAGGGTACCTGTTGTGAGCTGTCAGGCTGGTAATCAGCCTGGGTATCTCTACCAGAAGGATTGGGAGTGTCCTCAGCCTTCTTCATTACTCCACAGTGGTTCCCGATGCCGACCTTTTTATAAAGCGCCGCATGCGCTTTATAAAAAGGTCGTCATGACGTAAATTACGCTGAATGTTAGAATTCTTCTTTTGGGGGCGTGGCTATCAATAAAAAGGGTGTATAAAGCTTGTATCATTGCCCTGTTGTGGTTCAAAGTTGCTTTGTTCCCTGTAGTGCATTTTCTTGTTAGCTTTGATCAATCTCCTTGCTATCGTTAGCCTGGCCACTCGGTATATACACTTTCATATTTGCACACTGCGTATTGGATTTCTGTGTCAATGTTTTTTTTTTCTGCTAGCCTGAGAACAACATTTTTTTATTTTATTTTTATTGTAACAGTAAGGTGTGTGTGTGTGCATATATATATATATATACCGTTGTATGTAAATCATTCCAACTGCAGTATATTTGACAAGCTCTGCAGATGTGAAGAAATTAATCTTTTTTAGAGCATTTGCCAATATGTGGTATATGAGGTGAGCTAAAGGGCATATAATTTAGTTAGTGAGCTTGAGGTGAAAGGGGATGTCCGTTTCTGCGGGGAAATCTCCTTCCATTTACTGTAAGACATTATTTTCTCACCTACACAAGGATTGTATTTCCTCTCAGTAAGAGTTGCGGTTTGCTGTTATTCTGAAGCTGCCTCTGTCCTGTTTTTTTTGCATTCTCACCACCACAGTTTTGTTTTCATTTCTGTTTCCCTCCTTTTAAAAACAAAAAACAAAAAAAAAAACCTTTTATCTCCATGTTCCATGCACCCATTTTGTATTTGTTCAAAGCTGTCCCTTCTCAGTCCTCACACTCTAACCAACTCATCCACCCACCTCTCTTCTACACCAACCAATTCTACTTTCATTTCTTCCTGTTTTTATCACTTTAGCTTATTTCTAGTTCTCCATTTCTCACATTTGCTGAATCATTTTGTTTTTCCTCCAACAGTAACTCTTACCTTACCCTGTTTGTACTCCAATTAAATTCTATCTTTCTTTACTTACTCAAATTTTTTATTCAATCTCCTAATTATCCTTTTTATGCAATTTATACATATATAAATACACATTATTTTCTAGATCTCTCTATATGTGCATATGATAATTACAGTTACATAGGCTGAAAAGTCTGGTCCTGCCTTAGTCACATCTAATTTTGCTGTTGATCCAAAAGAAGGCAAACATCTGTTCAGACTCTGATAAATCCACCTTTTCAGGCAGAGAATTCCACATCCTAATTGTTCTTATTGTAAAGAACCCTTCCCGTTGCCCTAGACTTAATCTCCATTTTTTCCCCAGTCTATATAGGTGATTTTGTGTCTTATGCATAGTCCTATTTATCAACAAACTTCTAGGCAATGGTTTGTATTTGCCCCAAATATATTTGTATAATGCTGTCATATCCCCTAGGGGCGCCGTTCTTCTAAAGTAAACAGATTTAAATTTGTTGCCCTTTCTCAATAATTAAAATCTTCCATTCCTCATTATTTTGTAGCCAACCGCTGCACTTTGTCTAGGGCCATAATATTCTTCTTTAGAATGTGGCACATTTGAGGTGTGACTTTACCATAGATTTATAAAGAAGCAAAAATTATGTTTTTAGCCCAAGAATTTATGTCCCTTTTGTGCATGACAATACCTTAATTATCTTATTGTCTGACAAGTGTACATCATTAATCCACATTTGGTGCATAAATATATGTAATGTATTGGTACAAATAAAAACCAATACTGACTTATCATTACTGAAAATCCCATAGTATCAAAACTTGTAGAAGTGCTGTATTAGTCCAAAATTATGTTTACCATAGTGCTAAAGCAAATTTAATAAGCACAGAAACCATAAAGCAATTGACAGTTTACTGAACTGCGTACTGTTTTTACGCATGCAAATATTTGTCTTTTTTCCAGTTCCAAAAAGCTCATTGTGTAACACACACAAGCTCAATTGTTGAATTGATTAAATAAGTTGTTTGGTAGGCCAAGTAATGTGTGATATGAATTGTAATTGGTTTAAGGAATCACATGGTCAGTACAAACCACTAAGTGCTATCCTGCTCATTAGTAGGAATATCGAACTCTTTATTTGGCTTTATTAAATAAACAAGGATTTCCCCCCTTCTTGTTGCATAATTGGAAATGGCTACAATTGTTGTTGGGCTTTTTGTTTTGTTCTGTTTTTTTTTTTTTGTCTTCTTTTGGATCAACAGCATTGAAGAATGGGTTTCATGGTTATTATTATTTATAAAGCGCCAGCAAATTCCGTAGCGCTGTACAATGGGTGGACTAACAGACACGTATTTGTAACCAGACAAGTTTGACGCACAGGAACAGAGGGATTGGGGGCAGCAGTGTGTAGAGATTTGTAAGCAAGTGTCAGGATCTTAAAGTGAGCCCTATATCTTACATAGTTACATAGCTGAAAAGAGACATGCGTCCATCAAGTTCAGCATTCCTCACATATGTTTTTGCTGTTGATCCAAAAGAAGGCAAAAAGCCTAGTCTGTAGCACTACCAATTTTGCAACAAACTAGGAAAAAATTCCTTCTTGACCCCAAAATAGCAGTCAGATATCTCCTTGGCTCAAGCAGCTATTACCCCACTAATTAGAAATTATATCCCTGTATGCTATATTTTTGCAAGTATTTATCCAATTGCAGTTTAAACATCTGCATGGACTCTTATAAAACCACCTATTCAGGCAGAGAATTCAATATCATTATTACACTTGCCGCCACATTCATTATAAACTGTAAATGGGCAAGTTGAGAACACGTAAGACCACTTAGAAGCGGATTACAGTAGTCAAGGCGAGAGAGGACAGCAGCATGGACAAGCACCTTTGCCGTATCAGGTATTAAATAGGGTCGGATGCACGCAATGTTTTTGAGATGGAAGCGGCAGGATTTGGCTATTGATTGGACATGAGGGGTGAAGGAGAAGTCGGGGTCAAAGAGAACACCTAGGCAGTGAGCCTTAGAGGTACAGCGGATGGTAGCGCCATTCACTTGGAGGGACACAGACAAGGGAGAAGCAACACTTGAGGGAGGGAAGACCAGAAGTTCTGTTTTAGACAGGTTCAGTTTAATCCCTTAAGGACACACAACGTGTGACATGTCATGATTCCCTTTTATTCCAGAAGTTTGGTCCTTAAGGGGTTAAGAAAATGAGCAGCCATCCAGTTGGAAATAGCAGAGAGGCAGTCAGAGACATGAGTCAAGAGGGGTGGTGAGAAATCAGGGGAGAACAGATACATTTGCGTGTCATCTGCATAGAAATGAAATGATACTGGAAGCCAAAGGAACTGATGAGTTTACCAAGGGAGACAGTGTAGATTGAGAACAATAGTGCACCAAGGAAAGTCCCTTGGGGAACACCAACAGAGAGGGATTGGGGAGAAGAGGCACAGTCAGAGAAGGAAACACTGAATGAGCGCTGGGAGAGGTAGGAAGAGCACCAGGAGAAAGCGGTATCTCGTAGACTGAGATTATGGAGGATGAGAAGAAGCGGTTGATGATCAACAGTGTCAAAAGCAGCAGAAAGGTCGAGGAAAATTAGGATAGAGTAGTGGCCATGGGATTTAACAGTGATAAGATTATTGTATACTTTGGTCACAGCTGTTTCAACAAAGTGATGAGTGCGGAATCCAGATTCAAGCAGAGAGTTGGATTCGAGGTAGTTTGTCAATTTCGCATATACAACTCGTTCAAGGATCTTGGAGACAAATGGCAGTAGCGAGCTAGGGCAGTAGTTTGACGGGGATTTAGGGTCAAGGTTGGGCTTTTTCAGAATCATGGTTATGGTTGCATGTTTGAAGGGTAGAGGAAATGTGCCAGAGAGGGAGAGATTAAAAATTTTAGGGAGAGGCAGAGCAAGAGAAGGAGACAAAGTGCGGATGAGATACGAGGGAATAGGGTTGAGGGAACAAGGGGTGGGAGGAACGGAGTAGAGCAGAAACATCTTCTGCTGTAGTGGGCACCAATGAGCGTAGGACAGCTGAGGGAGTGTGGTTAGAGGAAAAGTTCATAGGGGATGGAGAGAGATGAGAGATATCTTCCATGATTGTAGAAATCTTCCCAGTGAAGTGAGTTGAAAAAAATTTGTGGGGCTCAGGTTGGTAGGAGGAGGAGGAGGCTCGACAGGGCGAAGAAGAGTTAAAAGCATAAAATAGTCATTTGTGCTTGCGGGAGTGTGTGGTTATGAGTGTATTGAAGTAGTTTTTTTTTTTTTTTTAAGAGGAAAGAGCCAGACTGTAGTAGCGCAGCATAAATTTATAGTGGAGGAAGTCAGACGCAGAGTGAGACTTTCTCCAGCAGTGTTCAGCAGTTCTGGAACATTTTTGGAGGTGTCGGGTCAGCTGAGATAGTGAGGTTTTTCTAAATATTTGTATAACAAAAAATGTGCACCATGACACAAAGATTGCCGCCATAGTTAAACAAAGTGAAATAAAATTCTGAAAAAAATTATAGTTTTACTACACCAATACAATCACTCAAATTAAAAAAAGAGCAATTTCAAGTAGTCAAGCAACCTATGCTGGACCACTCGAGATGGTTTAACCCATTGGCACAAACTTTTCTATTTGGTTCATGACCCATTTTAGAGCCATGAATAAGGGAAATCAGAATTCAGCTAATGTGTTTCTTTATTCACCATTTTCACCAAACATGATTGTCATAATTTTTTCTTTCTTTACTGACAGCTGAGGAAAGATTCCCCTAGATACCTCCACTTGTATTATTGGCTTTTCTTTATTGATAAATGCTGGCACTTGCACTGCAACTCAGTGAGTGTTAGTTCACTATTGATTGGGTTCTTTTTTCCCTGGCTCATTGGAGCTCCAACTTATGGTTTGGCAATACTGACTTAGAGTTACCAATCCCCCGATTGGTATTTGTATAGTCACTCATATTGGCCTTGTGGCTTGCTGCAGTGCAAATCTAAGTTTTTCATGTGGACCCTCCTCCAAACAGTACAATATTTGTGCGGGATGTGGCCTTTGGTTGGTGAAAATTTATCTGTGAAGACTCTCCGTGCCACCCCGAAAGGGCCGACCCTGGACCACAATGGTTCCCAGGCTCGTGGCCTACGAGCACTGGCCCACACACAGTCCCGGGGCAGGGGAGAAAACCCACCTGCGACACACCACGGCTCTACTCAGAAGAAGCGGACTCCCAGGGTGAACCATAAGCGCGGAATTAAACTGATGACACGCGGGCATCAGGCCAGCAGCGGCGCGGCTGTACCCCAGGAGCGAGCTGGAAGCAGATACTCCACTACACGCCACATCTGCATGGTCACCCACCTTCATGGACAGCACCCACGGATGAGCCCTGGCCATGCAGAACTGCTACTGAACGGGCCCGACCCGAATGGGGACTGGTACTGGTCGCAGAACAGCAGGAGAGCACGGAGTTACACCACATAACCTATTGTGAGGAACCGTATCAAATGCCTTGGCAAAATCTAAGTAGATCACATCCACTGCAACACCCTGATCTATACTTCTACTTACTTCTTTGTAGAATGCAATTAGGTTAGTTTGACATGACCTATGTTTCATAAAACCATGCTGATTATTGCTAATAACAAAGTTCTTCCCAATGAATTCCTGAATATTATCCCTTAATAGCTGTAATATTTTCCCAGTTACAGACGTTAAGCTCACAGGTTCATAATTTCCAGGCAAGGATTTTGAACCCTTTTTAAATATAGGAACAACATCGGCCTTCCTCCAATCCTCCGGTACATCACCTGAAACAAAAGAATCTTGAAAAATTAAATACAAAGCTTCACTTATTTCCCCACTTAGCTCCTTAAGTACTCGTGGGTGAATACCGTCAGGCCCCGGAGCTTTATTTACATTAATTTTCTTTAATAGATGTAGCACCTTGTCTCGAGTTATCCAATCACAAGTTTTTTGCAGCAATCATTTGCATATCTCTTGCCATAGGATGCTCATTAATATATACTGAAGAAAAATAATTATTTAAAATTTCTGCTTTTTCCTGGTCTTCATTAGCTAATAAACCCAACTCTGTTTCCAGTGTACCTACACTTTCATATTTTGTTTTTTTAGAATTGATGTACTTGAAAAAAAATTTGGGGTTGGTTTTGCATTCTTTAGCTATCAATGTCTCATTTTCTAGTTTAGCCACTTTAATTGCCTTTTTGCAAGCGTTATTGGCTTCCTTATATCTTAAATAGGATGCCTCTGATTTGTCTGATTTAAATGCTTTAAATGCCTTTTTCTTATTTTTAATCTCTTGTTTTACTTCTCTACTAAGCCACATTGGTTTTAATTTGTTTCTTTTATATTTATTACCCAATGGTACATACTGAGAAATGTACCTTTCTAATATTTGTTTGAATAGTTTCCATTTATCCTCCGTGTTTTTATCACTAAGGAGTTTATGCCAGTCGATATGTTGTAGAGCTGCCCTAATCTTATTGAAATTGGCTTTTTAAAAATGCTGTTTTAGGATACCCCACTTGCTTTTGCTTTTTTGAGTTTATTTCAAAAGTTACCATATTGTGATCACTATTTCCCAAATGCTCCACTACTTGAATGTTGGTTAAAAGATCAACATTGTTTGTTATGACGAGATCCAGACAAGCATCCTTTTTAGTTGGTGCTTGTACCAGTTGTGACATAAAGGTGTCATTTCACACATTCAAAAACCTGATTCCCCTTGCTGAAGTACTAGTCCCTCTATCCCAATTTATGTCTGGGTAATTAAAATCTCCAATAATTAACGTGTTACCTCGATTTGCTCTAACAGCTGTTCTTCCTCAATAATATTTACATTAGGTGGTTTATAACATATCCCAACCAATAATTGATTTCCCTTTGTTTGCCCCAAGCAGATATCTACCCATAAAGCCTCCACATTTTCCTCGTCACACCCCACATGCCTAAGATTTGACTTTAACTCATGGTTGACATATAAACATACCCCACCACCCTTCTTGTTTCTCCTATCCTTCCTAAATAACGTGTACCCATTTAAATTAACTGCCCAATCATGTGCCTCATCCCACCATGTTTCTGTTATGCCTATTATATCATATTGTTTAGTGTATGCTATTGCCTCTAGTTCCCCCATTTTGTTATATAGGCTCCTTGCATTAGTAAGCGTACATTTAATATTGTCATGAGTCTGTTTTACTCCAAGTTGCTAGTTAATAAGCCAGTGGCCACTCATATATGTAAGCTTAAGCAATGCCCTTCACTTACAGTCCTAAATATGTCTCCACATCATATTCAAATGACCAAGCTTGTAATGCGCTTACAGCTCCCTTTCTATCACTCTTTTAACCACACACAAACCTCATAATCTGACAAACCTCATAATCCGCCAGACGCAAACATATTGCTGTATGCATCTCTGGCCACCAATATTA